>JAHTLZ010000204.1:97913828-98035748 GCA_023846285.1 Phrynocephalus versicolor | reverse complement strand
CACACACACACACACACACACACACACACACACACACACACCGGTCTGGCCAGTTGTTCCACAGAGAAACCTGGTGGACAGAGCTGAGTGAGGTTGACACCTCCAGCCTCATCCAGCCAACCCTCTGTGATGCAAGTGAGTCCTGCACGTTCTTGCAGGATCAGGTCCTGAATGTTTGTTGATTTCCCATTCACTGATCTTGCATTTACTAGCAAAGTTTTCAGTCCAGGGATCCTGTCACTACGTTTTTCAGAGCAATTCAGATTTGTATGTACTTTGTATGTTATCAATACCCTGTAGTCCTTCCTTCTTCTGTAGTGCTGAGGAACATTATGATGGCTATGCCTTCCATTACCCAAAACAGTAACAATAGGTTTTCCTACATGGCCTTGGATGTTGTTTTACTCTGGAATTTGAGCAATATCTGTGACGCCAAGTGTAGCGTGCACGAGGCACACACAAGAGGCGCAGCCTCTGCCTGTCCGCCCACCTTTATAGCTCCAGAAATTACCTGTGGAAAGAGGGAGGAGGGAATGAGTGAGTTCCCTTCTGTCCCATCATGCTGCAGCAGCCCCTGGCTGGCCTCCCAACTTTATGGTTTTATGGCCCCAGTAATTACCTGTGGAAAGAGGGGGGATAAACAGTAAAGTAACTATGCTTTAAACATATTTGTCAGGAGTGTTTCCTCAATTAGAGGCTCCTAACAATGCCAAGCAAAAGATTGTATGCCCTTCTTCCATCCTGTCTCTGCCTCTCTCTTATGTTCCCTTATGTTCTAGCAATTATTTATTTATTCATTTATTTACCTTGTATGCCGCCCACTACCCAAAGGTCTCTGGGCGGCTCACAATCATAATAGACAATCAAAACATCAAAATTACAATAAAATTAGAACAATAAAAACATGTAAATACAACAAATACGATACATTAAAAACACAACACTAAAATTGCCATCAGGACCCACAATCATTAGTTTAAAAACTTCTGGAACAGGAAGGTTTTTACCTGGCGCCAAAATGTTATCAACGTCGGCACCAGGCGAGTCTCATTTGGGAGGGCATTCCATAGTCTGGGGGCAGTTGCTGAAAAAGCCCTATTCCTGCAAGCCATCCCCTTCACCTCCTTGAGGGATGGCTCTTTCAGGAGGGCTCCCTGACCCGATCTTAATTGCCGGGTAGGTTCATATGGAAGGAAGCGGTCCTTCAGGTATCTAGGTCCTAAGCCGCTTAGAGCTTTATATGTCAAAACAAGCACTTTGAATTGGACTCGGGCAGCAACTGGTAACCAATGAAGGTCATACAGAATCGGCGTGATGTGTTTGTTGGTGGCCCTACCACTCACCAGCGGCGCAGCACGATTCTGAACCAGTTGCAATCGCCGGACTGTCTTCAAAGGCAGCCGCACGTAAAGCGCATTGCAGTAATCATTATGGGATGTTACCAGTGCATGCGTAACTGTCATGAGGCTCCGTTCATCTAGGTAGGGGCTGAAGTGCAGCTGAATTATAAAGAATTCAGCTGCACTCCATGTCAAACAGTATTTGCTGGTCTTAAGGGAGCCACAGGACTTTTTGTTGTTTTGACACTCCCGGGATGTCACTGACGAACGGTGTGAACCCCTAGTTATGCTGCATAGCTTATTGATAGATGCACACACTTCAGAAAAGAGTGATGTGGTTTTATTCTTTTTCAGAGTTTGCATCATGTGCAGAACGGAGACTTTGCTTTTCTTCTTTCTCCTGTGCCTAAAGAACCCAGTGCAAACAAGTGGCTGCAACTTAGAACCTTCCCCAAATCACTGTGTTTGTTCGCTGCGAGATCTGCAGCAGTCAGAGAGGCAGGCCTTCCTGACATGCTTAGCAGCCACCACCTATGAGCTTCGAGGAGGAGACCTATCACATTTGGAGGCTTTGTCCAATATTGAGCCAGAACCACAACTCATTGGCATCCTAGAAAGCCTGACAGTCCGCAAGCTGATCTTTACGGATGTCGTGGTGCCAGAAGCTCTCTTGCCAGGAGCCTTGGCGTTTGTGTCCCATGCGCCTCTGGTTTCAGCCCTGGAATTTGTCAACTGCACCTTCCTTAGAGCTGCCCAGGGGCCAGCCAGAGCCATTCTCGGGGTCAAGGTGTCCTCTTTGCGTTTCCACAAGGTGACTGCAGAGCCCTTGGATGACAGATTTGACCTATCACCCTGGAGAAGCTGGCTTGGGGACTTAGAAAACCTGACCATTTCAGAGTCACAGGTCACATCTATCCCTTGCAAAATGGGTGCAGCGTTCACTGCGTTGCATTTACTCGATGTTTCGGGAAACCATTTCCAAGACCAGAGTCTAAGTTCATCCTTTTGTGAAAGAGCTTTCCCTCATCTCCAGGTATTAAAACTAAGCCACAACCATCTGACTTCTTATGAGACGGTGTGCAAGAGTCTCAGTCATCTCCACAGGCTCACCCACTTAGACCTGAGTCAGAACAACTTTCTCCTGGATGTGTCCTCTTTTCCTTGCACATGGCCGGAATCACTTCTGATTTTTAATTTGTCTGCCACAGGATTGCAGTACACGGGCAGGTCTCTGCCTCCAAACGTCCAAGTATTAGATCTCAGTGCTAACAGCATTTTGACTCTCAGCCTCTCAAACCCTGGCTTGAAAGGACTCTACCTCTCCAACAACAGACTGCAGGCAGTCCCGTCAGTCAAGGGGCTTCCTAGTTTAGAGGTTCTCAGTTTGGATCAAAACCAGATCTCCCGGCTTCCTAGCGAGGCTCTGCAGCCTCTGACACACCTACGTAGCTTAAAAGCAGGCCTCAACCCTTATAATTGTTCCTGCCGCCAGTATATCAAAGAAATCCAGGCCTTGGCCACCCAAAGGTCCCTGCTCCCCGACTGGCCTCATGACTATATCTGCAAGTCCCCTCCGGCTTTGGAGAACTACCTCCTGGATGAAGTGCCTCTTTCATCCCTGCAGTGCAACAAGGCTCTGGTCAGTCATGGCTCGGTAGTGAGTTTGCTGGCATGCCTTCACCTGGTTCTTTGTTGGCTTCCAATGTAGCCATTTTCAAACAATAAAGTGGACCCTCGTATAACAAACGGTTTGTACAACATAAAATCTGTACAACATAAAAATATTCCAGAGATAGGGGAAATTTGCCTAACAGAATTGCCTATGTGGGGTGAATCCGTAGAACATAATTAGGGATTACTTTGTTTTCAATGCATTCTTTTGGGAAATTTGTATAAAGGAAAATTTGCTTAACATAATTTCATTTGGATCGGATTAATATCTTTGTACAAGGTACCACTGTACTTTGAAACCATACTAAATCTAGACTCACTGCCCAGACAACAGTGTTTTAAAGTATACATCGGAGAACCAGAAGTGAAGGAAAGGTCTGAACTGGGTTTTTTTTGGAAAATGATGTGGATTGCAAAACTTGTAAGATGCTATGGTCATATGGTTATAAATGTTATGTGCACGTACTTTCTCGTTAAAAAGCAAGTGTTATTTCTAAAAGTCATATGTAGCTATGATTACCCACAATGCTTTCAGCATATATTCATTAAAAAAAACTTCCTGCTATAGTCCATCAAAGCTCATGTTATTATAAATCTATTGATCTTAAAGTGGCAGGAGGATTCTCCATGGCTTTTGCTGCAACAGCCTGGCACCGCATGCCCTTCAGAGTGTGTTCCATTGCTCAATGTCTCAGGCATTTCCTGTTCTTAACAGAGTGCTTTCTCACTGTGGTGAGTAGAGACGAGAGAATATCTTTCACCCTTGACCGTTTATTTAAAAATAAATAAATCATGACTATCAGTACTGTTACAGTCACTAAAAATGTAAAAGCTTCCGAATGGGCTTGGTGGGCTAGGGGAAGAAAACAGCAATCAAGACACAAATTGTAGATGCTAGCTAGCCTTCACCCACCCTCAGTTAGCACTCTTGTATTGATTTTGTTTTATAGAGAGTGCTCATTTAGACAATATGCCATCAAAGTTGATCCAATACACACGATAATCTCCTCTGAGAATCAGAAAGATTGGCTTGTGGGTCTCCGTTTTGCTAACTAACAGGGAAAGTACACAGTAAGGAAAATACACATTGATCCCCAGGTACATTTGCAATTGCCTCAGGTGAATTCACCTTAGATGACCAAACAGGTGTTTGCAAAGAGAGAGAGGAGGAAATTGCAGTCCTTGTTTGCAGCTTCTTAAGGCAGCTTCTTTTGTATGCATTCATATTTTCTGGAGACATAGCTACAGATGAAGCTGCTCTGGCCATGGTGACACATGCCCTAGTGACGCCCCGGCTGGACTACTGTAATGCGCTCTATGTGGGACTACCGATGAAAAGTCTTGGGAAACTTCAATGGGTCCAAAATGCAGCAGCCAGACTGCTGACTGGGGTGGGGAACAGAGATCACATTACACCCCTATTAAAACAGCTCCACTGGCAGCCAATCAGCTATCGAGCACAATTCAAAGTGCTGTCCTTGACCTACAAAGCACTGTACGACCTGGGTCCTAGCTACCTCAAAGATCAGATCTCACAGCATCAACTCGGCTGTTAAGATCATCAGAAGAGGCCCTTCTCTCCATCCCACCAGCCTCACAGATACATCTCATAGGAACCCATGAAAGGGCCTTCTTGACTGCTGCACCCAGACTGTGGAACTCCCTCCCACTAGAGGCCAGGACTGCCTCATCTCTGTTGTCTTTCCGGAAACAGGCAAATACCTTCCTCTTCAGGCAAGCTTTCCCTGAATGATGGACTACCATGTGTCTTTTATATAAATCTATAGGTTCACATAGACTTTGTGTTTATAGCCACTTATAACCTTGTAGCTTTAATGTAATGTTGTCTATTCATGCTGTAAGATGTCCCTCAATTCCTTGTTCTCAATTACTTGAACATGTTTTAATTGTACTGGACTGTATATTGTCCCTCATTCCTGTAAGCTGCCTTGGGTCCTTTTCCAAGGAGAAAGGTGAGATAAAAATACTCTAAAATAAAATAAATAAATAAAATAAATTAACAAGCTGTGAACAAGTGCTGATTGACAATTTCTTTTTCTTTTGATGATGATGATGATGATGATGATGATGATGATGATGATTTTATTATTGGTCTAGGACCTAGGTGTTCCAGTGCAACTTTAAGTCCTGGAATGAAGACTTTTAAACTAAATAACTAAACTAATCTGCCTGAAACTGTCATGAGTGCTGCCCTGGTTCTTCTCACCCCACCAACCACCAGCACCCCTTTTCTGCACTGGCACAAGCAGTAAAACTGCCTGAACCAATGCGGGTATCCTTCACTGCCAAAAGAAGTAGAATCTCCAGCAGGAGAGGAAAGAAGTATAGATTGTAAGGGAAACTCCAGGCTGGTTTTGCATTGACTGGTACATTGTATAGAAAACAGAATGTTATTTTAATGTTGCATGTTTATTTTTGCATTTCTGTGAGCTTCCCAAGAATCCCTACCATTGGGCAGCCTGTACAATATTCATATAGTAAATGAATAAATCATGCTTGTGCTCTCAAGAACTTTTAGCCCTCATGCTGCGGGTGGCCACGCCCAGGGAGGCTCGAAAAACATCTACCCGAACTCGAGCCTTCTCTGTGGCTGGTCCAGTTTTGTGGAACCATCTCCCCAGCGAAGTGCGCCTTGCACAATCCCTGCCAGCCTTTAGGAAGGCGTTAAAAACCTTGCTCTTCCGAGAGGCGTTTGGTGACTGATTTTTTTCCCCCCTCTCTCTGCCACCTGCCATCTACCTTTTTGGTTCCACTGATTGTTTAATTGTTTTAACTGTTATATTTAATTGTTTGATTTTGTTGTGAACCGCCCGGAGTTCCTTTGGGAAGACGAGTGGTATATAAATCAAATAAATAAATAAATAAATAAATAAATAAATAAATAAATAAATTGTACAACTGAGGCTCTTTTAAATAAGTCTCATGCCAGCAGCATACTGGTTTCTTTTCCTTCTCTCCCACACTAAAAGTAATTCACATCCTCACAACAGCTCATTCTTGGTTTCAGATTGTCCCAATTCTTCACCAGCTTGCAAGATTTCAATTTGTCCTATGCTATTGAGGCTAAATCTACCAAAACCCTAACAAGAATGTGCCAACAAATATGAAAAAGAAAACAATGCCCCATAGACTGGAAATAATCAATATTCATTCCAGTCCCTAAGAAAGGAGGTACCAAGGAGTGTTGTAACTATATAGGACCACTGCTTTAATTTCCCAGGTAAGCAAAGTGATCCTCAAGGTACTGCAATAAATTCCTTTACCTCACATAGATAGATTGAGAAATGCCTGATGTTCATGCTGGATTCAGTAAAAGGAAGGCAAAAACAACCACTACAGAATAACTACACAACTTTAGTGTTGACAATGACATTGAGATAGTTACAGGTTTTGTATATCTTGATTCAGTCATTGATCCAAATTAAGACTGCAGCCAAGAAATCAGAAGAACTGAAAAGGACAGCAATGAAAGAATCAGAAAACATCACCAAGTGTGAGGATGTGTCCCTGGATCCAAGACCAAAATTAACAACATTCTTGTATTTCTGATAACCATGTACAGTATATGGGACAATTAAGAAAGCTGACAGGAAAAAAATGATTCATTTGAAATGTGGTGCTGGAGGCATGCTTTGCAAATACCCTGAACTGCCCAAAAGACCAACAACTGGATCCTAGAGAAAAATCAAGCCTGAACTATCACTGGAGTAAAAAAATTGGTGTGTGTGTGTGCACACACTCCCAAAAGTCTGCCTGCCCAGCTTCTCCCCTCCAACCCACATAAACCTTACATTCACGCACACGCACGCACACATTTCCCAGGTAAGCAAAGTGATCCTCAAGGTACTCGCCCATCTGTCCCTTTCTTCCTCCTCCTCTTCCTCCCTCTTCCAAGTGAAGGAGGCTGCTGTCTAACATCAATTTGTACCCTAAGATCATTTGGGGAGGGATTTGCCCCTGTTACCCCTCCCCTAGTTATGCCACTGCATGCAATCACAGTCCCATGATTATTATTGTGTAGTGTTTGGACATTACAGGTAATGAGATGCGTAATTTGATGGTGATTTGGGAAGGATCCCATGCCAAAATTGTATGAAATCAGGAAGATTCGTGCTTGATTTCCAAGATCTGCCCTTTACTTTCTTCCCATGGCACACTCTTTCTCCTCTAGGTCAAGGGCTGTGTTTTAATATGTACAGTATATAAGTTAAGATATACTGGCTGGAGCTGCCTGAGAAGAAGGTGGCTGGTGTGAGTCCAGCACCAGCTGAGCTCTGAAGGCTGGGAGGGGCGGTACCGGGAGGGGAGGGGACCCCTCCCTGGGCAAAGAGGAGTATTCATAGGTTCGCTATAAGTCGGAGATGACTTGATGGCACATAGCAGCAGCAGCAGTGTTACTCCAGGAGTAGCTGCTAGAAACTATTCTGGATAGATACAACAATTAAACATTAACAGTAACTCGATCAGCCCAAGTAATGCTATCTGCTTTGCTCAGCTGTCATGCCAGAGAAGCTGAGCAAAGGAGAGCGAAAGACCGTCAACCATGGATGCCAGGCAGGTGAGTTCTACACAGAAGAGTCAGCCAAGGGGGGTATTGCAGAGAAAGCTCTTTATTACATCCCTCCTGAATTGTGCTCAACGTTTCCTTCCGTCATGTTGGCTCTGAGTGGATGTCAACATGGGATTGGCCGGCAACCAGGCTGCTTGCTACTCCTCTGACACATTTTTGCCAAGTATTGACTCTCATAATTGATGCTAGGAATTGAGGCATCACCACCCTCTCTGCTCTGCTTCCTTACAGGCCGGACAGGATGTGTGTGTCCAAGCTGCTGTGGGAATTCGACAAATACCAGGTACTCAACCCAGAGAATAGAGACTCTTCCATGAGGGATTTCTGTAAAGCACTTAAAATGGCCACAGTCTAGCTCTCATGAGGACTACTCTGTCACATTGGCTGATTATTCGAGACATATATGGTGCTCTTTGGATTTGAGAACAAAAACATTGGTATATTGGTGGGGGAGCTTACTGTTAAGACAGAAATGGCCTTCAAAAGGACACAGTGAAGTATATGGTCAAGAAGGAACTTGAGAGGGCAGGGAGGGAGTAGAAAAAAGAGAAGAGCCACTTTGTCATATACACTACAGTATTTGCTTAAGCAGATGTCACTGAGCTGCTTAGCAGAAATGCAGAACTTTTACCTTATGGCTTTCTGTACTACATTCCACCAGGTCACTGCTTTCATATTTCTGAATTGGTTGTAACATTCTGCATTTGTTTTGCAGAATGCATGTTTGCTGCTTTCTTGATTCAGGCAAGGCAGTGTGTCATTTATCAGGTGTCATCTCTCCCTTGATCATTTATCCTTCCGTCTCTCCCTACGCCTGGCTTGTATGTCCCTTGGTTGGCTGTGAGGAGGTCCTCTTCCCACCTTCTGACCCCCCCCCACCCAAGAATGAGAGACTGTTTCTTCTTCCTTTACAAAAAAGTCTTTATTTAACAGCAAATCAACTGGGGCATCAACTTATCCTGACCAGCTTCTTGCTTCAGAAGTGAGTCAGGCTTTAATCTTTCTTCAAATAACAATTCCCACTCAATGTGAGTGGGGGTGGAAATCAAATTTTTATATTTCTAGCTAGACTTCCTTTCCCTTTCAGGGTTCAAGCATTGTCCAAATGTTCTTTGTAAAACACCAAGCCTATCTGAGGCTCCCAAACCTTCTTTCCCCAAGTAGGGTGCATTGAGGGTTTGAAGGGACTCATCCCACAAGATTTCCCAAGGGGCTTGGGACATGGCCTATTTTCCCAGTAATTCCTCTCTCTCTCTCTCTCCATTCTCTCTCTCTCTCTCTCTCTTTCTTTCTCATTTCCCTTGCAGCAGTTTCTCTCCAGTAAGGTGGTTTTGTATACATTTGTCTTTCCACTCTTTCTTGGCATACTCATATGGTCCCTTGAAATCCACCCATTTTTCTGATGTGTAGATCTTCCTGTACTATTGTCGCCCAATCTTCCTCTTCCTTTTTCTTCTCCTTCTCCCTCTTCCCACACCAATGCGTTACTCCACATTTTATATCCTCCTCTTTCCCCACATTTCCCCCTCTTTCCTCTCCCCTTCCTCTTGTCCTTCCTTCTGTTCTGTCCCAACATGTAGTCCCTCCCAATCCCTCTCTAATAAGAGTTCCGTTTGTGAGGAAGATATTTCCATTTTGGTGAAGGATGGCCCTTCTCCAGTAGCCACTTGCAACTGGTCTGGCTGCTCACACTGGCTTTAATCCATAAAAGGTCTGTATGTCATAGGAGGACCCAACATCACACACAAATCTTTATGTGTGTAATGGGATATGGGTGCCTGTCAGCCACAATTCCGGGCCCTCAGCCAGGAAGCTCTCACTTGTGTTGGTGGGCTCTGCAGGCTCAGATTTCAAAGCAATCCTCGGGCATCAGAAGGAGTGCAAAGCCATCTTCATAGCAAATCATCTACAACAGCTGCTAAATAGCCTAGCATGGATAAAAACATAACTGTATGGACTGTGCTTTTATTTCAAAAGTATAATGTGGTATCTTATACTTAGAAGACCCAAATATTTACCTTTTCAAATATACAATACAACTGCTAACAACCATCTATGGCTACTGCTAATGGCACGTTAACTATGCTGTATACCCCTGGGTATCCCAATTCACCTGATATCACTAAGCAGGCAGCTTGAATGAAACTCCAAAATTGGCAAGGCTTGAAATAAACCTAGCCTTCTGCCCTTAATTGATGAATTGAATGGTTTTGTCTGTGTGATGCACTGGGTCCAACCCAAGGATAGGAGGTGATACCTAGGTGATACAAAATAAAATAATGCAAGCTGAGCTTTTGATGGCAAGCTATCTTTATCAAAGTACTATACCAAAATGCATTCTTTATAGAGGATGTACTCTACCAAGCGCTGAGATCCTTTGTGGGAAGATGGAATTCACCAAATAATGGTTGCAGGAGGCAGGGCTGATTTTAAAACTGCATCAAAGTCCCAGATAAGATTTCAAACACAGGTTATTTGCTTCTTAATGCAAAACACAGGCTGCCCATTCCATGTTATAGACACCCAGCAGACTGACAGGTGGACCCTGCTTGAGCACAGTGATAGGAAAGTGTTGCCCCTGAGGCAGCAGGCCAGTTTGCTGTGTGGCATATTCAACTCTGACTCTAATAGTTGAAGGGCAGTAACTTCAGCTTGGAACAGTTACAGTACCTCCCATTGCCTAATATGAAAGGCCAATCCCACATTCAGTCCTGGTGTTAGCCTACAAATTCATCAACTAAACTCAGAAACCAGCACTAGAGAGAATACACCCTCCATGTGTGAGGAGGGGGGGAGGATTTGAAACTAAAATGCATTTATTCCTGTCACCGCTGTATGAACATGTAACTGCAGGCTCCCAATGTGCTGTTTGTCCTATGCAAGAATTCCCTCTCCATGTAGGGATTATTATTTGTGTTCTTTGTTTATATCCCACCTATCTAATAGCATAGTAAGTCAACAGTTATAGTAGGGCCTTGTGATTAAACAGATTCAATCCTCATTGAAAGGACACTTGTGTCAGTCATGTTGCTGATATTGCCTGACCGAGTGGTGTGGTGTGTCTTTACAGTTGTGACCGACTGTTTCTGACCCCATGTCCATGGAGTTTTCTGGGCAGGAATACTGGAGTGGTCAGCCAGTTCCGACTCCAGGCGCCTACAGCACCTGGTATTCCCTGGTGGATGCCCATCCAAGTAATAGCCAGGCCCGACCTTGCTTAACTTCCAAAATCAGGCAAGATCAGATGTGCTTAGGGCATGGTAGACTCCTTATTATTTGGCTCTCTTACTGTGAATCGCATGCTGCCACTTAGATGGCCCTTTGGAGTTGGGACACTTGGGTGTGTATGCACAAACATGACTTTGCCACCTTCAGCTGCCTCAGGGTTGCTGATAAGGAAGAACTTGCTTGCCACCTCCCTCCTTTGATCTTGGTCCCAGTGCTGCCATTCAGTTGTTGTAGGACAAAACTGCAAACTACAGGCTGATTAGATCTAGTATTCCCCTGGTAGAGAGCTTTGAGTGCGTGAGGTAAGGTTAAGAGGCTGAACTACATCATAAGTCTGGACTCCTAGCAGGGTCCCTTCAGACAATGGACATCCGTCTAGGGTGCATCCGCCCTTTTCAGGAATGAATCATTAGTCGCATCACATGCAGAAAACGGAGAATTCCAGCACGGGCGAGGGCAGAGAAACCCTCAAAGGACAGCTACTAAGCAGCAGTAACACTCAACCCAACTTTTATCAATACTGCACAAAAGAAAACAAGGGTAGATGACCCTAACGTGCTGCAGAGAGGTCAGTTTTGACTACAACTTTGGTTTGAACAGAAACTATGAAAAGCCAGGAAAAGAAAAATAAGACCACTGCCATTCCTGTGACCAAAAGGTGTCTCAATTTCTTCTGTGGAGTTTCCTCTTTTCTTAAAGGATCCTGCCCTTGCATCAATGCTTGTTGCATCACACCCTCATCCTGGTGCTTGTTGCATGTCTGGCACAAGACTAGTTCCCCTTTTCAATGGTGCCTCAGCCAACCACAATTTCCTCTTTTGTCACATGGTCTCTTATGTTGATGGTTGGTGCGTGCTGTCACTGTGGTAGATCGTTGGCTGAGTGGGACTTTAAGGCAAACCAAGAACTGTAGAGTCAACACTTTTCACAACACTCAGCAATTACAGGAACTGGCCTGGAGCCAGTGAGCCACACTCCTTCCTTCTGAATGTGTCTCTCTTCTGATACATTTTGCCTAGATTTAAGCACCCAAGAGGTAACTGAAGAACCCAGACAGGACATCTGCTAGAAAGGGAGGAAGAAATTGGGAGAAAGATTCATTTGTACTTCTAACCTGATGTTTCTTCCAGGCTCGTCAAAGCAAGAGAGCTTTGTGGTAGTAAATGAAGATTCAAACCGTTTGATATTCATTAATAAGGCAGACAAAGGAGCCCAGGTGAGTACATTTCTAGAGTGTCTGGAAGCTGAGTCATGGCAAGTGGACTTCTTTTCTTGTGAGACCAGAACGTTTCACTGCTCATCCAAGCAGCTTCGTCACTCTCAGGAAAGTTAGTGGCGAGGCCTTCATTTTTTAGTTCATCTTGATTTCACATCACCCTGGTCTGAATAGACTCATTAGGTGGACAATGGCCTGAATATTCGGGCCATTTCAATCTCACAAGAAAAGAAGTCCAGTTGCCATGACTCGACTTCCAGATAATCTCACCTGGTTGGCTGAGAATCTTCACAGACATTTCTAGAGTGGTCATTTTGGTTGGTCTTCAAATGTTAGAGAACACACAATGAACACCAGAGTGGCTTTGGCACCACATAGACTGCAGATGGCCTAGGCTGGCATTTCCAAGAGAATCCTTATGTCCCAACCTCACAAGGGCAAACTTATTTCATATACGTACAGCCATAGATTCAGGCAAGCCTTGTGGGAGATGCCATGATAGCCTCCGAAAAGTCTATCATGCGGCACAAAGATACAACCAACCACTTGTAACTGCCAGCCACCTAAAGCTAACCCCAGGATCACCACTAACACTTGAGCTGGTGTCCGAACACACCTCCCAAGTAGCAGGTCTCCCAAGTCCACTCCCATAATCTTCAGGCAGGACTGGGAAGGGACCCATGGGATTGCTGTTGATAGGTAGTGCAGAACTGGGATGGGGAAGCTGCATCCCTGAGCCTCACATTGCTGTGCCACCATTGCCCTCCTGAGCCTCTCTGTCTTTGCCATCATACGCTGGCCCACTTCATGAGAGTATGTGTGTACAAGAGGTAGTGTACAGATGGAGTAACACAGAGAGAAAGAGTCGTATAATCACACTCCTTGGATCATGCTTATGTTGGTCCCAATATCTGGAACCTTTTTCTTTTGGTAATTGTATGGCTTTTCTATTATTGCTATGTTTTGTTGTTCGTCTGTTTGCCACTGAGAGTACTGGCATTGCTACTAGTTGGGCAGGATAAAAACATAAATAAATAAAATAAAAATAATCAGGCAATACTGAAAACTTCATATCCTTTAGCATCTGGCTGTAGATGATTAACAATATCCCACATTATTTGCAACTGCCAAATGAGTGACCTTTCCTCCACCTGAGATTCAACTGGCTCCCATGCTGTCTTTAAAAAAACATCTGAAGACATGGCTTTATAGATCTGCTTTCCCTGATAATGAATTATTCTTTTCATTACCCAGTGTTTCATTCTTATGCTGTCTTTGCCAATCTTTGTTTTTTGAATATGTGTTTACAATTTTAATGTAGATGTAGTCATGTGCACTTTTTTATTTGTCACATTGTTTTACACTGTATATTATTCCATTTTTATAATGTGTTTTGTAAACCGCCCAGAGTGGCTGTGCTGCCAGATGGCACGGTATAGAAATCCAATAAATAAATAAATAAATAAATCTTGTGGTTCAGCAGCCACTTGTGGTGTGAATAAAGCTGAACTTGATGGACAAATGACTTTAGAAAAGGTGCTCCCTCAAGTAGTAAAATATGTCTGTGCATCAAAGCAAATTACAGTGGGTTTCCATAACATAAAATCTGTACAGCATAAAAAATTCCGGAGATAGGGGAAATTTGCTTAACAGAATCACCTATGGGGAAAATCTGTACAACATAAAAATGGGATTACTCCGTTTTCAATGCATTCCTATGGGAAATGCATTTCTATGGGAAATTTATATAAAGGAGAATTTGCTTAATATAATTTTGTTTGGAACAAATTAATTCCTTTATACAAGATACCACTGTATTTTTCCTAACTACATTTCTTGCACTTAGTGTGTTTTATGGTTGTTCATTAGAAGACAAACATGGGATTAATTTGCAAGTCTGATTGTCAAGACATTCATATCTGGAAAATCCTGTTAATTCACTACAGGCTACCACCCTTTAATACTACGTAGCTTGACCTTGAGATAAGTGGATCTTGACTTGTTATGTGCTGTCAGGTTGCGTACAACTTCTAGTGACCTTAATAGGGTTTTCAATGTACATGACATATGGAAGCTGTGGTTTTGCTACTGCCACCCCCTAGTGATTTTCTGTAGACAAGCAGGGATTTGAACTCAGGGTACCTGAGACCTAGTCTGCTAATCCATCCAGTACAACAACTGGGTATTTCCAAGTGGATCTGCAGCTATAGAAAAATAACCTCTCCAAAGGGACGGTGACCACACCTCAGAACCCCCCTGACAGTGGTTTTTCAGTATAAGTGCTAGCTATGACTTGGCTGGGGACCTGACATTATTCTATCTCCTCCCCCCCCCCAACTGGATTGAGATGGGCAATTTGAGGCTCCCCAGACACTTATTGTCCCTATGGCCCCCAAATGTGTTTCTCTGCGCACAGTCCTCTGGAGGTTGCCCACTTATGTCACAGAATGCCTCTGCCTAATAGTGAGAACAAGTAGGTGTCAATGAGTCTCTCTCACTCAAAGGCAGATAATGTTCTGGACAGCATTGTTCCCATACATTTCCAGCTTGTTGGCAGGGAGAAAGTGTGTTAATATACAAAAATGTCATAGATTGCTTGTGCCGTCAGAACAACAATAATGGTAGCATAGCTGTGGAGAACTAAAGAATAATGGAACAAGTTCCTTTAAAAAAAAAAAAACTCTGTTCTGTGCATAACATTCTGATGTTATGTACAGAACATCACCACGGGGCATGGTGGCTCAGCGGACTAAGGCTCCTAAAGCTGTTGGTTGCAAAGTCAGCAGTTCGAGGCCCGGGTGCCATGCAGTGGAGTGATCTCCCGCTGATAAATACAGAGACCTTACAAAATACAGAGACCTTTGGGTAGTGGGTAGCATATAAATTGTATAAATAAATAAATAAATAAATAAATAAATAAATAAATAAATAACCCCAGCTCCTGCCAACCTAGCACTTCGAAAGCACATAAATGCAAGTTGATAAACAGGTACCGCTGTAAAAAGTGGGGTGGTAAAACAGTGTTTCCTTGCAGCCATGCGGGCCACATGGTCATGGACTTGCACAACACTGGCTCTTTGGTTTGAATATGGAGATGAGCCCCGCCCCTAGAATCGGACATGACTAGCACGCATGTCCTTTACCTGTTATGTATATACGTCTGCTGGCATTACGTCTAGTTTGGCCCTCAATGGGACTAAAAAAGAAAATGAGGGGTTCAGGAGAGGCTATGTGGCATGCATTGTTTTATCACCTATCTTTTAAGAGCTTTGAACAAGTAGTGGAAGTGGCTTAGAAGTAGTAGTTTCACAAGTTATTTCCAGAACATGGAAGATAATTGGAGAATTTGAGGCCCGGAAGGTGGAAAAGGCTAATGAGTTAACTGTTACCCCTTTACAGGAAAGCTGCTTCACCATTGATGGAGTCTTCAATTTGGACACTGGTCAGGTACCAAATATCCTGGATCTTTTTGTCTGCAGAACCTTCTGCAATATATGAGGTGCCATGCAAGTATTCCCACCCAACTATGGGCCAATCGACTCATTTGGAATGCTGAGAAGGGAGAGTTTTACAAAATGGCGGCCATGTTATGCAATGCATGACCAGTCTAGAACATTTATTTTTGGAAGGTAAATTGTTAAAGCTAGAAGTTTAAAAAAATAGTTTAGTAACTGGAATACAAAGTAGAGGTACAGTAGCTACCAAGCAGATTATCAGTCTTTGGAACTCTCTGGTTTGGTTTACTTCATGTTTTTTGCTTCAATGCTTATTTCACAAAATGAAAGACCACTTTAAAGAAGGGGAATAGGCACCTTGGGGGGGTACCAAGATATGTGTTTGCAGGTACAGTGTTTCAGACCTAATTCACAGCTGGCCTGATTTTGTTGGGCATTCATCCAAGCCATTTATAGGATCCTAATTTAAACTTCACATTTTGTTACACTGGATTCTAGAAATCAATTACAGTGTTTTTCAGTGCATAAGATAAGACTATATTTTGTGTTAGACTAGTAATTGAGGGTCATCTTATACATGGAAGTAAGCCAAGGAAAGAACTGCACTGTTGCAAAACTAATTTTGGATTGAAGAAATGGAGGTGGTCTTATACATTGGGGCAATGGGGGAAATATGGTACATTGTATGGAAAAATACTCCCTGTTGAGGATGGCTGGAGTGACTGCATTTGCTGTATAATTTGCTGTATAATTAGAATACATGGCAGTACAGTATTCTAATTACTCACAAAAGTAGTTTATAGAAGGATGTTTTTGCTCCAGTTCTCCACATTTTAAATGTGTCAGAATAAAAATGTGGATTCACACTGTAGATTGCAGCACTCTAATTATTTAACAGGGATGGGAAGGAAAAGAAAGATGACGGTTATGGCAGAAATTGTTGCTGACATGCCCAATGCTTTTTAGTACTAGATTTTTTTATTTTATTTTTTTAAGTACAGTGGTACCTTGTATAAAGGGATTAATTCATTCCAAAAGAAATTCTGTTAAGCACATTTTCCTTTATACAAATTTCCCATAGGAATGCATTGAAGACAGAATAATCCCCAATCACGACCATTTTAATGTTGTATGGATTTGCCCCATAGGCAATTCTGTTAAGCAAATTTCCCCTATCTCCAGAATTTTTATGTTGTACAGATTTTATGTTATACAAACCTTGTTATATGAGGGTCCACTGTGCTGTAATAATGTTTAGTGTAAAGATTAGGCCACCATCAAAATGGTAGGTCATCTAGCACGTGTTTTTGCCTGATGCTGGATCTAGCTCATACTGCTGCTCATGTGGGTGTTGTTGTTGTTGTTGTTGTTGTTGTTGTTGTTGTTGTTGTTGTTGTTGTTGTTGTTGTTGTTGTTGTTGTTGTTGTTGTTTAATGGTTTTCCACTTCAGGACAAACTATTCCTAGAACATCTGCAGCCTCTGCTGGTCATGGTGCCTCATGGCTACAGTATATCCTTGCTGGTGTGTGAAGGCTACCACTGTGGACTCCAGGCAAAACCACCAAATTTTGTCCAGAGGGTAAGGAAGAAATCAGGAAGTTGTGATCACAACAGAATCAGATGTTGGCATCTGTCTTGCCGTAGGATCTACCTCCTTTTCCCAGGCACCTTACACAGAGCCCATTCTCCCTGTGATTAAGATATAAAAATTCAGTTACAGATTCAGCTTTAAGTATGTTTGGTGCACTTTTAATCTTAGCCTGGTAGATGAAGGTGAGGATCAATAAGAGAGGGGAACTTTCAGCTACATACCTTTCAGGTCCCTCTTTCATTCAAGATATAGGGCTGCTGCTGCTGCTGCTGCTGCTGCTGCTGCTGCTGCTGAATACCAGGTTGGTTTGACCTATACCAGTGATGGCAAGCGTTTTAGAGACCGAGTGCCCAAACTGCAATTCAAAACCCACTATTTTTTTTTTTGCAAAGTGCCAACACAGCAATTTAACCTGAATAGAGGTGGCTGTGAAGGGGCAATGTCAGGTACCCACAGAAAGGGCTCCGAGTGCCACCTTTGGTACCTGTACCATAGGTTCACCAACACTGACCTATACTTTATGCTAGGCATGTCCAAACTTCGGCCCTCCAGATGTTTTGGACCACAACTCCCACAGTCCTTTGCCATAGGAAATATAGGCTTGCAATTCTGGGAGCTATGGTCCAAAACATCAGGAGGGCCGAAGTTTGGACATGCCTGCTTTATGCACACCTAGCATGTGCCACCAAAACTGAGGCTGGTGTGATGGGTGTTAACTAAGTGGTCTCTCCCTCCTGTCCCATGTGGAATCTTCCTTCAGCAGCAGCCTGTGACTACTGTGTCTTCAAGGATGACTGATTTGGGCTTCACAAAAATGCACAGAAGCACTTTCTGGACAAAGCAGTGATGACTATCACAGACCTGGAGGAAAAGTTTGCAGGGTTCACACATAGTGTGTGTGTGTGTGTGTTGTGTCGTTACAGTCGTGACCGACTCTTCATGACCCCATATCCATGGAGTTTTCTTGGCAGGAATACTGGAGTGGCTTGCCAGTTCCTACTCCAGGCGCCCACAGCACCTGGTATTCCCTGGAGGTCTCCCATCCAAGTACTAACCAGGGCCGACCCTGCTTAGCTTCTGAAATCAGGCGAGATCGGATGTGCTTAGGGCATCTAGGCAGGGGGCATCAATTGTGCTTTGCTAGCCCTACGCATAAGAAGCTTTTATTGCATTGCACCACAGATCAGCTCAAGTGAGAAGATAGTTCAGGATGCATTGCACTGGCCAACAACAAGAAAGTTTAGCTGCTATATAAGAAAAAAGTGAGTGACTGAGGTGTAACCAGAGAACACGGGTAGTACAAAAGCAACGTGTTCAAACCTTTTTGATCAGTTGTGTTTCAAGGTTTTCCTATTTGTTCCTAGGTAATAGAATCTGTCTTCCAGGAGACCAGCATTCCTGATAATAGTGCCCCGTGTCTACGAACCATGAGCTTTGTCCAGGTAAGCACACTCTATATGGGATGGCATGGTACCAATGTCTTCCATGCTCTGCTGTAAAAGCTTCCGATAAGGAAAGTGTGCCCTCATTTACGTGGGCCAACGTTGTCAACATCCAAACTACCCATCTGCTTTATGGTTCAGGGCTCCTGTGTTTCCAACCTTAGCTCACAGGATCATAGTCATCGTTCTATATTTGTCCTTCTACTGTCAGTCTCCAGATGTTGTCCCACTCACAGCTGCACTAAAATATTACTTCTATCTAACCTGTTTCAGATTTACACAGATGGAACAGCCCAGGACCTGCTCAGTCCAAGAAACAAAACCTTGCATGTGACAGATGTCCCCCCACTGGGGCTGTAAGCATCTAGTTTTAATACAGTCAGTGGTGCTGGACTGCTCTTTGGTGAAAGGGGCATGAAATAATGCCACAGTACGACAGCAAATTTACTTATTTATTTGTTTGATTTTTATACTGCACTATCTGGCCAACAGTCACTCAAATGAAGGAGAATCTGCAATCTGGACTTGTCATAGGCTGGACTCAAGTGCAATTTGACCCAATGGGTTGGGATAGATCTGAAGGGGCAGTCTTTTAATGCACAGAAGAGAGGTGAATATATCCTTGACATTACACTGAAAACCCAGTGTTTCAAGGTGCTGTAAAGAACAGTTTGCTTCCTGCAAAATAAAAATATGAGAGTAGTCAGTCTCACAAGATTTGCCTAGCTACATCTTTGCAGTTAGACTGAAGCGACACTATAGACCTGAAAAGAGAAGTGTAATAGCAAAAAAGGAGAGATTAAAATGATAAGGAGTTAAAAATACATATTTGATATGCTAGTAACTGCAGCCTTAGCTAACTAAGATCCCTCACACTGCCAACAGCATCTCCTTCTCTCTTTAGGGTTGTGGAAGAGGCAATGGAAATAACTGTAAGTGATGCACAAGATGCTACTTATTTCTATCTCCAAGGTCTGTCGGTGCACCGAAAGTGTTTGCAACAAGCCTGCCGGAAACAGCACAAAGCAATGTAAGGGCTGCAGAAAGTCAGGGACTGTGTTCATGGGAACCAGAAAGTAGCCCATGCATCTTTCACTGGATTTTGAGACTGTCTGTTCATTCACCTTTTTCAAACATCCTGCAGACCTTTTCTTAGAAGCTGAATATTCTCATAGAACTGGAAGGGACCCCAAGATCACATCTCACTCCCTTTCAAAGCATTAGGAGCCTACCTGGGTATTAAATTCATCAGGGGAGGCCTCTCTCCATCCCATCACCTTCACAGGTGCATTTGGTGGGGTCACAGGAGAGGGCCTTCTCTGTTGCTGCTTGCAACAGATTATTCAAGAAATGGGATTAAACCTACTTCTTTAATGCCAATTACCTTTGAATACTCTATAAAGAGTGAAATAAGTTTTAAAAGCAGAGACAGAAACCTAGCATAGAAAGAGTGTAAATTTGTGGAAGTTCAACTGTCTCCATCTCCCAGATCTATTACACCAAATTCCTGTGAGGCATCCATTAGACTGCCTACTTTCTTTGTTTCATGAAATTTGCGTAGATTTTCTTGAGTGCATAAATGTGACCCTAGATATATCTTGCCACCTAATATCTTTATTAGGTGGCAATTTCAAGAACTAATCTAAATTCCAAATAAAAGTGATTTATAACAATATACACAAAGCCAGTCTTCTGTTTGCAATAAAAGTGTCATAAGCACACTTCAACTGAGAGTTTTAGAAACTTCATGTGAGAATGGCACCTAGAACTTGGAATGAGGCTGTCCTTGGGTTGACATCAAGTATAGTGCTATGTGTGCCCTATAGGAACATCCCTGTCTTTATTTACACAAATACAAAGTTCAAAAGGTTCTTATAATCACATCAGTATGCATTTTGTGCATCTTATGTCAGGGAGTTACTAGAATATCATTAATTCTTTTGCTTTAGTCCAACCTTTGTTTGGGATTTCTTGCACACGTTGTCCAATTGTGCATTGCAGTTGACTAGACAACACAGAAAATGCTGATTCTGCAATTCAGGTTTCGTGTTTTTTTTGGTGTGTGTTGTTTTCTTTCTTGTTTTTTATTTTTAAGATAAACACTGGGTCTTTTGCACCTTTCATTTTACAAAAGTCTGACTTGTTAGTTGTAAATTGGTAAGCATATTCAGTTTACTTTTGTTATAAATAACTTGATGAACTTAAGGCAAACATTTTTTTCTGTTCAACCACAAATAGGAAATATCTGTGACCGACAATATGGCAGTTAGCTAAACTCTCTTGTATTTTCCTCAAGATGTGGCCTTCTCTTTACCATCATCACAGAGGTGAAAGTGATGGGGGATCAGGGGTTTCAACGTGCCGCCATCAGGATCCTGGAGTTCTCTGGAGGAGACGAACAGTGCTACACTGACCCGTGAGTGGAGGGAGTGGGAGAGGGTTTCGGAGAGCAGTGAGGCAAAGTCAAAGAAAATAACAAGGAATTGTTGCATCTCTTTTAGGCAGGTGTAATTCTCTATCTGTGGCACTTTGTTCAAAGACATTTACTTTGCTGAGATCTCAGATTAACTCATGCTGCACCTACTGTGCCTACATGTTCCATGCAGGCTAAGAAATGCTGAATTGGAAGGGATCTTATGGAGCATCAAGCCTAGTGCCTGTCAGGGAGGCGCAGTGGGCAATCAAATTCCCAACCTCTGGCTCGGCAGCCACTGAACTATCGAACAGTGGTGGGTTCTTCCTATTGGATTTGTTTTTCTCCTGTACAGTTTTTTGACCCTTTCCCGGGCTTTGTCTGCTGTGGACCTTCCTGCTGGAGCTGGGTGTCTCTCCTGGATCCTGAAGCATCTCCTGGAAGGCAATGCTCTCGCATTCTTGCTCTTGTGCTTGACCCTGCCAGGTACGGTACTTCTCTAAGGCCGTTACTTCACAAGCCGCTCACTTCGCGGCAAGCCGTCATTTCTGTGCGAACCGATCGCTTCAGTCCGCACGCTCCTCCTTTTTGGCTGCGACGTCACCCCGACCACGCCCCCTTTACCGTGCTCCAACCGGGGTGAGTGATTCCCCTGCCATGGGCCGGGAATCTTTTCGCTTCGCATCTCGCTTCGCTCCCAACGTCACGTGTGGTCTCGGTTTTTGACTTTTATTTCAAGTTTTTTTAAAAAATATTCAAACAGGGATATCGATGCATCGCTATATTGTTTCATCGCTTTGCGCTGTTACTTCCTCGCTCAAGTAGCGGCGGCGGCGGGAGCAGGAGGAGCCGCTGCCGCCTCGCCCGGCCAGAGCAGGGCACCTGGGGCAGGCAGCATGCAAGCGGCGGAGGGCGGGCGGCTGTGCCATGCGGGGCTCCCCCCGAGTAGCAGCGGCGGCGGCAGCGGGGAGCTGCCAATGATGCCAGGAAACAAAACACAGGATCGTACAGTAACCACGCTCTGTCGTGAATGACATGCATCGATACGCCGAGTAAATTTTTTTTAAAAAAATAAAAGGAGAGTGGAACCGGACGTTGCAAATCAGCTTTCTAATGCGAAGGGAGCACGTGAGGTAGTAATCGATTCGGTCCCAAAAATGTCCCGCGTGAGTACAGAGAAACGGGGGTGGGAGCGAAGGGAGACCACGTGACCACCACGCGACCGCCTCCAAATTCAAATCGAAGGCAAGGTCAATTCGAAGCGAGGCACCTCGTGAAGTAACGGCCTAAATGGCCTATATCTAATCCTCTGCCTGTGGCATCTGTTTCCTTGAGTCCTTCCCCCACCTGCTGGCTGAGGCAGTCTGCATGCTAGTGCAGCCACATCCGCAGAGTTAGCTGTACTAAACTACCTCCAACCCCTCTTCCCATTGAATGGTTGGATGATGCAACAGAAGAGTTGCACGACGCTTACAAAGAATGTAAACAGGAGCTAAATATGAATCAGGAGCTACTCAGCACGGTACCTGTAGAGGGAACAGTTAATAGTTCACAAGGCTAATGGCACAATGGCACACAAAACACCAGATGTCCCACCACAACTGTTGTGAGTGACAATGATGAACACACAGAGATGCTTTGTTGTACGGGTTTTTAATGCCCACATCCTTGGAAGCAGAACTAGCCTTGTATTTGTATTTGTTGTGTTTGTAGAAAACTACCTTTGCTCCCTACAGACATGCCACAGTCTATGGTGTGTGGAATGTGCTTCTGCGTGTACTGGGGGCTTGACTAGACTCTGTTCATGCCGTAGTAAACAGCAAGCAACACAACTCCTCCTTCACACCATATATACCCAACCACACAATATCACTATAAACTTGCAGAGCGGCAAAAGTGCATCAGACCTTCTGCCAGGTGGGATTATCTGCTTTCATTAGGAGAAATATGGGTAATGCATTGCCACAGAAGCAAAAAAGTTAAAAGCTCTTATATTTCTTCACAGGATAGGAAACACAGGGCACATAGAGAAGTATTGAGAAGCTTAGCTGAAACCCTCTATGGCTCTTTTTAGATGCCCCTGGAGAAGAAATATTGTCTGCCCTCTCCTTGACTGAACAAGTAAGGGCTATAACCAAGACAGTGACACCAATCAACTGGGACCCCTCTCTGGAAGCTCAGAAACGAAGAGCAGCAATAGGAGAGCTGAGAGGGCAGCTCCTCCTCAGCGCTCAGAGGGAACAGGGCAGCCTGCTCGTTCAACTCGGGAAAGCAATAAAGGAACTCCAGGTAACAGGACCAATCGCACCAAATAGTCCGACTGACACCGATCCTACAAAATCACGTCCAAGTTATACGTCTATCATGCTAGAAATCTCACCCAACCATTGCTAAGAAGAGACTCTGAGACACAATAGTCTGGATGAAAGCTAATGTTTTAAATTGCGCTTGTCATAAAACTAATCCTGTTTTAAATGAAGATTAGTCCCTAAAGAAATGCACCCACTCACACAGAATCTGTATGTATGTGTAAATAGTTCCATTGGATCTAATCCAAGGCCCATCTGTATCCTGCTTACCACTAGGTCCAGCCATATGCCTCTAGGAACCTCATAAACCACAGCCCTTTCCAATCTCTGCTGCCCAGTAACTGGTGCTCAGTGGTAGAGTGCCTCCGAATATGGAGGTTGCACACTGTCATACGCACATCACAGGACTGACTGTGATGAGCTTGATCTGCAATCACACCTCACCATGGAATGTTTTGTACATTAATTATGTGCTAAGTGAAGGACTTTCCTTGTGGCCAAACAACTGCAATGGGAAATCGCCAAGCCTACTATCAAGATGGGATGAGTTTTATAAAGCTTTATCCCATCCCCTTAGTCACAGTAAAAATATTTTCACTTTTCATCATCAAGCAAGGCCAATGGTCTGTTCATTTTACTTTCTGCATAGCTGCAAATGTGTAACATGTAAGATCCTCAAAAGCTTGCAATGTTCCTTTTTTATTTTTAATAGTGGCCTATGAAGGTATCACCTGTAACCTATTTTTGCAAATGTAAGATCCTTGTGGAGCTGGGGTCCCTGAATTTTTATCACACACACTTTTACATTGTATTTTCTATAAACAAATCAGGAGGGATCTGATCCATCCTCTGATTCACAGATTTCATGGTTGTCTTATATAACTCAGGTGGCTAAATTCTTTTTAGCTGTAATTTATAGCAGGGCTGTGCTATTAGCAGAAGGCTGATCTATGCATTCCCTCTCTTTTTTATTGCACTGTTTTTGCTGCTGTTGGTGTTTTCTTTTTTCTTTCCTCTGAATGGGTCATAAGACCACAATAAACTATTGATTAATTGGTGTAACATGTGAACAGGGCCAGTTGCTTGGCTGCTAGTATGACCCATCATGCAACGAAGCACAACACACATGCAACTGGACCTCTGACATGGCTGCATCCACTTCCACCTTGGCAACTACATTCAGAGTAAAATGAATACTGGTCAAGGGGTCCCATCATTCTGATTGTTTGGGTTGCTCTTTCCTGCACAATTCCAACCTTATGATGTTTTTTACTTTTTTTAAAAAAAATGAGACTACTAGATCATACACCATATTTCAAACAGGCACATCACACACATGTATAGCATTATTGTGAATCTGACAATTTGATTCTTAGTTCCTTTCTGAGTAATCCCAGTTCTTAGTATAGCATTTGGATTTTCAAGGTAAAGTAAAATGAAATGGTAACATTGTTTTTATGGGGAAAATTTAGAATTAAAATAAGAATTTTAGAATTAACATTTTGGAAATGTTAATTATTGGTGACTCGTATACATTTTATTTATGCGACATGTACAAGAGGCTTATGTCTGGAGCAGCAGGAGTGATTTTACCTTGGGATAATGGGGTGAGAGGTACCTCCCTCCCTCACACACCATAAGCCACTACTGCTAAAATATGTGACATTGCTGGACAATTAAAATATATTTATCTGCCCTGTTCTTTGGTGTGAAGTGCCAGACAAAGCGAACGAAACGCCCTCTGCAGTGTCTTCTGAATGGCCAAGAAGGTAATGGGCCACTGGAGCCATGCAGGCAGTGGCCATTATTAGCCTGGAATGGCTTGACAGGTATTTTGGTAACACCTCTTTCTTAAGGCTAAGGGACTGATTTTGGGCTCTTTTAAAGGTTCTGAAGAGCCAGAATTGGGAGAAAAAGAAAGAGAGATCCGCCCATGAACTAAAGGAGGATTCTTCTCTTGAAACCAAGGTAAGTTCCTGATTTCAGCAAATCTGCTCCATTTTGTCACTTCAGAGGAGCAGATGTACCCAGTAAAAAAAGCCTGGTCCCTCTGTCATAAAAATTTTAGCTATGTACTCAAGAAGCTGCTAAAACACAACTCTGTTTAGTCACCCTCTTTCTCGGACATTGAAAGTGCACTGCGCTTTTCATTTGGAAAAATTCTTTTACATGGGGAACACATAAAAAAAAAACATTATTTGTGTGCAAGAAAAGAGGAAGTACCAGCAGCGGTCAGGTCTGAGAAAGTGGACTTATCCCTGAAAGCTCACATTAAAATATAGCAGTTCGTCTTGAAGGTGCTACAGTGTTTTTTTCTTATTTATTTTTCTTTTGTTTTTGCCTGACACATGGGCTCTCTGTTCTTTTTTTTTTTTACTCACTTGTGGCTTTTTTTTAATTTTAGGACCCAGTCTCAGCAGAAATGGATGATGGGGGTGAACAAGGGATACAGCTGGGAAGCAAACCAAATCTAGATGGACAAGAGAAATCAGGTTTGAAAAGAATGTGGGGTCCAGAAAAAACAACAACCACCAGTTGTTGCTAGGCTGGGAGGGAATGGTTTCAGAAGGCTGCAATGAGATCCAAAGACAAGCTTGAAACATTCATACATAATACTTTCACATAAAAGAATCCCATCCCAACCCTATGTCCAGGGCCCAGTACGATATCAAATAAGCGCTTTTCTTTAAGACCTGTTGTAGATAGTTTAAGAAGTATTCAGAGACAGAAAGTCTGGAAACAGAAGATGAGTAAAGGTGAGATTCCACAGCATACAGGACTGTACTTACACAGGTACATATACTACGCTATGGAGGAAGGATGCAGAAGTTACGTCTCTAGTTTTTAAATAGGGAGAGGGCATAAAATCAGGGGTTTGTTTTGATTTCTTTTGCTTACAAGGCAAAATTCTACATCTGCCCCCCCTTCAAAACAACAAAAAATGGGCCACGGTTACTGCTTCGAGATCTACCTACTACACTGAGACACTCTCCCATCCTCTCTTGTTACTGGTTTAACATGTGTTTTCTTTCTGTTGGAAGGTTGCAGCATTGCAAATACACACTTTGAGGGAGAAGAAGCCACTAGAAAGAAGTCTTTAATATATGCAACCCAAGCACAGAACCAGATAAGTGTTATCTGGGGTCTTAAATCTGGGTCTGTGCCAGAGTTCAAAGGCACAAAAGATCAAGTTCATTTGATTTCAAGAACAGGAATGAGAAATAATAATAAGTACACATCTTTATTCATATCAGAACATTCCTCAATTTAAGATTATGGATGCAGATGAAATACAGTATAGGTAAAAATTAAAATGTCAGAAAATGCTGTCATTTGTGGTCTTAAAAATACCTTTGGGTCATTTTGCTCATCAGCAAATTGCACTGAAATGGTTCTGGAAGTGAAGGATTACCATCTGCATGCATTGTCCAAGGGACTCACAAAGCTCTGTGCAAAATTGTTGTGCGGAAACAACAAAATATGTCTTGAAAAACATTTGCACCACACAAGCAACTTCGTGAGACATGTATAAAATACAGTGGAACCTTGACTTACGTCATTAATCTGTTCCAGAGGTCTAGACTTAAGTCAAACATGCCTTAAGTCAAATGAACTTTTCCCACAGAAAGTAATGGGAAAGTGGATTAATCCATTCCAGATGATGAAAAAGACCCCCTAAAACAGCAATTTAACACAAATTTGACTGGGATAGGAGATTCCTTCTGGGGATGTAAATGAAATGTCTCTTCAAAGAGAGGAGGAGGCAGTGGAATTGTAGTCCACAAGTTATACGCCTCCACTTTTTAATGTTCATAGCAACAATGTCTAACATTTAAGTTTTACTGATTTTTAACCTGACGTTCCAAGTTCTGAACAACTCTATGCTTACCATTAGAGTCCCACAACTGTAGAGCTCCCCAACTAAAATGCTTCCATTGTGGACCAGACTTCTGCAGCCAGGTTTTTTACAAGACTGAGCTGACTGTTTAACCAGCGAGGCCAGCCCCGAGCTCCTGGCCCTTCTTCTCCTCTTGTGGCAATGGCGGCTTCAGCGAGGCCGAGGACCAGCTCCAGGTGCTCAGAGCTGGCCTTGCCGAAGCCGCCGCTGCCGCTGCCGGAGGAGAAGAAGAAGGCAAGAGCAGTTTGGAGACAGCAGCCACAATGCTAGGTCGTGGCTGCCGCCCAATTCCAGTGCCTTGCGACGGGGCTCCGAGATGTAAGTCAAAGCCTGCGACTCAAGTCAAACAGGCCCCTTCTTGATGCAAGTCAAATATGATGCAAGTCAAGCAGCATGTAAGTCAAGGTTCCACTGTAGTGCTTTCAACAGTATCCAGACAAATCAAAAAGCTTTCATCACCAAGGCCATAGTTAATGACCTGTTCTTGATAGGTTTCAGCACCTTAGGCCATTGGTCACCTTAAGGCTATGGATACTATTGTCTATCTAACAAGTCTATTCAGGCCATTATTCATCTTAAAAGCCTATCTCAGATCAGGGTGACAAGAGGTCAAAACTGACTATAAGATGGAGGATTCGCACTAGCTGTATTCAGACTGATGAAGCTGTTTGGATGAGCAGCGAAAAGTTTCTGTCTCTCAAGAAAAAGAAGTCCAGTAGCCATTACAACTTCTAGGTAAACTCACTTGGATGACTGAAAATCTTCACAGACGTGCAGCACACAGTGCAATCTTCCCAAGAGAATGGTGCATATGCATAGTTATATTGTCCATATGAAACTAGAAACCAGAGGAAGTGTGGGCTTCTTGGAATAGGATAGTTTTGGCAATATGATATTTCCCATGTGTAGGTTCCCCTTTGTTCCCAATGCAGGCTGGTGAGCAGCACCAAGACACAAAGCTGAGGTTCTCCCTAGCCAAAGCTCGGAGGCAGCACCTTCAAGAACAGCACCGGCTTTTGATCCAGCAGGAACGTCTGAGGGCAGAAAAAGAACTTGGAGGTCAAAACCAGGTGACAGGTTGTAAGGGTGGCTGGGTGTTGCTGATTGGTAGCCTACGGAGTGGTATATAAGCAGTATACTTTGATTTTTGATTTTATGGTATCATCTGCTCATGTAGAAAAGAAAATAATGCCTGTGAGAGAAAAGAAAAAATATATAGCAGCATGCTAGGGAGGATGAGTCTCAGTAATAGAACAAAGAAATAGAGGAATGCAAGAGCCATGGATGCTGCCCTGAGCATATTGGAAGAAAAATGAAATATAACTTTTAAGTAAGAAACAAATGACAGCAGATAAATGGTAATGAAACAGATTTCAACTTTCCCTTTAATGTATTCCATAGCCCTATGCCCATGCTGGCTAGTGCATTCTGAGGGTTGTAATCTTTCTTTCTTTCTTTCTTTCTTTCTTTCTTTCTTTCTTTCTTTCTTTCTTTCTTTCTTTCTTTCTTTCTTTCTTTCTTTCTTTCTTTCTTTCTTTCTTTCTTTCATCCATCTATCCATCCATCCACCCTGCCCAGTTAAAGACAGATACATTATTCAGGTCTGACAGAATACATGATAAAATATATGTTTAAAATATTAAATACAATACAATTCAATAAGGCAGTAAAACAAGGCAAATGCATAATTGGCATTTGTAATCAACAAGATTACTCTTGGGTAAGACCACAAAAGGATTGTGAAAAAAGCCAGGTTTTGACTGTATCTCAGGAGAAATGTAAGAAAGGCAAGTGCTTTTCTTCAGGCCTGAACTTTCTTTCTTTCTCTTTCTTACATATTAAGGTTGTGTACATTTCTTCTCTCCCCCCTGCAAGGAAAATAGCCTACTTTTAGCTGTTGGCTGGAGGATTCTAAGAGCTCTAGTCCAAAAGGTAACCTACTGTCACAATAGCCTATTTAAGGGGTTACTTCTTTCCCCCCAATCCAGATTTCTCCAGACCAGAAAGAAGCTCTACTCTGGCAGAAAGAAAAATCCTTGCTGGCTTTGCACGTGGAGATGCTGCAAAAAGAACAGGCAGAAGCTGAAAGGGATCTGGAAGAGCTCCACCAGGACTACCAACATGAGGCAGAAGTCCAAAAAGTCCACATCCTTCAGGTCATCAGCTCTATAATTCCACTTTTTCAAACTAGTCCTGGGCAAAAGGCAGTCACCTTTCTGTGTACCAACACAGTGCCCGCCTGGTAGCCTCTCTGAGACAGGAGTGTTCCTCTCAGATTTAACTGTAAGAGTCAGTGGAAGGGAAGCTACAGTCCTAGCTTGGAAAATTACTTTTGAAAATAAGTTACTATTATTGCTCCAAGTCTGTTTTTTTCCTTTTTTTTCATTCTCAGAATTTTAAAAAATGAGTAATTATTCTTCATCTCAAAAATAACTAAAATGTTGTTTCGTATAATACTAAATGTTGCAACCTAGTGGCCTATCCTCCAGAAAACCTTTCTTTCTCAATACTCACAGCGGAACATGAGATGCAGTGCAAGCCAACATATTCTTGTCATCCTCTACCATTTAACGTGACCCCACCCCACAAGAAAAGTTATTTGTGATTAGTTACTTCTAGGCTTTTTGAATACTGTAATCTTTAGAGAATCATCTGGGGTGAGATGTTAGAGCATATATGGAAGTTGGTGCTTGGACTCATTAACTTAAAACTATCTTCAGTGAGGACAGAAGTTTTTTATTAAAGTGAACAACACATGAAAGCAAGTGGAGGGAGGGGCAGGTCTGCTGCCTCTGGTTCCATGACAAAAAGAAACAAACACACACACACACACACACACACACACACACACACACACACACACCTGGAACAGTCACACCAGAATCTCAGTGTATGAATAATGTAAGATGTAGTAGTCTAAGGATAAGGAAAGAGAGAATACTGTAGAGGGGATGACAACTAGCTGCTCCTGCCACTACTGCCCTCTGATGGCACAAAGTCATGTGTTGAAGGGTGTTCCACCTTCTCCTTCCAACACGATGAAGTTCTAATAAATGCACCAAGATCCCTCTCTTGTTGGGAATTTAGTGGATCAAACCATTCTATTAAAGAACTCTGGTTGAAATCCAGTAACAAACTTATGCTAGATAAGCCTGATGTTCATCAGCCACAGCTGTATTTGGGGAATTGAACTTCTCCCCTCCTACAAAGATTCCTAGGCTCTCTTTGGTCTTAAATGTCTGAAAACAGCAATCACAGGGCCAAGTTGTGGTAATTTTTCAGCCATTTAATATTTCCTGCCCCTATTTTGATATCGCAAAGTCTTCCACAGGACTTTGGGCTGGAAGAGGAAATATTTAATGACAGTATCAGAATATGGCCACAGCTGACATAATCATGCACGGCATAACTGTATGTTGCTGGGTGTCAGCCAGTCACGCATGCAGTAGCAATACTGTGGTACGACAGACATCCAGAACATGCATTTTATGACCTAACAGGTCCTAGAACTAGTCCCTTCACCCCCACTTAAACCAATATTCTGTTATAATGAGGGAAACAGTCCCAGTCATCGCTTCTAAGTATGAAGCTTCAATACTTTCATGATCCTGGGTTTCCCACTTATCCTGTGTGTTCTGCGTTGCCAAATCTGAACTGACATATAGCAACCCTAATAGTTTTTACCAGTTTTACCACTTCTACTCTCCCAGTGCATTTCCATGACCAAGTGGGGATTTAATCTCTTTTTCCCAGAGTCCTAGTCTATCCAGTACACCACACTGGAAACCCCCCATGCAGCCCAGTACGACAAAATGCCAAGGAGATGCTGAGGATCTGCCAGTACTTGCTCTTCAAGGACCATTTGTACTTCCCTGTGATGCTTTTGGTGTAGTGAATCCCATAATTTCCATGATACTATGTCTACCAATTTGAAGGGGTTAGTCTTGTAAACAGTTTATTTTTGTTTTATTTATATGCCACCTTCCTCCTGATAAGGGGACTCAAGGCAGCTCAAAATATTGCAAGTTGCAGCACTTTCCTCCTTATGATATCAATGCATGATTAGACTGGCTAGCAAGCCTTCCATTTAACTCTTGGAGAAAACAAACTATTTGGAAGTATAAACAGACTAGCACTATAGAATGTCTCCCTATAATTAAGGCAGTATATACATTTTCTACACGAGGTAAATCAAGACCTTCAACAGGTATCAACCAATCAACATCATACTCACCTAGCAGCCAATGTGATGGACTGCCATGGATGACATTTGAAATACGTACTTTATTGACTGGGTAACCTTTTATATTATATAGTATATTCTCGATTTCTGCAGGAAACTCTTCTGATGCATTTGCACATGTGAAGGGGTGTGTGTGTCGGTGGGAGCATGTGTATGAGGGATAGAGATGGCAGTACATGCATGAAGACATTTGTTATCTCCCTGTGAAGCTCTCCAATGCAATCCCAAGTGTAGCTTTCAAGGCCACGAAGACTCTACATCCCTGCACCAAAGATAGGTCCTGCGAAATCATAAAGGCAGGGAACTTTTCACTGAACATGTAAGATCAGGACAGATCGTTTTCTTCAGGCTGAGACTGTAGGTGTACAATGAGGAGTTCCACATAGGGGGGTGCGCAAACTAGTTCTCCAAGATGAAGCCGTTGCTATGCCTCCTTCCCAGTGATACTGAATTATATCCCTGGAACAGCAGTAAGTTGAAAGCTTTTCTCCAGCATCACAACAATGATGCTGGAGATCATTACGATAAGAAACATACTTTAATCTCACCACCATCTTATGAGATATTGGGCTGAATATAGGCATCTCCATGGTGCAGGCTGGTGTGCTAGAATCTGTGACGTTTCCAGTGAAGAACATAAGATCACCAGCTGCTTTCTTTTTGTGTGTGCTAAAGTACCGATGATTCAATCAGTAAGGGAGAAATGAGCAGAGTGTGGCACTCCAGTGGGGATGGGGAATATGTAGAAATATGTAAGGGGAAAAGACATTTGACCAGTATTCCAAACTGTTTTACGTAAGTGGGGGCAGAGAAAATACCATGTACTGCCTTTTCTTGTTTTAAAGAAGCAAGTTAAGAAAGGCAAGTGCTTTTCTTCAAGCCTGAACTTACTTGTTCTCTTTCTCACATAGTAAGGTTGTGTACATTTCTTCTATAGGTTTTCCAGGCATACAGGAAGCATGCTGAAGAGCAGATGGAGGCCCTTGAGCAGAGATATCGAAATCTGCTGAGGGAGTCCCTTCGGGATGCCATTATCCTCTCTTCTCAGAAACAACAGCTCCAAGTTCAAAAGCAACTGGGATGCACGGAAAGAGCAACCCAGACAGACCCCGGTTCCTAAAACACAGCCATGAGAGCCACTGCTTGGAGGAAGGCCTTATATTTGTGTGTTTTTGCTTACCTCTGACCCCGACCCTCAAAAAAGGCTAGAAACTAAAGTACTGCTCAGGCACGGACTAACCTAGGTTTTCTCTCCAGGATGAAGCAATTACTCCAATCTACATGAATGGGTAGTAATATAAGATTTGTCGAAATTTCCTTTACCTTTGTCCTCTCTTTGATTACTCACAAGTCCCTGTATGGCAATATAAACAACGTTAACAGTTAGCAAAGCTTATAAGAGATCTGGGGTAGAACAAAAAAGAAAACAGCTGTGCCCTATGTGTGTAAAATCCAAAAACAAGAGCTAGTGGTATTTTTATTAAACTATTAGAATCCCTGAATCCCATAATGAAAGTAGTCTTGGAGTCATCCATCAGGCTGTAGAGTTGGGAGAGAGGAACAGAAGTCTTAGCCTGGCTGTCTTGTCTGAAGATCTTTTTAAGGTCCAAGTATATGACTAGCCCTTTTGTCTCTGTCCATAGAACAAAAAGGCTAGTGATCGCCGCAGAATTGATGCTTTTGAGCTGTGGTGCTGGAGGAGAGTCTTGAGAGTCCCCTGGACTGCAAGGAGATCAAACCCATCCATCCTGAGAGAAATCAACCCTGAATGTTCACTGGAAGGACAGATTTTGAAGCTGAGGCTCTAGTACTTTGGCCACCTCATGAGGAGAGAGGACTCCTTGGAAAAGTCCCTGATGTTGGGAAAGATTGAAGGCAAAAGGAAAAGAGGACGGCAGAGAATGAGATGGTTGGACAGTGTCATCGATGCAACCAATATGGATTTGACAAAACTCCGGGAGGCAGTGGAAAACAGAAGAGCCTGGCAAGCTCTGGTCCATGGGGTCACGAAGAGTCAGGCATGACTGAATGACAACATATCACTAGCCCATCATCTAATGAGCTGAAGCCATACTATAATGTCTAGATGTCTAAAACATAAAACTACCCATACATAAGGTCTCATCTTTATCCAGAGTAGTCATTATTCTAACCAGTTTCATAAAGTTTATCTCTTTTCAAACTTCCAATTGTCAGGTTTCATTTAGTCCAAGTCTAGGCTTTTTACTAAAAAAGCAGAACTATGCTCAACAGTGATTACACTCAACTAAATATGCTTCCCCCCCCTGCACTGTTCATCTGAATTACTGGCTGCTCATTGGGTGTTTTGGCTCTCACACGTATTTCATGTAACAAAGGAGAGAAAGTTGGAGAAAGTTCACCAGCCATGTAAGATGCACAGCTAGATGTAAAATCACTGCATGGTTCTTCATACGTACCTGCATTAATTTACAAAAAACTAAGTACTGACAGGCCAAACAATAAGCTATACTTATTCGAACAAAGGACCCTTTCTTCTTGAATCTAATAAAGGAAAAAATACTGTGAGAGCACAATCTTTTATTTGTCTACACATAACAAAATCCAACCAGGACACACCCATAGGTAATCATACACAGAATGGCAGCACAAAGTTAAAATAGTTCAGTGCACTTCCATGTCCAATGATTGTACTGCAAAGTAGGGCAAACATTCATCATTGCAGTCACCAGGTCTGTGACTAGTAAAACATCACTTCTGTGTTCATCAAAAATGACACAGCTTGTAAATTAATGTTGGACTGCAGCATAGTTAGTGCCCATCCTATGAAATTTATTACTGTAGCTGGAAACGTTAAGTTTCCTAAGTTGAGCTGTAACAGCGTTTTCTTTGGTCATGTCCTCATTGTGAACTCCAGAAGATTCCATACATTTTCTTAATGAAAGTGCCCCTGTGATTACATTTCTATCCAAACTCATCAAGTATTTTCAAAATATCTCTAATTGTTCCAATATGTTCATGTTCTTTTTGCAACAAAAACACAGAATGAGAGCACAAGCTGTAGAAGAACCCTGGAAGCTTTTAAAATCTTATTCCAGATTATACAGCGTCTGATACATTGCAATGATGCTAGCTGTACCTGAGTGTATATAAACCCACATCCAGTGCCACCAATGTGCCCTCAAATGTGTTGCATTAACGGCCATGGAGAGATAAGGGAGCCCTGCGTGTACTGCCAAAGATGAATCACAAATATGATACTAACACAGTATTTCTACAGCCCTAATCTAGAGTGACTATCAGCCACTCCATCTGCTCTCCCAGATGTTGAAAGGCAAACAACATGGAAGGTCAGGTTACCCATTTTGTTATGTTTATTCTTGACTGATATGCCACAAGTCAAATCAAGACATCTTTCAAGGCACATGGGAAACCTGGCATTAACACCCATGATGTAACCGTTGCAGAAAAGTCTCCAAAATGAGTGGGGTAAAAAGGTAGAGATAAATGGGAATCATAGGTAGGTGGCAGCAGAAATATGAGTGGCAGAACCTTGCTAAACACATTAACGGTAAGAAACAACCCTATTTTGAAATGGGCCAGGGACAGGATTACATGGTGAATGACAAAACTATGAAATGCTGCATATTTTCAGTTACCAAGAACCCAAATCAGTCCAAAGCAAAACATCAGAATCTCATTTAAAAGCAAGCATGTAGATTGTAACATCTTTAGAGAAAGGTCCAAATTTAGCTCCATGACAGATGGGGAAAAGTGTGTCATGCTAGGCAATTCTTTCCACAAAAAAGAGAGAAAACAACGGAAGATTTTAGCTTAAGATTCTCCTGGCAGACTTCATGAGTTGTTCACACCACTTATCGTGAACTGTCTCCTTCAAAAGGAAATGTCACATAAGAGAGGGAAAAAGCACATTTTAAAGAGGCATTTTGTCATCTCCAATATTTATCAGATCAATGAACTGGAACAGAATATTTTGAGGGGAAAAGAATGGCAACATTTTCCCTTTCAGAGAATAGGATAGCTGCAAAACTATCAAACACCCATTCTTCCTGAAATATGAGACTGAAATCCTGTTGCCTTAACCTGCACTGTGTACGGCTGATGATGCCATCAGTCATGGTGATCTTTTGGAAACAAAAAAAATCCAATTCCCCTGCCCCCTCCCAGCTCTCATTGGTTCCTTTTCATCACCAGGAAGTTACTGGTGCTGTGTGATGGCTAGGGACATCTTTGGTTTTTTCAATAATCACCACTGCCAGAATGATTTTATCAGCTGGGGTAATATTTTGAAAATTCAAGTCTTCTCATCCATACTGCAGCCCCTTCCCCCAATAATGAAGGGAGCCCATAGGAGCCTTAGGACATGGTGGGGGGATGATTTTTTCAAAATTTCAATCAACTCCATGATTGATGGTGTAATAAGTTAAAGCAACAGGATTTCAGCTTGAGAGTGCTTAAAAAGCTGTCAAAACACAGGACTCCCCTTCCTCCAAGACCACAGTGATACATATTCTTCTGCTTCTGAGAAAGAAAGAACTCCTAATTATTTTTCCTTTATAAACCTACACTCTCCTTAGAATTTAAGTCTTAGATAAGTAGCATAAGTGTAAGCAGATTACTACATGAGGCCCCATTATTCTGTTATCATTAGAAACAAATTCTGCACATCATCAAAAGCAAAAACCTAAGTGTTGTTTCTAGTCTATGAGTTGGAACTTATATATGGCACATACAGGTATTTATATTATGATACACATACACCCACACCAATCAACCCTTTCATTATCTGGATTACACATCTACTAAAACGGATCCATTTTATAGTATTCTACTAATCTGCTTCCTCACCTTGTGTTACATAATTATAAACTTAATATAAGATTATTGGAGTGTAAGCTGCAGCCCAGGCAATGAACAAATATCTTTTCCAAAAGCAGAGAGAAGGACAAAATAATAATACAATGCAAAGGCTGTTCAATTTCACCCTACTGCATCACACAGTGGACTTCGCTTCCTTCCCTTCCACTGCAATTCTGTGATCCATTCACAGCTGGAAGGTGAAAAAATAGGAACTGGATTTTTTTTTCAGAAACCAGGGTTAAGGGAACTTGTTTCAAATGTGAATTCCACTTACTCAAGGGTCCCTAGGGCACCCCCTCCCTCTAAAATGTGTGTGTGTGCGCGTGCGAGCATGTGCATGTTGGGGCCATATGCAGATGACACACCATCCTCTTTCCTCATTCACAAGGAGTGAGTGAAAGGAAATTTGATGAAGACCTGTAATACACTCACTTTTCCATGACACATCTTAGAGAGAGAGTTACTTCCACACAGTGGCTTCTCGCTTCTCTTAACAGAAACTACTTGACTCCATAATACAAGTGAACAGCCAAGCCAATCAGCAATACAGACAGGAAGAAAAAGGCAGTGAGGTGCAGGCTAAAGAGGAAGACAGACAGCACAGCATTAACCATTATGGAGCAGGAGATCACAAAAAGCCGAGTAATGTTAGTACTGTGCTTCATTATTACAGACATTATCAAGCCATTCAGAGCTTGGCTTACAATAACTAACAGCACCCAAAAGGAAAACCCTTCCCAGAACCCAGAAGCTGGGCTACTTGTCAGATGAATGATCACATTCAGCAAAACACCAAACAAGTAAAGAAACAAATTTTGGAGGTTAAGAGGCAGGTCCTGGGTCTTCAAGACAACTTCTGTATAGACAGCTGAAAGTCCTGAGATGAGGCAATAAAGAAGCATCAGCATCAGGCCAATAGGAGTGATGTGCAGCTGCATCTCGGAGGCAGGCAAGCGCTGCAGGTCCTGCAGGCCTCCATATGTATAAAATGCGCCAGCCGCCATCAGCAGGCAAAGGGCTACCCACTTGCGTAGAGTCAGTCTTTGGCGCAAGAACATGCTGAAAAGGAAGGCAGTGCTGCCAATTTTTAAGTTGCTCAGCACCTGGAAGGTACTGGGATCCATGAACAGCTGCAGGTGAACCACTAGGTTGTTGTTGGCTGCATACAGCAGCGCTGAGAGAGCAAAGGGGGCCACGTGATACCAGGGTACAGAGATTCTTAGTTGTCTCCGGTCCCAGATTAGTAGGAACACGGAGGAGAGCGCTAACTTGGTTAACTCAATCAAAACCACTACGGAGGAGGCACTAAATGGGATGTGGCCATTTTCTTTACTGAGAGCCAAAAGTGGAGCATGGGAGCCATAGATGATGACAGAGAGGATCAGCATCAGGCCCCACAAGACTTTCTCAAGCACAATAGGAGCAGCAGGGCTGACCAGGCTTCCAGCTGGGTCAGTGTTGCCAAATAACATTTCTGTGATGCGTGGAGACGAGGCAAGGATCAGTCTTTAACTTTCTATGGCCCAAAAACAGACTTCTTTGTTGTTGTTTTGATTATTTCTATCTATTTACAATTTGCATCATCTTCAGGACACGGAAAATTTAATAATTAGATGAGTAAGACAGAAACAGTCTCTATGAGACGCATATGCCAGTATAGTATTTAACACGATTAAGAAAAAAAATTGGCCTCTTGAATGTAGCCAATTCAAATCTTGATTCCTGAGCAAGGATATATGGTAGATTTTGAAAGTCTTAAGCAGGACAGGGACTTAATAGTTGCCCTTCTCTTCATTACAATGACACTACAGACATATCAGAGAGAGAAAAAGTATGGAGCCAAGCTGATTTGCAGAATTATCTAAGGCCCACCGTAACCAAAGATACACATTTCTCATGATATGGCTGAGAATAATTCTAATCAGACCTGCTGAAGTGTCATAATTGGGATTATTCTGTACAATCCAATATAAAATATTTTCGAAATAATACACATGCCAAAACAGGAGCCAGACATCTTTGACCTATGCAGATTTGAGAGACAAAGGGAGGAGCTTTTGTGGAGTTCATCGCTGCATGAGAATTTCACTTCTAATCTGGTCATTTTCTCAATGACTTGAAGCAGTCTTTGACCATCTTTTCCATATTGGGAAGTACATAGGTCTGAGCAGCATACACCCCAGTACAAGTGCCCACCAAAAATCCCACGATCGCTGAGAATCTGAGTTTGGATACCACATATCCAGCAAGAAACCCTTTGAGAAATGGAGATGCCAGCAAAGTGCCATCCTGCAGAGAAATAAACAAAGAATAAACATCATATCCCATAGTCTGCTGGATTACAATTCAAGACTGCTATAATTTTGTCACTAATTGAGGAAACAGATATACAGTATTCTTAATACTGTATGTCCAAATGGCACAGAATAAGCCATAAAACACAGTACTTTGGAAATAGTACTGTGAAGAACTCATATTAACATGATACCCTCTCAGATACATTATTCTTGCCTTTTAAGAGAATAAAATGTCAGACTTCTGGTGATGACAAGCAAAGCTACTTTTACCTGCCCCACTCCAGCGTTGGCCTCATTTTCTACTCTTCTTCTCAAGCTTTCCAACTGATCCTTTAAAAAAGTAAGTTCTCTCAGCTGCGGCAGAGAATCCTATATATTGGAAACAAAAATGGCATAGTCCACACTGCATGCATGCATGCATTTTAGCATCTTTGTTAAAGAAAGCAAAGGCTTTAGAAAGATAGCAGCAGCCCAGTGAATGGAATCTTTCTAATATCCAAAGCTAGCATTCCACCTACGTCTGTAACAATTGTCCTTTCAGGCATTTTATATTCTGTAGTCTGTCCCAAGAGCTTAGTATCTGTGAGTTGTGTAAATTACAACACTGTTTTGTCTTTTGCACTTCAAGTGTAGGAATCTGAATTCAACAGTAGGCTAGTTTTCAAGTATTGGTTTCGTATGATTAACATGACGTGAAGCTATTAAAATAATCACAGTTGGGTCTTATCATTTGATTAGGATTTTTAAAACATACTTAATTGCCATAACCTTCGCTAGTAAATCATAAGATTATATAACTAGTTATTATACTTCTCTTAAACTGATCGTAATGGGTTTTTTTTAAGAGATGTAAGATGTTAAAGGAGTGATTTATCATTGCTATCCCTACTGAATTTCCATAGTCAAGTAAGGATTTGACCCCAACCCTATGAACTGGATTAGGGTCAAATACTGTACTATCTATCCACTGCAGAATGACACCAAAATATTTGGTTTCATTTATGGATTACTTTTATTTCTAGAGCCAAATAATATTTCGAGTAACATTCTTGTTTTACCTCCACAAGGAGCCTGGGAATGTTCAATAGTGCATGTAATTATGGCAGCAATTTATATTTTTACTTAATTGATTTCAATTTTATCTTACCTCATCAAAGTGTAAAAGGTACTTTGTTAATGCAGATCCACTGAATCATCAGACAAATCAAAACAATGTAGCCAGTACTAGAATAATACTTGTGCTCCATTTTAAGGTTGTTCTATCATCTAAGATGTAAGATCAGTTAAAGCTACACTCAGAACGGAAGGCATAAAAAGGAAGATTTTTTTTTCTTTCACACTTGGGTGAAACAAAATGACTTACCTCCCGCTTACAGACTGTTTTCTACATAACATTACACGACAGAAAAAGCCCTCCTGCAGCAGCATTCAATGATTTTGTCCCTGAGAGCAGAATTTAAGCCAGGCCTTGCCCTGTCAGAGTAGGACGGCCTTGCAGTAGTAACTCCCAAAGCTGCGCTATCGAAAAGCTATTCTTGACTCACTTATTCTTGGCCCCAATTCTTTTTTCCTTTTTTTTTTTTGTCCAGGAGGCTTCCTCGTTGGTATCCTGGCGGGGCTGCTTGTACCAAAGGCTTTAAGGGCGGAGGCTACCTGTGGCCAGCCACGACTAGCAAGTCCAAGCAGGCTGGGGTAAAAAAAAAAAGGTAAAGCTTCCCCCACACACACACCCAATGCGTGCTAGTCGTGTCCGACTCTAGGGGCAGTGCTCATCCCCGTATTCAAGCCGAAGAGCCAGTGTTGTGCAAGTCCGTGGCCATGTGGCTGGCATGGCTGCAAAGAAACACTGTTTTACCTTCCCGCTTTTTACAGCGGTACCTATTTATCTACTTGCATTTTACATGCTTTCGAACTGCTAGGTTGGCTGGGATTTACAGCAGAAGCTCGCTCCGCTGCTAAGCAGGCTGAGGCTCCTTCCTTTAAAAAAAAACTTGGCACAAATTCCCCCAGAAAACGTGGGGCTGCCTTCTTCTGTCTCCTCTGCCTACTACGCCCGACGACCAGACGCACCAAGCTAGACTAGCGCGGCTTGCAAAGGGCGGAAGGAAGGAATGGGAGGACCCGCGGAGCCACCTTCACCTCTCCCGACCCCGGCGCCTACCTTGTCGTCCGCCATTTTCCTCGCCCAAAGGAAACGCGCCTCCCTTTTGCGCATGCGCGGGAACAGCCCCACCTTCGTTCCATCCGCCGCCTTAGCCGTGGGCGGGTCGGCTCACTTCAGGCTCCCCGGGGCGGACTTCCTGTGTTTTGGTCCTAAGCTCCCTCTAACCATGGGGAAATTAATGGGGAAAAACCAGTCTCTTCATAGAGGTGTGACTGGACAGTCCCGTATTCACCGCTAAACAAAAAGAAGAGAGCACATTTATAAATTCATACCAGAGGGTGTGTGTTTAAGCATATGTTTTTGATATTTGAAACTCCAAAAAAAAAAGTGCAGCACAATCATTCATGCACTTCAGCGCCTGTTTTAGATGAAACGGCTTGGAGGGAGCTATTTTAAGTAGATTGTGGCAAATGTCCCTGGGGGCTCCACGGCAAAGCTATCGTGAGCCAGTTTCTTGACCGCGACTCCTCCAGCTGCATCATCGGGATATAGTACTAATGGATGTGCTTAGGCAAGACCAATAGTAAATGTTCGAAAAGTAAAATATTGCCACGAAATAAGATTTAGAGAGGAAAGAACACGAGCTGCTGTCTTTGCTTCTACTTTTTTTCTTTGGGGGGGGCATGCTGGTACCATAGGCGCCTGGAGTAGGAACTGGCAAACCACTCCAATATTCCTGCAAGAAAACTCCATGGACATGGAGTCACGAAGAGTCGACTATAACGACACAACACAAACACACACATGCTGGTACCAAAACACCGGCGTTACCGCCTTGAATTCATTCTATTCCCGCCGGGGAAGAAAAATATGGCTTCCGGAAGGTCGATCCGGAAGTTTGCTGCTCAGGGGGGGGGGAACACACAAACTGCTCTACTACCTTTTTACTTCTTACACTATTCCCTTCCCCATCGCTACGGGATATTTGTCTCGCGGTCGTAGCAACGGCACGCGCTTCTGTACGTCATTACTGCGTCATCGGGGTGGGATGATTAATTTTGGCTCAACTTCTGTTCTCCTCGGTGAGGAAGGGGGAGAGGGGCTGAATTGGCGCTCTCTGCTGCAGATCTTGGGGTGCTCTCCGACGCTCTTTTCTCGCTCACTGTTTCGGGTCTTGCCCGAGTTAAGCGGCGAGCCGCTTCTGGAAGTGCAGAAATTCCGAGAGAGAACTTTCTGCCGGAAGGCTTCGACGTACAGAACCAAGTGCAAAAAAGCCCCAAAACGGGCGCGTTAGTCCCTTAATTGCATTTTCAAGACATCACACACGAACGAAGACCTTTCTCTTCACGCAGACCTTTCTAGAGCGACTGACAAACTAGTTTAATTTTAATGTGGGATTATTAGTTTTTAAAATTTGAAAACGTACTTTCCTGTTTTTAGGTTTTACTATAGTGTTTTTAACCACGAGGGGTCCTTTTTTTAAAAGGAGAAAGGCAGGGTAAAATATTTTAAAGAAAAAAAAATATCAGACAGGGGAGCTTTCCCCTCTGGGAGAAGCAGGAGTTTTCACCGGGTATGAAGGAAGCACTGAGTGACTGGCATTCTTGTTTACCAACCAACACACTTTGAATTGTTTCTTTAAATCTGCAGTCTTCGTCTTGTAACATTAACTTAACTATAGATCCCGAAGTTCCAACATCTAGCTAGGGTGATTTTTGGATGTTGTCTTTCCCCTCTCCTCACCTGGGTTATAATTTCTCCAGCACCAAGACGCTCCTACACAAAATCAACAAAACAAAAACACAGTGTGCACATTTATACAAGCACAAGGGGGGGGGAGAGACATGTGATGCTCTAAAATGGGTTTATTAGCACAACTTCACAATAAATCTTCTTTAGCAATGTGTGTGAATGTTGTGAATGACTCTTCATGACTCCATGTCCATGGAGTTTTCTTGGCAGGAATACTGGAGTGGTTTGCTAATTCATACTCCAGGCGCCTACAGCATCTGATATTCACTGGTGGTCTCCCATCCAAGTACTAACCAGGGCCAACCCTGCTTTAAAAGCAAAACAAAGTCTTCTGCTTATATATGGCCCCATACCACTTCAAGTAGTCTCTGGGCAGTTTACAGTTTTTAATTACAATATGCAGGCTACACATTTTAGGGTATCTAGGCAGTAATTAGAAAAGCACAAGGTTTTTTTATTGTGGTAGCTGTGGCAGACTGAATTTATAGCATCTGAATTTTCGAGATCCAGTAGTTACTTATAGGAAGAGGGCTATTCATAGTCACAATGTAATATCCTTTTCTCTCCCTTCTCTTGCATGCATGCATGCATACATACATGTATAAACAGAGAAATAGCTTAAATATTTCCAATGTTCAGGGAAGCTGTTAATTATCTGAAATAACACAATTAGAGAAGCATCGGCAGATTTATTGGACCCCTCAATGTTTGGTGAAGTATAAACAGTCTTGAGAGACAGAGAAAACCAAACTAGGACCTCAAAATACCAAGTACTGTATATTCAGTGGGCATATAACATTTCTATTTTCCCTGCTTTTCTTCCCAAACTGGGACTCAAGACAGCTCACATCAAGTTCAGTGTTCCAAAAAATTGTAACAGTAAAACCCAATTAAATTATAATGCTAAAACAGAACAGAACTAAAGGCAGTTGAAAAACATGTCGATAAAATACAATGATTTTTTAATTCCAGTAGGAAGATGGAGTGGGATACAAATGAAATAAATAATAATAAATAATAATAATGCCCGTTAAAAGCTTTTTTTCTGAGTCAGCTATAAAAGTGCCCTGATTAAGTGGCCAGACTTTAAACAATGATTTGTAATACAACCACAGTCTTCTGAATGACTTCTCATAGCCTTTGAAACTCCAGGTCAAGGGAGTCCATAGCAGCTCAGTCTTTTGTTGTCTTGCCCATAGGCAAAGACTTTGGTCTCCTTTTTCTCTTCCAAGTAGGCTTTTTAGCTGTTTGTTGGGATGGGCTTTATTTGATAGCTGTTGTTTGTTTCTTTTAGTTTATAAGTTTTAACTTATTTTGGGTTTTGTTGTTCTTTGCTTTTTGTTTTAATTAGCATCTACCAATGTAAACAAATGGTCTCATCATTATACCATGTTCTCTGTTGACTTCAGGGCATTCAGGATAGTATAGTATATCATCAGAAGAATCCTTTGCTGGGGTGGATAGGCAGGAGTTAGACATTTCAAATCAATGGACTAACTTCAATTGTTAATTCCTATTTTTAGTGCATCTGCTGAATCTGGTTGCCTCAGGAAAGGGTCTACTTTGATCTAACTCTAGTTGAAACCAACCATTGGATTCAGACTTGTGGACCATGAGGCACTTAAGATACTGCTGTCCTGTGCACATTAACCTGTTGGAAAGGCCTTGTGGATCCAGCAAGACTTATTAATTAATTGTGTGCCCTCAGTCAGAGTGATTATGCTGGACCCGCCTCCCAGCTCAGTGGCCTGAGGGCTGACATTGTGGCACATCCCCAGAGTTCTGTTGTCAGGTTCCTAAGGGGACCTCCAAGCACTATTTCCTGAAGCAAGGAAGAGCTTGACTGATCAAAGAAGTAGAGCAGACCCTAGGGGAAAAATGGCAAAACCAAACCTGAGATTTCTTTTGTTTTATTATCTCCGAATCCTTGGGACACTGCTTGGATTCAGGCAAAAAGGATTCCACAGGAACGGGGAGGCTTTCCTTCGTTTCAATACTGGTCTCAACCCTTTCCATATTTCCTTGGCAGAACAACCAGCACCCACTGCTGGGAAGCAGGTAGTCAGGGGGTCGGAGTCGATAGCATTTTGGCATCCCCTCCAGCTTTACAAACTCTGGGGGGTGGTCTCTGGGGGAAGTGCTTCAGCCACCTGGAGCGCCTGGCGGCCTCACCCGTTTGCTTCCTCCTCCTCCTCCTCCTCCTCCTCTGCCCCCACCCCACCCCCGGGCTCCGCCTGGCTCCGCTTGCCCTCCATTCTGGGCTCCTCCCGCCGATGCCAAGCTCGGCGCTGGCTTCTGGCACCGCCTCGCGGCTCCCGCTGTTGCTGCTGCCGCCGCCCTCTTCCTCCTCTTCCTCCTCTTCCTCCTCCTCTTCTTTCCTTTCCTTGCCTCCCTGCCCGAACTGGCCGCCTGCTGGTCCCCTGACGGAGCGAAGCCATGTTAGGCAAGGACTATATGCTGGCCATCATCTTGGTCAACTGCGACGGTGAGAGAGGTGGTTGGGCGTGTGTGTATGTGGGGGGGGGGTTTGGAGTTGGAGGAGAGGGATGGAAGTGGGGGCACTGCACCCACTCAGGGACTCACATGGGGTGGGGTGGGGGGTGTTGGCGGGTGGCAACTGCGCCAGGCTTTTGGCCAAACCGGGAAGGGAGGCTGGGCGAGTGGGGGTTGGCAGTGGCCCGGGAAGGGTGAGATTAGGGGTGGGGGTGGGGTGGGCGTCCGGTGGACATCGGCGGCGGCGGGAGCCCTCCTTTCTCCCCCGATCGCCAGCGAGGCTGTTCTGGAAGGGGTCCGGGGAGGTTTTAGAGACCAGCCTTGCCCCCCCCAACCCACCCCAGTGCTCGTTTCCTGCCCTCGCCCTCCTTCCCTCCCGGTGCGCCCTGGCTGAGCTCGGAGGCTCCTAACCCTTTTCTGTTCCACCTGGGAGTTGATGGCGGGCGGGCGGGCGGCGGATGGGGTGGGGTGGGGGGCGTGGGGGTTAAGGGAATGGGATTTTTTTGACTCGTGTCCCTCGAGGGTCCTTCTGTCGCTTTCCCCTCCTTTGTATGCAGAGGTACGCGGGGAGGGAGGAGGGAGGAGGGAATGGGAGAAGACTAATTTGGAAAAGCAACGACTTTGAATGGACAAAAGGCTGCCGACGAAAGAACGCACGCAGGGCAGCTCCCTCCCCTTCTTACACACACGCACACGCTCTATCTGCAAGCAGACGGACACCCCCGCGAATTCACACTGGGGTTCCGGGGAAGAAAAGGCCACGGGAAAGAGGAAAGGGGGCGGGTACGGAGTCACCCCTTAAAAACCAGCTCGGCCCCCCCAGATCCTGCGGGGATCTTCAAGTAGCTTTCCATGGTGCTGAAAGAGAAACGCCTTTCCGTCTACGGAAAGTTGGCTGAGTTTTTAAATTCCCGTCGGTTTCTTCAACCTCCCCAGATCAACGAATCCAAATCATGGTCAAAGCAGAAAAAAGCGGCCCTCTCTTATTTTGACTAATTCTCCCCCCCCATCTAGTTGTTTGTTTGCTTGTTTTTAATGGATGAAGAATTGAAACTCAGAGCACCCTGCAGGTAATTCAGCTGTAGGAAAACTGTTCTTAACCAATTTCATTAGAATTTCTTTCCAGTTTTATATATACATACTGAAGATCTCACTTTGGCCAACATACAGGCAGCCAGCTTTTGCACTTTTCAGGCCGTCAGGAGTGGAACTGTGTTTTGTTTTGCAAAAGGGCCCCTCATGAGTGGCTGTGATTCATAATAAAGTTGATGACATCTAGCAGGAAGGATGTCATAGTACAGTAAACTCCCACCTATCGCAGGGGTTAGGGACTTGACCCGACCCACAATAATTCATAATAAAATAATTTATAATAAAATAAATATTTGAAAATCCGCAATATGCGGATGCTAGGCCAGGTCAGGACTGGGCGGGCTCTCTGGGGGCTCTTGTCCTTACCCCAGGCCTGGCGCTGCCCCAAACAGGCCTGCAAGGGGCTTTCCAGTCCCCCAGAGCCCCCCAAAGTGCTTTCTAGTGATCTGACTTCTGGTTTATCAGAAGTCACTTCCAGTTTGCGGGGAAGCACTTTTGGGGACTCCGACGGGCCTGGGAAGGCCTTTCCTCCTTACCCCGGGGACCTTTTTTTCATATGCTGCGGACCCACAATATACCGGGACAGCAGTATATGAACTGCAAAAGGGCGGGGGCCAACTGTAGTAGAGCTTCCACAAAGCACTGAAAAACAATAGGTTTGTACGGATATTGATGCATAGTGGGCAAAATCTTCTCCACACCTGTATAGTGTTCAATTGTCGATCCCTTGTTGCTGGGCATTACACCCGGCACCCTTACACCCACACAACTTTACATTACATTAACTTTAATCCAATTGCCCAATCAGTCATGCATCCCTGGCATGACCCATTGTACAATGTGTGGGCAGACGTGCTTTGGGCATAATAAATCCACCTTGGCACCATCATGACTGCCGTGGGTGTAATGTGCACCCATGTAGTTATACAATCAGATTTTGTCCAATGTGTACAAAATAGAAAAGAAACACGTGAAATTATTATGTGAAACTTTTCAATGTTGTTGTATGCAACTACATCCTCTCTGCCTGATGAATTAGTCACCTCCAGTAGATCCCTCCATCAGGAGTGACCAGGTCTTGAAAGCTAAAGGCCATGCCAATTTCCACCACGCCCTCCTTTCTCATCTGCAGAGTAGAAATGAAGACCTGGGATGGCTGGCAGGCTCTCTGCATGGTTCCTTGCTGCGTCAATAACCTTCTTTTCCTTGAATCTAAAGCTGCAAAGCTATTCTCTGGGTTGCATCCATCCCACAGATTGGCAGGTAGTAAACTAATCTTGGGCCTTGGAAAATATAATTTTCTTGACCACAAATCCCACACATGCTCAGAGAGCACAGCCAATAGTCACATTGGCTGGGTTAGTCTGCCAGATGGCTGCCATTCAATCTCTTATTGCAACTTTTGTAGAGGAAGTGTGACTCTAAGAGGTAAGGCACATTGGTCAAAGTATGGGGTGGTTGTCATTGTTTTGGTCCTTATTGTTTTAGAGGTAGTGTGGTGTAATGGATAGAGTGTGGTGGATTAAGACTCTTGAGATCTGGGTTCAAATCCCTGCTTAGCCATGAGAACTGATGGTAAACTATTCCTTGAACATCTCACATGCCTTGAAAACTCTACCAGGGATGCGATAAGTTTTAAAAAAACATTTTAATGTCAGAAAACAACAATTGTTTTAGGAGATGGTCACCAGAATACTGATATCGAGTCAATGAGTGTGAAATTATGTCTTTATTTTCCTGTTTCTGCAACAAAGCGCAGGCTGTGATATCTGGGTTATCAGAATGCTACAGAATGCTTGGCTTCCAAGTACTTTTGGGAAGACAATGAGAAACTTTGGCAGTGCTTGCTGTGGTGGTGGGGGGGGCATGCCATAGACTTGCCTTGCCTGCTTGCAAACAGTATTGCATGCACTAATTTATTTATCCAAAATAGTTTTGCCCTTCTCTTCAGCCAACCAAGTTCTGAAAGCGGCTATAGAGGCAAAGTTTCTGGTGGATGGGGAAACGGTTCTCTGTGGATAATGCTTACAGAAAGCTGCATGGGTGTGCGTCTACGGTGTTCACCCTGGGGGCTATGCTGACTGTATTGTTAAAAGGCAAGGCGGTCCATCAGGATACTCCCCAATCTTTGTAAACTGAGTAAATCATATAAACATTACATTTTCTCACAGTAGTACCTTTGCTCTGAATTTGCAATGCTTGCGGCAGGAGTTGGCTTGACTGGAGAGAATTCATCACTAACAAAATCACACCCACATTATTTTCCATATTTGGTGTGCCCATCTGTTTCCATTTTCCACTAGAAATGTTTCCATTCCGCCTTCACACACACACACACACACACACACACACACACACACACACACACACACTCCCAATGAATGCGAAAGAGACTCACTAACATCACTCCTCCCAGATAATGCCATCCTCTATCTGAGTGCTATCTGAGCCCAGGATGTGACATGTGTTCTCTGCTGTAGCCTGTTCGAGCCAGATTAATCCCATCTGCGAAAAGCTGCATTTCCTTGATTAAATTCTCCAAGTTGGCACAAGTGTAATCATTTATTGGTTTGCGGAGGTTGGAGAGAAAGAACGTTAGGATATTATTTCTCTTCTATGCAGTTCAGCGAGGGGTTTCAGCAGTGGAAGTTTCTATGGGAAAGCAGAACTGGTAATTCTGGCAGTTGGAGATTTTCCATATAGCACAAATGTACAAGGACTCACCACCATCATTTATCAAACAAAATGTAATACAGGAGACACAGGAAATACCTTCTAATTTTTTAATTTTCTATCTTGATTGCAGTTTACAGAATTAGCGAAAGGGAACAAAAGATTGATGCTTTTTCCACTGGACACCTGACAGCTGTTTTGGGGCATTGCTAAGTGTTCATCAGTTCTTTATACTTGGTGTGCACACAGAATTAGGGCTATGTATTTCCTGTGACATAGCTGCCTTGATGCCCTAAGCACATCCGATCTCGCCCGATTTTGGAAGCTAAGCAGAGTCGGCTCTGGTTAGTACTTGGATGGGAGACCACCAGCCAGGGAATACCAGGTGCTGTAGGCGCCTGGAGTAGGAACTGGCAAGCCACTCCAGTATTCCTGCCAAGAAAACTCCATGGTCATGGGGTCACGAAGAGTCAGTCATGACTGTAATGACACAACACACACACATTTCCTGTGACTCTTTAGGCAAGTTGACAGACATATAAACCTATTCATAAGGACATGCGGCAATGAACCTGTAGCTCTCCCCCCCAATTTTTAATGTGACTCAGGTTGAGGTATGAGGTACTGGAAAGATCCTCCCTGCTCTTTTGCTTGCTTCAGAAAGAATGCTCAGCTTGGCGCAAAGTCTGGTGCTACAACTATTTGCATTCATATGCTCTTGTTTCCACTGAAGGCTGGTTGATTGAACTGAGCTCAATATTTGCCCAGGACACAGGCATCCTACACCAGGCATGACCAAATTTCAGCCCTCCAGATGTTTTGGACCACAACTCCCACAGTCCTTTGTTATTGGCAATCTGAGCTTAGAATTCTGGGAGTTGTGGTCCAAAACATCAGAAGGGCGGAAGTTTGGACATGCCTGTCCTACACACTACATTTGTGTGTTTGCATACAAAGAATTCCACATGATCTCCGGTGACCCAAGGAGTTTTGTTTGACACAGAATGCACAGTATACCACTCCTGTATAAACTTCAGCCTTGGGTATTTGATGAGTCAGTTCATCTGTCATTTAAAAGGTTTGGAGCAATTTCTTATCTGATCTCTCCAGACATGCATGTCCTCATACTGTCCTGTAATGCCACACCATGTCAGGTCCTCTGTCTTTGAAAGTTTCCAGTTTGTAGTTAGCTATATATCACTACGTTGCTTTGCTATCATCGCCACAATCACCCTGTGCTGTAGAAAACACATACGTTATTCAAATGACATATAATTTTAGGCCAAATGGATGCAGAAGAAGAACATCTCCATGAATGTTATCTGTTTACAGAGCTTGTTGTGGTACAACGGCAAAACTGGAGCTGTAGATTATAACCAGAGGCTAATTTTCTAGGTGCATTTTGGTTTTGAGACCATGGTTTTTGACAGGACCATGAAAATATAGTCAGAATGAGTATTAGAGATTTTGTTCCATTCATAGACAGAGACCTTGATGTCATTTTTACATCAGACATTGTATGTAAAGATGGGATTTTGGCCTTGTTTCTTCCACTCGCTGCAAAAAGGGGGGGCATCCTTTATGCCAGTGGCCCTTCTACAGAATGTTCTTGGTCTAATCCCCATTTCACATTGGCTTGTAAGCAATCATTTTGGAGTGAAAGGAAACCCTGGCACATCTAACAAAACCTTTTTAATTTGCAAAATTTGGATGCCATCCTGTTCTGAGTCATAGCTACCTCTCATAGCAGGAGACGGTAGAGCTGAATGAGCTACAGCTAGAGACAACTCTGGCCTCACTGGGATTCAGCTTAATGACCAAGTGACGTTCTCTGGAGTGCTTGAAGATACGGCTTGTTTTGATCAGATGAAATTCAAAACATTGTTGTTATTTTTTTTTAGGAAAATGTGTAACATTTATATTCCTTATACATTTATTGTAGCAATTTTTTTTTGCAGAACAGCATCTGATTCAGTGAGGGCATGGAATGCTTTCTTGTATTGACAGGTGTGCTCCTGAAGGGCGCAGGTGATTTTAGAAGGCCTTTATACTCAAGAAACCTCAATTTCAATTTTGAGTTACTTAACTAGGAGTTAATTGGATGACTCCTGTGAAGCCTAGAGGCACACTGTTGAGCTGCTCTATAGATTCCAACAGTTAATTGCCTTCTGTGCATACTGCTAAGTCACCCACCAAGCTTGCCTGCATAACTTTTCCAGACTACTGAATAGTATGCAGAGTTACATATCATCTCCTGAAATGCACAGAGCAACTGCCACTTGGAGGCTGCTTGGGCTCATTCTCCATAGCAACAACCTCAATATGTCAGTCTGTCCACGCTCAGCAGTTTACCAGACAAACTGGCACAGAAATTGCTTTGTGGGTCAAGGCAAAAATTGAACCATTCACAACCTGAGCCTCTGCATGTGAACAGATTGCCTCTTGGAGAGTGCCAACACCGAGATTCATGTCAAAAGGAATGCATATGGTGGGCATCCGTAAACGCAGGCCCTGGTGTTTTACTAAGCTCCAACACAACATTTGGAAGGGTTCATTTGGGGCTCCGTTGCTCTGATCTCTGTGTGTCAAAAGCACCGGCCACTGTGCTGGTGCTTCCAGCCGTTGTTTTGGTAATCAGGATGGAAAGGACCTGATTAAATGGAAAGTAGCCTGCTTGGCAGGCTGAGACAGACAGGCCTGCAGTAGTATGTAATTGAATTGCAAGTGATGGATTATTCACCTTCTGTCCCTTCCATACTGGGAGACTCAACAGGATAATAAAGCAGAAGGGGCACCATGACCTTTGGATATTTTTAGCTGTGCGCAGTGGGGCAGATACAGTTACAGTTATAGCCCTGCTCCTGCAAGTCCTGCAGAGAATCACCAGGTTGCACATTTAGCTTTGCATCTAACGCGAGCTCCCAAGTATCGATTTCCCAAGAAAGCAGACAGCAAAAGAAAGCAGGTTTCTTTATCCTCCCTGGACCCACGATAGCTGACCCCATTAGACTTCCCAAATATGTCCAGATTCCTAGACATAGTACACCTCCCCACAACCCATCTGGGACATAGAGATAGTTGTCAGTGAAGGGAACGGGCCTTGTCCGAGTGCGTGCAACTCTGAGCACCTTTTCCCCGCAAAGGGGACCATGGCTCCCATAGGTTATAAGATCTTAATCAGAATTTGAATAAAACATATATACACACAGGCAGTCTTTTTTAATTTTTCCTGTGTGTCAGTATATCATCAGTTGATATCAATTTTCAGGCTAATTCAGAAGATTTTTTAAAAAGCCACCAGGCTTTAGGAAGTACGGTGATAGTTTAAGAAGTCATATGACCCACTAAGCCAGTGATGGGGAACCTTTCAGAGACCGAGTACCCAAACTGCGATTCAAAACCCACTAATTTTTCGTAAAGTGGCAATACAGCAATTTAACCTGAATATGGCGGGATGTGAAGAGGTGATGTCGGGCGCCCACAGAAAGGGCCCTACCTGCCACCTTTGCCTCCCCCTCACAGTGCCATAGGTTTGCCATCACCGCACTAAGCCGTTGAGGATTTCTAGGGCCATGATCACAAGACTCTAAGGAAGCTGCCCGATCCTGTGTCATATTCTTTGTCCTTTTTGCCCAACACTCGTTTCTCTGAGTTCCCTGCAGCGGAGAAAGGTCTCTCTCCCATCATCTGCTACTTGAATCTTTTACTTGGAAATATCAGGGGACAGGGGTTGAACGTGGACCTTTGACTTTTAGTGTTTTCTTTCCCTAACCAGTGGCCCTTTGATTGAGAGCTCAAGATGTGAATTTTTATGAGGAAACATGACCACTCATGAGGGGCAGGGCTGGCGCTAGGTTTTTTTGCGCCCAAGGCGGCGGCGGGGGGCGGGGCGGGGCGACGGCGGGGGGCATTGGGGGGCAGGGCGGCGGGGGGGGCAGCGGCAGGGGGCAGGGGGCAGCAGGCTAGCCAGCAGTGGCGGTGGGGTGGTGGCACCTCCTGTCCATTTTGGCACCCTAGGCAACTGCCTAGTTCGCCTTAATGGACGTGCCGGCCCTGATGAGGGGATCTGTGGGGGCCAACCCCGTAGATCCCCTCATGAGTGGTCATGTTCCTTCATAAAAATCAACAGTGCTTAGTAATAATGACAACTTTGAAACTATAAGCATGTTTTCCCAGGCACATATTATATATGTGAAATATTTATATACAGTAGCTCATTCCTATTACAAACAATACTAATGAACGAACTATCTTTTGTTTCTTGCCATTTGAACCCATTTAATTTTCTTTTTGTACTGAATGAAACTGAGGGCAAAACATCCTACCATTAATCTTTAGCTCCCAGCTGGGACTGGATCTGTGGGCCACCAATCAGCCAGCTCTGAGCTAAGCAATGCCCGAGTCAAGATGTGTTAAGTCACAATCTGTCACAATCTGTGTGGCTAGATTTAGGGTCTGTGCAGTGAAGAAGCTACTTGGATGAGTAGTGAAACATTTAAATCCCATAAGAAAAGAGGTCCAATTGGCATGAATCAACTCCCAGATAACTTCACCTGGATGACTGAGAATCTCCATAGACATCTTATGGGAGGTTTCACTAAACCTCAGAATCAGCTAATGCTAAAAGTGGGGCAAAGAATCAATCAAGTTAAAAATAACTCCTTTAGGCAGGGAACAGGGAAAGGAGACCCAAACCTGTGACAAGCAGCAGCTCCATCATTACGTACTTGGCACCCTGGAACCAATTTCACACAGCAAAAATATAAACTTTTAATATCCACCAGAATCTGTGGCACAGAATCTGTGGAGAGTTCATATGCGTTCCAGTTCATGCTGTCTGTCAGATGACTCCAGGCTCACCCCATTAATCCATTGTACCTTCTGAAGAAACACCCCAGCCCCGTGACCCACTGGGCCTAGGAGGCCCAACCTAGCTCTGGGACTCAGTGGGCCCTGTAGCAAGTTTGGTGAAACATTCTCTCAGGTGGCACAATGTGTTTGTGAGCAAAATGCAGCAAAAATTTCTTTCAGTACGGCCCGGGAAACATGTACTTAGTCTCAGAGCAGAATAGATAGTCATGTTACTTCTAGAGTCATGTGGAGTAAAAAGGAAAGCGAGTGAAACTCCAGCTTTATTCTCAGAGGCAGCTTTGTGATTTGAGAGTGAAGCAAAATGTCTCAGAACCTGTGTCAAAACAAAGGTACAAGCACTTGGTTTTAGCTACTGGATAGGAGGTTTTCTGCTTTATTAATTGATGCCTGTGTATACATTTAGAGTTGCATAGCACAACATTCAAAACAAGGCAAGTCATTAAGAGTACTTGAGTCAATGTCTGGAACTACTGGCTTAATCATAAAGGTGAAAGTGCCATGGGATGGTGCCTTTATTATTATTATTATTATTATTATTATTATTATTATTATTATTATTATTATTATTATTATTATTATTATTATTATTATTAATCTTTGTGGTGCAGTAGCTTGAGTGATGGGCTAAAATTCAAGAAAACTAAGTTCAAATGACTAGAACAATTCTAGTTCTAGCATTGTTCTAGCATTCAGTCCTAATGTCTGTAACATGTTAAGGAATACAATTTCTAACGTTTTCTTCTTCACTTTTCAAGCTCTTTGCTCAGATGCTTAATTCAAACCCAGGACTGTTCTTGTGTACATTTATTTTAAAGAAACATTTCTGTTTTGCCAGATCACAGACGTATTAACAAGTTTCTAGCTTGTCTCTGAAATATTGTTGTTCTTATCGTTGGAAACTAATTGTTTCTTGTGGGAAACCTGATTTTTTCCATTAATTTCAAACTATTTTAATAATATTGTATCAGGGAACATCTTACCAATAAACAAGGTTTTCAAATAATGCCAACCAAAAAGAACAAATAATAACAAATATTTTGAGTTTTGACTCCCTGCTTTAGGAAGCCCCAGCAAGAGGTAAGGCATCTAAATGGTCAGGAACAATTTTTTACATTCATGGAAACAGACTTGGTTTTAGGGGTCCAAAAATCACAGATCCATTAACATCCCACTTGGCAACTATTAGAAATGGATCACAACAGGCAGAAGGCAGCATAAGCTGACATATGGATTTGTTGTTGTTGTTGTTCAGTTGTTCAGTCATGTCTGACTCTTCGTGACCCCATGGACCAGAGCTCGCCAGGCCTTCCTATCTTCCACTGCCTCCCAGAGTTTAGTCAAATCCATATTGGTTGCATCGATGACACTGTCCAACCATCTCATTCTCTGCCGTCCTCTTTTCCTTTTGCCTTCAATCTTTCCCAACATCAGTGACTTTTCCAAGGACTCCTCTCTCCTCATGAGGTGGCCAAAGTACTGCAGCCTCAGCTTCGAAATCTGTCCTTCCAGTGAACATCCAGGGTTGATTTCTTTCAGGATGGATAGGTTTGATCTCCTTGCAGTCCAGGGGACTCTCAAGACTCTCCTCCAGCACCACAGCTCAAAAGCATTGATTCTGTGGCAATCAGCCTTCTTTATAGTCCAGCTCTCACTTCCATACATCACTACTGGAAAAAACCATAGCTTTGACTATCCTGACCTTAGCTGGCAAAGTGATGTCTCTGCTCTTTAGGATGCTATCTAGGTTTGCCATTGCTTTCCTCCCAAGAAGCAGGCGTCTTTTAATTTCGTTGCTGCAGTCGCCATCTGCAGTGATCAAGAAGCCCAATAAAATAAACTCTCTCATTGCCTCCATTTCTTTTCCTTCTATTTGCCAGGAGGTGATGGGATCGGTGGCCATGATCTTAGTTTTTTTGATGTTGAGCTTCAGCCCATTTTTTTCACTCTCCTCTTTCACCCTCATTAAGAGGTTCTTTAATTCCTCCTCACTTTCTGCTATCAGAGTAGTATCATCTGCGTATCTAAGGTTGTTGATATTTCTTCTGGCAATCTTAATTCTGGCTTGTGATTCATCCAGACCTGCCTTTCTCATGATGTACTCTGCATATAAGTTAAATAGGAAAGGTGACAGTATACAGCGTTGTCGTACTCCTTTCCCAATTTTAAACCGGTCAGTTGTTCCATGTCCAGTTCTGACAGTTGCTTCTTGTCCCACATATAGATTTCTTAGGAGACAGATAAGGTGGTCAGGCACTCCCATTCCTTTAAGGACTTGCCATTGTTTGTTGTGGTCCACACAGTCAAAGGCTTTGGCATAGTCAATGAAGCACAAGTAGATGTTTTTCTGGAACTCTCTGGCCAGCGCATGTTGGCGATTTGATCTCTAGTTCCTCTGCCCCTTCGAAATCCAGCTTGCACTTCTGGAAGTTCTCTTTCCGCATACTGCAAGCCTCCCTTGTAGAATTTTGAGCATAACCTTGCTAGCGTGTGAAATGAGTGCAATTGTGCGATAGTTGGAGCATTCTTTGGCGTTGCCTTTCTTTGGGATTGGGATGTAGATCGATCTTTTCCAGTCCTCTGGCCACTGCTGAGTTTTCCAAATTTGCTGGCATATCGTGTGCAGCACCTTTACAGCATCCTTTTTTAAGATTTTAAAGAGTTCAATTGGAATGCCGTCACCTCCACTGGCCTTCTTGTTTGCAATGCTTTCTAAGGCCCACTTGATTTCACTTTCCAGGATGTCTGGCTCCAGGTCAGCAACTACGCTATCTTGGTTATCAGGGACATCCAGATCTTTCTGATATAATTCTTCTGTATATTCTTGCCATCTCTTCTTGGTGTCTTCTGCTTCAGTTAGGTCCCTACCATTTTTGTCCTTTATCATATCCATCTTTGCACGAAATGCCCCTTTAATATCTCCAATTTTCTTGAATAGATCTCTGGTTTTTCCTTTTCTTTTGCTTTCCTCTATTTCTTTGCACTGTTCGTTCAAGAAGGCCACCCTGTCTCTCCTCGCTATTCTTTGAAAGTCTGCATTCAATTTTCTGTATCTTTCCCTTTCTATCTTGCATTTTGCATCCCTTCTCTCCTCCGCTATTTGTAGGGCCTCGTTGGACAACCACTTTGTTTTCTTGCATTTTATTTTCTTTGGAATAGTTTTCATTGCAGCCTCCTGTACAATGTTACAAGCCTCCATCCATAGTTCTTCGGGTATTCTGTCCACCAAATCTAGTTCCTTAAATCTCTTCTTCACTTCCACTGTGTATTCATAAGGGATTTGACTTAGATTATACCTGACTAGCCCAGTGGTCTTCCCTACATTCTTCAGTTTAAGTTTGAATTTTGAAATAAGAAGCTGATGATCTGAGCCACAGTCAGCACCAAGTCTCGTTTTTGCTGACTGTATAGAGCTCCTCCATCTTTGGCTGCAGAGAACATAATCAATCTGATTCCGGTATTGTCCATCTGGTGATGTCCATGTGTGAGTTGCCTTTTGTGTTGTTGGAAAAGAGTGTTTGCAATGACCAGCTTGTTCTTTTGACAAAACTCAATTAGCCTTTGCCCTGCTTCATTTGGAACTCCAAGGCCAAACTTGCCAGTTATTCCTTTTATCACTGGACTCCCTACTTTAGCATTCCAATCCCCTATGATGAGAAGAACATCTTTCTTTGGTGTCAGTTCTAGAAGGAGTTGTAAGTCTTCATAAAATTGGTCAATCTCAGACTCTTCAGCATCAGTAGTTGGTGCATAAACTTGGATTACTGTGATGTTGAAAGGGCTGCCTTGGAATCGTACTGAAATCATTCTATCATTTTTTAGGTTGTATCCCAGCACTGCTTTTCCCACTCTATTGTTGACTATGAGGACTACTCCATTTCTTCTATGGGATTTTTGCCCACACTAGTAGATGTGATAGTCATCTGAACTGAATTCACCCATTCCTGTCCATTTAAGTCCGCTGATGCCCAAGATGTCAATGTTTATTCTTTCCATCTCACGTTTGACCACATCCAGCTTAGCCTGGTTCATAGATCTCACATTCCAGGTTCCTATGCAGTATATTTCTTTGCAGCATTGGACTTTCCTTTCTCTTCCAGGCACGTCTGCAGCTGAGCATCCTTTCGGCTTTGGCCCAGCCACTTCATTAGCTCTGGAGCTACTTGTACTTGTCCTCCACTCTTCCTCAGTAGCATGTTGGACGCCTTCCGACCTGAGGGGCTCATCTTCCAGCGTCATATCTTTTAGCCTTTTGTTTCTGTCCATGGAATTTTCTTGGCAGGGATACTGGGGTGGCTTGCCAGTTCCTACCCCAAGAAGTCTTATTACAGGCCTCATTGTCACCGGTGTAATTAGCCTTACAATGATGAAAGCACAGTTCAGCCTATGGATACAATTCTCCAAGTCTTTATAACCTTTCTGTGTTCTCCTACTGCTTCTTCTATTGTCTGATCTTATAAGAGGAGACTCATTAAGGAAGGGAAGGCTCAATAGCTACCCTATGTATTTTGGATGCAGCTGTACTTGGTGGACTTTGTCTGGTGGCACTGTGAAAAGCTACTAACCATTTATAAAGGGGGGAAAGCAATACATTGCACAGTGGGACCCAGTGCTGCAGTGGGAGCAAAACTTACCCAGTCCTGATTATGAAAGGAACTGTATCGGGATGTCATTCCAAGGACTATCAGAATGTACCGTATTTTTTCGTATATAAGACTATTTTTGTCTAAATTTGTTAGACTAAAAATTGAGGGTCATCCTATACGTATATGGAAGTGAGCTGGGGAGAGAACCAAGAGGTTGTGAAACTGTAATTCTGGTTGGGAAAGTGGGGGTCATCTTATACATGGGGGGCATTTTATAGGCAGAAAAATATGGGCATCTGCTGTTCCACTTCACCCATACTCCTGACCATATCACAAGGACTGGCATCGTACCCATGTACAAATAAGCTTGAACCTTTCCCCTCCTATCATTTGTCTATTTAACATTACCTTTCCCAAGGTGTTCCCCTGTACAAAAAACCTGCATCCTTTCCTCTGCAGAAGGGAAAACAGCTATGGGATGAGGGTGTTTGTAGTGGAAAATATGGCACAGAGATAAAGGGTTACATATATTATGCCCTCCCACTACACTTCCACTCCTGGACACAGCCCGTGGTGCTGGTTTTCATTTTTGTAAAGATGCACAATAGATTGCTCACGAACCTCCTATGTATTATCAAGTCTGTCTCTGAGAAAGGGTAACCAGACACGGTTGAATTTTTCTCATCCAGGTCTGGTTTTAATAACATACTCAGAATTCCTTCTTCAGTGCAGCCGTTGAAGATACAGGTTGCTATCCTATTGCAACCAGTATCTAAACACAAGCAGAAGCAGCCTCCCTGGCAGATTTCTCATTGGGTGACCATCTGGAAATCAGTTCAAGAGCACTCATTGGCTGGGAGGGCTGCTAGAGTGGGAAGAACACTTACACAATGCCATTCTATGCCCTGTTTAGACAACAGGGTATTGGCCACAGATTCTTTGTCCTCTTAATTCTCAGGTATCTTTAATCTTATTGCAATAAAAACAAATATTCTCATACAGAAAATGATGAGGACCAGTTTTAAAACAGCGGTTAACAACAGGCAAACTTTACAGGAAAAGGAAACACAACACATTCATCCAAGATTTGAATTTGGGCAATACCTTTATTAGATTTCCAAAAAGTTGCAATCAGTGTGCACTTTCGGGTTCTCCAGAGTTTTTGTTGGGCAAAGATGGTATGAAAAGCTATTACAGCAAATAGCCAAATAGTTGGGTCAGATGCGACGCCAATGGCTTGTCAAGGCCTATCTGCCAAAAAAGTGAAAGGAGCATCTGTTGGCAGCCTCTCACAATTTGCAGGGTTTTATTTGCAGAAAGGGGAGAGACTGCTAGTTGGTACCTTTCTCACCTCTTTTTCATATGGAATCTAAAACCCTCTTTTGCTTTGTTGGCCATCTGGCTTCAGGATCAATGGACGGAACATTTAGCCTAATGTTTTGAATGAGTTGCCTAAACCCCAAGTTTCATTCCATCTTTGCCCAAGGAACAGTTCTGGAGGATTTGAAAGTTCAGCTTATTTGTAACTTTTAAAGGAATTGCCCAAATGTGAAATGCAACACTTGCATCTTGGAGAAGCTGGGCGACTGAAGATACTATTCAAACTATCCACTCTTTTTAAGGGCACTGTATCTTGGTGCCATTAAGTCTTCTGCACTTAGGAGCGCCCAAGGGAATTTTGACTATGTTCAGCTTGCCAGATGGAATGTTGGAACTGCCAACATCTGCTGTCTTATATATTGGTTTATGGATATCGATTTCATCTCTTTACACCAAGTCCCCTACTCAAGATGGAACATTCCATTTATATTGTTCCTACAGACCCATTTTTTGCTGACTCCTGTTCAATGGCTAGAGGGATTTTCTCTTTGAAATACTGGACAGAACATGTCATAATTTTAAACAAATATGCATCTCTGGTTTATACTACACAGTGAATGATGTTCTGTCAGTAGGGGATAGGGAGCTCTGAATTATTCCGGTAGATGAATGGGAAAGCCCAGCAGTCAAGTATTAGTTGATTTGGACCAGATGTTTGATCTGGAACATCCATCCTTGGTTCCTTCTCTTTTCAAAGAGAATCCAGGTGTTGTTTCTAATGTGTTTTATTACATTGGTTTCGGAACTGTTCTCATGAGGTGTTTTTAGACTGCATTTGTGCAGTGTTTGTGGCTCTTTCTCCACTTTCTGGAAACAACCTGTGCAGTGAAGTTGGAAAAGTGGGTTAAAAGCTTCTCAGAGTGATTGTTTATCATCAGTAAAGCTTCCTCTAAACTGTTTATTTCTGTGTAATTGCTTCCTGTTCAACAGGGACAACCAAATTATGCTGCTGTTAGGTAGTATAACACCGGGGACTTGTTAGATTAACAAGTCCCCGGGCCCAGATGGCATCCACCCAAGGGTTATTAGGGAACTGAGAAATGAAATTGCAGATCTCTTAACGGTAATATGCAACTTGTCTCTTAAAACGGCCACAGTGCCGGGGGACTGGAGGATAGCAGATGTCACACCAATTTTTAAAAAAGGAAGGAGGGAGGACCCGGGAAACTACAGGCCAGTTAGCCTTACATCTGTCCCAGGGAAGATGGTGGAAAGCCTCATCCAAGAGAAAATCTTAAAACACATAGAAGAACAAACTTTGCTGAGAGAAAATCAGCATGGCTTCTGCAAGGGTAAGTCTTGTCTGACAAATCTTTTAGAATTTTTTGAAAAGGTCAGCAGGCATGTAGATTTGGGTGAACCGGTGGATATAGTCTATCTGGATTTTCAAAAGGCTTTTGACACAGTCCCTCACCAGAGGCTGCTGAGAAAATTGCACAGTCAGGGGATAAGAGGGCAGGTCCTCTTATAGATTGAGAACTGGTTGAGATCCAGGAAACAAAGAGTAGGTGTCAATGGGAAATTTTCACAATGGAGAGAGGTGAAAAGCGGTGTGCCCCAGGGCTCTGTCCTGGGACCGGTGCTTTTCAATCTGTTCATAAATGACCTGGAGACAGGGATAAGCAGTGAGGTGGCCAGATTTGCAGATGACACAAAACTTTTCCGTGTGGTAAAAACCAGAGAAGTTTGTGAAGAGCTCCAGAAGGATCTCTCCAAACTGGGGGAATGGGCTACGAAATGGCGAATGCGTTTTAATGTAGCCAAATGTAAAGTAATGCATATTGGGGCAAAAAATCAAAACTTTATCTATCAACTCATGGGCTCTGAGTTATCCGTGACAGATCAGGAAAGAGATCTTGGTGTGTTGGTGGACAGCTCCATGAAGGTGTCTACCCAATGTGTGGCAGCGGTGAAGAAGGCAAATTCCATGCTAGGGATTATCAAAAAGGGGATTGAAAATAAAACAGCCAACATTATAATGCCATTATACAAAACAATAGTAAGGCCGCACCTGGAGTATTGTGTACAATTCTGGTCACCACATCTCAAGAAAGACATAGTGGAACTGGAAAAGGTGCAGAAGAGAGCGACCAAAATGATTACTGGGCTGGGGCACCTCCCTTATGAGGAAAGGCTAAAACATTTGGGGCTCTTTAGTCTGGAAAAAAGGCGCCTGAGGGGGGATATGATTGAGATGTACAAAATAATGCAGGGCATGAGTAAAGTGGAGAGAGGGAAGCTCTTTTCCCTCTCACAAAATACCAGAACTAGGGGACATACACTCAAATTGAGGTCTGGGAGAGTAAGAACAGACAAAAGAAAATATTTTTTCACCCAGCGCGTTGTTAGTCTATGGAACTCCCTGCCACAGGATGTGGTGATGGCATCTGGCCTGGATGCCTTCAAAAGGGGATTGGACAGATTCCTGGAGGAAAAGTCCATCACAGGTTACAAACCATGATGGAGCTGTGTAATCTCCAGGCTTAAAACCAGGGTACTTCAAGGGCCAGATGCAGGGGAGTGGTATCAGGAGACAGATATCTAGTCTCACGCGCTCCCAAACGCATCTGGTGGGGCCACTGTGAGATACAGGAAGCTGGACTAGATGGGCCTTTGGCCTGATCCAGCATGGCTCTTCTTATGTTCTTATGTTCTTATATACAGTGGGATTCTTCAAACAATTTCTCCTCATAGTTAGTTCAAATAAAAGCATTAGAAGATATCCATCACCAGAAAATATCCTGAACAGGAACTAACCAATTACTTTATCAATAGTGCATTTCTGATCAGCTACGCTCTGAAAACAAATGTATGGACTCTTATGTTCTTGGGGTGTACACAGCAATAGGGGAGCTTGGAACCTTGGCAGTAGTGGATACATGTGTCTTAGTCCCAGGATGCTACTGAACACAGAGAAGCCAAAATATGCACAGTGATTGCACCAGGGAAACAACAATACCATAAATGGCAAGGCATAAGTCAATGAAGTAAATGGCATGGCATTAAGATGCACTTGGTTCAGAAAGGGGAGGTAATGATAGAAGGAAATACAGGATCCTAAGGTCCAGCCTATTATTGAAAGGCACTAATAGGCTTGCTGGGCTCAGATTTGAGAAGATAGCAGACCATAGGACTAAGTACTTTCAAAAAGGAAAGAAGGGAAAAGTAGCACTGATGGTGCTTGAAAAGGCAGAGAGCTTTCGATGTAAAGTCTTGATGTTCAAAGCCAATGGACCGAACAAGGCTTTGGTTTGCAAAGAAAGGCAAGACTGTAAATTGACACAATTGACACTCCAGTTTCATGTGCACTCTGCAAAACTCAGTCTGATGTTTCATAGAATCATAGAACAGTGGATTTGGAAGGGGCTGAGAAGGCCATCAAGTCCAATGCCCTCTGCTCCATGCAGGAATACAAATCAAAGGATATATTTCTATCCCATCTTTCTCCTTAAAAAGGCTTGCATCCTTAAAATACAATATTTAAAGCTAAAAACAGTAAGCATAAGAATATAAAAAATATCAAACAAATGCCACTATAAGAAAGAGTAAACAAAACCAATACCGAAAATATATTCAACGTAAGGGGCAATAATCCATGCAAAAACCCAATTGGGCAGCCAATCACTGAGAGAAAGTTTTTTTTGAGATAGCTTGGACCCTTTTATGGGTTCAAAGGTTGGAGGTACTCCTTGGAATTGTGCCTAGAAATGGATCAGCAGTCAGTGGAGCTACTGTAATGCGGGTTATGTGATCATGCCTTGAACCCATTAATGTTTTCTGAGAGTTTTCTACAACCCAGAACTGGATATATTTAAGATAGTTTTAAACAAAGTATAACTTGCTTGTTCTCCATAGCTTACGTCGAAATATCATGTAAAAACCCAAAGGTAAGATGAAGATTGAATTGGCATGTGTCACTGTGTTCAAATCAGATCTGCCCAGACATCCAAGCAGACTCAAGTGAAGTTAACCATTAATGTTTTTACCCACTGCTTATTCTAAATAAAAAAAGGAGAAGCTATTGTGGCAATCACAGCTATTGGAATCAAACTGTCTTCATCACATATATGAAATGTACAACATTATTAAAAGTTATAGAATATTATGTCAATAATATTGAAAGTTTAACAGAACCTTATAAATTGCAACTTGGGACGATGCTAAAACAATAAAATAGCCATGACCAGCAGCCAAAAAAACCCCACCAACTGTCAAAATTTTAACCACAACCACAACAATGAATGTCACTATTTCAGAACTGGATACATTTAAGATAGTTCTAAACAAAGTATAAATTGCTTGTTCTCAGTAGCCTATGTTGAAATATCATGTGAAAAAACAAGGTAAGATGAAGATTGAATTGTTTCAGTGGGACATCTGGATTTTTCCTCTTTTAGTTTACACAGCTGATTATACAACAGCAACCAGAATCTTATTCCTTGTGTCCTTTGGTACTTAATAATGTAGTTCTCAGAGGTGAATCGCCACAAGTTAAGAAGTCAGAGGTTGTATGTCCTGTTGCATGCCTGTTGCATGATATGGTGCATTACAAGAAAATACAAACATCAACTTCTTAACTAGCCAAAATGTACAGCTGTAATTTATACCACTGTGCATTGCCACTGAGTTCTGATTGTTGCAACAAGTACAACATAGTGCATCCTGAAAATTAGAAACAGAGTAAGCTCCATATTATCACAAAATATTTTATTGTACACCACCCAGAATAGCCCAGCAGCTAGATGGGTGGTATATAAATCCAATTAATTAATTGGATTTAATTAATTAATTAATTAAAGGTTTCTACAGTACTGACAATGTGTTATTCTAAGGTACCTTCCTTTTCTGTTGAGTTTGCCACTATTATTTATAGCAAATCTTATTCTTCCTTCCTCTAATATATTTTTTCCTTCCTTAGATAATCTGTGGAATGACCAGAATCTGGAGGCAGATCTTAACCTTCCCCCAGGATGGAGGAAAATCCACGACTCCTCTGGGACCTACTACTGGCATGTGCCCACAGGCACCACACAGTGGCAACACCCGCTCTTCACTGCTGACCTGGGGCACAGTGGGGAAGCTGCTTTGGCAGAAATGGTATCAAGAGACTAAAGCCTGTTCTGCATGGTGGATACTGTCCACATGCACACCAATACGAGCTATCCAACCCTTGGTCATCCCTTGGTTACGGTTGAATCTGGCCAATATCAAGCACTTGGGTTTCAAAATTTTATGTTGCTGGAAGCTCATACTCACAATAGTGTGACAGTGGCAGACACACAGAATTTGCTAGAATTTGCTTTTTTTGGGAAGCAGACAAGTAGAACCTGCAAGAAAATGTATTCAGCTCCTTCCAGAGGTGTTGCTGTTCTTTTTTGCAGCAGCAGCTCCATATCAGAGCCTGTGATGATATTTGTGGCTTACACAGGCGTAGCTAGGGCTTCCAGAGCCTGGGGCAAAAGTCAGTTTTTGTGCCCCCCCATCCACACACAGGAGGCCGAGCCCTGCCACCGCTGCCACTCCCCCTCAGCCTGCCCGAGCCGCCAGGAGGGTGTCCCCTCCTCCCATGGCACCACCCCCCCCCAGACGGAGCAGGACATGGTGGTGGCGCCCCCCAGTGGCAAGCAGGCCACTGGGCTCGGCCAGGCCGCCCCGCCAAGCCCACCCACCCTCCTCCCGGCAGTTCCAAGCCTCGGCGGCACCCTCCGCCTCCAGCTGCACACCCCCTGCTCCCCCTCCATGGCCTGGCACAACAATGGTGGCGGCCCCGGTGGCCTTGGGGCCATGCCGAGCCGGGGAGGCAAGGCCGAATGTGGTGGCGGCGGCGAGGGGTGTCCCAGACGCACCAGGCGCATCCGCACCTTTACTCAGGAGTAATTGGAGATGGGGGGCGGTGGCAGGGGGTGGTAGGTGATTTGGCACCCTCTAATTGCTGCACCCGGGGCGCCCCACCTCCCTTACCGTCCCCACACCATGCCCCCGGTGGCTTACAGTGGATCTCTTTCTATGTTTCTACTAGCAGTACAGATAGGTAATTACTGTAATAGTTTTAATGGCAGCATTGCTGCTTGTTGGATTGATTTTGCTAGGCAGAAATGAAAACCAAAATTCTGTTTTGTCATTTTGTTAAGTAATGAATTACTTAGTTAGGTAACAAAATGGTAGGGCACTTTTTGTTTCATTAAAAATGCCATTTTTTCTTCTAGAATGAAATGTTCTAGAGAAAATGTCAGGGGAGCTTCCTCAAGCTCTTCCCTGTAAGCCACCCCCCAAATTTTTTTGAAAGGTTTGGAGTTCAGGGGAATGAGTTATGAAGCTCCGAATGGGGTACCTCTAGAAAAACATCTTTCTAATTAGAATCTGAAGCCAAGATGCGGCAGCGCAACACTCGCCCACAGCTTGGCTTCCAAAAGGCACCCCTTTTGTAGTTTCATAACTCTGCCCCCTGACCCTCAAACCTTTCCAAATTTGGGGGGGGCTTCCAGGGAAGAGCTTGAGGAAGCTCCCTTGCCATTTTGGTCCTTTAGGACCTGGGGAGCAGAGCATTTCATTTCAATTTGTTTCATTTCATAACAAAAGTACTAAAGACGATTGGAGGGACCCCCCCCCCCTCACCATCCCCAACTCTCCTCATCAAAGCTGGTTCTGGCTGTCCTATTGAATCTGGTTTTGCTTTAATTTTAGTTAATTCCATCTACAGTGGTACCTTGTATAAAGGAATTAATTCATTCCAAATGAAATTCTGTTAAACAAATTTTCCTTTATACAAATTCCCATAGGAATGCATTGAAAATGGAGTAATCCAATTTTTATGTTGTACGGATTTTCCCCATAGGCGATTATGTTAAGCAAATTTCCCCTATCTCCGGAATTTTTTATGTTGTACAAATTTTATGTTATACAATCTGTTTGTTATACAAGGGTCCACTGTATTCCTTTTTAGCATTTTAGGGCCTGTGTGCCCCCCCCCCCCCGCCCGCAAGGGTGCTGAGCCGAAATGTGGCCTCATTGTTGGTGTGTTTTCCTGAATTCCTGAACAGGTGTGGGAAGAAAGAGGCACCAGCACTTCTCAAATTGTGGGTGGGACACCTATAAAGCTATCTTACATACCTTGAGTCAGACTTTGGCATTTGTAGCTTGTTGTTTTCTTGGACTGGCAGTGATTTTCTTAGGGCAGGCATGTCCAAACTTTGGCCCTCCTGATGTTTTGGACCACAATGCCCAGAATTCTAAGTTTAGATTGCCAATGGCAAAGGACTGTGGGAGCTATGGTCCAAAACATCTGGAGGGCCGAAGTTTGGATATGCCTGTCTTAGGGTCTCAAGGAGAATCATTACCAGCCCTTGTGACCTCAGGCCTGTGCTTATTGATTAATTCCTATCTGCTTTGCTCAGTGATCAGGGAGAGAGAATCAGCAGGTGACGGTGGGATCAAGGGTCCACTTTAGCTGTTAGTTAATCCTCACAACATGTCACGCTCAGGTGAACTCCTGAATGCTTTAGGAAAAGGACAACAAAGAGCTGTGTCATGAAATCCTCTTCCATATTGGCCTCCACCCTGAAGCAACTCTTCAGAGCTTCTCCTCTGTTCTCACTCAGGATCTTCGGAGAGCGACAGTAAGACATACGTCCAGAGACAGACCTCTTCCAAGCCCAATGGCATCACTGCCGAGAAGGTAAGATTTTCCTCCAGAGGCCTCTCCACCTACTAGTTGCCTGGCCCTCTTTAATCTGTGTGAAAGGGAAAGGGAGATCTGGGATCTTACTGTATTCTCCTTTGGAGGCCTCGCAAGTGACATAGGGCACTTTTACACGACCCCTAAGATCCGCTGGCAACTTAAATTTGGACCAGAGATCTTGGGGGTTTGCTCCTCTTGCTGTGTTCCCACCCCTCTGCACCCCCTTGCTCCTGTCTGCGTGAGGGAAGGGAGAAAAAAAGGGAGAAAAGAAAGCAGGCTCACCTCCACTCTGCCATCAGGAGCTGCCCAGGGAAGCATTCCAGTCTCTTAAAGGGGCAGAGGGCAAAAAACAAACAAACAGAAGGGAGGAGAGCCCAGCACTCACTGCTTTGCAATCCGCATCAGAAATTTTTCACCTTCGGAGACCAGGTACTTGGAAAATGCGCCGGGACGCGCGTAGGTGGACATGGTGTACTTAATTTTTTTTAAAGTCCAGAGCTGGTAGGAAAACAATTTTAAGCTCCGCATCTGGGAGCCCTTTGCCTCGGATTTTAGGGGTTGTGTGAAAGCGGCCATAGATCTCTGTAGATTCAAATAAAATGGACTTGTTCCCATCCCGCCCACCCCTTTTCAGTCAACATCCTATTCAGACAACCATTTCCTGAAGGCTATGACAAACTAGAAAGCACCTGAGGAAAGTCAGATGCAGGTTATCTGTTACCCCTGCTGGTCACATCTATACTGCTTCAATCCCAGGGTTCACCCAACCCGCGTGCAATGAGACTGATTTGCTCATGATAAGACATGTTGTCTCTGGGATCAGAGCCAGAACTCTTTTAATTGTTGGCATTCTCTCCCTGCCAGTGATATCATCTCCTTCGTCATTTCCGGCATAACCTTTTGACAGTTGGAAGTGCACCATCATCTGCGGAGAGCAGGATATTGCATTGTGGAAAGCAGATCTATCCAAAGGATGGCTATTTCCATACTAGTTATTCACCGCACTATGCTACATGTCACAGAGGCAACAAGGCCTCCACCAAAGATCATGCTGGCCCAATCAATCTGTACAATGTGAATTAAGCCCATTAACATGCTAGAGAACTGACAGTGATGAGGCTGGAGGTCATTTGGAGGGCACATCGGATGGAAGTGAGTAGGGCTGCACTTAAGCAGCTGACCGGCCGCTATGTTCGCGCAATCAGGGATGCTAGAACATCCTATGTCTCCCTGAGAATTGGGGAGGCCTCGAACCGCCAGGCAGAGCTCTTCCGGGTGGTTCGGGACCTCTCCAATCCTGGTCAGCTGGGGCCTTCTCCTAGTGAGTTCACTAGTGAGCAGTTTGCAGCCTATTTTAGATCAAAAATTGAGGCCATCCGCTCCGATCTGCCCTCCGGCTGCTCTAGTTCATCCCCTGAGATCCCCGGGGCCTCACCCCCTACGTCTCCTCGTCTGGTGGAGTTTGGGATGGTGTTTCCAGCGGAGGCCTCCAGAGTTATGGCTTATTGCCGGCCGGCTGCTACCCCTTTCGACCCTTGCCCAGCTTGGCTTCTTAAATTGGCCGGAGGGAACATGCCAGAGTGGGTTTCGGCAATTGCCACGGCCTCCTTTAGGGAGGGTATCTTCCCTCCCCGCTTGAAGGAGACTGTGGTGAAGCCGACTTTGAAAAAGCCCAGCATGGCGGCGGACGATTTATCCAGCTATCGTCCGATCGCCGTTGTGCCCTTCCTGGGCAAGGTTGTTGAGAGGATGGCTGCCGTTCGGCTTCAGTCGTACCTGGAGGATAATCGTATCCTGGATCCCTTCCAGTACGCGTTCAGGCCGCTTCGGGGGACCAAGACTGCCCTGGTCACTCTGCAGGATGACCTCCTCTGGGAGGCTGACAGGGGGTGTTCCTCCCTGTTGGTGCTCCTTGATCTGTCGTCTGCCTTTGATACCATCGACCACGGTAACCTGCTGGTTCGGCTTGCTGAGGCGGGAATTTGGGGCCTTGCATTGTCCTGGCTCCATTCCGTCCTTGGCGGCCAGTCTCAGCAGGTTCAGCTGGGTGACGATTTGTCGGCTCCTTGGACTTTCCCTTGTGGGGTGCCCCAGGGGTCGGCAATATCACCCATGCTGTTCAATGTTTATATGAGGCCGCTGGCGGAGGTCATCAGGAGATTTGGAGTTCGCTGTCATCAGTACGCTGATGACGCACAGCTCTCTCTCTCCTTTTCTTCTGCTGCAGAGGAGGCAGTACGCTCCCTCGACCTGTGCCTGGAGGCGGTTCTGGAATGGACCAGGACTAACCGGCTCAAGCTGAATCCGGAAAAGACGGAGGTTCTGTTCTTCGGGGCGTCCTCGTCTGGGTACAGTGGCCCCCTCCCTAGACTGGGGGGTGTTTCCAGCCAACCTACAGACAGTGCCAGGAATCTGGGTGTGGTCTTGGATTCAGCCCTCTCCCTGGAAGCCCAGGTGACGGCGGTCTCCAGGGCCGCTTTTATCCATCTCTGCAGGATCGCCCAGATCCGACAGTACCTTGATGAGTCCTCCCTGAGAACAGTTGTGCAGGCCCTCATAATTTCGAGGATCGACTATTGCAATGCCCCCTACGTGGGGTTGCCCGTGACCCTTGTCCGGAGGCTCCAACGGGTGCAGAATGCGGCGGCCAGGCTGGTGGTGGGTGCTCGTAGATTCGAGCACATCACCCCGGTCCTGGCTCACCTGCATTGGCTACCCGTTGTCCACCGGATAAGGGTCAAGGTCTTGGTTTTGACTTTCAAAGACCTCCACGGCTTGGGACCAGAGTACCTGTTGGAGCATATCTCTCAGAGGTCGACTAGGACCAGACCCATGAGAATGGGGTCGCTCACGCGTAACCGTGCCTTCTCTGTGGTGGGCCCTACACTGTGGAACCAACTACCTAGTGAGCTGTGCCTTGCAACGTCCCTGCCCGCCTTTAAAAAAGCCTTGAAAACCCATCTGATCAAGGAGGCATATGGCGACCTTTTTGTTTAATTTTGTTTAATTTTTTCTCTCTCTCTGTTGCCACCCATGCCATTCTGTGCGGAGGGTATTGTACCCTCCTATTTTTACTGATGCCTCTGATTTTATGCTTGGTTGCTGTGGTTTCTTTTCTTTTTATTGTACACCACCCCGAGTTCCATCTTGGAAGATGGGACGGTATATAAATATATTAAATAAATAAATAAATAAATCTATAGTTGTCACTCATCCTTTCCTGATATTTATTTTGGGGGTTGAACAGAAGCCCCTAAAGCTCATACTGTAGGACTGGGAAATTCCACATCAGTGCTGTGCTTATTTATCTGTTACAGGATGAGTTGTCAGGGGGAGGACCATCCTCAGAGCAACACAGAGCCCGGCTCCAAGGTACATCCAGCGGGGGAGGGGGCTTATTTAAGATTGCAGAAGATTTTATTTGGGATCATGTTCGGCCTTGGAAATTATAATGTGTCATCTTCTAGTGTCTCCTGAATCTTCTCTGATGGTTATTGAAGCTGTTTAGTAAATGCACCGTTTTATGGTGCATTGACAGGATGTCCATTTTATGGTGCATTTTTCCCATTTCACTTACAATGCAATCTTATGCGTTCCTACTCACGAGTAAGCTTAAAAAGTTCAGTGGCACTTGTTCCCATGCATGTGTGTGTAAATTTGTAGCACCCCTACTCTGGCGATTTTTGTAAGTTTGTCCTTGGTATTCGTTTTCCAGTAGATATTCTGGTCTGCTTTGTTTTTCTTTCTTTTCTTCTTTCCTTTCCTTTCTTCTCATATAAAATTATATGGGCTGTTCATCTTCCTTTCCTATCTAAATGAGAAGAAAATTATTCTCTAGATGGGTATGCAATTAGCGGCTGGAAACAGCACAACCCAACTGATGATGGCTTCACTAACACACCAAACGGGGTTTTCTGGGGACACAAAGCTGAGCTGTGAATCTGTAGAAGTCTGAATGCAAGCAAGACGAGCAAAGTCGTCATTTGTGTGTTTCTGATGGTGGCAGCAGGTGTTGGGGTGGGAATGGAGCTACGCAGTGTTGGTACTGGTTAGATTTGTGGCACTTGACCATAGTCATCGAGTTACTAAGAGAAGGACGGGTTGTTCCTTTTCTCCTCGTTAGCCCAGACATTCATGAACCAGCAACAAATGGGGTGGCCAAGGCAGTTGAATGAAAGCCGGGGAGGCCTGCTGAGGCGTGCCTACCTTTGCTGACCCTCTTCTGTCTCTCTTGCCAGTGCTTTGTCGTGCGCTCCTTAGGCTGGGTAGAGATCCCGGAGGAGGACTTGGCTCCAGGCAAAAGCAGCATTGCCGTGAACAATTGCATCCAGCAACTCTCCCAAAGCAGGTGTGACAGCTGGGACCCTGCTGATCGATGGGGTGAGGTGAGCACCAGACGGGAGAGGCTCTGTGGAATAGCAGTGGAAGGGATATGGGCTCGTGATGCCTTCTGCCCTGGACTTCTAGCGGTCTCATTGCTTTTGTTCTATTGCCTCTGGGTGCTCTCCTGGTCTCCCTCAGCGCCACTCTGGCCTGTAGTTCCGCTTGGTTCCACTTTGGCTCCACTTATACTTGCACAGAAAGTTGTCCCTGGCACTAGTTTATTGGCTGATAGACAGGCTAAGATGTTTTGATTTGATTTTGATTTTTACTTATTTATTTGCACAAAGAATCAAACAGACAAAATGTCTGATAGGGAGGAAGAATAATACAGTATAGGCTGCTGTTCAGTGTTTTGTTTTAATTTTTTTCAATTTATGGAGTTGTCATAAATAAAATAATTTTCTTTTTTGGCTTGGTATAGTAGTCATTATAGGCTCAGCATATGTTTGGCGAAATCGGACTTCCATTACCAACTTCCCAGAGTGGCCTTTTGCTGTCCCATGAGCGGTATAAAAATCAAAATAAATAAATACACAAATAAATAAATCTATGTCTACAAATAGTTTAGGTACAGCAATAGATGGCCTGTTTACTGGTGGATTGTTGGGTTTTGGAGTGCTGTAAAATAAAGACATTTGCTGACCCAAATGGTACAACTAATCCAACTCTGGTGTTGTGAGGTGCCTTGCAGGAAGGGTGATATCCTGGCAATGGCAGGACATCAATTCGTTTGGGGTCACTTTCTAGAAGGATGTTGCCCTGTTGTGGACAATGACCTTCTTCCAGAATTGAAAAGCAATAGGCTATGCCATACGGTGTCCATCACCCCATCTTCTGTGGGTGGCCTAGAGCAGAACTAAGGCCTTTCTGAGGTTTTTGCCCTACCTACAGTTCCCAGCAGTGTAAGAAAATGATTCCACACATAGACACACGTTACTGGGTTTTCATGAAGCCAGGCCGCCGGCGTCTGCAATCTCTCACTGCCGCCTCTCCCAGCAACCAGGAGGCCTGGCACTTTTATTAGCTATCAAAGGCAAGGTTTCAGATATGGCGTGATATCCTTTGTGTCAGCCTGTCATAGGCTTGAGGGACTCCTGGAAAGGGCTTTCCGTGACATGGATGTGTCACCTAGTGAGGGACTGGATGATGGATAACTCTCAGCAGCTTGTTTCCTGACCTCCCATTTCATGACGTGAGCAGGGCAGGAAGGGGGGATGATGGATCCTCTTGTTTGTTCCTCTGGGCATGTCATGGGAGGAAGAGATAACCAGCCACCTGCTTCCTGAGTGTCAGATCCCATGGGTTCCATTATCCTCTCCCAGGGCTTTCCCATGCAGGAGGGGATCAATATTCCCACAGGACCCTTTGCAGGAAACTTGCTGGGTGCATATTAATATTTCCCAAGTTGAAATCCCTATACTGTAGTTGGCATCCCTATACAGCAGGCCTAGATGGCAGAGTGGATGGCGAAGGATAATGGGAGGTGCAGTTCAAAAGCATCTGGAGGACCACCGGTCCCCCACTTTTGGCCCAGAAGACAAATAACACAGCCCCAACCTCCCAAACCCTCGCCATTAGAGCTGCTCTGTCTTGGGAGTGGTGGCCCCTATGAAGGGTCTCCCCCACTCCTGACCTTTGGCTCAGGCATACGGTCTTCTCTTACAGGGCCAGAACATGGTGATGGTCCTGAAGAAGGACACCATGAGCTTGGTGGATCCTTTAGACCACAGCCTCATTCACAGCCAGCCCATCATTAACATTCGTGTCTGGGGTGTGGGCTGCAACAATGGCAGGTGAGTACAGTAGTGGCCTCCTTGATGGGCAGGGAGGAGTCGGGATGCCCTGATCCTCCTCCCTCTGCTGCTGTAAGGCTAACACCCCAATCTTAGCATAAACATAGGGGCTGAACTATGGGCACCGGGGGATATAAAATCTTGGCATGGGGGTGGGGGGCGGAATCCATCTTGTTGACCTGCTCTTCCCGTGGGGTTCTTCTGCTTCCTGCCAAAACCTTTGCTTCCCTTACCAAATGCCATCCCAGCAGCTCCTAGGGACACTCTGTGTTAACCCTCCTTTTCTTTTTTCTCTACATGCTATGCCTGACCAAGGGACAGGTAAGGCTCCCTCTTCCTTCCACTGCCAGGACAAGAGCTTGGAGCCCTGCCCCTGCTCACTGGGCTCTCCTCTCCTTGCAGGGATTTTGCCTTCGTGGCCAGTGACAAGGACACGTGTATGCTGAAGTGCCATGTCTTCCACTGCAATGTGCCTGCCAAGGCCATTGCCAAGGCCCTGCATGAAATGTGCTCCAAGGTACCCCCTCCTGACTTGTAGCACAGTTCTCTCTGTGCACCTGACATGTGAGGAGAGCAGAGTGGGCCAGCCCTGGTGGGGCAGCCTCAGAGCCTCTCAATGGACAGCCAGGAGCATTGTGTCCTGGTTGTGTGATGGCCCCAAATCAGCCCTAGGGGCCACAAACTTATCAGACCTCTGTATTCCACGGATCTCATCAGAACAAGACTCCCAGTTGTTGCTGGTGAAAGTCAAAAGTTACTGAGAAATACACCCTTTTGTGTAGCCTTGTATGATAGTTAAGTCCTATTGAACAGAAGGGCTCTTAATATATGGGTAAATTGGTACAGAATTAGGCTGCATTTATGATAGTACAGCAAAGGGCTTCACCGATAACTTCTGGCTATGGTGCAGGAGATCATGTGTTGCATCTGTAATGCTCTTTATCTCTAATTGGACCTTGCCTGGGCTACCACCTTGGTGAGGTTCCTTCCTAAGTTTGTCCCCACCTAGGGTCTGGACAGGGGTCCCCAGACTGTCATGGTTTGTTTCTGTATTGTAGATCATGGCTGAGCGAGCAGTATCGAGTAACAACCTGACACGATCTGTTACCCTGGAATCTGTTACTCCAGAGGGCTTATCTTTGCAAGGTGACAAGACTTTATATTCTGCAAGTCCCTTTCAGACTACAACAGTATTATGTATCTGGTGTGTGGAATTCTCTGGGGGCTGTAGTCTGTGAATGCTGGGGGTTCCTGCATGGCAAGGCATTTGACTCTTCCAACGCGATGATTCTATGATTCTAATGTTGAATATCCAATCCCAATATTCAATGCCTTACCTGTAGTGATTCGCGAATGAATTATTTGGGATGAGGCTGGGTGGTGAAGCATCTCCTGCATTACTGCATTCGAACGACCTAGGATTTTTGTTGCTGTTGTTGAGTAGTAGGATGAAGAAGTTGAGTTCAAAATCTTTTTGCTCTATCCTGGCAGTTGACGTTTTGGACGCCGTGAAAGAATCTGTCCAGAAATTTGAAGTGTTGTATATTGGAAGCACCCCAGTGCCCAAACCTATGGGTAGGTCACTGTCACTAAATTCTGCAGCCTCTTTTGTGTGTGTGTGATGGGCCAAGCTACGCTTAGCATACACTAAAATGTAGACACACCCTTAGGAGTTTGTGCCATGAAATACAGTATGTAGGGATCCTGTAAAGCTATCTTTGCCCACTTGGAACACCCTTTGGCTAATAACTGGGCCATGCAGACCCACTTCCTCTTTTCCCAGCACAGATTGTGGCTGAGTGGAGCCAAGCCAATCACCCCCAACTCCATCTCCACCCTGATTAAGAAAGCATTCTCGGGACTTGAGTTTTTGCCTACAAGAATGTCCAAAAGGAAAGAGTGGTGCGCCTTTCTCAGAACTGCTGTAATGAAATTTGCAGTCTAAACCACTTCTTACATTTTTTAAGTAGGAGGATCACACTTATAGCTATTCCAGGTAACAGGTAATTTAGAGGTGCATGCATGTTTGGGGACTTTCAGTATTAAATTGGAGCTGGGGGAGCTAGATGTTGCTTTCCATTTGGCTGTTATCCTCCTGAAAGATATTCAGAGTGGAGATGTTGGCGCCACCCTTCTGCCTCTTCTTCCCCATATCTCCTTGCCCTGTGGAGTTGGTCCTTAACTCTACTCAAGAGTGGATGTTCCTCTAATCCAAATAAGAACCATGGATGCCTCTGTAATCTCGAGAGATCCTCTTCTTCTTCAACTGCTAAGCAGTGGTCCAGCTGTGAGTTATCTCACCAATTCTTTCTTGCCTCACCACTCCAGGGATGGAGGTGCTCAATAATGCCATTGAAGAGCTAATGAGCAACCATGAACGTGGGCAGTGGACACCATCTGTCATCAGTGTTTCAGACTCAGTGATGAAAGCAGATCAGCTTGAGGTAGGGCCTCTTGGGATATCAGTTGTGCCAGCATCTACTCTCTCTCTCTCTCTCTCTCTCTCTCTCTCTCTCAACATGTGAGTCAAGATGTCTAATCTAGTTTACGACCTAGGCTTTGCACTCCCAGAAACAGAGCAACTGGACACAAAAGGAAGTTCAAAATGACTGCTGGAATTTAGGTGTATGGCGCCAATTGCTGAATACCAACATCACAATCTTGCAATGGCTTTGGTCCTCTGTAGTCACAGAGTATCTAGATCTACACATGCAGGCTGGGTGGCAGTGATAGTGTTGACCATCTCCCATTCCATAGTTCAGCAAGTAGGGGTTGTTTTGTGTGCAAATGCTCAAGTCATTTCATAGTTTGGTAAGCATTAAAGTCTTTGTGTCCCTCTTTTGTGTAGTTCATGTTTCTCAGTGAATTGCTGAAGGAGAGCCTTTAAACACAAATTATTCATGCTTCATGAAAGAGGGGCACACAAAATATTTGGATTTCTTTCATGTTCCTTCTTTCATGTACCTGTAACATGTGGGTGCCTCTTTATACGTTGTCTGTCAAATTACCTCAGAAATTTTCATCTAAATGCACTGTGAGAAATATCCAGAAGGGGATGGAGTGGGAATTCTGAATTTGTAAAGAGGTCTGGAACCCACCGAGGAATGCTCTTTATATGATCTGAAGAGAAACCAGAGGGCTATTAATTTCACAGGGTTCCCCTCAGGAAGAGTGTGAAACAAGGATGTATTCGAGTCCCTCATTACATTTTTAAAACATTAATTCTATGGTTCAAGCCTTAAACTCTGATTTTCACTTACTCAAACTTGTAAGTTGACTGGTCCATGCTCTACTATATGCAGATGATTTTGTCTCTTATTAAAATTAAGGCTTATGAAAGTCCTTCAGGCTTTTCTAGCATACTGCTCTGAAGAGCGCCTTCTAATAAACGACCAAAAGATCAAAAATTGAGTTTTCACCAATAAGCTTGATAAGTGCAAGTGGCAGAGGGGCACGACATTGAACAAGTCCACACCAACAAATATTTAGGCATAGTTTTCAAGACAACTGGGATGCAGAGAGCCCATATCACTCATGACAGTAAAAATGCTCCATTCTCCTTGTCAAAAGGGGCATCTACATACCATCTCGACTAAAAGTCTTCCAAGGCAAGCAACCAACTCAACCTCTGTATGCTTCACACTATTGTATTACCTAGGGACTTCTACTCCCTTGAGGCAGTGTAGTCTAAATTCTTGAGAACTGTATTTGGTGTACCTTTTTGTATCCATCATGATCTACTCAAAATTGAAGCTGGAATGGTCCTACTTGAAGCAAGTGTTTGGCTCCAAACAATCTCTAGCTGAAATTAAAACGTAATCCTATCAGTTTAGCACCTCTGATTTTAACAGGTAACTCTGCTCCTCAAGCTGGGCTAGAGTAGTGGAATGAACATTGTTGTCCAATGGATTATCCTCTCCGGCCCTGTTATGTTTGGGACTTATGAAAGCTATAGAGACTATTAGGAGGCAGATCTAGGACAGAGTCCTCCAGCTAAACAAATATGTACCCCATATTGATCAGTGGCTGGGAATTACAGTAAATTCTTTACCCCCAAGAGATTACTTTTATAATTCAAAGCTTGAGAGAACATTGAGAACCATTTACCTATTCTATTTCAATGCTTTTGATTCGGCCTGTCTAGAGGGAAGGTACTCACAAGTGCCATATGACCACTGTGGAACATGTACTGTTGTACTTCACATTCTATAAAGAGTCATACAACTTACATATTTTCCCCAGCTTTAAAAGCATTGTCCAGATAGACCCAATACATTTTGTATCTCTTTTCTCCTCTCCGATTCCTCAAGTGAAACTACAGCCAAGGTTGCAAAATTCTGTGCAGTGTCTTGTACAGTAAGAAAACAGATGGATACATCACTGAAGCAACGAAAGAACTCACACTGAATTGTAATCCTAATTTCAGTCTGCTTTGTTTTGATTGTAAATATTGCATGCTATGTGTTTCAGTCTTGCATATCTAACATGGCTGGCCTACGGTCATAATAACAATCCAGTTGAAGAAAGGCTCTTTGCATCAGGTCCAGTCATAGACTATGTATCCATCTGTTTTTGCACAGAGAGAGGACTAGAGCTCTGGAAGAGTTCTCCCCCTCCTGAGTAGAGATGGCTATCAAAACACATTTGCCAACCGTTGCCCTCAAAAACACCTATCCACATGCTTAAAGAGGAAGCAAAATAAGTTGAGGAGCCATGTAGCCATCACAAAAACAAAATACAAAAATGGAACAGGTGATACCTTTTAGGCTACTAGAAAAATAACAAAAAGGTTGCTAATGCTAGTGCTGTGACATGTATTTGGGAAGACTGGGACAATACAAACACCTCCCTCCTTTCATTCCGGATGCAGCCTAAGAGCATCCAAGCTCCAAGCCTGAACGGAGAAATTGCCTGTCTCTCCCCCGCCCCTCATCTTGCCAAGGACCTTACATCTAAGAAATAACTCCTTGCAAATCCATCTTTTGCCATGTTATAACCTACTAGTACTGCTCTGAGGAAGGGTGTTTCACCCCGAAATATTAGCCACGTTTTTCTTATTTTTCTAGTAGCCTAAGGTTTTACCTGTTCCACTTTTGTATTTAGCTTAAAGATGCAGGCCTACATACAACTATTTGGGAGTAGCAAAGGGGCTGGATGGCTCAGTGGTTTAGATATTTGGCTGCAGGACATAGAGGTCAGGAGTTTGATTCCCCACTGTGCTCCTGAGAGAAAAGCCAGCCTGTGTGGCCTTGGGCAAGCTTCACAGTCCCAGAGCACCTGAGAAGAAGAGAATGGTAAACTACTCCTCAATATGTCTGTGAAGATTCTGTCATCCAGGTGAGTTTATCTGGAAGTTGAGTCATGGCTACTAGACTTCTTTTTTGAGAGATAGAAACGTTTCGCTGCTCATCCAAACAGCTTCATCAGTCTGAATACAGCTAGTGAGAGTCCTCCATTTTATAGTCAGTCAGCTTTGACCTCTTGTCACCCTGATCTGAATTAGGCTCATAAGATGAACAATGGCCTGAATAGGCTTGTTGGGGAGACAATAGTATCCATAGCCTTAAGGTGAACAATGGCCTAAGGTGCTGAAACCTATCAAGAATGGGTCGTTAGCTATGGCCTTGGTGGTGAAGGCTTTTTGATCTGTCTGGGTACTTTGGAAAGCACAGCCTGATAAGTAGCAGATAGACTATGCCTGATGCCGCCACCTCAGTTGAGGGAGGGGGTTTCAATGCTCACATGAATGTTCTCAATATTCTTTTCACCTGGAAAACCCTGAAAAGGGTTATCGTAACTCAGAATCGACTTGATGGCACATGATGATGATGGTGACAAAGACCGAGCACAGCATGGAGAGGCTTGGGGAGAGGTACAGAGGAAAGGTGAATGGACAGAAGAGTTTTTTTTTTTTTCAACCACATATTTTGGCTTCCTTACCCAAAACTAATCAAAATGTGTGCATCCCTGAGGAACCCCCCCATTGTTTTAAGGATTACAATATGCTAAGATATGAAGATCACTTTAGATTGCTGTTGTTGTTGATAATGACGATGACGAAGACGATGACGACAACAACAACAACATCAGCATCAGTGATGATTTCCTCCACTTTTAACAAAAGTGAAACTGTCTACTAGAGATGCCTGGAAGCTATTTGTGATCCCTTGCCCTGAGCCTTTGGTCACTACCTTAGGTTTGTGAGGTGAAAAGTGTCTCAGTACCTCAAATTTGGTACAGTATTTGACTCAGGAAAGAAAACATTTTTCAGTGTACATCCACACATCTGGGTGGTGGAAGCGCCCATATATTGGGCACACACAAAACATAATACCGCTTATGTCGAATTAGAGTGAAATGCAAGCGGAGCACTGGTCTGAATGCATCCTTTGTCTAAAGCTAATGGGATTGTTTTTGCATTCTTTGAGGCTTCAGCGGCAGAGGAGGAAGAAGAGGAGGAGAAGGAGGACACCTGTATTTGGCAGTGCCACGTCCGCTATGTAACTTTTATCGGAATTGGGAAAGACGCCCACATGTTTGCACTGATCACCGACATGGGGCAGCAGCGCTTCCAGTGCACAGTTTTTTGGTGCGAGCCAGATGCCGGCATCGTTTCGGAGGCAGTGCAGGCTGCATGCATGGTAAATGCCAAGACATGGATGGAGGCTGCAGGATTTCAGGCAAAGCTTCTGCTCATCCCTAGCCCAGAAATGCCCTTCACCCAGTAGATTGGGACAACTTTTTGCCTTGCACATTTGGAGCTCCAGGGCTGTCTGTAATTTGGAGTCCTAGCCGTCAGGGATTTCAAGTGTCTGAAGCTGGGATCACTGATGAATAGATTGTTGGTCATGTGTTGCATGCAATGATGGCATTAGCATCTCTTCTGTGTGAACTGGTTGTCCCAATTTTCATAAACCAACAACACAGAGACAAAAATGGCAAATTTCATGGAATAACAAAAGACAAAAAACATAGGATTTTGCAACACCTTGCTGCTTTTGCATTGTAAATTCATTAAGGTCTGCTTATATATATATCTATATCTTTCTCTCTCTCCAATAGGTCCAGTATCAGAAGTGCTTAGTAGCTTCGACATCATGCATGAGACCAAAAATGGGGTCGCGTTCCATGTTGAAAATGAAAAGGACAGTGTCTGTAGACTCACCGGGGTGTCCATTTTCTCTCACGGGGCACTCCTTACAGAAAAATGGCAGCGGGGCACCCACACGCAAGAGAGGGGTATTCTCTTTCTTTGAAGCCTTCCGCCAAAAACATTCCATGCTCCACACTTCTTAGGACCAAAGACAGCATGACAGGAGAGCTGGTGGGCCCGAGATGACCCTTTTATCCCTAGTCACTTTCTGATATCCAGCTTCAGAATGTAAATAGCGCAATCGTATCTGTTGCTTCTCTTCCTGAAGCTCAATGAGCCCACAAACCCATGAGCGATTATCCTGGCTGAACGTGGACCTGCTACGCGTATTTCTCCTCATCCTTTGCTAAGTTGCAGTCATGAAGAAGAAGCTTTGGGAGGAGAGAAACAAAGCTGCACCTGAATGTTTGAGAATGTTCTTTGGCATGCGGAGCAAGCAGCACCCAATGCGCACCACACAGGCTTTATGCCCTGGTCCTTCCACCGGGTGGGTTTGTGGAACAGGGCAGAGCCAGGCATGTCAGCTTTTTGGGGTAGTAGCTGCATTTGATTTTACAGTATTTAGTTACTGTATGTACACTTCTCCTTCCCTAGCGGTAGCATGAACGCTTAGTATACAAAGCCTAACTGCAGGTCTCCATGGAAGAGGGAAAGAAACATGGCAACTTGAGGCAGGCCTAGGCACTAGAGTGTGAGCGTCTGCATTTGTCATGCACGCACAGATACAGAAAATCCTTCCCCTTGATCACAGACAATAAATAATCTACAGGCTGCCCATCCATTTCCCGAGGCAAAGGCACCATTCGTTTTCACCACACAGATACCCCTTCCCAGTATAGCCAAGACTGGCAGAGGCTCTCAATGGAATTCCAGTCATTTAATATCTGCACACGATTCAACAACAAATGGCTGGTGACATCCTGAGGTTGCTAGCCCCTCGGGCATCGGGAAGCGGCTCTCTCGAAACAAGCCAGTGGCCATTTTTAGCACAGCATGATCAGTTGGTGCACAGAGTTCCCGTGCTCACTAGCAAAATGTCTGTAATGTGTATGCGTGTGTGTGTGTGTGTGTGTGTGTGTGTGTGTGCGCGCGCGCGTGTGTTGCACCAGCACTCATGATTGTCTTTTATAACAACACGAGCATGCCTCGCCCAACACTTGGATTGGAAACCATGCATCCAGACCTTACCGTAGAGCCCACTGCTGGTAAACAACTACAACAGATGCAGAAGTGATGTGCATTTGAGAGATGGGAAGCAGGGTAAGGAGAAGATAAAGCTTCCTGTGAATTTTCCTGCTCTTCCTTTGTTCCGGCTCATAAATAAAGACAGCCTATCCGTGTCTACAAATGAGTGGCTGACGTTCCCTTTTCAGTTTTGATCCTGATGTAGCTATTTCTGTTTCCTTATTTATAACTAACCCTAGATTAACGATAGACTCAAGTCTACCTCAGTGATACTTTATATCTGATCATTTATGCAAATAAACAAGTAATATGGAAGAAAGCTAAAATTGCTTTATAATTTGGTTTCCAGGTGTTTCACTGGTCCTGGAATAAGGCACTGACAGGTATGGGAAAATAAATAAATCCAATTTGATATTAATTTTAGGATGCCATACCAGTGCCCATTTAGGTCCATGCCCCCCAAATAACCTCAAACAATACTGTAAGTTTACAGCCCATCCTTAAAGCAGGCACATTTTGAAGTGAGTCCCATTGTTCAAGTCAGAGTGACATGGGGATTAATGTGTCAAACTGGGGCGGGGGGACGGCGTGAGTTCTCTTAAAATCCTAAGCTGTCCTTGGGCCAGCTGTTACCTCTCCCTGTAGCCTTCCTACACCACTGAATATAGCCGTGGCTGCCAACTTGCATAACAGAGGGTTAGATAAATTCATAGTTCCTTGAGGGTCAGTCCAGGGCTGCTGATCAGGACAGCTGTGCATCCCCTTCTGGCAACAGAGGCCATTTTGGTCCTGAGGAACACGCAATGTTAGATGCAGTCCCACTCTTCCTGTTGGTGGGCTTTCCCACGGGCAACTGGCAGTTGTCCAATCTGCCAACACACTACTGGGCCAAATGGGTTCTCCTCATGTTCCTACTGCCCTGGGCAGGAATGCCACACCTTTGACATCCCAGATGTTTTGGACCACAACTCTTACCATCATTTGACAACGAGGATACAGGCTGAGATTTGTAATCCAAACATCCCTGTCCTGGGGTCAAATTATGTTGATGTTAATTAAGTACAGTGAATTCATTTTTTTCAGTACAGCTCTGCACAACACAGCCTCTTCCTCACTTGTCAGAGCGAAGGCAAGATGACCCCTTCATACAGACTGAATATTTTACTATAACTAGAAGATATCATAACTTAAATTGCTTTGCTACATTCAGTTTTCCAATAGAAAAGCATATATATCCAAGCAGGTGCCAATCCAATGTGGCATCACCCATATTTGGCTTCCACTTCTCACTATAAATCCTTCTTGGCCCCATTAGCTTCTGGTTGTTTCACTGTTATGGACCATACAATAGCAGGGAATGAGATCAGCAGCAGACCTTGGAAATTTTACATTGTCAGCTGCACCATCCAGCATCCCATGGCTGGAACGGGGCATACCTTTAGATACAGTGGGACTTCATTATGTATCACCATGTTTAGTAATGTGGAGATCAGTGTTGTAGAGGAAATTTGAGGATTAACCCTGATTCTGTTTGATGCCTCTATGGACTGCAACAGAGTCACTTTCTCCACTCATACAATTTATCTATCTGATTTGTACACAACTTTTCCCCTCCTTCTTTCCCCCTTCATTTGATTATTAAAGAAAGTATTTAGAAGCTCAAGCTTGTATGACATGGGTCTGACATAAATGAATAAACAACTGAATACATAGGCATTGTTTTCAAATGCTGCTGTTTTATTCAGCAGATACATATGGGCTGTTTCTTATATGGCAGGTATGTCCAAACTTTGGCCCTCCTGATGTTTTGGACCACAACTCCCAGAACCCCAAGCCTGTATTTCCAATGGCAAAGGACTGTGGGAATTGTGGTCCTCCTTAGGGATCGTCTACCAGCTGTTTTTAAAAAATTCACTTCCCCTGCCCCTCCATCACGGAGCAAAAAGCAAAGCAAAACATGTTGCTTATATACTGCCCCAGAATGCTTAATGCACTCTCTGGGCAGTTTACAATTTTAAATTATGTAAGGTAAACATCCCCCCACTCCCCATGAGCTGGGTATTTATTTTATTTATTTTAATTTAGAGTATTTTTACCCCACCTTTCTCCTTGGAAAAGGACCAAAGGCAGCTTACAGTAATGAGGGATAATATACAGTCCAGTACAATTAAGACATGTTCAAATATTAAGAACAAGGAATTGGGGGAACAATATAGAGCATTAATAGACAACATTACATTAAAGCTACAAGTTTTATGTAGTTATAAACACAAAGTCTATGTCAGGCATGTCCAAAGTCAGGCCCGGGGGCCAAATGCGGCCCATTTTCAAATTTTGAGTGGCCCACAGCATCTTCTCCCCAATGGCTCGGCCTGTCATGCATCTCTACCAGCTGGCCCCTCCCCATACTGGATGGAGACGTCAGCTTGCAGTTTTATACCCCCCCGCCGCCTCTGTCCATCCCCCAGCCACCTCCCAACTTACCTGCCCCTGGCTCAGTTGCTGCAGCATCCACCCCACCTCCTTGAAATGTTATAGAGACTTGTCTAAAGTCTGGCCTGGGGGCCAAATGTGGCTGAATGGTCAGCCCCCTCACATTTTCACCTCACCAAATCTGGCTCTCCTTGCAAATTTGGACACCACTGGTCTATGTGAGACTATAGATTCATATGAAATATACATAGTAGTCCATCATTCAGGAAAAGCTTGCCTAAAGAGAAAGGTCTGTTTCCAGAAAGACAGCAGGGATGAGGCAGTCCTGGCCTCTAGTGGGAGGGACCTCCAGAGTCTGGGCGCAGCAGTCAAGAAGGCCCTTTCCTGGGTTCCCACGAGATGTACCTGTGAGGGTGGACCCAACGGTCTGACGTAACTGTCTCCCAGACAGGGAGGAAAGAACGCAGGTGGATGTCCTGGGCATCAGTAGTTGTTCTGGCTTCTCCTGTCTCTTGACTTGGAGACAGAGGAGGAAGGCTTGGGCTTTTTGGATTTGGAGGAAGAACTGGAGACAGTGGAGGATCAGGCGGATCGCTCTCGCTGGGGTTGTCTGGAGGAAGAGGATGGCCAGTAATGGCGGCGTGGCTGAAAACGAAAGGGCTGCTTGGGCCTTTGCAGGATGACATTGAGTTTCTTGGCCGTATCCTGCTTTTTGTGACGGTCCGCCAACAGATCATCAGTAGACGTGTTGAACAGCTCAGAACCGTCAAAGGGAAGGGATCTCAATCTGAGCCTTGTGTTTGTCGGATAGCCCGGTGGTGCGGAGCCAAACATGCTGTCTCAAGGTGACAGAGGTGTTCAGCACCTTAGACGAGCAGTCAATTGCGTGTTTGGAGGTGCACATTTGTTGGGCCGCCAGAGCCATGGCTTTCTGGTAGAAGGCAGAAGCCTCTGCCCTCTTGGCCTCTGGGATGAGCTCAAGGAAAGGGTGCAGGTGTGCCAAGAGTTCCCTCTGGTATGCGCCCATCGCTCCCTGGTAATTCGCAATTTTGTGGAGGAGAGTGGAATAGGAATAAAGATTCCGTCCCATCGAGTCCAACTTACGGCCTTCCTTAGATGGAGGGATAGGCATCTGTTTTGTGCGTGATTGCACCTGACACGAGGCCACCACTACCGAATTCGGAGCGGGATGCTTGTTGAGGTAGGGGGCTTTGTCATCATGGACTCTATAAAGTGCCTCAAGCTTTCTCGACACTGATGTTGATGGCAACGCTTGGAAAGAGTCCTCCACCATAGTTAAGAACGATGGAATGAGGGTAAGATGGACAGGAGCCATCTCAGCTGCAATGCGTCCAAAGATATGGCAGACGAGCTTTGGCTTCGGTTGGTGGGTGGGAAGGTTAATAGTCTTCACCATCCGTACCGGAAAGCTGGCATAATTTCGCATGGACTCCGATGATGACGGTGGAGATTTTTCTTCAACTTCTGAATCTGGTGAGGTGACAAGATGTACCGAATCTGAGGCCTCGGATTCGAGATCAGAAGGCACAGAATCCACCAATGAATTGAGGAAGAGTCGGCCATCTGCTTCTCAATCTCCGTCGAATTGGCGGATTGGATGGACCATTGAGGGCCATCAAATTTCAAAGAGAAGGCAGGAATTGGAGGCACGGATACCAAGGGCATTGGGGATCGGTGATGCTTGGTCCGACACCTTTTCTTGGGAGGCTTCGTCGAAACCGACAAGGCAGAGCTCGGATCCGGGGGAGCAAGCGCCTCCACCACAGCTGTGGCGATGGAGATCAATGGGATCGACAGAGTGGTGGAAGTTTTGAACCAGGCCGTCGGATCCGACAACCGGAGGAAGCTTGACCCTCTTGTGGTGCGACTTCTTGGAGGATTTTTCCTCCCGAGACCAGCCCAATGCTCGTGATGACGCCGCCGGGAACGATGGGAGAGACGACATACGGTCCTCGAATTTGGCTGTCGGAAGAGGTGAGGATGCTGCTCTCAACGGGATCAAGGCTGACGGCGAACGCGCAGGCAGTGCAGGGGACCGACGCATCCCAACCCTCCGGCTTGATGAGGCTGATGTTTGGAGGCAACGCCATGTCATCATCAGATGATGAATCCGAGGTATCTGACGGGAGGAGTTGCCGGAACTCGGGATGGATAGACATGGGCACCGCCAAACCCGAGAACTCCGTCTCGACAGTCAGCACCTGAGGTGAAGCCGTAGCCGAAACCGGTTTCGGTGATTTCACCGGTTTGAGGAACTTGGTAGTCGGGGTCTTGGGTGACAGTTTCGGTTTCGAAATGCCCTCGAGGACGGGGATCTTCTTGAGCTTCTCCCCCCACCCCGACGCCTCAGACTTATGGGTGGATTGCGGAGGGGTCTTTTTCTGCTCCATAGGCTGTGGACGGAGAGAACGCTCCACCAAAAATGAAGCCAGACGATTATGGCGGTTCTTCAGGGCTTGGGAGCTGAACCCACAGCAGATCGTGCAGGCCTCAGGCCGGTGATTTTCGCCGAGGCAAAAGAGGCACTTCTCGTGCCCGTCCGTATGCGGGATCTTACCGCCGCAACCGGAGCACTTTAAAAAAGGTTGAGAGAAAGACATAGATGCGACTCCTAATCGAAATCTGGAAAATCGTCATGGAGACTAACGCTGTAGAACCTCTAGCTGTGGCGGTTAAGAGGAACCGAGGCATTTAGGTGGGAACACCCACGCACATGCACAGGGTGTGGGGGTGGAGACTAACGAACTTTCCTATTGCTAGGGAAGTCCGACCTCTGGCGCAGGGGCGCCTGGGAAACCCATCTGTGTGGCTTCATGAAGGCCACGATGGAGAAATAAAGGTCAGAACAGTATATTTTCTTCTTCTTCAGCAAAATAGACCTGCTACATCTTCAGTTTCTAGGACTTTCCAAAGGATACCCAGAGAGAGAGATGTTATTAGTATATTGCAGCAGTCATGAAGCATGTTAAAGACTCATACATTAATTATGGCACACATTTTTACAGATTAGTGTCTGGCTTTAACAAATGTACAGAATGCTATCTTCAGTTGGTTGGTATGCTCCGCATGGGTGCAGATGTTTATGATCTGAAGGCCACAAGCCTTCTGGGACATGAAATCTGAACAGGAAAGGAAAGGTCTAGTCCCTGAGCACTACTTTATTTTCAACCACTACAAAAAACAGAATCTTCTAGTTCAAGTGTAAGACAGGGTGATTATGTTTAAACAGAACTACTCTATGGCACAGAAAACTCTTAATACGGAACTTCTGGAAAAATCCCTGGTTTGGGGTTCAGAGGACTAGAGAAGAATGACTTATTGAAGAGCTGACAGAGTGATTTCTTTTGAGTTATGGGATCTTTTTCATCAGAGATTCCAGTGACTCTTGAAATAACAAGCAGATCACAAGTAATTATGTACTACTGTAGGCTTAAGAGATAATGCTCTTTCCAACACAGCTTGCTGCAAAAACAAACGAAGAGGAAAAGGGCTGAGAATCAAAATAAAACATTGGATATGTACATTGAATACTTCTCTAAGAAGGAAGCTTTCCTTTTAAAAAAATTACAGTATTTCCAAGTGAAATAGTGCTGAACTGACCTTTAGAAAGCATCCTTGCATCAGTAGCAGGAAGCTTTCAATTTGTTCATAACTGCTTAGATTCTGCAGTAGCTGACAGTGACAGCCACCTGTACACTTTGGTTTGATTCCTGTCATCACACATGCCAGAACTAAATTGCACCAAATTGATCCTGTCTGAACCAAAAATGCCCCAAGAGTCCCTTGACAGGAACCTAGAAAGATATGGGTGGGCCAAGATGGGCTGGTTTGTGATTGCCCTCTGCATTCACCATGTGGTTTTCAGAAGAAAAGAAAAAAAGAGTAAATCCAGCCCATCCTCAAAGCAGACCAAACTGCAGAAAAAATCCCCATCTGACTGCACTCCAGGACCCATAGCTCTGCCCCTTATATCACACAGACTCTCTCCTTGGCTTCTGACAACATGAAACGGTGTTTCTGCTTAGGAAATCATTTGACTAACAATACAGTCTTGTGCCTGACTGTTCAGGTTACTCTCCAGCTTATAACAGGCCAGAACTGTGACCCTCCAAAGATTGCTGGGCAGTCAAGCCTAGTCACCACAGCTAAGATGAAGACTTATTGAGTGGTTCAAACTTCCCCCTACGAGTTGACACTTGGGATCTAAAGGCTCCTGCTATCTTCCAATTTTCCTAACACAGTGATTTTTATTTGTCGTGTTGTTGTTTCTGTGCAAGGGCACGCATTTCCATACATGAGGGCGGGTTTTCTCTTCTCGAGTGTATATCGATCTTCCCTGCCTCGTGTCCTCCTCAGCTGCCTTACGCCTTCTGCGGGCACCTGAAGGTGTGAAGGTGGTCGAAAAAAGGCATTTCTGGTTTTATTTAGGGATCCAACCGTTCAGCACCCCCCCCTGACTTCCCAGCCAGAGCCAGCCAGCCTAAGGCCCGGGGTGCGAGCAAGAAGAGGCAACAAGGCGAGAAGCCATTTCTGGCAGCGCCCGGCCCGGCCCGCCCCCGCCACGTCACGTCGGAAGGCCCGGGCCTCGGGTGCCGTGGCTGGCTGGCACTACTGGGAGGGGTCCGCGCACCGCGGGGCCCTGAGGGTGCCTTCGGGGGCCGGGAAGGAAGGAACGGAGGAAGGAAGGAAGGAAGTGACGCGCCGATGGCGGAGCTCTATGTCAAGCCGGGTAAAAAGGGGCAGCGGCGGGGAGGTCTCCGCGGGGGAGGGCGGAGGAGGGGGGAGCCCGGAAGAACCGGCGGCGACTAACGCGGGGTTCGGGGCTCCCCCCTCTCTCCTTCCAGGCAACCGGCAGCGGGGCTGGAACGACCCCCCTCAGCTCTCTTACGGGCTGCAGCAGCGCCAGGCGACGCGGGACGGGGCGGCCAAGCGGGGAGCCCTCGCGAGACGGGTAGCAGCCCCCGCCGCCCCCGCCGCCGGAGAGGACGGATCGGCCGCATCTCCGCCTTCCTCGCATCCTCCTCCTCCTCTTCCTCCCCCAGGTAGGGAGTTGCTCTCAACGCCCCCCCCCGGGCCCTTCTGGCTTGCAAGGGGGACGCTGGCCGTTTCCCGCCGCCCCACTTCGGCTTCCCTCCCCTCTTCCCCTTCCTCTTCCCAGGCGTTTCTGGGCTGCCCCCCCCCCCAGCGCGCCTGCCTCGTCCCTTGCAAGGCTCCAGCGCCTTTGGTGAAGCAGCAGAGGCGGGCGACGCACCAACATTCCTGGCGGGCAGCTTTGGGACAGCGTTGCTGCTCTGCATTCCGTCGAGTCAGTGGTGGCTTTCTTTTAAACCTATTTAAAAAAACAGACTTCTGGATTAGGTGGTCAATGTGCAAGGGCTTGTCTGAACCTACATTTCTAGTCATCGACAGCAGCCTCTACTTGCCGACCACAGGAGCTGCCTGTAGCAAGAAAAGCCACCAATCCTTCAGCGTTTCAAAGGCTGTCAAGTTTTAATCAGCCTAGAGTTTTCATGGAATTTATTTGTCCCAAATAAATTATGTTCCGCTTTAAGCTTTCACAAGGCCCAGGAGTCTGTTGGCAGATGTGCCTAGTTTGTCTGGACTGGAGGTTACATTGGAAAGGGCCATTTTTATTAATGGCGTGTGCCTTCTTCCTGGGAGTGGGAGATGGGCAGCCTTGGCCTGAGTCACTGGTTCTGATAGAAGATGCAGGTGGGAATGCATGGTTGTTGTTGTTTTTTTTTGGGGGGGGGTCATAGCGCCCAACCCAACCGTTCATTAGATTGGCTAGGAGTGATGGGAATTCCAGTCTGGCATTTAGCAAGCCAAATGAGGGGATGGGATCTTTCATTTTTATTTTCAGGTCCAGGTTTGACTCTTGTCCTCTTCTTTTACAGACATGGTTGTAAACTTAACTATGCTTCTCCCTCCTGTCTTGTCTTATGTTTTCCTTCTCAGTTAGCCTTCCAGCCTTTCCCCCACATACTGTGGACCTTCCTCCTCCACCTGGCTTTCCAGCACCTTCTCTGGGGACAAATGCCACAAAACCCCATATCTCTGAGGAAGAGGAGGACTGTGGAGTGGAAGACATTCTTTCTCCCTTGAACACAGCTCTGAGTAAATGCAGGAAATCAGTCCAGGTGAGAGAAAGGGCAGGCCTTTTGCAGAACTGCCCTGTATTTTTAGAGTGAGCCTCGATCCTCAGTGGCAGCCGTTGTGGCCTGTTTATGTGGCACTGAATGAACTGCTCAGTCAGCTGAAGAGCACTCCTCCGAGATTCCTTCTGATGTTGGACTACAAAGTCTTGTGACCCACCATTTGGGACATCAGAAGGACCTTAGGGGTGGGGAGGAAGTAAGGTGAGTTCTGAAATTCAATGAGTTGAAGTTCAGGAAGTAACGTGAGTTCTGAAGACTTCAGAGCACAGAAAAGATGTTGTAGGGCAGTCCAGCAACCTCCTTTTTTTCTGTCACATCCATTAATTTTATCCCGCCTCACCAGCTTACCCATGAGGTGAGGTTTTTGTGACTTGCCCTATTTCATGCGTAGCCTTATAAGCAGCTGCTTTTCTAATTAGCACTTTCCCAGAATTCCTGATTGACTTACCAATTTAAACAGGCATGTAGCATGAGATCATATGAGTGGTTCAAATCTAGCCGGTGACTCAACCTGTTGTTTGAAGTAACAAGTTACATTTAGGGATAGTGCTATATTTCTGGACATTTGGCATGCAATTCGAATTAAACTGCAGGAAGGATGTTGCTTTTTCCTGTTAAATGGGTGGTCATGTGTTGAGAAGTCACAAATAGCTCCAGCTTCCTAAAAATGATGTTTCTGTTTTCAGAAACAGGTTTGCGATGACATCAGGAAGCGCTTGGACATTCTACAGCAAATGTGGGCACAAGGCAAACTCTCTGCTCCTGTGAGGAAGAGGATGAAGATTCTAACACAAGGTGAGCTGGAAGCCAAGGATCTGGCCCCTAGTTATAACATCCCCCACTACGGGCTTCAGGGTCTGCTGTCGGCTAGTTAACATAAATCCTGCAGCAGAAGCACTGCTGTTCCAGAATTAGCACAAATCCATTATATTGGTGTAGAACCATTTTTTTAAGCTGAGAATTTTCGGTGACAGCAAACTTTACCTCCTGGAGGAAGGAAAATGGGTGATTAAAAACCATTTATCACTATTTCTGGGCGTTCTGAGTTGTTTTCTTTGTTCCTTTAGAGCTCAAGAATCAGCACTGGGATGCAGCTGATGAGATCCATTGCTCACTAATGGTGGACCATATCACTGAAGTAAGCCAGTGGATGGTAGGAGTCAAAAGACTCATTGCAGAAACAAGGAACTTGCCTACAGAGGATGGAGCAGATCAACAGAAAACTGACAGCTGTTTGGAGCCAGAACATCAGGAAGATTAGTCTGAGTCCATGGACTTAGTAGTATAAGACTGGTTTTCAGCCTACAGTTTGGCCCAGGAAGGCTCGGTTTCCCAATTAGCAGAAAAGCTGCTTCATATCCTAATCATTAGCTAACAAACACCTGTTATCTTTTGGTGAACTGAGCAAAGCTTGACCAAGCAGAACCTCTCAGGTAAGCCAGAGAAGTCTGAGCAGGTTTCTAAAATCCAGTAACCAAGGTTAAAAATGCCAACTTGTTTTATGTGTGTTCATGAAAAATGAAATGGACTGAGCGATACAATTGCACCATTGTTCAGTGATAAATCGATTTGTGAAATACCAGTGCAACAAGTATAACAAGTATGGTGTTGAAACTGAAGTTTGCATGAAGAGCTACTACTAAGGTTGTCCCTGACTTTACCTTCAAATAAGTCTGAATAAAGCCACTGGTGATCTTAATCTACAAATTATCTTCGTTCAGACCTTCTCTCTTAGTTCTGTTTAGAATGTGTCTTCTGCAACACTCTTCTTTTGCTCCCTTGAGAAGGGGATATTGGTAAAAATATGGTTCTTCAAGTGGTCCTCCGTGAAGCCACACAAATGGGGGTGCTCCAGCATGCTCGCGTGAAAAACCAGAAAGACTTCTAAAGCAAAAAAACTGCATCCATTAGTCCCATCCCATTGTGCATGCTTGGGCAATCTCCCGACAAGCACCTCAGTTTCCTCTAACCACTGTGTTAGAAGGATTGGAAAGTGCTTCTCTCCGTTGTCCCATTCGTTGTTTGTGTGGCTTCACGGAGGCCACGAAGAAGAATTACATTTTAGCTGCTATAACTGCATAGGATGGGTTCAGGATGAGAAGCAGTTAAAAGGAAAAGAGTGGTCTGTCCTGTTCTGAGTGTCTTACAAATAGGAAGGAATCCAACATTTTCCAATGCTGCTAGAGAAGCATGGATACCCCCTTGCGTGGACCGCAACTCCCACAGTCCTTTGTCATTGGCAATCTAAACTTGGAATTCTAGGAGTTGTGGTCTAAAACCATCTGGAGGGCTGACGTTTGGACACCTTGGGCTAAGGGAATGGTACACAGCAGATCCAAAAGCAAGGGTATGTGATATCCTGACTAGACTATTAAAAATAAGGACATGCAAGCATTTGGCTCATATAAGTGTTCATCAGGGTGGGTGGAAAAAATACAAGTTCCAAAAATTATGTCTATGCCAGGTTTCAAACTGAGGGCCACAATGTAAAGCCAGGAGTGCTGGTTTTAAATTCCACCTCTGGCATTGCTGACTGAATTGTGCCCAAATTACCAGGCAGAAGGCTGGCAGCCATGCAGCATGCCTCACCTTAAACTAAAACAAAAGTGTTTTATTTTTCTGTCTGGAAATTGGGGTGACACAGTATTGTGGCCAACCACCTACTGGAGAACTTGGGATAATGTTTAGTTTATCCACTAGGTAAGCCATTTGCAAGTGATAGTATCACCTAGTGGTTCGGAGAAATTGTCCTTAGTTTGCAGCCTTGCTTGACTAATGTTAAGTCAGTGACCACAGCTGGTTGCAGAGGGTGCCATCGGCAGTGAAGGCCCATATGGGCCAAACACTCACTTCTGCTTTTTTAGTGGTCTAATAGAGGCATCACTTGGAAGAAACAGAACAAGGACAGCAATCCAGATGGCCGTTCACAGCTTATTTTCTGAGATTGTGAATTAGGGGTTTTCATTAGCTGTATGCCATAATCATCACAATTATGCCAAAGTAAGGCTTGACATATCTCGCTTAGCATGTAATGAGTCTATCTGATATATTAGTTTCACCTTTTGAGTTGACTTCCTGAAATGGACATTTGCACGATATTCTAATTTTTCAAATGTCACCTGTAGATAGGTGCCTATGGAGAATACACTAAGTGGAAGAAATCCTGCTGCTTTCCTGGGAAGGAAAAGACATGCAGTGATAGTGGCTCCTTATTGTGGGAGGACTGAGGCAGCAGTTTGGAGACCAGATGGGAACCTCTTGGGAGGTGTGCTATTTTCTGGGTGAAGAGAACCAGAATGTGGCAGTTTGCTGAGATTCATTAAGCTCACTGCATGACATCCCTTCCTTCTGATCCACAGGGGAAAAAGTGGTACTGTCCAACATACCCTGAACAGATTACTATTGGCTGCAAGGCTTTGGGTAGGAAAGTTAAGGACCGAGCCGGGTGTGTGTGTAGTGTTGTTTGTAATCACTTTTCCTTATCAAGAGAGAGAGAGAGAGAATATTGGAAGCCAACTGGTTGCATGGATAATGTCATCACGAAAGGTTTGGCTTCCTGGATCATGACCTACATTTCCTTGAAGGAGGACTAACAGGAATGGTAGTACAGGGACTCATCAATGGATGGGGAAGGGCAATAACAAAGCAACAGGATTGAGGCCTTCAACATTTCAAATGTCTCATCAAGACACAGAGCATGGGAAACAAGCATGAAGACTTTGAACTGCTTGAACAGGAAGGTAAATATGATTTAGCAGACATAACTTGAGACCCCGGGGGATGAGACTCACGCTAAAACATAATGATTAATTTGACAGGACTAGATGACACAGAAAAGCAGAAAAATAACTTTGCATGTAAAGAGTGTACACATGGATCAATGAGTGGAAGAATGGAATGCTGGTGGAGAGCAACTGAGTACAAGTCAAAGGAGAGAAAAACAATAGTGATACTGCTCTGTCTCTGTGTGTTGTTGCTGGCCTCCCAACCAGGCCAAGGATCTGGATAATGTCATCCTGTTACAGTTACAGTACTTGATATTTAAAGAGGAGAGGCAGAGTAATAATAGACTTCAACTACTCTGGTTTTTGTTGAAAGTCTAACTCTCCCAGGACTTTAAAATAAAATAAATTCCTCACTTGCCTTGCTTAAAACTTAATCTTCCATAAGGGAAAGAGGCAACAAGAAGCTCAGCTGTCCTAGATTTGGTCCTGACTGAGCGGAAAGAACTGGTTGATGAGGAAGAAATCGTGGTAGTTGTGGGTGGATGCGGCCACAGCCTCTGGAATACATTATACAGTGAAAACAGAAGACTATAATGACCATTATGTTTAGGAAAGCAGATTTCAGAAAGCTTGAGATAATAGCTTGTCACCTCCTGTGGTCAGAAATATTCAAAGAGCGGGAGATAGGGTGAGGTAATAAAGACACAATAACCAAGGATTCCCCTGAGGAAGGGAAATGGGAGATATCTAAAGAAACCAAGGTGGTTGCATAAGGAACTTTTAGATGAGCTAAGATCCAAAAGGGGCATGTGTAAGAAACAGAGACAAGAAGGGCTGATGCTCAAGATAGGTGATATGGGAGCATCTAGCTACTTTACATTAATCCAAAGAATCAAGAGGTGAATAAATTGCATCCAAGGGTATTAAAAAGAAGTTGCAGATTTAACTCTGCAACTGTCTTGCTTCTTTACATTTATCTCCTGCCCAACTTGAAGGACAGCACTGTCATAGACAATAATGATAAAATCGGTAAAACAACAGTGAAAAAACGGGTTCCAGACACAACTATGGGAACCACTTAAGAAATGAAAAAAGAAAATTAATGGCAGGCTGGTGGCAGAAGGGATACATAAATGACTAGATTATGAACAAACGACAGTAATAGCTTGGATTACAAACATAATCTGTTCGACAAACATGCTTGTAAACCAAAGCACCATAAGAAATAATGGAAACTCAGATTATTTGTTCTGGTGTCTCACAGACCACACACTGTACACACAAAATGATAAAACTCAAAAAAGAAGTTGGTTATAAGTCCACACCCACACCATGGCTTAGGTACCTGGATGCAGAATCTGCTTTGTTTGGGACTAACAAATGGATTTTACTCTGTGTTTTTAATGTGACAATATTAAAATGCAATTTGTAGCCATATACATACTTGACTAGCTACCCCATGGTTAGAAACTGTTTGAAAAATAAGAAGGAATGTTGACAAAACTAAATAAAAATATAAAGAAAAATAAAACCCAAACTTGCACTCTCCTTTGAAAACATTCCTGGCTGGTGCAAGGGAGAGCTCCTGTCGTCTCTCCTCCCTCTGCTTTGGAGGGTTGCATGAGAGGGAATGCTCCAGACAATCACCCACAATCCAGCACACACACATGCACACACACAATTGAATCACTTGTGGTCATGTGACCTTCTCCATTGCTTGTATTACAAGACACTGCTTGTTGATCAAGGCAAAATTGATCAGAAACGTTTGCTTGTCTTGCAAAACACTTATTAACAAAGGGATTGCTGTATTATTGCCCCCTAAAAATCAGGAGGGATGGGACCAATCATACCTCAGATTGGAGAGGGTTCCCGAGTGAGGCAGCCACCACAGAGATGGCCTGGCTTCAAATGACTGATTTCTGAGCCTCCCTTAAGGTGGCCACTTGGAGCTTTGCAATATGAGAGGCAAAGGTGGGATGGGTAGATATTTTGAAGGAGGGGCACTCAGCCAAGTAACAAGGTCCTAAACTGCTCAGGACTTTAAAAGTTAACGTTATTTGTGTTCATTACTAGAGAACAGGTGAAGGCTCTAAAAGTGAAATAAGCAAATTTCAAGTAAGGACGCTTTGTAACTTGGAATTTTTCGTATCTCGAGCTGAATGGGGCACAATGCACCCTGGGAATAAGTCTTCTGCAAAAATTTCAGGTCTTGAGTTTTCTCATAGAGGATGTTCATATCTTGAGTTTTTGTGGAAGTTTTTCAGAAGACTTCCATTCCTAGGATCCATTGCACCCTAGACGGACTTCGCTTTGTATCACAATTTTTTCGTAAATAGAGACAATCATATCTAGAGGTACCACTGAATAATGTCTACCTCAAGCCGATTCTGATGTGTGGGAACCTTTTTCAGGGTTTTCTAGGCAGAGAGTACTCAGAAGTGATCTACCGTGTCCTCCTCCTTTTTTTTGGGGGGGGGGATCCTGGGACTGTGCCGCTTGCCTGAGGCCACACAGGCTGGCTCTTCTAGGATGCACAGATGGGAAACTGAATTCCCAACCTCTGGCTCCACCATCAGATACCTAACTTCCTAAGCAGTCCATTGAAATGAAAATTATCTAGGGCTGAACAAATTATGGGTCAACAATATATGTGAAAAAAGCAAATGCACTACTCAGTTGAATCTGTAGAAGAGAGAAAAACAGTAGCACTCTTTTTACCATTTGTTGGATGTTACCTAGAATGTTGTGCCTACTTCTGTGTACCTTGGTTTAAGAAGAGCAATGAGTTGGAATGTGTCTAGAGGCGCACACACAGGGTGGTAAAAATTATAGAAAACAGAGTCCTATGAGGAACAGTCGAGGGAGCTGGGTATGTTTGGTCTGGAGCAGAGAGCACTGAGGAAATGTGATGCTCAGCATCTTCAAACATTTCAAGGGATTTCATGGAGCAAGCTTGTTTTCTGTAATTCAAAGTATGGGGTACAAAGTAATAGGTCCAAATGATTAGAAAGTTATTATACATTAGGAAGAACTTACTGATAGTAATTGGTGTTTGACAGTGGAATGGACTGTCTTGGAGTGTGATTAATTTCACTGGAGCTTTTTACACAGAGCTAAGAGGCCCACCTGTCAGGAATACAGCTGTGGATTTTTTGCTTTGGTACAGGTTGGACTCAGTAATCGAGGGAGTCTCTTCTAGCTGTTCAATTTTATGATTCCTGGTAACAGGTTGCCCATTAATAGTTGGCAATGGATGGAGGACAACAGAAGTGTGAATTAATACTGTACGGGTGATTGAAAATATGAGGTGTATATGCCCAGTAGGATCTTAAGAATAGCAGCTCGCTGTTTTCAACAACAAGATATTGCTTTCTGAAGTTAACTCTTTAGTGATGTACTAGGTATTTATGTAGATGTTCTCGATGGCAAAGTTGTAGTTACAGAACACATTAATGAAAATAAAAACATTGGCCAAATGAATACAAAACAATAAAATCCTCTGATTCTCAGAAAGGGCATGTGAAATGTCACTGGCCAGCAACCTGCAGTATATCTTCAAGATGAGTACACAAAGCCTATAATGTTCATCTTTTTATTGAATATTCAGGTAAATATTTCACATTAATACAGGCTACATAAAGTAGAGCCACTATACGACATGAAATTTACTCAACGTTTTTCCTTTTATGTATGTAAACAATTATACATGTATTTACCACCCTAAAAGGTTGAAATCATGTAATCATCTAGTTCTCTGCTGCATACAAGTAGCATTCAGTAGTGTTTAGCCAAAAGCACTAGGTTCATCTGATTTTTGAGTTCAAAATGGCTAAACTAACTGGAGAACAGAATCAGTTGAAACTCAATTTGTTCTTACACAATGGGCAAACAAGCCTTTCCTTGTTGGAACCCATAGAAAAAAATTGCTTAGTTAGGCACATTAAAAAAATTCCCAAGTTCTTCCAAGGTCATAGTTTTGCCAAACAAGGCTTAAAAAAAAGAAGGAAAAAGAAAGAAAGAAAGAAAAGAAACAGTAGGCCCTCCTAAGTCAGTTGACATATTTGAGGTGCATGTTTCCAATGTGAGGTGCCCAGGTACCAGGCCAAATCTACAATGGGAGAAATATCACAAAATACACAGTTAATATCAAGATGTAGTAATAAAGCTACTACAAACATCTATAGAATAACATCACGGTAGTGGAGACCCCCCCCCCCGCCCCCGGCGCCAACACAGAAATGCTAGCATACTGTAAAGTTCTCATTTACCAACGTTGTGGCTGACACACACACAATCTTTATAATATCTATATACATATATATTATAAAGGCACCATTAAAATATTGTTTCAGGACCTGAGAGTGGAAAAACTAGATGTCTGCTGTATTCTTACTTCAATTTCATTACTGTATTTAAGGCAGAAGCTTCAAAGTACAAGGACAAAGAAGGGGTTAATTACTGCACCTGCTGAGCATCTGTACATTCTGTTGAATTTTGGACAACTTTTATCATGGGATTCCATGCTGGATCGGGAGTATGCAGTCCGTTGAAAAGTGGGCCACCTGGTCCATCAGCTAGCTGAGGATGGGAAGGTATTATAGTGCCTCCATACATGGAAATGGGCAGGCCCTAAAACAGAAAGACAGAACAGGTTATAGTGATCCTCCCTATCTAAACTGATATTCCTGTTCTATGTTTTCAATTCAATTCTCTTCTACTTCCACTGTATAAATGAAACCTTTGCAGGAAGATCCTGGACAACTGTTGTAGTTAGTAAGAGCTCCTTCTTTGCACTATACACATCACCTCCTCTAGACCCATGGTGGTCAACGATTTCCTCTGTCTAGGGCCATTCCTGAGAATATAACCTCTTAGAGAACAGATGATCATAACAGGCAGGGCTGAAGGCAACAGTGGAAAGAGCCAGAGTCGAATAAGGAAACCCTCTGCCTGCCATCTTCTGTATGCCATAGCTAGCAGGGTATTATTAAGAGACCCAGCTTGGCTGTGGACGATATGTCCAACTATCGCCCCATAGCCAATGTTCCCTTTTTGGGCAAGGTGACTGAGCGAGTCGCCGCCCTGCGTCTCCAGTCGTTCCTGGAGGAGAACCATGTTCTGGATCCCTTCCAATCCGGGTTTAGGCCGCGTCATGGGACCGAGACGGCTCTGGTCACTCTGCATGATGATCTGTTGAGGAGGGCTGACAGGGGTTGCTCTACCCTGCTGGTCCTTCTCAACCTGACAGCGGCTTTTGATACCATCGACCACGGTATCCTGCTGGAGCGGCTCTCGGAGGTGGGGATTGGGGGCCTGGCTTTGTCCTGGCTCCGTTCCTTCCTTGAGGGTTGCACCCAGTGCGTGAGCTTGGGGGGTGAGTTGTTGGCTCCCTGGACACTCTCTTGTGGGGTGCCCCAGGGGTTGTCCCTCTCCCCAATGCTCTTTAACATCTATATGAAGCCGCTGGCTGAGATCATCCGGAGTTATGGAGTCTGCTGTCATCAGTACGCTGATGACATGCAGCTCTATCTCTCCTTCTCCACCTGTGCAGTGGAGGCCGTCCAGATCCTTGATCGTTGCCTGGCTGCGGTTTTGGACTGGACCAGGACTCACAGACTCAGGCTCAACCCTGGAAAGACAGAGGTTTTGTTCTTCGGGGGCGGCTCAGAGGGGTACTGTGGCCCTCTTCCCAGTCTGGGCGGGTCCGCCCTCCAGCTGGCGCAAAGAGTGAGGAATCTGGGCGTCGTCCTGGACTCGGAGTTGACCCTGGAATCTCAGGTGTCTGCCGTGACCAGGTTGGCCTTTTACCATCTTAGGCTTATCGCCCAGATTTGCCCGTACCTCGATGAGAGCTCCTTGAGGACAGTGGTACAGGCGCTGGTCATGTCGAGGCTGGATTATTGCAACGCTTTCTACATGGGGCTCCCCTTGAACCTTGTCCGGCGTTTGCAGCGGGTCCAGAATGCGGCGGCCAGGCTGGTGGTTGGCGCACGTCGTTATGACCGCGCCACCCCCATCCTGGCCCGCCTGCACTGGTTGCCCGTTGCTTCCCGGATAAGGTTCAAGGTGTTGGTTTTGGTTTACAAAACCCTCCATGGCTTGGCCCCTGCTTATTTGGCAGAGCATCTCACCCAACAATTAGATCTGGCCCGACCCACCCGATCCTTGTTGGCCCACTCGCTTCAGACCGTCGCCCCGAGGGAGGCCCGTAAAACCAGTACACGTGGACGGGCCTTCTCGGTGGCGGCGCCTACTCTCTGGAACAAACTCCCGAGCGAGTTACGGCAGGCTCCATCGCTGGCGTCGTTCAGGAAAAATCTAAAGACGCTACTTTTCCGGGACGCTTTTGGCACTGATTAGTTGTTGTTGTTTTCCTTCTGACCTGCTTGTTTGCAGCCTTTGGCCCGCCCGATTGCACTTACTTTGTGCCTTGTCTAGGTGATGCTCCAGTTTTGTAATTGTTTTTATCATGTCTGTTGTGAACCGCCCTGAGTCCCATCTTTGGGAATAGGTGCGGTATATAAGTGCGAAAATAAATAAATAAATAAATAAATAAATAAATAAATTGAGGAAGGGACCGATTTCTTTTACAGAGGCCTGAAATGATCAGTTGCCAAGATCTACAGGTGAGATCAGTTCAACAGCTACATTCAGCTGTAGGTTCCAGGGCTTCTACCTCTGTATTAGACACGTAAGAGTATATATAAGGAATTTTAAAAGGATTTATGGCAACACAAACTTGAAGTAATGTGAGATATTATCTTCAAATGTCTACCAGTACAAAAAAAAATTCTGAAAGGATTGCTATGAAACCAAGAATTCTCTAAAACTCAGAACCAGAGGATTGTTGTTTACAATATTCTGAGAATACCCACAGACATCAGAAGAATGCAATTGGAATAAAACTTGGAGATATAACCAGTAAGCAGGAGCTCCTTTGAAGCAACTGTGGGGGATCTGTGCACGGGGCATCATGCGCTTATGTGTGTGTGAGAAAAACAACTCTGAAAACATACTTTAGAGAAATCCACAAAGCTGTTCGGCATAGGCTGCTGGAAAATGTTTGAGGGAGCCACTATTCCAGAGTCATCTCTTTCCATGGGCTGATGCTGGGAAAAGGTGCCTGGATCTGACAGCTGCTGATGCACCGGGTGATTTCCCATTACAGGCTGGGACCAACCTGACAAGCCTTCTAGAAAGATAATGAAGCATTTATTTAAGATCGGAGGAGAAAAAAATAATCTGAAATTCATTTCACACATTATTCGAGTTAAAGTTTTTCATGTCATGATGACACTATCTCCCGATGACATAAACTCTCAGCAAGCACTAAAACTACAGTACAGTACTTCCCTTTCTAAAAGGTAGCCATGATGGAGCTTGACCTACCATGCAGCCCCTGAGCCCAGCTTTTCTCCAGATGAGTTCAATTTACGTGTGCATCTGGCAGATGAAACTTCCATAATGGAGAATTCAGGGATTTGGAACATGCCTATTTATTTGCTTCAGTTGTCTTCACTTCCCACCCCATCTCTCTACCTTCTGCCACATAATAGCTCCTTACTCCTGGATAGTATAATGTTCCTGCAATTCCATTTTTTTTATCCCATGGCAGATAGCTGTTGGCTTTGTTGACTGCTTCTGACTTCATCAAATTATTTTATGGAAGTTTTAAACACTCTCATATATACCAGGTAGGAGCCAATAAATATGAAACATGCTCACAGTACTTATGTTTAATCTTTAGCTTAATAGGATATTCATAAAACATTCAGCAAAAGCTCAAAAGCAGGAAGCTTCCTGTCTAATCTCTATATTCACCCTTCCTTTCCATTTTTCTGCATAGATAAAAAAGTAAAGGTTCCCACCGCACATGCATGCTAGATGTGTCTGACTCTAGGGGTGGTGCTCATCTTTTTTTCTAAGCCAAAAAGCCAGTGTTGTCAAGCCTGTGGCCATGTGGCTGGCATAGCCAAATGCATTTCTGCGCATGGAACACTGTTTACCTTTCCGCTTTTACAGTGGTACCTATTTATCTACTTGCATTTACATGCTTTTCAACTACTAGGGTGGCAGGAGCTGGGTTTAACAGTGGGAGCTCATTCCGCTGCATGGCACCTGGGATTTGAACTGCCAAGCTGCTGACTTTGCAGCCAATAGTTTCAGCACTCTAGCCTGCTGATACACTTCTTTTAACAACTAACATGTTTGGCTGTTTGCACTTTTAACATTTTTCCTTGGCCACTCACCTGAAACACTGTTAACACCGAAAGACCAAATACCACTGTGACCAACGGGAGCTGTGAAGTTGGTTCCCAAAGGGGTGGGTGTAACAGAGCCGCCTTGCCTAATCCTTGCCAGCCTTTCTGTTCCAATAGGCGGGGGCACCTTTCGATCTTGAGTTGTGTTCCCTGATTTTGGCTGACTCAGGGCAGAAGGCGCCGACGTTGCTGACAGAGGCGAAGATGATCCCGAGGAAACTGATGGAATAGGAGATTCACCTGATGAAGAAACAGTTCTCTTGCTTTATCACTTAAGAAACATTCAGCTACCTTTGCTCCTGCTCTATCAAGTTCTTTCACAGTACCTCACCTCTGAATTCAGTGACTCTACCCAATAATTGTTTATACTAATGAAGAGTCAGTGTTTTCAAAGAGAAAAAAAAACTGTTTTGAACCGTAGTGCACCTGAAGCAAAGGTACAATGCATTGGTTGAGTGATTGGGAGAAGACTGCATGGAGCAATTCACTGCCACAGCACCTGCCTTTCACAGCATTATAAAATTATGCTTGTGACATCACATTACATCACAGTCAAGGAGCTGCTTGATAGGTCTTAAGGGCAAGAATTAAGTCTAGGACCACACTTCCTTAGGGGAAACTGACCAGGCCCATTTATTTGTGGGCAGTAGGACTTAATTTAATTATTTACTTTATATACTGCTGGCTGCTAAGGCCACTCTGGGTGGTTTACAACAGGTGTAAAAATTAGGAGGGGAATCTTTCCTTTATCTTCCTTCTCTCCTTCCATAATCCCCACCCTACTGATTCTCATTTTCTCTCACTACACACTCACTCATCAAGATTCTCCTTCAGAAGGCATAGTTTCAGTTTCAAGTGGCCAGCTGACTTGTGGGGAAAAGATAAAGAGGAGGACTAAACAAGGCAAGGGCCTATAACAGTGATGGCGAACCTATGGCACGGGTGCCAAAGGTGGCACTTGGAGCCCTTTCTTTGGGCACCCAATATCGCCACTTCATAGCTACCTGTATACAGGTTAAATTACTGTATTGGCACTTTGCAAACAAATTAGTGGGTTTTGAATTGCAGTTTGGGCACTCGGTCTCTAAAAGGTTTGCCATCACTGGCCTATAAGCTGAGTCCAGCCCCAGGTCACTATAGTTCTCTAGCCCTGAGCATCTGATTATCGGCCTCAACAAAAGCCCCTACCACTCTGCTCAAATCATCCAGGCTAGTAAGATTTTTATACTTCCTTTGCCAGATTCAAGTTTTAGTCTTTATACAGACATGAATCAGATGGCTCCCTAGTTTACACTGTTTCTTAAACTCCTCTTCAGTTTAAAACCCTTACGAGCATCTTTATGTAACTGACAAGAAATGGGCATTTTCACTGAAATGCTGAAATATCAGACCAGTTGTAAGAGACCATGGTTATTTTCTCTTTTCCATTTCCAAGATCCTAGGTTAAGTAAGAGTGGAGGAAAGAGGCAACTGGAAGGAACTCAGACAGCAGGTCTTCCCTCTTCTTGTGTCTATGTTATTGGAATGGCAACTCCTCCAATTTACTTTCTGAGTGGTGAAAAAATAGTCAGACCTTAAGCTGATCTCTTCCAGTTAATAATGTGTGTGTGTTGTGTTGTTACAGTCATGACCGACTCTTCGTGACTTATATTACAAATAAAACCCACACACCTCTGACTTAGATAGGCATCCTAGATCACAGTGGGCAGTGTGATTTATAGATGCTCTAAGCTAGGCATGCCCAAACTTTGGCCCTCCAGATATTTTGGACCACAACTCCCAGAGTCCTGTGTTACTGGCAATCTAAGCTTAGAATTCTGGGAGTTGTGGTCCAAAACATCAGGAGGGCTGAAGTTTGGACATACCTGTGCACATCCAATCTCGCCTGATTTCAGAAGCTAAGCAGGGTCAGCTATCGCTAGTACTTGGATGGGAGACCACCAGGGAATAGCACGTGCTGTAGGCGCCTGGAGTAGGAACTGCCAAACCACTCCAGTATTCCTGCCAAGAAAACTCCATGGACATGGGGTCATGAAGAGTCGGTCACAACTGTAACAACACAACACACTCTGCAATAGTTTGGGGCCTAAAGGGGCAATATCTGGCCTAATACCTTACTTGTGCCTTTACAGCCCCAGTCCCTCCACCACTGGGATTTCTACTGAGGTGTAGTGGATACAGTGATATAGGACTCTGGGGAACAGAGTTCGAATCTCTGCTTGGCCATGGAAACTCACTGGGGGAGTGTAACTGGTAAAACCACTGATTAAACATCTTAAAAAACCTTGAAAGCACTATTTAAGGTTGCTATATGTCAGTTTTCTGCCAGCCGTTTCCTGATTTGAATTAAGACTTCAGCTGGCCTAAATAATATCTATGACAGAAACAATCCAGAGGATATAATTGCTGGTTATAGGTCCCCCAGTTTATAATTAAGACTTTAGGGGGCTTGGGGCAGGTCATCAGAGATCAGGTAGAGGAAGCAAATCATGGCCTCCTGGAAGATGCCTAGTCTTCTCCTGGACAAACGTAACATTATTATTGGAAACATAGGGCAGCCATTGTCCTTGACAAATATATCTGAAGACAATGAGGAGAGGTTCTTTGAAGGCTGCTAAAAATACCTGTCCAAAATTAACTTCACATACAATTATATGAATCCTCATCATTTCTTTAAACAACTCAAAGCAACTAGTTTAACAATGCAAATCAGACTGCATTACAGAGAGTAATGCTATCATCACACACACATACTTTTAGCTTCCCCCTGCAAAGACAACTACAGCAGATTATGAGCAGGGTGAGGAGGAGAAAGACTTATACATCTGCCTCTGTTCCACCTGCATTATTCCATATTACTGCACGTCTTGTGTTTTGTTTTTGTTCGAGGATGCCATTTCAAGTAATTCTTGATTTATTATTTTCACATTACTTCAGTTTCCCTAATCGTCATTCTAAACAATCCTTGTCAAAATCATACAGCCAGCAAAAAAAAAAAAAAAAGACAATTCCAACAGATTGAAGAGCTGAATTACGAAGCCACCCTTCCCCAAGCTCCTACATGAATTTGTAGCACTTGTCCAAGGATGTGGTGAAAAATGCTGTCTGTTAAAGCTGGGCGTCCCAACAGGTGCTGGCCCTTGAAGATAAACCCGTGCTCCTTGAATATTTGCTGAAAAACCTGCCATGGGTGCTGAAGAAGAATTTGAGGAGCTGCTGGATGGATCTAGAGAAGGTAAGTCTAAAATTAATACAGTTATATCTGATAAAATAACTACAGAGCATTAGAGAGAGAACCAGGCTTTTTACCTTGATGCACCAAGAACCACAAATCCACCCTCCTCAATAATCATGTTCACAGGACATCAGCATAGAACGTACAAGAAACAGTTGCTCACCGATCCTAATTTCTGTTACCAAATATTCTGAATAATATGTGGGGTGTTTCTAAGAATGCTCAAATAAAAGACAATTACATTCTGTGCTTTTAAATGTTTTTCCCCCAACAAAATGCTTCTCGTTACAAAACCAAATATATCCCACACATATTAAAGACAAGTATTATTTGCAAATATTCAGTGTCCAGTTAAGCTTTAATAGAAAGAATTGTTGACTATTAACAAGTTTGAGGTCATGATTCCAGTATATCTTACTTATGTAGTTTTGCAATTTAAGATTACCTTTAAAATGATGCAGAATAATGGTAACACTTTCAGCATAGGCAAATAAAATGTTTAAATTTACTATATTAACTTGCTATCTCACTTCAGGTAAGTGCAAAGAAACAAATTGCAGATTTTCAACTGGAAGCTCCATTTCAAAACATTCTAGACTGAAGTATTTCACACCTCTGTGGCAGCAACAATGATTATGAGAATCTAGTCTGATATTCCAGACCATTTTCTCCCAGTTCACTAAGCTATTTTGCTTGCATATTATGTTTTAATGTGCTAATTGTCAGAATGGGGAGTCTTTTTCCATAATGGGAAAAATAAATTCAACAGATTATATTTTTGGAAAGCTTCATTTATATATGATCAAAGAAACAGATTTTACTTTTAGTGTTTTGCCTCTATGAAACAATTTGAAGGTTTTTTTTTACCAAAATTGAAATTTTATTTGTTCACACTTCATAGCTATTTTAGCCCCATGTTGCCCATTTCATGATGCTGTTTGCAACTGATTCTCAAAAATTTAAATGCGTCCATTGTACCAACTTACAATACTAAACTGTATGAATTAAAGCAAAATGGGTATCTACGAAGGTTCCCATAAGTTTGTAGTCAAACAAGCACACACAAGTGAATTAGCCCTTTGAAGATACCACGGCAAAGGCTCATGCTGTTTAAGAAAAATACAACGTTTTCTTAAGCAGATGCATTTTCATCTGAAAAATGCATGGCTGGAAAGATGGCTAAGAAAAGTGTCTGCTTTTCTGCATCTCCTTCTGTATTCATTAGTTACTCTCTGGATCTAGGTGAAAATGCAAAAAGGAGCTTTAGGTCAAAGTTGAAATGTAGTGATACATGGTAATTTCTGTAGCTTCTGACAACCAGCAATGACATTGCAAATGTCTGTCTTTACAGAGTCTCTTTTCTCTGTAAGATGCTGTAGATAGCCAACCCATATTTTTATATAAATAAGGTAGAGGAATATGCGGTGCTTGAAGGACACGCGAGATCTCCCTCATATGAAGCTCTTGGAATTGGGGGCTTTGCCAAGAATAGTGGAACACTCTTGAATGGGAGGGACTGCAAAGCAACCCAGCTAAAATGGAGCCACCTTTCTGAGGTTCATCCTGTTGACTAGCTGCAAGTTTTTTCAAGACCAAAACTTGGGGAGTGGTCTGAGGAGCCCAGGCAGCCCCTGGAGGGTCCAGGAGGTAGGTGTACCTCCATTTCTGTCATTTGATGTGATCCAGTGTTTCCTGCAGCCCAGAAATATCTGAATGTTCACATACATTCTATTGCATTGCAGGTGACAGGCACTGCCAATGTCAACCAAACATTTGCTATTCCCACTGAAGACGCTTGCCATATTTACAAGACGCCAAAATAAATAATGGAAGAGACTGTTTTGTACTAATCATCTAATCCAGATCCTGTCTAACCATGCTTCTCATAAAAGATTAAAGGAAATGGTATTATAGAGTGAGATAAATCTTGTAAAATGCAATGGAGTAACAGCTTTCAAATATCCGAAACACTGAATTATACTCTCAAAACAAAAAACTGATACTTCAATATAGATTTTATATTGTTTACACCTGCTGATATATTATTCTCAATCATAGCTGAACATAAAGCTTTCAAATATGGGAAGATGTGCAAATTTTCAAGATTACAAAATGAGTGATAATAAATGACAATGGCAAAAATTACTGTTCTCCAAGGAAAGGTTTGAATATTATATAATGGTGATTAACACTGCTATAGGTCACTACTGCCAAACTTAGTAAAGTGCAAAGTCAACTGTTCATTTCTTGACTATGTACTTTCATACTCACATACTGAACCAATTTAAACCAGCTCCCGGCAGAAGAATGTTCCAGAGAAAAGACGGCTTGATTAAACCACTCTTGTTATTCAATAGGGTCAGAACTGATTTTAAAGGATTCCGCTCAAGTCTGCCATCTTTTGTTGGCAATCCAAAAACAGTCAACTAATCTCACAGAGACCCCTTCTTCTGTCAACTCCAAGCTCATCTGTTTGAATTACCAATCTCAAATAATTGAAATATTTTGTGTTGAAAAGTATGCTTTTTACATTAAACGTTGAAATCCCTATGTTACCAACTCACATCCTTCCTTTGCTAAAGTTCTTCCCACTCTCCAAGGGGCTAGCTGTATGGTCCATAACTGCAAACATAGAAAATGACTAGCCTAGATAAGAGGTTGACAAAAAGTGCCTTCATTTTAGAAATCATTCTGCACAATCTGGATGAAAAGAGCTGAAAGCCAGGACGTGCTAATGACTGTAGTGTTCATTTGAGTTTGCTATGGGCTAATAAATCAAATTTAGATTCTGCAGGAAAAGATTCCATATATTGCTTGCATAACCAACATGGCACCATCTATACAAAAGGAGGGAGGCTTAGGGGCATTCCCAGGGTTTGCAAAACAAAAAGTCTTTAGGAAAAACAGCTGGAAAAGGAAACTCCCAAACATCCCAATCACAATTATCTGTCTTCAGTGGCCATGGGGTTAAACTAGAACAGTGGGGGAAAAAAGGCAAAGTCATCTGACTTAGATTAATGTTCTTCTGCTAGTACTTTTGAGTGACAATTTTTTCTTGTCCACTTATACCTGGACCTTTTAGTTCGTTTTGTTACACAGTGAGAAAAGAGGCTGCCTTACAATGTTTGGGAACAAGGTTCAAATTTTAAATCTTTGCATGGGAACTACCATTGTGTACCAACCTCTACACTTCAAAGTCACACCGAATCTCAGATCCCTTGATTATACTGGGTCGCATTAAACTGTGAAACATCAACTGGGTAAAAGGGCCAACAGTATCCTGGTGTTGAGAACCCCTTAGGCTAAGAAACCATTTCCTGAAAATACAATCAAGACGCCAGCAACACGATCATCTCCCTTCCAATGAAAAATCTCAGCAACTCACCTACAGGACTCGTTGAAACTCTCTGAGAAGGCGGCCGAAATCCTGGAGCCTTGGAATTATCAGGGTGCACATTTTCCATGTGCCCGATCACAGAGTTACCCAAAAATGTCGACTGGACAGTGAACGATGGATCTGCTGCTGCTCGTGTGGACAGTGGACAGTCTCCCCATCCTTGGTTAGCCGGCACCTGGTTACTATCAAAAAGACTACTAAAGTGACTGAAGAGTGTTGCCGGCCCAAAGGTAGGAGGCAAAGATTTGTTTGCTGCATTAATATGCATCTGGGAACCATTCATAACGTTCATAGGCGATGAGAGCTGAACGGTAGGAGGTGGACCTTGGGAAGGTGTTAAAGGAACTGCGTTTGTAACAAAAATAGACTGAGGTTCTTGATGGAGGGTTGCATTTGGTACCATTGAATAAAATGAACCTCTAGGCTGCATTCTGTGAGAAACACGGGGTGCTGGTACAGCTAACTGAGGTAAGTTACTGTTGTCCTGATTATCTGTAGCAACTGATCTAGGCGAGGCTAAACTTATTGGAGTGGGTTCCGAACTGGAAGAAAAAGGCATAGAGATAGGAGGACTTAAGTCAGACATACTGGTTGGCAGTGTTTCATCTTGGGCATTGTTTGGGGGTGCAGGACTGCTGGGGGTGCCTGCTTCGAGGGCTCCTGAATTGCTGCCAGTTGAGATACTGCTGCTCGTTGCAACTGAGGATGGCACACATGCACTTCCCATAGTTTGTTCTGGTGTCGGTACTTGTTCTTTGGGTGCTGGGACAGAAGGGGCAGCATCTGTTTTAAGCACGGGCTGCTGCTGTTGCTGCTGCTGCTGCTGCTGCTGCGGAACGCTAGAGGGTAGAAAGGTAGTGGGAGCATGCCCAGTATTTTCAGGTGCAGGAGAAGCGGAAGGCAGTGTGCTACATGTCGTTGTCACAGTTGAGATCGCTGTTGTCATGGTACTTGTTTTAGGAACACAAGCGAACAACTGCTTTCTGACTGATGACGGAGTCCGGTTACTTGTTACACAAAGTGGCTGGGAGGATGCAACTACTGAAGAGACAGTACCATGGCAGCTAGAAGCTAAACCCGTAGACTCAGACTGCAAAATATTGCCATTCTGACTACTGCCGCGACTTGAACTGTTATGCTTTGGAGAGCTGTTTGTGCTGCCTGGGTTAACTGGCCTCACTGGAAAAGGCCCCCACGTGTTCGGCGAGGTTGAAAATGTCCCTCCAAACTGGGCCATGGGTAAACGAGGGTGACGAATTTGTTGCATAGTTTGAGCAGCCAATAAAGCAAAGTGAGGATGGGAGTAAGCTAAGGGGAGTGAGACTGGAAAAGAAGAGCGTACGTTTGCTGGGACGTTCTTGCTCAATTTGTTAGCAGACTGGAAAGTAGACAGTGTTGATGACTGAGAGGTGACAAGGGATGGACCGCCAAGAGGAAAAGAATTTTTGTTTGAAGATGAAGCAGTACTGACACCAGATGAAAAATTGGTATGGACTGATTTTGTGCTGGAAGCAGGGGTTCTTATATGAGTTTTAGGAATTAAATCTTCAAGTTCCTTGGCAGGATCTTGAATTAGGGCATTGATAAGTTGTACTGCATATCTTGTTGATTCTGTTCCACCCCTGAAACAGAGAAGGTGATGTCTTGTGTGAATAAGAGCCTCCTATCAGTGTAAAGGAAATTCATCTCCAAAAAGTTTCAGAAAACCTTTTATATACACTACCTTATTGTGATCATTCTCTCTCCATTTTTGTCTTTTTGTTTGTCAACATCAATATGAGCACCAGTGACATCCTGGATTGCTGTGATGTTGCATCCACCTCTCCCCATTATTCGAGACACAACTGATGCTGGGACAGACAGTTTTTTTGACCTAAATATAAGGGTTATAGATGTGTAAGGATTTTTGTTGTTAAGCGGTTGAGGCAACATTCTAATACAGAATTTTGATAAATCGATGTTTCAGAATAGCATAATTTCTTACTCATGTTCTATAAAACCTATCAACTCATCCTACCAACCCAAATGATTAATTCTCAATTGCCAGTTTCTTAATACTAATTAGACAAATTTGGTTATTAAGCATGCAGTCTGTAATTTAACTTAGAATAAATTATCTTCAGGTATTACTACCTTAATCCCCTTATTACTTCTTAAATGTTCATTAGGTAACACCTTCCTGCCCCAAGAAAAGGTCACTACTGCTGCAATGTAACTTAATGACTGAAACAGGTTTAAACTGCACACTTGATAACTGGTTCTGCATCTACAATCTGGACATTCCTGGCTGTTCCAAAAAACATTTGTAGTGCTACATAACTAGAAAGCAAAATATAACTGAAATATTTTTTCTATTTTAATGAGGGTTTCAAATATGTATGCCACAGATGAGTCTGTGTGAGACATTAGCTACACCTTTGTCTTCTAGACCAAAGTCCTTCTAGCTCTCTGAAGCCCACAAATGGCTTCTTGACTGATCTGCGAAGAACAGCAGATTGAAAAATATTAAAATAGATTCTGGCAAGTTTCAGAAAACACTAGAGGTAAGACAGAATCAGCATTTGAAAGGCCAGAAGACTCACACTAAAATTCTTGGTTTTAAATAAGTAATTTCAAAATCTTACAAAACTAAGAGACTCCTAACAACATATCCCCATCTTTATAGCAAACTATTTTAGGCAATGTCTTTTCTCTCAGCATGCTCATTAGTCTTAATCATGATATCCCTTCCTGTGACTTCTTCCTCACATGGATTCCAAGTTCTTCCTGAAGCCCCACACCAGCTACTTCAGTACGTGCGCCGTTAGTCAGTAGGGCACTTTCCCCTGGAGTTCTGAACGGCATACAAATCTCAACTATAACCTACTGCACAGAGCCTCATCTCTCTTCAACGCATAACTCTGAATGTACTCCACGTACCTTTTTGCTCCTGAGCAGCAGCGCCCCCCTCTCTGCAGCTGAAACTGTTCAACTGGTGCTGACTGCAGGCTGTTGCTGGGGGAAGGGTCTTTTAAAACCCTGCCTACTTGCCTATAATGGGGTGAGAAAAATATTGTTATTAAGTAGGTGGGAACGGGGGGAAGGTTGATAGGCAAGAGGTGGTTAGGAATTTCTCCCACCCCCTCCAATAATGAATTAAACAAGTCTACCAATTGTCTTGATATATCATCTGCCCATGTTTGATAAAAATCAGATGTAAATCCATCACACTCAGTGTGTTTCCCTTCTTAAGATTTTTAATTACTGCTTTCAGTTAAGTTGTTCTTTATACTCATGTAAAATTTGATTTATTGGAAGCCGGCTTATAAAACTCTTGATATTTATTTCTGCTTCTACTTCTGTCTCATATAGTTCTTTATAATAGTCCCTAATTGTTTCTAGTATCTGTTGTTGTGTTGTTACTATTCTTTTCTCCCAGCCGCTGTGTGACAGCTGGGTACCAGATAGCGTGGCAACTGGAGGGGAGGCGGGTGGGTGTCTGTGTGACTTCACGAAGGTCCGCTCAAAGAACCACCTTTACAGGTAAGTAACTGATTCTCCTTCGTGAAGCCACACGGATAGATGATTGCAAGCATGCTCACAGGATGGTGGGCAATCACGCGAGTCCAAAGGAAAGGACAGCCCTGCTGAAAGCCGCAGTAGATCTCATGTGGGTATCCATCCTGTAAGTGCTTCACGAAGGTAAGCCGCTGCAACCAAGTAGCAGAACTACAGATGTCCTTTAAGGGATACCTCTCAGAAAGCCAGCAGAAGAGGAGACTGCTCTGGTAGAGTGGGCTTTGATAGAACGAGGTAAGTCTCTTTTAGCCAGCCTGTAGGACAACTCAATAGCGGAAACTACCCAATGAGAGAACCACTGGGTGGAAACTGGATACCCCTTTGAACTGGAGTCATAACAAACAAACAGTTTTTTAGTTGAACAGAAATTTTGAGTTCTAGAATTATGAAAAGCAAGTGCTTGACACACAACCAACATATGAAGATCCCTCTCCAGAGGGGTTACTAGATTGGGAAAAAACACGGGTAGAGCAATTGGCTGAGACATGTGGAATGTTGAAACTACCTTAGGTAGAAGGGTGATGTCGGGCTAAGCCACAACTTTGTCCTGAAAAAATTGAAGGTAAGGAGGGTCACATCTGAGAGCGCAAAACTCACGAGCTTGTCTGGCCAAAGTCATAGCCAGGAGAAAGGCTGTTTTAAATGACAATAGGTGCAAGTTACAAGAGGCCATTGGCTCTATGGCTAGATGCATCAGTTTCCGAAGGATGAGGGACAGGGACCACTGAGGAGGAATTGGTTTCTTATCTGGGAAAGGGTTCTGAAGGCCTCATAAGAACCTCTTTAATCGTGGATGACGGAAAAATGCATAAGCAGGTGAGTTATCGGGTTGAATGGCAATGAGAGCTGAAAGATGGACTTTTAGAGAAGACAAAGTGAAGCCAGATTTCTTTAGGTACAACACATATTGAAGGACATTGGGTAGTGATGAGTTCAAAGGGGGGAACTCCTTATCGGCGGCATAAGATATAAACTGTTTCCACTTGCAGAAGTATTGTTTGATAGTGGAAGATTTATGAGCAGCTGAGATGGTATCATGAATTATCTGAGAATCCTCCAAGTTGTCAAGTGTAATCAAGACAGGTTCGGGTGTAGAACATTTCCACTGTTCTGGGACAGAAGGTTGGTCAGGAGTGGTAGCTCGATATAGTCTGAAGTCATGTGCAACAGTGGTGTGAACCACAGTTGTCGCAACCATTAAGGAGCTATTAAAATCACGTTCGCCCTGTCGTGGCAAATCTTTGTTATGGTTCTCAGGAGGAGTGGGACTGGGGGAAAAGCATAGAGGAGGCAACCTCCCCACAGAAACATGATGGCATCCCCTAAGGATTGGGGATGACCTTTCCCTGCCCGTGAACAGAACCTGTGGCATATGGTTTTCATTTGCATGGCAGAACGGTCTATTCATGGGGCTCTGCAACGACAAACAAGGGATTGAAAGGTTGCTTGATGAAACTCCCACTCATGCATGGTTGTTCCCATCCTGCTGATGTTTTCCGACCCTGGGAGATGGACTGCAGTAGGGAAAATGTGATGCAGCATGCACCATTCCTAAAAGTCTACAGCTAACAGCAGGAGACATAGTGAGTGCTGCCCTGTTTGTTGATGTAGTACATAATGGTCATGTTGTCAGTGACCACCTGTACTACATTGCTGGTGAGGAGCCAGAGATACGCCTTGAATGCTTTGGAGACAGCGAGGAAATTGAGCTGGTTGATACGAAGAGACCTCGCCTGAGCAGACTACGTGTCATTAATGGTAAAAGTTTGACATGATGCCCCCCAACCGTGTAAACTTGCATCCGTTGTCACTTGTATGGTAGGACGTAGTGAGTGAAAAGGACGTACCGTGAGAAAATGTTTCCTGAGGGTCCACCACTGCAGCTGGTCTGCCAAATCCGGTGTTACAAGAAGAAGTTTGGAGAGGTGGTCCGGTAGTGGATCGAACAGAGAAAGGAACCAGGCTTGTAGGGATCGGAGCTTCAGATGAGCATGGGGTAGGACCAAGGTGGCAGAGGCCGTAAGGCGAAGTAGCCTCTGAGGGATGTGGGCTGGTAAGGTGACTCCCAGTTTGAACAACTGGATTAAGGATATGATGTGGTCTATACGACTATTGGGTGGAAACGCCCTGGCGACCTTGGCGTCTAGTATAGCTTTTTGGTGGCTAGGCCAACTACATGGAATAAACTACCCAGTGAGATTCACCAGGCTCAATCCCTCACAGCCTTCAAGAAAGCTTTGAAAACATGGCTGTTTAAAGAAATGTACAGCATTTGTTAATATGTTGTGCTCCCTGTGGTTAAATGTTGTATTTTTTATTTGTTTTTGCCTCTTGCCCGGTTCTTTTTTATTTTTGTTGTTTTTTTATCTGTGTTTGTGGTGTTTATAATAGTATATGTTGCTTTTTTTGTAAACTACCCAGAGTTCCTTTGGGAAAATTGGTGGGGTATATAAATATAAAAATAAATAAATAAATATAAATAAATATACTGAAGGTTTTGTACAGGAACCAGGTGAGACTTCTTTACATTGATGTTTAGCCTAGGGCAGGCATGTCCTAAGTCAGGCCTGGGGGCCAAATGCGGCCCGTTTTCATATTTTGAGCAGCCCGCAGCCTCTTCTCCACACCGACTCAACCTGTCATGCATCCCCACCAGCTGGCTCCTCCCCATACCAGAGGGAGGCACCAGCTTGCAGTTTTATAGTTTGCATGCCCTCCCTTCCGCTGTCCACCCCCCCCCAGCCACATGTCCAGTATACCCACCCCCAGCTCCTCTGCTGCAGCGTCCTCCCTGCCTCCTTACATGTTATAGAGACATGTCCAAAGTCCAGCCCGGGGGCCAAATGCAGATGAATGAATGGTCAGCCCCCTCATATTTTCACCTTGCCAAATCTGGCCCTCCTTGCAAAAAGTTTGGACACCCCTGCCCTAGGGTATCGAGCGTGTACAGAATAAAATGAATGTCCTTTTGCACTTTTTGCTTTAAATATGCTACTATGAGCCAGTCGTTGAGGTACAGATAAACTGCAATACCGCAAGTTCTGAGGTAAGCTGCTACTGGTGCCATACACTTTGTAAAAGCTCAATGTGCCATCGATAATCCAAACGGAAGGGCTAAGAACTAGCAGACTTGATCTCCAATAGCGAAGAAGAAGTATTATTTTCTCCAGTGTGACCATTCAGAATTTTGTTCAGAGCATATATTTTTTCAGTTGGCACAGATCCAAGATGGGATGTAGGCCTCTGTCTTTTTGGGGAACTTTCAAGTATCTTGAGTAGTGCCCCAGATGTTGAGCAGTGGGGGAAATTGGTTGCATGGCCCTTTTTTCTAAGAGAGATGACTTCCTAAGGGGGAAGTTGAGCAAAATTCTAGTTGGTAACCATGAGTGATGATGGAAAGAACCCATTGGTCTGTAGTAATGGATTTCCAAGCTGGTAGGAAGGGAGCTATATGAATATCTGTGAGTAGAGATGGGCATGAAATGAAAAAAAAAAATCCATTCTGTTATTCATTCTCCATTTCGTTACGTAACGAAACGAATAATGAAAATTGTGATGAAATTGGAACGAACAGAACAGAACCACAAAAATTACGTTTGTTACGTTTCGTTTTCGTTAATGGCGACGCACAATGAAATGAGCTGTTTTTAAATGTTAAAAAATGTCCTGAATATCCATAAAAACCCAGCGATAATTATTTATTCTGCCTGATAATACCTACCAGGGGGGATGGGGTCCTTAAAACGTCTTTTCTCAGATCGCTGTATATTTTTTACTTTAAGGAGAGTTAGGGGACATTGACCCAAAATGGCTCCCAGATGCCTAATATTGATTTCTTGGGTATTAAAACGACCTGGGCATCCGTAAAAACGCAGTGATAATTATTTGAAATTATTACCTACCAGTGGGTTGCGGTCCTTAAAATGTTTGTTTTTGTCTTTCTCCCATCGCAATGTATTTTTTCTTTTCCCTTTAAGGATGACACAAAATGGATTCCAGCCACAAGATGGATGCAAGCCATGTGATGGGATCATGTAAATTCTTGGACAATTTTAACCAATAGCATGCCCAGGTTGCAGACTGCGTAGGTGTGGCAGCCACAGAGGACATAAAAAGCTTTGGCAGCCCCCGTCCTCCTTGCAGTCTGTGGTGGAAGTTACGGTGGGATTGCTGTCTCCGCGACTCGTTACTTTAGGCCAGCCAGGCAGGTGTGTGTCTCTGTGTTCCTGCTGGCTGCAGCCTGGCTCTTAGGGGAGAGAAAGAAGAGATTTCTCTTGCAGCCTCCCTGTGTGTGTGCATACCTCTCGGTGAGTACCCTCCCCTACCCCACAGTGCAGTCACTCTGTGGCTGCCTTATGCCCCGGGCAACACCTGCCGCTGTCTTTGCAGCCTCCCTGCATACCTAGTCTATACTGTATCTCTGCCAGCATCATTTTTTAGTGTTTTCCCTCTGGTCTGGGGCGTTGGGGGACGTCCACGCGCGGAAATGCTTTAAGTCGCGCAAAAAGTGGGTAAAAACGAAAAACAAAAAAAGAAACAATTTTTTTTCCAAAAAAATTCACAAAAAATGAAAACGGACCGAAATGGACCTGCAACGAAAAATGAAAAACCAAAATGTAATTTTTTCGATTCGTGCCCATCTCTATCTGTGAGAGAGTCAGAAGTCCTGTGGGCGCTTATCCCTGTTGCGGGATGAGTGGGAGGGAGATCTGGTCTTTTTGGAATTAGCCAAAGTATAGGTATTAAACGAGGAGGATCTTGATGATCTGTCTTTGAATTGTTGTTTGGAGTAAGCTGGCATGAAAGACTGCTGTAAAGGTTGCTTTCTCCAAGGGTATTGAAAAACCCTCTGCTGAGGTTGTTGGATCAAGCTGAGGCATTTTGCCGTGGTTTGCTTTTTCTGGTGATCGTCCATTAGGTCATCAATGGAGGAATGAAAGAGACCCTCTCCTTCAAATGGTAACTGCTCGATATGGCGCTTATTATCATTGGAGACTCCTGTAGACCACAACCAAGCATGACATCGAAGGGCAATGGTGGATTCCAAGATGTTAGTAGTGCAGTCCTTCTTTGATCTCCGAGTCCGGTGTAGTAACAAAGTGGACTCTCAGATTCATCTTCCATACCGGATTGAGAAGACGTATCTGAATCAGAAGGCATTGAAGTTGGTTGGAGGAAGACCTCGACTTTTTGAGCTGAATGGAGGTTGAAAGCGCCATTGCTTTCCATCAAAATGTAAAGAAAATGTCGGTAGAGGAGGCATCAATACCGAAGCATTATTGGGACCAGTAGAGTGGTCAAGTGCAGACTGCGTTAAGGAGCAGCTGAAATCGCCTGCCTTGAATCCGAAGAAGGGAGGCCCGTCGGGATCGATGGACCTGATGAAGAAATCGCGTACGCGTGACCGCGCCTTCTCTGTGGTGGGCCCTATGTTTTGGAATCACCTCCCCAGTGAGCTGCGCCTAATTGAGTCCCTGCCCGCCTTTAAGAAGGCCCTAAAGACCCATCTGTTTAGGGAGGCGTTTAGCGACCTTTCATTTTAAGTCCCCCCCCCCGGTCATCTTTGTCTTCTCTTTTGCCACCTCTTGTGCTATTTTATTGTGTTTATTGTTGCATCTCTTTGTTGTTAGCCGCCCAGAGTTCCCTCCCGGGAAGATGTGCGGGATATAAGCTTCACAAATAAATAAATAAATAAGTCTGTGCGGTCTTCGAACCCAACTGTGATTGAGCCCTAGATTTATGTTCATGACACTTGGTCTTATCTTTCTTCGGCTTTGGAGTTTGTAAAGGCTCAGATTCGAGATGGGGGAGCGTATGAAGTTGATTGCTGTCCCCACGCCTCTTTTTTGCCTTCTGGGCAATTGGCTCTGGATTCAGCTCTGTTTGCAGCGACAGCTGCTGAACGTCTTCAGATGTTGGACGAAATTCCGAGACTGGCATATGAGCCTTATCGGTGTCCAACAGGATCACTGTAGGAGCCTGAATGAACAAGTTCTTAAGTTGGTCCAATACAGGAGGAGATCCTGATGGAGAATGCGATAACGATGCCAAAGACTGAAGGAAAAAGAGGATCAAAGGTAGCATGCTCTGATCTAGTTGGTGACACAAGAGCCTTTTCTAAAAGATAAGTATTAAGCCTGTTACAACGGTTTTTAATGGTCTGAGTGCTGAAAAGTTGGCAAAATTCACAAGTCTCGGGTTGGTGGCCTTCGCTGAGGCAGTATAAGCACTGTGAGTGGGCATCAGTGTAGGGAATTTTCCCTGAACACTTCGAACAACGCTTAAAAGGTGGCAAAAATGCCATAAAGAAACTTTTTTGAAATTGCTGGAAATACTGTGAAGAACACGGAGACTAACGAGTATGAACCTTCGAACGCTGAGGTTAGAGGGAACAGGCGTTTGGGCGGGAAGCCTCCTACTCACGCGCAGTAGGAGGGGGAGGAGACTAACGACCTTTCTGATGCTAAGAAGGTCCAGAGCCTCATGCATGCACGTTGGGAAACCCATCTGTGTGGCTTCACAAAGGCCATGAAGGAGAACAAGGATTACATCTGAACTATTAGGAATTCTGGTTTGAAAGCTAAAAGCTTTACAGCCCAGATTTTAAATAGCTTCCTATAATAGGAAGAAAATTACATGGCTATTTGAAAGTCGTGCACTGGTTCTTCACACCAAACTAAATGTTCTTCACACGGGACACATAATATAGGATAACATCTGCTTTACATAAGTTAGTTTTACACTTCATAGGATGGAGCAACAAGCCTCAGGCATTGCTTTCCCCCTGCCCCACATGCAGAACCTTCAGTGTATATCAGGATTTTTACAATCAAGTCTAACTTATATGATCTACTTGGTATGAAAAAGCTCAGATTGATCAAGGATAAGGTCCATGCTGCACTGGTATTTTTATGTTCAGCATGGGAGTGTAGAAGATAGGTGTATCTGCTCTGTGTACCAACACTTGTGAATTCAACGCCATTGCACTTTATATGAATACTAAATGCTATGCATTCTGTCTCTTTAGTGTGGTATCTTATGGCACTGTTTCCTACCCTCACAAATTCTACCGATCTACTATATCTTTATCCTCATCTCCAGTTTTCCAGTGACCAGCTAGATTCAATTTTATGAACAAGAATGGAAACCCACCTCCTCACGACTTCCTTCCAGCCCTCTTCTCTTTTCTGGCCTCTTTTTGGACTAGTCAGGTTTAACTTTACATTTGGAGACGTCAGAGGAAGAGGTACTGCTTTATAACTTGCTGTTAGGGAGTTTGGATTGGCTTCACCTTCAACTCTAGGAAAAAAGATCATTTCATTATTAACTTGTTGATACTAAATTATCAAGAAGATTTCAATTGCAAAATTCTGTTATCCAAAGATAACCAACATCAGGAAATTATGTCAAGACTCAGTGAGAGCACAAGATACACAGAAAGTATACTTTTTAAAGGAGCTTTGATTACAGCTGTACATGGGACATTCATTCATCAAACAGAAGGCTCTACACAGACAGCTGAAGACTTTATGTTTTTATATTCACTCAAAGCCTAGAACTGAACTGTAGTTGCAATGTCATTTCTACACTATTTCTTAACTTCTCCTTTGAATTCACCACAATTAACCAGTCATCAATTGAAGGGAAAATGCTTATTCCCCTTAGTGTTAGGTACACTGCCACTGGTATACTCAGGGTGCTGTTAAAAGACCAAAGGGGAGCACACTAAACTTCTACATTCAATGACTCAAGCCAAAACAGAGGAATTAGTGAGGAGTAGTGATATTGGTATGCAAAGAGAAATATGCATCTTTCAAATCTATCACCAAAACCCAGTTTCCTTCTTTCAGAATACGAATTATGCTTGTAATGTCACCATCCTTAATTTTCTCATAATAAAGCTATTCACATTCAAGTTCAAAATTGGATGTAAGCTTTTGTTTTGTTTTTTTAAATAAAAATTATTTTTATTTTTGGCAGAAAAATAACAGGAATAAAATTGGCTGTCCCTGTATTTCTTACTCTAAGTACTGCATTTTTTTGTAAAAGAGTTTAGGAGAGAACTACTTTGAAAAATAAAATACTTGCTCTGAACACTCCTAAAGTGTTGACTAGTCAGCCATTTGAAGGAACTAAGGAGTGATCATTGGGTGGAACGGTATATTGGCTATGCCGGGGGAAAGAAATGGCCCTGAGGAGACCCGTGTGTGTGTGTGTGTGTAAATCACGGGGACCACAAAGAAGAACACATGAAGATCAAGCTATTTATGAGAAAAATGTACACGTTTAATTATGAGGAAAGAAAATAGAATGCCTGACTCACCTGGTTTGCACTTTGGAAACTGAGGTGTTGGTCTTGTCTTCCTGAGAAGGGAGCAGCACGGCGGCGTATCGCCTGTCGCCTGAAGAGTGTGTCTCCATAGTGAAGTTCAGTTCTTGGCTTTTTCCACCACTACTGCTCTCACTATTGCAATCTGTGCTGTCTAAATTGTCAGAATCACTATTTGCAGCAGCAGTACCACCTCTTGGCTCTCCGTTGATTTTGTTTTTATCTGCTTTTTGCTGTGCTAGAGTTATATGCTGGTCTGGCAAAATGATCGGCACATTTTGAGAAGTGTCTTTTGTTTTATTCTTTTTATTCTTCCTATTTGTGCTGGGAGTTGTTACCACATTGGCCCTCTTCTTCCCAAAAGCATTCGTGAAAGTAGCTGATGTTGCAGATATTCCAATAGTAGTTGTAGTGGTCGCACTTGGAGGCTCCAGAGGAACTTCTTGATCAACTGAAATTTAAAAAAATGAAAAAGGACTTATAGCCTAATAGTAATTTATCAGAAAACTGTTTCAGAACTGTAGTACTGTACTTTGTACCATGATATCCAAGCTGTCATGCTTTTCTTTTAAGTCAGAGAAACCTTTTAGGATAATTGCCATTTCTATTTTAAACTATTTTATTAACTGTATGTACAAGAACAGATGAAATAACATTTCGCTCTGAAACCCAGAAGAAACAATTTGTTAGTGGGATCTTTTTTCATGAAAGCCAATGTGGTCTAGTGTGATAGATTTTGTGAAGGAATCTGATCTCAGATATTAGTTGGATTAAATCAATATACTGCCATTTTGCTGAAACAAGTACCTATTGTCAGCCACTGGAAAACTAATCCACCATGAGGTGTTTTCTCCCTTGCATCCTACATCCTGATTTTCAAAGAGCTTTTGAAGTCACTGAAATTTCTATCCAGACAAACTATAACCTCAGGGCGTATCTGACGGGCATTGCCTTTTGGTTATATCAGTACTAGGCTTGCTGGCGGGTTCAAAGGGAAATTATAAGCAATTAACAAATTGGGCATTTTATTTAGAGTTGTTTACTATCTTTGTCTGCTCAAAGAAAGAAAGAAAGAAAGAAAGAAAGAAAGAAAGAAAGAAAGAAA
>JAHTLZ010000204.1:97884387-97913818 GCA_023846285.1 Phrynocephalus versicolor | reverse complement strand
AAAGAAAGAAAGAAAGAAAGAAAGAAAGAAAGAAAGAAAGAAAGAAAGAAAGAAAGAAAGAAAGAAAGAAAGAAAGAAAGAAAGAAAGAAAGAAGGTGGCAGCAGCAAATGGAACAAGGGAATTTGCCTAGGATTATTTTCCCAACAATTCAATATTGGGCAGGAAACCTTAACTATGAGGTTGGGTGGGGAACAGAAAATAATCAGACTTAATACTCAATCTGTGTTCAAATTCTACTTGGCCATGGAAACTCACCAGGGTTCAGTTTACCAGTGGCATTGGTAAAACAACTCATTAAATGGCACAGTGGTTAAATGTCTGTACTGCAGGTAAAACTGTGCTCACGACCTGGGTTCAATCCCTGGTAGCAGGTTCAAGGTTCACTCAGCCTTCCATCCTTCCGAGGTTGGTAAAATGAGTACCCAGCTTGCTGGGGGGGGGGGCGGCAATGTGTAGCCTGCACAGTGTAATTAAAATTGTAAACCGCCCAGAGACTACTTGTAGTGGTATGGGGCGGTATATAAGCAGAACACTTTTAAATATCTCACATACCTTGAAAACCTTATAATGCAGATGTGACTTGATTCACACATAACATTTGTTTATCAACTATATATCCATATATATGGCATTTTATTAACCAAAATTATTAAGATGGGAAAACATAATCTGAATGTTGACAATAAACTGACCCACCCTTCATTTCAGTAGGGTTGAAGGCTAAGGTGTTCAATGAAAAACCTCTAGGGTAAAATGAGGATTTAGGAGAGATTTATACAGGGGGGAAAGAAGAAGTGACACTGCTTGGACACAAATTTTATGTTAAGTTAGTGATGCTGGAAATTCTACAGTTCTTCCTACTATGTCAACAGTTTAGGTGGTAAGTTTCCAGATGTTTAGGAAAAATATTTCACCCAGTGACACAGAAATAAGAAGCATTACAATAGCCTTCCAGCCACCAGAAATATATAAACACTAAATCAGGCTATGTTTTCAGAAAGTAGTCAAATGGATGGTTAAAGAGAAAAGATGGCAAAGGGTGAGAAGTCCTGGACAAGCAGTTACAAGATAGGATAAACAGAGAAAAAGTGCCCTTCATCTCTTAAGGGATGTGAAGCCATGGAATAAAGGTAAGAAGGTCTCATTTACAGTATTTACTTTATACACTATACAAGATGTTCATATACCATTATCTAGCATTCAGTTCCTCCCAAAACTGCACATTTGGGACAATATGTTGAAAAATAATGTTCAAAATTTGAAGAAAAACAGTATAACATCTTAAAGTCCAGGGTTCTTCCAAGCTATCCTTCCTTGAAATGGGGTGGCAGATGCTTTGTATGACATTATCTCTTACTCCTTGCTTCAGAGTCTTTCATTTTCAACAGTGTAAGAAAGGAGCTAGTGTAATGTTAAATACTCAAAACAAAGAAATAGACTGACAGGTAGAAAGGTAAAGACACTTGGGAATATATATTATTTCCTACTAGTTAACTACAGCACTGGTAGTTCCTTCTGTTTTCAATTTTATCCTTTTGTCTGCTTCTGATAAACCTGCCTCATAAATCTCTTATGAACATTCATTTGTACTAGCATCCATGGTGCTCTACAAAATTACACTAAACATATTGATTGTGGGGAAAAGGAAGGAGGGGAAATTCGAAGAGGTAAGAAGGAAGGAGCAAAAGGAATATAGCTTGCATATAGTTGCTGAAATCCTTTTGTGTTATTTTGTAAATGGTGTAACTTTTGTAAGCAAATTGCTGCAAGTTAAGAAATCTTCACAAACATTACGTTGCATACTAAGTAAGATGACTTGTCACGTGACAGATAATGTCTGCAACAATTTCTTAACTTTCAGCAACTCATGACTAAAAGTTACGCTGTTTGCATAAGTGTACTACAGGATTTCAGCCAAAACGTGATTGAGATAATCTGCTGAACTTTAAGAACCAGAATTCCAATACGGAATTGAAATGACTGCGATACATAACAACAGTCATAAAAACTCCCTTTCACTTTGCACGTTTGGCAGAGTAGTGAATCCTACAATCCTAACATTACTAAATTTAACACAGCTGACATTTAAACTGAGAAGGAGGGGGAAAGGGTTCCCTCACCGTCATCATCATTTTCCTCTTCATCTTCTTCATCTTGCAGCTCTAGTGTTTCCTTAGGCTTGTGTTCCTCGTCTTCTTCCTGCTTTCTCTTCTGTTCCTCCTTTTTCTTCTTCCTTTTCTCCTTCCTCTTCTCTCTCTTTGCTGCAAGAGCTTGCTTTCGACTCTCTTCTCTGGACTGTAGAAAAATCCACAATGTATGTGTTACATTCCAGAGTCAAAGAATATCTTTTGTTTCCTTCTTTGTTTATAATTGCAGTGATGTGCCAATGATATAACTGGGTCAAAATATAACCATTCTGAATGAGCCAGAGTACCTGTCAACAAATTCACAACTTGATTCCACCTTGGGTTGGAGGCCGAGCTGTGATGGGATTATGATTGTGCTAAATGGTGAGATGCCATTCCATGAGAAAAGCACCCACGTTACTGTCTAATGTGCTTGTTGAGGTCAATTCAGCTGAAAATCTTTTGCTTAGTACATCTAGTTGTAATTTAAGCAAAATGATTTTAGCCTCTGACTGACAGCCTAATTGCTATGTAGCTCCACCTTCCTTTCTGAGGGATATGAGCAGCTTTGCTAGTGTTCCTGATGCTCCTGCTTGAACTGAATTTGGATTAACTAATGACACCATATCTATTACTAAAGATTAAAGTACAGTAATGCTCACATGATGCAATGCTTAATGCATAATACAATGCTGATTCATTAGTGCATGCATGCCTAGATAGGGGCATGATATATTTAAGGAGGTAGATCATGTTTCTGGAAGATTTGGGGCCTAGTCTATGTATTCAATGTGGAGGCAGACCAAGCCTCCAGAACTCTTCCCATAAGATCCTATTTGGTGCTAAATTAACTAGCTCTTGACTTTTAACAAAATGCCTCCTGAGCATTGAGAGAGGTATTAATGTATATAAATGGGCAAGTGCAGAGCCTTTGTGGGCCTTGTGTTTTAGGATGGTAAATCCATCCTACATGCTAAGTGAGTTCAGGAACTTTGTCTATTGCTACTTTGGGACTGCTATGTTTGTAGATCTTTAGGTTAGGTTACTTAGACTTTTTTCTTCTGTTTTGGTTGTTCCTAAACTATTTCTGTGATTTGGTTGGACTCAAAGGTTTAAAATGATTTATTTTTAACATTTTTCTATTATTTCAATAAATATAAAGTCTATATAATTCATGTGCTTACTGAGAGCATGCATTGGCAAGTTGGTTGTAAATCCATGTTTGACTCCACAACCTGCTGCAGAGTTATTGTTATTTGGTGGTTTTACTTTGCAGGACTGTGTTTTTTTTTTAAATCTTTGAGGGTTGAATACCTTATAATGGTTGACTGTGCCACCAAGCTAATGTAGGTGGTGAGTACAGTTTGAAGGCAAGAGCAAGAGAACCTGTGGACCTGTCTCAGACTGAACACGTCTTGGGCAGCTCAGACAGAGTACAGTAGTCCCCTGCTTATCACAGGAGTTAGGTTTCTATCCACCTGTGATAAAGGAAAATCCGCAATATGTGGACACCTCGGCAATCAGACCTGTGGGAGTGGTTGAATGCAAGTGCTAGGCGAGTGAAAGCTTTGCTGGGTTCTACTTTCGGGTGCCTGCTCCAACGCCTCCTTCTCCTTGCTGGGCACCCTACGGGAGCTGGAGGTGGATAGCAAAAAGGCGAACCCACCACAATGGGCTTTTGTCATCCATTTTCAGCTCCTGTAGGGTGCCCAGCGGGGAGAAGGAAGGAGCAGGTACCTGAAAGCCGAACCCACCAAAGCGTGGGAAAGATTGCCCCCCCCCTTGCTTTGGTGGGCTCAGCTCTTTGCTACCCACCTCCAGTTCCTGCAGGGTGTCCAGCGGGGACAAGGAGGCACTGGAGCAGGTGCCCCAACACCAGCTTTTCCCCTGTGGTGCTGGGCGCCCTGGAGGAGCTGGACTTGGATTGCAAAAACCTACTATGAGCTGGAGGTGGGTGGCAAAAAGCCGAACCCAAAAAAGCAGGGGAAAGCCTTTTCCTGCTTTGGTAGCAGTGGGTTTTTGCAATACAACTCCAGCTCCTCCAGGGCGCCCAGCACCACAGGGGAAAAGCTGGTGTTGGGGTACTGCTCCAACACCTCCTTCTCCCTGCTGGGCACTCTGAGGGAGCTGGTGGTAAGTAGCTTTCACCCACTCAGCACTTGTACTTACTCACTGACGCAGGGCAGGTCACTTCTCTCTAAATAAAAATCTGCAAAATACCTGGACCGCAATATATGAACGTGATGTGGCAGGGGACTACGGTATCTCCAGAAGATATTGGTGGCTTTGGAGTATTTGGCTGTCACGCACAGACCAGGTTTCTGATATCAGAAACAAGCAACTAGGACTATGTATTAACCTTCATGCACTGCAACAATATTTAACGAAGTCCAACAAAATTACGAACGGGCCAGAGCTCAGTATATAGCTACTGAATGCCTGTGTAACATCCATCTTCTTCATTTTTAAAAACTCAGCAGTTCTAACATCTCCTCTCCTTAACATCCTGCCAATCTTAACAGTCTACTATGTTTTGACTGTACAGAGTATCAGGGGAGTGTGAGGGGATGATATGGATTCTTTGCTAGTCCAGAAAATTCAAGCCATTTCATTTTATCAATTCTGGATCTACCTTTACTTGATTTATAGATGTTAGCCTGTGCCACGAAGAAATTTCCCGCCTCACCTGGAGGCATGCATTCAGTTAAGTGGACTGAGGCACTGTTTTGTTTGTACAGTAGCAATTAAACATGATGACATATTGTATATTTTACCTTTTCCAAATCTAGCTCTTTTAGCAGGATGCTAGCATTTTTGTTTGCTTCAGCAGCTTGCTGGTCCTTAGCCTTCACAATTGTTTCAACACACTGGTGACACTTTTTCAATAATTCCTGTAGAATAAAGACAAGACTATTTTGTGGAAACTTGAGAAATACAGCTGGTAGCTTGATCCAGACTTCATTTACACATGTAGATTCAACCAATGGAATATATGTTATAGATGCTGAATTAAATTAAATTAATTTATTCAGAGTATATATTAATGCTGGCCTACACTCTTAAAATGCAGACTTTAAGACAGTCAGCTTGTTTTCTGTGCTTGTGCTGGTTTATTTTAATCCGAAAGAACTGATTAAATTTATACCAAAACTGGAAGATGCTGAAACTGCTGTCTACTGGAAATTGATGGAATTATTGATAGCCGGATCTTCACTTGTCTCATTTTGGAATGGAAATGTGTATTATGTATCTTGACCTTTTGAATCCTGATTTCTTTTTAACTGGCCATGAAAATGAGAATATGGAATGTAACTACTGAATGAATTCAGATATACTAGCAAGTAAACATTATCTGGACAATAGTTACAGGTACAGGTATCCTAACCCTTTACCACTTGATATAACTTCTTCCCATCCCACTTACAGTCTGAATTCTTTCCCTCAAGTGTTCACATGCAGTGGAAACCTAGCTTCTCAGGCACTTTAAGTGCCCAGTCTTAGCCTGTTTATGCTTTCAACTCAAGGGAATCTCCCTTCTTTCCATTTTCAGTAGAGAAAGCACTGAAATATAAAATTCCCTAAGTAATCTGAAGTGATACACATCTTGCCAAAGGCTCCAAAATGATGTTGTACAATAGAAAATGAACCTCCTTAACATGGTAAAATTCTGGCTTTTGATAAGACTGGGCAGAATCCCCTCCCCCTCAAAAGAGATCAGTGCTGGCTGAAAAAGAGCTGAATGGCAAAGCAAGCATAGTGTATGTAGCTTCCACAAACCATGTGTCCAGTAAAATGACTTGAATCCTGGGCACATACACTAGATTTCATGTGACTTCAATTGTTTCTCACTTTTCTTTATTTCTGCCCCCATCCTCCACCCTGTTTTAGTGAATATCAACCTGGGTAAACATGAAACATACCTGTTCCCACCAGTAGCCAAAAATCTACAGTTATTGAAACACTCAAAAGAGAAAGCTTACATTTCACTTTCAGAGACACTTTTTTGTTTCAATATATTTAAGCCTGAAGTAGCTAACAGGTGTCACAAAAAATCAACAATTCTAGGACATATAGTTTATAAAATTATATTCTAAACTTCCTTTTACAAAATAACCCAAAACATTATTGTACATGGTGTATAGTTAGATTTTCTTCTATGCATCCTGGATTTACCTACATTGCATTAAAAATAAATCTGGGCAGCACTTGTAGGGAAAAAAATCGATTTCTATAAATTGTGGGTGATACATCAAGCCATTTGAAAATACACCAAAGTATTCTGGACACTTACCTTATCAGCTATTGTTGCTATGTACCGCATGCATTCAATATCTGAAGGAAACTGATTAACCTCTTTCACCAAAAACTGAACTACCCTCACATGGCCCTGAAAAGAAAAAAGCAGCAGCATGTTTCAAAGATGGCTTTTTTACAGAAAAGCACTGACATTTATGATCTGTGATCATCTTAAATCTAAGCAACTAAATGCTTTAAATAAGATTTATCTATCTTTTTTAGCTTAACTGGAGGCAAACTGCGGGGAAAACTTTAATTTAAATTGCTCTTTTCCCACTTATAGTGGGAAAATTTATTGCCAACAAGTCTCAGGCATGACTTCTTAGTGCTCCAGGAACTGAAGCTAGGTTGGACACTCCTGATCCAGAAGCTGGGAACTTAATACAAATAATATGCATTGAATTTCCACTGTTTTCCTGTTTTGTCAAAACCAATCAAAGTATTTATACAATTGCTTTAATTGATTTGCACTTTTTAAAATTATCCTGACTAGAGATGTAAAATTTCTCAAAACTAAGGGGAAAAACACACACTACAAAATGTGTTTTCCCAATTTCCCTGTTTTGTCTCAATTTTTGGTTCAAATTTTCCAGAAATTTTACATCTCTAATCCTGACAAAACTTCCAAAAGAAAGAAATTAATGAACAAAGTAAACAATATCAAAAATTAAATACTTCCTAGTTTGGGAAGATTACAGTATGTAAAATGAAGCTTATCCTCAAGCAGGCAAAGATGCAATTGCAAACCTTTGCAGATCATATCAACTACTAATGTGGCAAGCAGAAGCAGCCAAACTGAAGCAGCTATAGCTCCTAAAGATTAAGTCACACAAAAATAATCAAACTCTCTTTTCTAAAACATTGTAGTTTGTGGGAAACAATTAATCTTACTTTACGAAATGCAGACATGAGAGGAGTGATCTTCCGATTATCTGCAGCATCCACATCAGCTCCTGCCTGCACAAGAAGCTGCACGACATCAAGGTGACCACCGTTTGCTGCCAACCAGAGTGGGGTATTTCCCTTCTTGTTGCGAACATCAATATGCGCTCCCCTGAAATGAATTAGTATTGGTATTCAACTGAAGCTGATGAATTCAAGCATAATTCAAGTTTAAACACAATTTTAACTTGTCAAACTCCCTAAATTATCCCGATATTATCAAGATCATAAGTGTGATGTGTATACTCTAAGACAAAATTAAAAACCTAGAATCCCCCAGTGGGGTCTACAACCAGATACCCTAGTGTGGAGAACTGCATTCAGATATCTAGCAATCTTTTTTCCATCTACCCCAACCATTTCCATTCTACATCTCAGTGAGCTTTTCAAGTCTGGTGAGCGTGTCTGGACCTCACCACATAACTTAGAAAATAAACCATATGAGATTTTTTTTCTAAAGTATTTCTGTATTTGGGCAAGCCCTGTAGTTCCCCCAAATTTATGATATCTCCTTTTTATACAAAAATGGTGCTATATTGGGAAAATATAATGTACCACATAGTGGCTACGGTGAAGACTGCTTTTGCTTGGTGTCATGTTATTCTGGAGATTGCTGCACACCAAAGTAACAGCTATTTGCACAGCAGAAAATGACATACCTATTGATGAGAAGCTCACAAAACTTATAATGGCCTTTATCTGCAGCAATTGTTAAAGCAGTATCACGTGAGGAAGGCACAGGAGGAGCATTGACATCGGCTCCTTTATCAAGAAGAACTCTTCCGACTTCTGCATATCCTCCAGAAGCAGCTTCCATCAGAGGGGTGAGTCCAGTCTGTGGGCGGAAATCAAGCCTCTATGAAGCAACTGTTAGCAGTCTAGAAAAATGTTACTGTCTCTCGCAGTTTACACTGCCCAGTCTGGCTGCTGCCATTTTCTGGGCAACATCAACATGCTCACAAAAGAAGCAAGCTATTATGTCATATGCAAAGATTACAGAGAGGCCTCCTCAATGACTGTGTGTTCTCAACCCTCATTTCAGATTTAGCACTGCATGCTTAGCAACCCTCCACTGCACGCCATCGCTAGGGGACTCATGTTTGACACCCTGGTCTCTGGCTTGTGTGGTCGGTCCCTCAGGGTTCTATTTGTCTACTATGAAACTGCTGTGGTATACAAGATAATATAAAAGCAAGTGACTTCCTGCAGGGATTCTTTCCATGCTGTCTGAGACTGGCGAATGCCAGAGAGGTCCCCTTTCTGTAAGGTGATGGGGGTGGTAAACTAGCCAGCAAGGCTCTTCTTCATTTCAAGCCAGCCGAGCCTATTCCTTATACATTATTATGGAACTTTTCTGTCTCCTCCTTTAGTTTCTGTTCATCTTCCACTGCTTTCCTGTGCTTCTTTGTGTTTTTTAATTAAACCCTCCTAATGCCGTTTTTTCAAAAGTAGTTCAGTTGGCCTCAATCAGAACTGGACTAATGTTTTCTGCTCTGATGCGAGCCCCAGTGTTTCACCAAAGCAGACAAATACTCATAGCTGGAACTTACTAGTTGAAGACTAGCTATTCAAGGTAAAATAAGAAGTGAGAGACTTTTTCCTCGCCAACTGTGGTTTTGAATGCAGCATTTGACATGATGCAGTATCATGAAAAACAGTAATAAAGAACAGCACTGACCAGTAGGACTCTCAGACAGATTACACGGGCTTGCTTTCAAATCATTATGGTTTGACATCTCTGGTTTTAACTATTACAGTAGAACTTTTGGCCAATATATTTTTTTACTGCAGTCCAGTTGAGAAAGAAATAACTGCCTGCTCACCTTTGCCCGGTGTTCAACATTGGCTTTTCTGTCCAAAAGAAGACTGACCACCTCTGCTCTGCCTTGGAAACAGGCCAGAGTGAGCGCTGTATTGCGATTGGTTTCAATCTGGGCATTAATATCAGAGCCCATATCAAGTAACAGCTTCACTGCAGGAACATGACCATTCATAGCGGCCAACATCAGAGGTGAAATGCCTAGCTTACTCCCAGTCCTACAAAGGAAGAGACAATGACTGTAATTACGAAAACAACAAAAATTGGACATATGCATAAGGAAGCTCTTTCCCCCTGGAAGACTGACATGTTTATGAAAAATTACTAGATACAAAGGTAATACTAAAGTAAACCAATACAGTTTGTTACCTTGAATTAATTTCAGCTCCGGCATTAAGAAGAATCTTAATAATGTTAACATAGCCTCCAGATGCAGCCAGACTTAAAGGTGTATAATCTGATACATTCCTGTGTTCTTTGTTTGCTCCTCGTGCCAGGAGTAGATCAACCACCTGTAATGTAGACAAGTATTAGCAGGACTAGAGACTGATAACAATTTCCACACAGTGTCAGAGTTAACAGGAAAACTGATAAGTCAGAAACACTTGCCCCAAGGTAGGTCACACCAGGAAATCATAAAGCTGTTAAGCATCAAATCCCAGCAAAAGACAATGGAAGCACAATACTTTGCCAAGTGATTTTTACAAAGTCAGCATTTAATCCTCATCAGGAACCCAACCAACTAATATTTAAAAAAATGATGATGTCCATTTTATTGCAGGGATATTAATATGGAAAGTGGGGCTACACACAATTAATAAAACCCACACTATTAATACTTTTAAAGAATAGGATACTGGAGCCCAAAGACAGATGTACTGTACAGCTTCATGTACAAAGAGCAAGCAGCTTGATCTCATTTTACCCTTAGTTTATGCCCATCACATCACCAAGAACTTCCCTGGAGCTGACTAACTTCACATTTTAAATTGGCATTTAAATAAATACTGCATAGATGCTCGATTCTGAAAAATCTCACTTTCCTTAAAGAGCATTTTAAATATCTATTAAGAATTACAACTATAAACATGGTCACTATAAATATGTAAATAAAAAACAAAATTTCATATATACTTGATGTAACTAACTGAATGTAGTGCATCTCTTATCTACTTTTCCACACTGCAATTCTCCTACATTAGGATAAGAGAGAATGCTGTAGGCTGCAACATGCAATAAAATATTGCAAGGAGCTAACACCTATCAAGCTACTTGCAGGACACATCACCATCTCCGAATCTATACAGTGGTACCTCGTATAAAGGAATTAATTCGTTCCAAATGAAATTATGTTAAGCAAATTTTCCTTTATACAAATTCCCATAGGAATGCATTGGAAACGGAGTGATCCCATTTTTATGTTGCACGGATTCTCCCCATAGGCGATTATGTTAAGCAAATTTCCCCTATCTCTGGAATTTTTTATGTTGTACAAATTTTATGTTATACAAGCTGTTTGTTATACAAGGGTCCACTGTACATGGAACCCCATGCAAAAAAATGCTGATAATGTTTACCTCCTGGCGTCCACCAGAGCATGCCAACGATAGCGGAGTGTCCTTGGTACGTTCGGATTGTGCTTCTATGTCTCCACCTTTGTCTAGAAGGATCTCCACAACACCAACGTGTCCAGCAGTTGCAGCTAAAATTAGCGGTGTGAAACCTGTTTGAAACAGCAGAAGCCATTTTGAAAGAAAATTCTAATTACTTGGGAGATAAAGCTAACAGATCAGAACCTTGAATTTAAAATACAGTCACCTCCCCCCGCCCGCCATTTCGCGGTTCAAGTACTGAGGTCCCACTACATAGCGGGATCGCAGTACTTGCACCTCGGAGCTGCGGGGGGGGGGCACGGCAGGGGGCAATTGGGTCGCTCCGCGCAGCCCCCCCGAGAAGCCTCGGAGCCACGGGGGGGGGGGGTGTTCGGGTCGCTCCATGCCGCCCCTGCACTCCTCCGAGAAGCCTCGGAGCCACGGGGGGGGGGCGGCGGCAAGAGGCGATCGGGTCGCTCCACGGTGCTCCCCCACGCTCCTCCGAGAAGCCTCGGACAGGCGCGCGATCACACACACCCCCGCTTCCGCATATCGCATATTTTCATGCATTGCGGGTGTAGTGGGTCCCTAACCCCCACGATTGGCGGGGTGACTGTAATATTGACAGCAGATATTATGATTTCTAATAAACTGGGTGATTCAAAATAAATGCTAATGCTGTGAGTTCCTGACAGAGGATCTTGGGATGTGGGAAGCAAAGGTGTAAATGAAGCCACCTCTACAGAGATGTGTGCAATTAGTTAATACCCTTAACTCCATATAACAAAGACAGATTGCTTGCCTGTAACTCTCTTTCTTCAAGTGCTCTTCTGGAAACTCACAACTGGGTTTTCTGGGCCTGTGTAGCTTCATTTCAGAGCTACTAAATTGGGTGGGCAGCCCACCCACTAAGTTGTGCTATGCAGCACATACTTCCCTCAGCTATGAACCATTATACTGATGGCTAAAAGGGGTCTGAAGGAGAAACACTTAAAATGCTGACTGCTCAGTAAAAAGAAATGAACTGAGAGGAAAATGGAGAAAGCCATGCAATACTGTGCAGGTGCTTGTGTGGGACTCCCACTAAAACTCAATGACCTTTAGCTACTGATGGTCTGAAGTGAACTGCACAGGCCCAGAAAACCTATAGATGTGAATGACCGAGACCACAAAGAAGAAGTCCAAGTTCCCAAAACATTTGATAACACTATCTCAACACTTGAACACACACACACACACACACACCTCTCTTTTGATCAGTCATAAAGTTATATGTACTGTATAATAGAATGCCTGATCAGATATGCCCAAACTCTAGCTGAAAACTGTGAAAGAAGTATACAAACGTTTCACTTCTCATCCAAACAGCTTCATCAAACATTTCTATCTCTCAAGAAAAAGAAGTCCAGTTCCCATGATTCAACTTCCAGATCAACTCACCTGGATAACTGAGACTCTTCACAGACATGTGAAAGATATAGCACTTCAGTTGCTTACCTTTTTTGTCTCTGTGTTCTATACTGGCACCACGTGCTATCAACACAGAAACGAGTTCTTCATGCCCTCCAGCACATGCAAGAGTCAGCGCTGTATCATGGTTGCTCTCCGTCTTAACAGCAAAAAACATTAATTTTAAGTTTACCACTGCTGTCTTTGTAACAGAAAGAACAAATAAAACATTAGATTTGTTACTGCTCTGTAATACTTACGTGGGCATCTATGTCAACAGAAGGATATGTGGGGAGCACAGACTGAGAAGTCACACTGAGCGTTTGTGAACATGCCTCGGGTGTAGGTGATTCCGTCGTATGTGAGGCATCGGAGGCGGTGGGGACTCTGCTATTAACAGCTGGGAAAGGGGAAAAAACAGACAATCAGCATCTCTTGCATGATGAATCCCTTCTCCAGGTAGCACATCAAGCCCTCCTAACTAGTAATCTCCCTCAAGAATTGTGAACAGCCCGTGGAATAAAAATGGTACCCCAGTTCCAGAAATACTTAGGTTGGATTTTTTGACATTATGTATTCTGCTACAGAATACATTAAAGCAAATAAAATCAAACAACAAAATAAATAAAAAATACAAGCATATCCCCTAACATGTGAAAGAGACATCCTTTAAAAATATTTGAAGAAGCACCTAGTCCTGTTCCTTGTTTCTCCCAAAGATTGTACATATTTGCAACTGTTTTACTTGAGGACAGAGAGGATTTGACTTAAATCAAATAAAATCATGATTTAATTTTTTAAAAGTTGATTTTTTAAAAAAAAAATAAATTTAAAAACAATCTTTTAAATTTAAATTAGGATTTAAATGGATTTTTAAAAAATCAGATTTTATCCACCCTGCTTGATGGACTCGACTGGTATTTTGTACCTGTGAATCCATTTACGGTATTTCCATGCCACCTTCTCACAATGTTCCTCATGCCATACTTGACCAAGTACAAAATGTAAAACAAGACTGTCTCACAGATACCATTTCAGAGTTTTTGTTTCTAAATCAGTGCATCTGCCTGCATGACAGATTTTTTTCCTTACAACTAGATGTGACCCTTGTTCTTAAGAATCTCATTTCCAGTAATTTAACCACGGAACAGCTAGTGGCTCTTACTGGGCTAAGGTAATTCAGAAAAGTCTTAGTTCAATGGCAGAAAATATAACTCTAGATATAAATTGTTTTAGAACAAAATATTAGATATCAACACTTAAAAGAGTGTAGGACTTTGGAAAGACACTGTCAATAGCTATACAGTAATACCTTGGTTTAAGGGCATTTTGCAAGACAAGCAAACATTTACAGTGGACCGTTGTATAACAGACAGCTTGTATAACATAAAATCTGTACAACATAAAACATTCCAGAGATAGGGGAAATTTGCTTAACATAATCGCCTATGGGGAAAATCCGCACAACATAAAAATGGATTACTCCATTTTCAATGCATTCCTATGGGAATTTGTATAAAGGAAAATTTGCTTAACATAATTTCATTTGGAATGAATTAATTCCTTTATACAAGGTACCACTGTATTCTAAATTTTACCTTGATAAACAAGCAATGTCCTGATATACAAGCACTGGAGATGGTCACATGATCACAAGTGAGCCAATGGTGCCTCCCAGTGCATTGTGGGTAATTATCTGGAATAATCTCTCCCAGATAGCCTCAAAAGCAGCAGGAGGAGAGATGAAGGGAGGTCTTCCTTGCATCAGCCAGGAACATACTCAAAGGGGAGTGCAGATTAAGGTTTTATTTTTCTTTATATTTATATTTTTATTTAATTTGTTTTCAATACCTTTTCTTATTTTTCAATTTTTGCATTTTATTATTGTCACATTAAAAACATAGAGTAAAATCCAATTGTTAGTCCCAAGCAGAGCAGATTCTGCAGGCAGGTACCTAAACCATAGTGTGGACGAGGACTTACTAGCCAACTTATTTTGTGAGTGTTGACATTTTATGTGTACAGTGTGTGGTCTATGGGACCACAGAACAAATAACCTAAGTTTCCGTTATTTCTTATGGGGAAATTGCTTTGATATATGAGTGTTTTGGTTTACAAGCATGTTTCCAGAAACCAAGGTATTACGGTACATATTGGCGTAGATGGATCAAAGGTCCATATAAACTAGTGAGAAAAATGAAGCCAAAGGTGAGACAGAAATCCTTTAGGTACAGGATATGAATCCCAAATATACTGTATATTGAGAAATGACTAGTTGAAAGATTTTGTTCTGATGTGATTCAATTATGATAGTGAAAGAAAGCAACCCTCAATGAAAACTAGAATTATTAACTCCTGCTAATCAAAGAAAGTATTTCTTCCCAGGCTTCTATAAAGAAATTGTATGATCCTGTCATATATTGTTTTGATTTATAAAACCTTTTATATACTAAGCAGATGATACTTAAAGGTTCATATTTTCAGAGTTAAATCTAAATGACCTGGTATTAGTTGTTTCCAAGGGAGAAAAGGTAAATGGTGTTTCCATCGGGCAAAAGGTAACTAAACACCTAACTTGTGAAAACACTCTATATTTACAAATACCTCAAAATAAAAATCCAATGAGAATCTGAGCTAAGAAAAAAAGCAAATGTTATCACTTGAATTCAATTCCAAATTTCTTACTCAGTTTAGTGAAAATTCAAAGTCAAGGAGTCTTTCTTGTTTGAGTTAAAAACTGAAGTGCATTAAAAGTAAAGAGTTAAAAATCAACCTGGTTGTTTTATGTAATACAAGAAAGACAATTTTAATTAAGTTCTAAAATTAGTTTCAAAGAAAACACAGAAAGGTTACTTGAAGTTGCAAGAACTTCCTAAACCTATCTTGTCTATTCTGATGGTTGCTAATGTTTTGGATTACAACTTTCATCACCTTCTAGCCAGCATGACCAATAGCCATGTAGCCTGGGGGTAACTGGGGTGTACATCGTATGTATTTGTAAGATTTGAAAGTATGACTGGAGCAGGTAGCTAAAACTAGCTGATAATTTTGTAGAACTACTTATGTGCAAACATCTAAGTGACATCTATAAACCAAAATGCAATTTTTTGTGCTACCAGGTAGTTCAAATATATTAGAGACCATAGAATCAAGACGCTGAAGGAAACAATAAGACCAGTGAGTCCAACCTCATGGTCAATGCAGGAATACAAATCAAAGGATGCCTGCCAGCTTGTCTAAATTTCTCACGAATGCCTCCAGTGTTGGAGCACTCACTAACTCTTGAGGTAATATGTTCCACTGGAGGCATCTTAAACAACATCTTAGAAGAAATTTCTGAAATTTGTCAAATTGATCAGTTTGATAGTCTCAAAAAGAAACTGATCACATCACACTGAGGGAAAAGTAATACAGTGGTACCTCTTTAAAAGAATTTAATTTGTTGTACGGTCAATATGTTTTAAGAAAATATTGTCTTCATAGGAATGTACTGAAAATGGATTAATGCAGCAGTTCTCAACTTGTGGGTTGCACCCCCTTGGGGGGGGTTAAACAACCCTTTCAGAGGGACCGCCTAAGACCATCGGAAAACACATATTTCTGATGGTCTTAGAAACTGAGATAACACTCCCGGTGGGTGGGCTCCGCCTAGGAACAGTTGGAGCCATTCGTTGCCCGCTTTGTAAGGGGTCGGCGGGGCAGGGGAGGGGGCAAAATTTATTGGCGACGCCTGCCCATGAAATCTGGGCTGTGACCACTGCCGCCACCACCACAAGCCATTCTGCCTGGAGCCCGGGGCCTGGTGGTGTGGAAAGGCCTCTAGAGCCTCTCTCCTGCTTCTCCCGCCACCCAACCACCCCAATGTGGAGGTGGCCATCCCTTCAGCAGCACCCAGGAACCGCCTTGGCCAGCCGTGGCCCTTGCTCGGAGCAGGAGGAACCCTTGCCTTGGTGTGCACTCTCCAGCCCTCCCACAGGGTCGCTTTCTCACCTCTCCTCCTCCCTCATCCCCGGCTCCTCCCTGGCTGCCAGCAGCGGCGACACCCTCCTCCTCCTCCTCCCCCTATTGTGCCCACCTCTCCCTCCTGGCAGGTGTTTCAGGTTGGCCGGGAGGCAACCTGCACTGAGCATGGAGCAGGGGCTGGGCGGCAGGCAAGCAGCCTGTTACTTCCCACTGGCCCGTTGTTCCCAGCACTGCTTGAGACGAGGAAAAGGAGGCCACCCCACCCCTAGTTTCGGTCTCAATACCGCTTGCCCCATCCTTCCATCCTGCCTGTCCATGCACAGCTTCGGGGGAGCGAACCGGAGGCAAACAAGGGAAGCAAGAGATGGTGAGCTGCCCACAGGGAAGGTGGGGAAACAGCTGTTGTTTTCTGCCTGCGCACCGCTTGAGAGGCCCAGTCCTCCTGCTCCCTCTCCTCTGTGTCCCCTCCAGCAGGTCACAACAATAGGAACCTTGATGAAATAATGCATTAATCCATTCTGGAGGCTACAGGTCGCTTTGCTTTATGAATATTTTGTCTTATGAAATGCGGTTTCCCATAGAAATGCATTGGGGATGGATTAATCAATTCCAGATGCTAGAATAAAGACAAAAATAACCACCACCACCCCCAGGACATGTGCAACAGTTTTGTCTTGCAAAGCATCCCATAGGGAATTTTTTGTCATGCAAAGCATGCCTATTCCAGGACATTTTTTTCTCCTATGAGTTTTTTGTCTTACAAGACATTTGCCTTGAGAGGTACCACTATATTATTAACTTAAAGTTTACAATCAAAACTGAGTTTAGAATCACATAAGTTTGCCCATCAATCAAAAATATAATGGATGTCTTGTAGAACACTTGACATCCATGATCAACATAAGTTATGTCCAAGGTCTGAGGGAATCAATGAAAGGGAGAAAATAGTATTTCCTATCTCATGAAGGAACCGACTAAAAGGACAAAGGATTCCAAAATCATGTTTATGTTGACATAGTCTCATCAATCCACATAGCACACTGCTGAGGATAGCCTAAATTCTATGGCAGATTTATGTTCATTTAAGGGGAACTGCTCAGGTGTGGGTGGCAAAGAAGGTGCTGGATGTATTCCCAAGCATGCACCCAACAACAACCAGCATCTCATTAATAAGCAGCAATTTTCACAAATATTTGTGCAATTTCCTTTATGGAAGGATAAATTGATGACAAGACCCTAGCCAGTGAAAACAATAAGCTGCTGTTTTAAGTGGTTATATTCTACATGATCTTGAAAAAAGAAACTGTGAAACATTAAGGTAGAAAGTAATAAAGAAATGGTATACATAAGGCATTTTCCATGGTGTGAAGCTAAAAGCCACAGAAATGTGTTTGAGAAAGTATCTGAAGGAAGAGAGGTGATACCATGCATGTGTCTTCCGAGGAGGACATAATGGAAGAAGGGCCTATGAATAGAACGATTTCAAGATACCTTGGACTTGACTGTATCACACCACGTGCCTATGAGAAGTACCCTGACCTATTTTAGAAAATGCTAAACTTGCAAAGTAAATTAGACATTAATTTACAGTTAAGTCCAGCTCCACATGTGATGGGCTGGATCTATTGTATAAGTAAGTGATGGAAATCTGTTAACATTGGAGGCAAGGGGTGGAGTGATTGTTTTAAAGAATACAAAACTGAAGGTAAAAAAAGACAAAAATCCCCTCCCATGCTTGGTCACCACCTTCCTCCAGCAGGAAGTTCAAATGGATCTCATTCTGTTATAATGAGCAGCCAGTATAGATCCAATCTTATCAATTTGTGAACATCTACTTATGCTGGCTGCTAACATCTCATAACTGGCAACTGAAAGCATGCCAAGGTTTGTTTCTTATATGGCTGAAACTTATTAAAATAAAAAAACTGAAATAGTTTAGCTGATCAGTTATATTTGCATATGCATAAATCAAAGAGGAAAACTTAAATGTGAATGTACAGTTGTCTGAACCTTCTGGGATCAGTTCGAAGGGAAGGATTACAGAAGAGAATGACTTCCTGTTTTTCTATAGAATCTGTTACTGAAGTGTGTATTCAGTAATGGTCTTACTGTCCTGAGGAATGTTAAAAATGGATACGTTCTACTTCAAATGTGGGCATACATGTGGGCATGCATCACTCCTCACATTCTGAATACAACTGTGGCCAATGAAGTGCACCTCACTTTCTGTAATAAGTAGCACCAGAACACACCTGCCCTAAATACTGTACTGCAAGTTCCTCTTTCGAACAGCAGCTAGTCAACTGTCAGATATGGAATAAACATAGGACCTTGCTTTGCAAATACGGTACTTCTAAACAAGCAAGGCACGGGATAAACCATCCTTATTTTGGGTTGGGAGCTAAACTGGGCAAAAAGGAGAGCCATGAAACATAAAAACTTATCACTTGCGATCAGGTTAGCAAAGGAACAAAACTGGGAAAAGAGATACTGATTTACACCACCATGCCTTGAGGGTTGTTTAATTTCTAAAACTGAGTCCAAGTTCTAACGAAACTCTCCTACATACTTTAAGTTCCCAAAGGATTATTTATTTATTTATTTATTTTATTTAGCTTGTATGCCGCCCACTACCCAAAGGTCTCTGGGCGGCTCACAGCTCCTCTCCAGGCAAGGTGTGTGTATGTGAGGAGGTGTTGGTATAAAGAGTGGTGGATACTACCACATACAGCTGCTTAAAATGTATTTAGTAGCCAGTAGCTATATACTTCCATACATGAAAAGGATACTTAAACAGATGCACCTCTCAAGAGAGTTTACGGATGAAAAACTCCTTGCTAATTAGCAATGGCCACAATCCTATAACTCACAGCTTGCTGTTCATTAACAAGTCCCCTACTTAAGTTGCTCATTTTGCACCTGGCAGGTGCCTTGGCACACCAGGAATCCAGTCCAAAAGTTGATAATTTGCATGTAATTCACCTTCTACTGGCTTAACTATTTAGTGTACTGGCTATTAAAAGGTGTAAAGAATAATGGTGCTCAATGTACATAAAGTTTGCAATATGTAAAATATTATATCCCAACATATGCTGCAATCAAATCCTTTATGGTATAATGGTACTAGTATAATAATATCTCTCTTTGGCAAAGTAGTTACATCAGAGAACAACGTGTGGAACAGACAGCTTATCTTGATTATACAGTCCCACATAAGCAAAAATTAGGACTGATTTATCAAATCATGGCATTTTACAATTTCTCAAAGAGAAGCACTGCACGGCAGTATTTAAATTTACAGATCAGGATTACTATATAAATCGCCAAGCAAGAGCAAAGCTGCTTTCCTGGCCGATCTACGAGGGCAAGGTGTGTCAGTTTGCTCTTCTTGGGCAGTTTAGGAACAGAGAATGCACAACTGACTCTGTAAATCTCTGAAATACAGACAAAAAGAAAGCTTCCAGGCAGATCATGATCCAGTAGGCCACTTTTTATCTCATACAAGCCAACTAGTCTGTGATGAATTACTGTAACTGAAAGCTCTAGATGAGAAATGTGCAGATAGAACCATAACTTATTATTCTCGTTCCCTCTGCACCATGTATTCTTCTTCTTATTATATCTGTGTTTTTGACAAAACTCTTGAACATGAATCCCCCTCCAAATTGTCTGCACATTAGTTGTTAAGAAATCAACAATATTTTTCTGGAATTTTTTTTTAAAAGAACATCACCTAAACAAATGTTATGATGCAAAATTATTTGGAAGTCAGAGCACTTCATATGAAAATCAAAGCTACAGGGTTTGGACTTTCCTCACTACTACCTGACACTGAACAACAGTTATTTCAAGTTTCTTCCTAGATTCCTGCCACAGGATTGCTAGAATCTTCATACAGGTGACTTCTCCCCTTCTCTAAGAGGAAAGTGGTAGCTTACATGCAACACACAGCAATTGACAAAAGCAGACAGGGTTTCAAACTGTTTCTCAACTTAATACTGTATACCAGTACTCCATCTGTAGACTGTACATACACAAACACCTATTCCTTCATCAGTCCTTTTTAATCACATTCCCATGCCATTCCTCTCCTACCACTAGGCCAAGTTCAACAAAGTGCTTGAAAAAAGAGCCTCCTACTCTCATCTTCAATGAACTAAGCCAGATATATATATGGGGCAGAGGGAGAGGGGACAGTCAAGAATTCAAGAGGTTATAAAGCTTTTTTCAAGTTTAAAAACCCTTGTTTAAGCTAAAGCCATTTTCAGTGAGCAAAATTCATTGTAGCAATCTTTACAGTACATAATCACTACATTACTTTTTGTAAAATTAAAACCTGAATATTGTAATTAGCTCCTTTAGCCCAACCTCTTGGGATTACAGTCCTGGGGCTGTCAACAAATCTGAAAAATACCCTTCAGCATTCTCAGAATGGCCCGTCCCATCTTATAACCACTCAGCTAATCAGAGGTAATTGCTGGCTTCATATTGCTAAACAGGAATGAAAGCAATGTTCCTTGCTCTTCCTACAGTCACATGTAAAAATTTAGTACCAAGTAGCCACAGTGGTAGTGCAATTATTACTGGTGGCCAGATACTGAAACACCCCACTTGTACTACCATAATTCCATACACTATTTCAAGAAAAAATCAACTTGCTGGGATTAAACAATGCTACCTGTACAAAATACAAATCGTATAAACATGTCACAACATTGTTGGCATAACTAGGTAATATAGACACACAAGGTTCAGTGTATGTAATATTTTTGCTTCTTTGCACGTGAATGCTTTTATACATATAAAAATAAATTAGATAGCTCATTCAAGAAAACCATTTTCTTATATAAGCAAGAATGACTGTTCAAGTCTTAGTGGGAGGCTTCTTCCATATTTTAACAGCAATTAAAAAAACAGCTGTATTATCCATCCATAAAAACAATATTCTGGGCTTGGGTACCTTTACTAGGCATCTTAACTGCAAATTTTATACCAACTTTGACCAATGAAGAGATGTTCAATGCCTTCCTTAACTGCACCTTGCCAATGACCCAACAAAGATCTAACCCAGCTCAGAACTTTATTTTGTATTTGCCTTCAAATCCAGAAATAAGGAATATTCCCAGTACATAGACATCAAAATCAGGTTAAAATAAAATACAAAGCTCAATTATATTATGGAATATTCAAGTTTAAAAGATGCATACTGCTTTCAGTAGAATTTTAAAATTATATTCATTTATGGTCCCAATTACTAAACAGAATACCATGATTGTTTTCCTTAGTTCTGGATTCAGAAAGAAAGGGACGTATCCTTTGCACAAATATAATACAAAAATGAGATTCTACACATCTGTGCAGTATCCACAAAGATTAGCCTTTCAAGAGGCTGCAAATTGCAGGTTTCAATTTAAAACTGCACAAAAATTTCATAAATATATATCTGATTTTCAGATGCAAGCCATAATTTTATTCCATTGTTCTTGATCAATATTTGAATCTGTGATGTTACACTGATGGGACAGACAGGCTTGCAATAACCAATGTAAACCATGTCTGTTACCAAGCAAGAGCTTCCATCTACCTTTTTCTCTTAGCTAGGAAAAAAAATCTCTTCAAACTATTCTGCCTCACCAGGAGGTACATTATATACTGGTATCACTATACCAATATATAAATGAGAAGTTTAAAAGCATACATACGGCACATCCACATGAATGCTGCTTGGTCACGAGGCCAGTTGCTACCCCACACACTTAACGGTTAGCATCAGACAGATATATATTTACACAACTCAAAATCTATCACTTTGTCTGATGACACTTTGCTTTTTTAACCATTACTCCTATAGAATTGGAAAGCAGAAAGATAGATATAACAAAGAGTTCAGTAAAGAATTTAATGGTTTACCCTTTATATAGCCACTCGGCTATCTGATAAGTAATAACTGAATGACAATTTTTGTAAAAATAAATCCATACATAAGCATTTCCAGAGGGGAAGCTGCAAGCCAGCCTTATCACAGGAAACTAAAGCAAGGAAACGGAGCACACATTAATGCAAGGAAATGTACATTTCTCAACCCACCTGCTATCAGGTCATCAAGAGTGTCGGTAAGCGTCTGTGCTGGAGTGGCAACCATTAATCCATCTGGTTCTTGAACTAACAGCCCCTGACCAGCAATTGGCTGCTGCTGTCCTACATTTTGCTGATTGCCTAATACCTTCTGAAGTTCAAAAGAATCTGTCCCATTACAACCTATATTACTTGAAAAGTTACACTGTGACGCTGACAAAGGCTGGAGAGGGACAAACTCAGTTTGTTCAGGAGATGGCGGAGACTGTTGATGCTCATCCTTACAGAGGACACTGTCAACCTGTGATAACCCTGAAAAGCTATCCCCAGGAAGACATTCATTTTCTTCCACTTCTGGGAGGACACCTGTGTGGGGGCACTGCTGCTGTTGGGTCAAGGGTGGCTCTGTCTGACCTTTGGTCTCCAAATATTCTTTGGTAAACTGCTGTTGTGTTTTCATCTGCAACTGCCTTTCCACCTTTTGCAGCTCCTTCAGTATTTTCTTCTTCTTCTGCACTTGTTCTTCTCGGTTCTTTTTGAGCTCTTCAATCTTATCTTTATTCAACGGTTCACCTTGAATTAATTCCAATGATTTTAGCTGTGCTTTTTCAATAGCACTAATTCGCTGTCCAAGTTCATTCAGCTTGCCTTCAGTCTCTTCTACTATACATTCCAAAGGCTGGTATGGGTGAAAAGGTGACAGTAGGTCCTGATCTGCTACCTGAAGGGAAGTTGACTTCTGCTTGGATGTACCTAAGCACACGAAAAATGTTTGAAAAAATGCCATGCTGAAGTTAACCTGTACCTTCCCCCGACACTTACCCACCCAAAACTAATTACATTGAGATTAAACAGATTAAAGCCTGTACCTCATAACAGAAGAGAAAGTACAAGACAGAACTGAAATTTTAAATACAGGCCCTTGCTTCACTTGTAATGCAACTACTACAACAAAGAAAAATGAAGATGTGCCCCTAGATATAACGTTAATAAAATTAGAGAAACTGAAAAAGAAACAGAATAATTACTTATGTCCTGATTACAACAATTCAGGTAAAAGAAAAAGCAGTGAAATGCTATAAATATAGTTGAACAATGAGGTCCTAACTTGTTCATAACAGACAATATCCAATTATCAACACACACACAGACAGGGACACCTCACCCAATTCCTCTCTGGTAATTCTGCTCTATATACTTCAAATTATTACCAACTATCCTCCCCAGTAAGAGAAATCTATCAATGCAAATGAAACTATACAGTTTTGAAACCAAACTTATTCACTGTAGAAAAGCAGTGCAGTTCAAAACTTCAGATGCTTATTTAAAAGACTCTATTGACACAGGACCCATATCAACACCTTTACACACATGTCATTCAGAGGCAAATATGAGTTTGGCAGATGTTCAAGTGCAATACTGATTTTTCACAACATATACTGATTTATTTATTTATGCCTAATATCTAATGCCTAATATCAAAAAAGGCATACAAGTGGACCCTTGTATAACAAGCAGTTTGTTTAACAGAAAATCTGCTTAAAGGAAAAAATTTCCGGAGATGGGGGAAATTGCTTAACAGAATCGCCTATGAGGCGAATCCGTACAACAGAAAAATAGTTGTGATTAGGGATTAATCCCTTTTCAATGCATTCCTATGGAAAATTTGTACAAAGGAAAATTTGCTTAACAGAATTTCATTTGGAATGAATTAATTCCTTTATACAAGGTACCACTGTAGTTGGAAAAGGCCATTTACATGCGGTGTTTAAAGGGGAATAAACAATTTCAAGAGGGCCATTATGTGACCTCAAGACAAAAAACAAAACAAAACAAAAACCAACAACCATGCAGCATATCTTGTAACAGAATATTTGTTATAAAAATGAAGCATTAAAAGTGGTGGATCTTAAACGCCAGTGTGCTTTGACTCATATTTCAGCATATGCACAACAATTCCATAGTCATCCCTGCAAGTGTACACAAAACAATTCTAGTTTGTAGATTTCTGGAATGTTTCTAAGGAATTCTTAAAGTTAAAGTTAAAATGCCCCAATGCAAGAGTAATAGACGATTTGTCACTACTAGCTACACTCTGATCTCCCTATCATTGGGGTTATCCCCAAGCAGATATACTCGTAAAGCCTACAGGCTGAACTTAGCTATACTGCCTCTCATAGCAGTCAGAGATCGATTAAACCTACTCATAATGTTTTTGTAGGGGTGCAGAACCTGTGTCCATGCAGGCACTGATAAAGACAAACTCCATCTTTTATCACTGGGTCTACTGACTCAGAATGAGGGCAGTTTAAGCTCAACAATATATACATATCTAGAAATTCCCTATCCTTATTCCACTGTATGAAAAACAGATTAAGTCATTCTTAAAGTATCAATTAGCTGACATTCTGTAGTACACTTACACAAACAGCGTAACTTTAAGACATGAACTGCTTTAATTTAATATATCCCTTTGTAGGCATTATCTGTTACACATTACGTCATGCAACTCAGTATGCAACGGGAATTGTTCATGGATTTATTGGGTCTGTGACCATATAATAAAGATTGAAGTTTTAATGAAGATTTCTTAACTCATGGTGATTCAATTCCAAAAGTTATGCCATTTGTCTAAGTGTGTAACAGGATTTTAGTTATTCTGTCCAATACTCAACTGGTTCATTGGTTTGTTTGGGTTTGTTTTGCAGTTTTTCTGAAAGTACAATAATTAATTCTGAATCAGCCTTAAGCATTCCTTATCTGCATTATAAATCTATTGATAATAACACAGAACACTTTCTTGCTCTAAAAATACACTTGTACAGTATAAGTATAGTATTATCTGAATTATCCTAAATTACTAAACTGAAAAAAGTTTGGTCATATCTAAAAAAATGGTGTTTTCTATGCTGACTAGTTCTCAGGATGCAATTTATATTGGCGAAATTCTACTTTGAACTGTCCATATTCTGTTTTCCAGGTCTTAAAAAGAAACATACAGAAACCAAAAATGAAATTTATAATCTGAATTATTACTAAGTGCTATCTTGTTGTATAACCTACCAGAGGAGTCAACAAATAAATATATACTAGCCTAGAGTCCTGTTTCTAATTACATATTTTCAAACGGTTCAACATGGCATGGTCCACTATAAAGGCAGAAAAATAGAAAATGGCAGGAGGCCCCACAGAGTTGCTGCATGGCATAGCAAAATGCAGCTTTTGCTACACTGCATATATTGCTTAAAATGTATGCATTTTGGATGCTGCTCACACTGCATTGCCTCCAACAAACCCAGACAGATGGGCAGAACGGAAGGATGACTGAAGTGTATTAAATGTATGTTTTAAAAAGCCAAATGCATGCCATGAAAAAGCCCAGTGGTTCAGACCGGAAGGCCTTTTTGGCAATTTCACTGTTCACCCTTATGAACTACATAACCTCATGTTGATGTACAGTACAACCCCATTATCCATGGGATCAGTATGCAGTGATTCACTTATTCACAGCTTGAAAATACTAAAAGAAAAAAAATCAGAAAAATATTTCCACATGTATTACCAGAACTAGCCACTACAGGGGACCAGAGACTGTGCCATTAATACAGGCTAGTGAAGAATATATAGGATGGTCTCTGGCACGCGTTCTGATAATGCATGTGAAAATATATTTTTCTTCCCCCCCCCCTTGTCACTAGGCTCTCTCTCTGTCGTTTGTTCATTATTATCCACAGTTCTTATTATCGGGAGAGGGCTTGGAACCAACCCCCAGTGGATACAGGGGGTTCCTACTGTATACATTTATGCCAATACAAGTACTCATTTAATGCCAGAGCAAGAATAATGTGGAATTTTCCTGATCCAATGACACCTGGACCAACCCCATTTCTTCTCATAGTTGGTGCCTCCTACCAATGAAACTGCAGCAGGCCTCAGCTCAAAATCCTGATACCAAAAAAGGTGAATTGAAAAGTAATCACACATCAGCTTGTCAACTCCAGCACCCTGCCTTTTGTCAGACTGCTTGCCCAATTTCACAACCACTATGTCTGCTCGAAAGACAGTTTGAGGGTAAGTGGAACGACCCAACTGTATACATCTGTATTGGTAGTAATATTCAAACATGACAAGGTACAGATTCGACACCTCCACTACCTACGACAGGCCATAGTGACTGAAAGCAAGTAGAAAACCTACAAACTGGTCCAAAATGGTCCTGTTCATTTTATTCTCAAATATATATTTTAGAATCTCATAGCAAATGAAGTCAAACTCAGGACATCACTAAGAACACATCCAAACCTAGTTTTCCCTAATAATGAAATCAAGTATTTAAAAGAAATGTTTTAAGAGCTGTTCTTCACAAAAACAAAACACAACAAAGCCAAGTTTTTGTTCTTGGCTTTCTCAGGTGTACATCCAGTGACCAAGTTAGTATGACAAATGGGTGGGAGATCACTTTTAAAACTATGGGTGTTATTTATCTCCCATCTTTCTTCCAATGGCAGTACTCAGGAAGATGTTCAATATTTATTTATTTATTTATTTATTTATTTATACTGCCCCTTTAGTGCAAACCACACTATCGGGGGCAGTTTACAAAATAAAAAATACAACAATAAAAAGATAAAAAACATCCAATTAAAATACAATTAACATCCAATTTTAGAATCTTGTAAAACGCATTTAAAACAGGCACTAAGTAGTTGCAACCCCCCCCACTAATATCTCCAATAAAGCCAGTGTCTTCACTAATCAAAAACCAGTCTAAACAAGACCTATGTACTGAAATTTAATGGACTGTATTAATAACGATGAAAATCAGAACAAAAAAGGGCCATGGCTATTTCATACATTAAAATGCCAAAACACTTCACATTAACAACACAAGTTAATAAATTCAAAAACACCCCACAGCAGCCCATGGAGCACCTCAAGGAAACAATGCAAAAAGGATATACTCAAAACAAGGAGGAAAGCCTATTGGCCATTATTATTCTAATCTTGACAGAACTCATATTATGACTTCACTAATATCAAATTCTCATCTAGAGTTTTGCAATGGTATGGTACAAATGGGGATATACACAAAGGACACACTCGTATGTAGTGCTGTTGCCATTTGAAATAAAAATGCCAATACATGTCTTCATGATGCTACCAAAGTGAGCTGGGAGTATCCAAAACATCTAAAGCAGCTCAACATATAACTGAGATCAAGCCCAATTGTGTGGGCAGGATGATATACAAATCCTCCACCAACATCCTACTCTGTAGTACAATTAAATTGGGCACACAGGGAAGGTTATTGGAGTAATGAGAAGCTTCTTTACTGCAAAGTGCCCAGAACATTGACAGGAATATTGTACAGAAAAACTGTTATTCTTCCCTCTACAATTGTGACACCTTGTCTTACACACCCTCCATAACCATTCAGCTTCAACCTTTGCTCTTCACAGGCACTAATGAGAGTTCTTTCTTCATCTAACTGCTATACCCTTGATGAGGAAGGTCAAAGGGTTCATGGAGAGCTACTCGTTCCTTCCCAGCTATGCTTTAATATCTTGCACTGGGATCAATGTGAACGGGTTTTACATTTTTAAGTGTTATTCTGAAAGAAGTGTAGAAGGGGGGCTTATTGAAGGTTCACGGTATACTGGTCACTCACCCCTAAGTGAGAAAGAATCCTTGAAGGGGATCTAGTAAGTGAATCAAGAACTAACCTTAACACATTTTGAGTATCACTGGATGGTTGGTTTCCAAGCTGAAACTTGTGTCATTAAGTTTCTCTATTTCTAATCACAGGCACTTAAAATTTTATTTTGATATCTACATACTCTGCTTACACACTATCCTTATACTGTAGTTGCTTCAAAACTGTATTTGTATAGTTATTGATTATCTAAACATAACTGGAAAATATGTTAAATTGGTAATAGAAAAGAATGGTCAAAATCCCAATCAAGTAAGTCCACCTGTGCAACAGGATTTTGGCCATACATTAAAATATATTTATGATTAGGACAAAATCACAACCTTGACAATTACTACAATTGGTACCAACCATAACAACACTTGAGAATGTCACTAATATAAGGGTGACATCTATTTTATTTAGTTATTTCTGCATATGTCCTATCCCACCCCCGCTATTATACATCATCATTCAAATGTGTTGCCATCATATTTCATTACAATTGCTTGTGTCATGAGCCACAGCATAGATCTAGACGTGCATCTGGAATGGGCCACTGAAATCAGAATAGGCTGCAGACCTGCAGTAGTTTGCAGCATTTGGAGTTTATGCTTCCTAATGCTAGAAATTCTGAAAAAGCATTGTGAGCAATCGTCTGATCACAATTTAATATTTCACCTTAATGAAGATGTAGAGGATTAACTGCTGGTAGAAAAATATCTGGTTTTTGGCATATAAGTGATGAGACACTATGCCAGTTTAGTAATTGCCTCTTAGGTTGCATTATGTATATAAACGTCCTAGTCAATGTTAAAGAAAAGCCAGAATCAATGGATGTCAGTTGCAGCCAAAACAAAAACAGTGGCAACAGGTGAGCGGGAGAGGAAAAGCCTCACACAGAGTGTGGAGAAGTGTGCATGCCCATATGGATGCATGCCTTAAACTTAAAGGAACCTCACTGACTGTCCAGCCTATTTCCTAACAGGCCACGGACCTGTACAGCCTGGAGGTTGAAGACCTCTGCTCTAGATTATGACTTTAATTATATACCAGGCAAGATAAATTAATAGATCAGCTATAAAGATTATCTGGTGGGAGACAGCTACTCCTCAGCCAACGCCTTAATCTGCTGTCCTTTAATTCTGGGCAAGCATTTTGAAATAAGTTACCCAGGATGCAGTGCATTCCCGTAGTTTGTGGAGGGGTAGGAGGAGTTTTTTCATCAAGTTCTGGACATTGTTTTGCAGCAGTTTTTGTACTTTAAGAGCTTTAAAAAGTAGGGAGCCGAGGTTTCTTTGCTTTCTCTTGTGTTTTTGCATTGCTTGTCATTGCACTTTGGGCGGGAATGACCTGGGGTTTGTCTTGCTGCACTCTTTTGTCCATCTTCACATTTTCCATTGCACTATCGGCAGGAATGACCTGGGGTTTATCTTGCTTTTGTCCATCTTTGCATTGCACTGCGGGGGGGGGGGG
>JAHTLZ010000204.1:97833335-97884377 GCA_023846285.1 Phrynocephalus versicolor | reverse complement strand
CCCCTCTGGAACGGATTAATCAGTTTCCAATTCCTTCCTTTGGGATACCCCGTTTTGCAAGATGAATTTATTGTAAAATGAAATGACTCATATAACAAATTACATTTGTCTTAGGAGGCACCACTGTATGCAGTCTGCAGTAGCTGATATATCTGTAGCTACAAATAAATCTGTGTGCATCTTAGGCTGTATACTTCAGCAGAGGATATCCGCAACTCAACTAATTTTCTCTGTTATCTTTTCACAATGCATGAAGAACTTCTAGAATAGAACCTAGAACAGAACTGCTTTTACTGTTATTCTCATCTCTACAATAATTCTCAAACATTAGATTGTAATTTTGGTAATAAAATTGATTGGGACTGTTCTAATGTGGGGAATGATAAATGTAATCCGATGCACTAGAGCAAGCCAGGATACTATCCAAGGATATGCAGAGAAGAAAATGTGACAAAATGATTGCAATTCTCTTCAACTTCAAAAAATGTTATCCATTATTATTTCCATTTAAATTAAGATAACCAAGTAACAATAATTAAACATCTTAACAGTTCTAATAATTTGAAGGATTTTTTTGCTGACTTCATATGTATGAAAATATATGAATTCAGAATCAAAGGTTTCAATAAGCCTCTCTCCCACTCTAAACCAGAAGGTCCAAAACTTAAGACTGAGCACCAATTGCTTTGGCTTATCACCGTTGTACTAAGAACTCCAGCCTCAACTTATCCCCAAATGCATATAACTGTAATGTTTCCCAAAAATGTGATTAGTTTGCTAGACAGTAGTGTTGAAAAATCAAATCTTTCTAGAAATGACAACTGCATTGTCTGACTCTGGCTTGATTTATGCGGTTGGGGGTGTGTGATACATGCATATTAGGCAGGTTGCTTGCCATAACTGTAGTTCTTCAAGTGGTCCTCCATGACTTCATCCACATGTGTATTTTGATCATCATTGTGAACTTGATCATTTTGCATGAGGTCAGAGGTTCATCATAGCATATTTGTCTCCATGACATCTTTAGTTGCTGATCAGCATTCCAATTCATAATAGGGTGTACGATAGTGCAATATATCTTTTAAATGGTCACTGATCTTTTTGTCACATGACACTTGATGTTGTATGCAATTTGGCCATGCACCATTGATACTTGCTATGACTTCGTGATCCAGACTCCTGTCAGCAGTGATTGTGAACAGAGGTATTTGAACTCCTTAGATCTTGGTAGGTTCATACCATTGCTTTGGATCATACCACATTCAACTTGGTCGGTTGTCAGAGACTCTGTCTTCCTTTCATTCAGGCGCAAGCTAAACATTGCCAAAGGATCACTCCATGCTTAGGCTTGGTATTCAAGATCTGCCTTAATCTGATCGGCCTCTTCACTCTTGAATGACGGCGTCTAAGAGGAGACCTGATTGAAGTTTATAAAATCATATACAGTGTGGACAAAGTGATAAGGAAAAACTGTTTTTCCCAACACACAACACTAGAACTAGGGGGCACTCCATGAAACTTTGGGGTGCTAGATCTTAAATAAACAAGAGAAGGTACTTTTTCACCCAGAGGATAATTGGTCTATGGAACTCCCTGCCAGAAGAAGTGGTGACAGCTGTCAGCCTTAACGGCTTTAAGAAAGGATTCGACAAATTCATGGAGAACAAAATTATCAATGGCTATCATTATGGATATCTAAGGACAACCTCCGGGTTGGACAGATAGGTAGGACATCTCTCAATGACCTTTGCAGGGAATCTTAAGCAGGTGAAGACATCTGCTTAGGAATAACCCAAAGCAAATGGTGAGCCACTGTGTGCGACAGAATGCTGGACTAGATGGGCTGTGGCCTGTTCCAGCAAGGCAGCTCTTATGTTCTTATGATCATGATTTCATCAGTGTAAAGGAGTGCCCAGGGTGCCGAATTCTGCAGTACACAAGTGACTACATCCATAACCAAAATAGAAAAGAAGTGGGGGAAATGCTGATCCTTGGTGGACCCTAACCATGAAACAAAAATCCTTCAATGTACCTGCAGTGACGTGCACATGGCTCTTCTGTGACTCATAGAGCAGTTTGACCCAAATGACAAGTTCTTCTGGGACTTCATGATGTTGCAGCGCATACCAGATGATATCATGTAGAATTCGGTTGAACACTTTATTGAGGTCAAGGAATGCTGCATGCCCTGGTTTCTGTTTTTCCCTGTTTTTTGAGTAGCAGCCGGGCAGCATGAACTGCATTAATCGTTCTGCAATTCATGACAAAGCCAGTTTGACGACGCTTATTTGGACTGTGGTATGGATTTGTGTGTTGATGACTTGGTCAAATATTTTAAGAGTATGGTTAAGAAATCTAATCAGTCTGTAGCTGGCAGGTTTCCTCTTATTTTTCCAGATTGGCACTGTTGTGCTACGTTGCCAGTCATCAGGTATCTTATTCTCCAGCACCACTTGATTAAAGAGCTTCATCAGCCAGTCACAATGGTTCCAGTGTTGGGACTTCCACAGTTCTGTCACCACATCATCTGGTCCTGTTGCCTTGCTTCTTCTGCTTCATCACAAACAGATTTGATAGCACCTTTTTAAAGTAATGTTGTGACTTCCATAAGAATTGGGGAAGGTGTAGGCCTGAAAATTCTGGTTAATAAGAGGAAAAGAAATGCAATGGTATAGCAGTGGCAAATTATGGAAATTACTGGTGGTGAAAGAGTGCCAATGTTGTAGGAAAGAGGTTAGAGATGATAAACCATCTCCCAGTGGTGCAGTCATAGCGACCTCGGTCAAGATTGAGTCAAGAACTCTGTTTGGATTTTTTTTGTCTTGGCATTATGAAGAGATGGTACGGTACTATACTTACAAGAGCCAGTCTAGGGTGCTGGCCTTTTTGAGTATAACAGGTAGTCAAAGAGTTAGACAGAGTGCTGCCTATCCGTTGAGGTTTGGGCAATTGGTAAGTTGGTAGCCCTTCCCACAGGCACCAGAGCTACTATAGTACTGCAAGGGTTGGTTGGTTGTAGTAACCCATCTGCTTAGCAGTTGCTTTCTTTTTTTATGAAGATTATTCATAATGTCATTAATTTTAAGGATGAATAACCCTTCCCTGTCAAAGGGCAAGTTTTCAGTATGTGCCCCAATATTCTCTGTTAGGCCTCCTGTCCACAGCCAGGTGTGGAGCTGTAGGGAGACAGCTGTACAGAGGAGCACATTGTGTAGAGTGGAGTGCACAGTGCATCTGCTGTGCCACAAGGGCATTGTTTCTTGATGAAATCTGTAGACTAAGATCCTGTTGTCATCAGACAGGGTGTACAGCAAAGGCTATCATTGGTAGCCCCCCACCCCACCCACAGCCCTGTTGGTAGTTGGCTATCTGCATAGTGAATGATGGAATAGAGGGACTTGGCAAGATGAAGGATAAGGTCTGAGTACAGTAACCCCCCGCCGATCGCGGGGGTTAGGGACCCACCCCACCTGCGATCCATGAAAATCCGCGATATGCAGAAGCGGAGGGGGGCCTGGGGGTGGGGTGGGGAGATTGCAAAAGTCTTGGGGCGGTACGCGCCGGTGGCAGCAGGGGGATCTGACCTCCTGCTGCCGCCCGCCTGCGCCGCCCGAGACTTCTTGTCTGGGGCCGTCTCCATCCAAATGAATTGCCAATACATTTCAATGGAGAAAATTTTCCCCATTGGAAAACATTGGCTCAATGCTTTCCAATGGGAAAAATTTCTCCATTGAAATCCATGGACAATGCATTTCAATGGAGATTGCGCCCCCCCTCCCGCCGCCCCCGCACGGCCCCAAGACTTCTCGGAGAGACTGGGGGGCGGCGCAGAGTGACCCGATCGCACCCCTCCCCCCAGCAGTGCAGGTACTGCGATCCCGCAATGTAGTGGGACCGCGGTACCTGAACCACGAAATGGCGAGGGGTGACTGTAGCATTGGAGTTTAGACAAAATAGAGTCTGCATATGTCTGCTACGGTGGCAGTGACCAAGGATGAAATCTTCCAAGGAGTTGGATTCAGAAATTCAGGACAGAGAATCATCTGATCTTGACGCCTGATCCTGGTCAGGTTCCTGTATGCCATGTAGAGTAGGCCCATCAGGAACTGAAGATGTCACTAGCCTTGATACCATTGAGAATGTTCATGTTATGAGTCAGTATCAAGGTCTTCAGAGTCACAGCATTAAATGGAAAAGCTCCCATGCTTGTGTCACTGTCCAAAATGAGTACTGCAACACAAGAGAAGTCAGAAGATGATTGGTGTCTCTGTCATTCAGTGGCCTCAGTATCAAGGGATAGCAGCCTTTTCAACTTAGCCTTCAAAGCAGTTTGTTTAGTGGACAGCGGGAGTTGTGTGTTCAGAACCAATGGCATTGCAGCCATCAAAGGTAATTCGGGACCCATAGGCCACTGGTGACAACCTGAGTTCTCCAGATTCAAAGGTTAGGGGCCCTAGCATCAGGATTAGGTGTAGGGCTTCAATATTGAGTTGGAAACCCATGCTGCAGGTGGCCAATACAGTGGAACCTTGACTTACATGCTGCTTGACTTGCAGCATATTTGACTTGCAGCAAGAAGGGGCCTGGTTTGACTTGAGTCGCAGGCTTTGACTTACAGCTCGGAGCCCCGTCGCAAGGCACCGGAATCGGACGGCAGCCACGACCCAGCATCACGGATGCCACCTCCAAACTGTTCCTGCCTTCTTCCTCTCCTCCGGCAGCGGCGACTTCGGCAAGGCCAGCTCCGAGCACCTGGAGCTGGTCCTCGGCCTCACCAAAGCCACCGCTGCTGCAGGAGAAGAAGGGCCGGGAGCTCGGGGCTGGCCTCGCTGGTTAGACAGTTGGCTCAGTCTTGTAAAAAATCTGGCTGCAGAAGTCTGGTCCACAATGGAAGCATTTTAGTTGGGGAGCTGTACAGTTGTGGGACTCTCATGATAAGCATAGAGTTGTTCAGAACTTGGAACATCAGGTTAAAAATCAGTAAAACTTAAATGTTAGACATTGTTGCTATGAACATTAAAAAGTGGAGGCGTATAACTTGTGGACTATAATTCCACTGCCTCCTCCTCTCTTTGAAGAGACATTTCATCTACATCCCCCGAAAGAATCTCCTGTCCCAGTCAAATTTGTGTTAAATTGCTGTTTTCGGGGGTCTTTTTCATCATCTGGAACGGATTAATCCACTTTCCCATTACTTTCTATTGGAAAAGTTCATTTGACTTAAGGCATGTTTGACTTATGTCTAGACTTCCAGAACGGATTAACGACATAAGTCAAGGTTCCACTGTACAACAATGGTCTTGAGCTAGACTCTGGTGTCAATTTAGAGTAGACAATGCATGGCCAAAATAGCAACGTGGCACCAAAGAGAAACATAGCATCCTCGAACACAACCCTGCGTGGTCCAGAATGCTCCCCAGAAAGGAACCATGGGAAGCCCATTAGAGGTGCAAGCATGACATTGGGGCAGGGTATTCTAACAACCTCTTTTTTTCTTTGCTCTAGAACATTCCAATAGCTTTGTGCAGGTACAGAAGCAACCTACGTGTGTGCATTCATGGAGACTATGATGAAGAAATTATAGCTTACATGCTTGGGCATTTTATCATTATATCATTCAGTAGCTACAACGTAGAACCATCTTAATCTAGCTCAGAATAATAGGAATAAAGGCTTTTTGACTATCTTTAACCTATGGAACTCCTTTCCAAAATATCCATGTTCCTGTCATTCACAACGCAAGTCAAAACAAAAATAATTCTAAATCGCCATGCACAGTAATTGCTGTACAGAGTAGTTTTATAAGAAGTAGCTGTGTTAGTCAGTGATAATATACCAGGTAAAAACAAACATTAAAATATAAAATAAAAAATTGACAAAAACACTATGGGACCTCTGAGGAAATGGATCTGTCCACAAAAGTTCACATTAAAATATAACAGTATGTAAGGTGCTATAATGTTTTGTCCTCTATTTTTTAATTTTGTTTTGCCTGCTATAGTGTATAGAGTGCTATTCTTTTGAGAGCCTATGTTAGTGTTTTTATGAAAAAAACTGATTTATTTTCTTATTCTGCGTGTTTAGGGGAGTCTAGTTTATGATACATCTGTCATTTTCTTTGGTGCAGCATGTGAATCTTCTGGTACTGATATATTAGCTTCAGCTGCACACATTTTACCAGTTTGGCAACAGAGTTCAACGAATTCTACCCAGGGCTTCATTTAGGAATTCTAATACTACTGAAAGGTGGAACTCATTATTGTCTTCCTAAATTAGACAAAAGCAATAGAGAAAGACACTAAACGAGTGGACACCTGTCAAACTTGTTAACTGCAGTAATGTTTTTCTTTTAAAACTCAGCATGCCAACGAAGAAAATGAAGTTTAAATCCAACGTGGTACTGGCACTCTATTTCCAAAACGTTTCCTTTCTCTATCCCATGCAGTTTGGAAGCTGCCCAAAACTGGCTTCAGAGAACTTCCCAGGCCTCTGGAGCAGGTATTACTGGCTCCGCTACTGAGGAAAGGGCTTCTCCTGGATGCAGCATTCTCAGTTAAACATTTTGCACCTCCCAAGACTTGTTTTGAAGGAAATGCACCTCACATCAAGAATTCACACATCTACAAGATGTGCAGAGCATTTTGGAGGGAAAGAGTCTACAAAGAACAATGCAGGCAGCCAATATGAGCATTTTTAGAAAATATATATGCACAAATATGGTTCAGTCAATGGGGGAAGTTGCATTGTTACAAAAAATGAACAAATAAAAGCATTCTTCAAAAATGTATAAAACTGAGTGTGAATTTCAGTGGTAGTGAAAACAAAGTCTTGCCAACTGATTTGAAACAAGGATGAGAGAAAGGTGCAAGCGAGATTCAGAAAAACCCAATGAAATCAAAACATACATGTTCAAATCTCTAGGCTGCAATGGGAAGACGAAATAACCTCTGTCTGTTTAAAGTAGATTCTGGTGTTCCACAAGTAGGTCCAATACTGATCACCTCCTTGAGCCTGAAATCCCTAGTTCAAATCTTATATCATCTCTCAAAATGAACCTTCTGTTTATATCCCCTCAAATGTGTAATACAGAACTACTGTAATGTTCAGTCTTATGTTGTAATTTAGCAGAAGCATATAAAAATATAACAAGCACAAATGTTATTCTTGTCTTTATGTACTTTCAAAACCCCATGACTGAAAACATGTCTGCATCTGAAGACAGAAAAAAATTTGAAAAAGATAACTGGAGTTCTTGAAAGCACTTCTGTGATCCACAAAATTCCTCGTCCCTTAATCACCAGAACTGATCATAGTGAATGCCTGAAATTTATGGAAGACACAAAAGCCATCTTTTCCATGAGAAGAATTTGAGTTGTCAAACTGAGAATTCAAGAGTGGCGTATATTTTTTTCATGCTGAATGCTTATGAAAAAACTATAAAAATACAGGTAAGCAACATCTATGGGAAACCTCCATCTTTTGCCACCTACTTTGAAGAATTCAGCTTTCATGTACAAAAGTATTTACTATGAATACTAGATTTTCCAGCATATTTTAACCATTTAAGCCCTTAACATATTTTAGGTCCTCTATCCCTAAGAAGAGACATTTATGTTTTTCCATAGCTTCTGGCATACTGCTTGTACTAAATACATAATAAGCTGCACAAGAAATTATAATTCACTTTCATGCAAAATGAGTTTACACATCCTGTCATTTCCACACACAATTATGCTCAGTTTAATTCTTCAAACACTACTACACTTCCTTTAATGGAGATAATGTATCTTTGTTTAATTGAGACATATTAATATGTTTCAAGCCAGTTGTTTAAATTTTAAAAAGATAATACTTTTGAAACATAAATAAAGTCTCTCAGTTGTGGGACTATTAACGTTTAATAGCGTGGCAGGGATGAGTGTGGCAGGGATAAAGGTGTCTAAAATAAGCCTGGTTAGCATACAAGATAAATAAAATCCACCTATAATTCACACAATGTAGGCACAAGTAAGCTTCTGGCGTCACATGCTTTGCAGGCTTGAGACACCACTACAAGTGTTTTTCTTTCTTTTTATAACTAAATTGTAAAAGGAATTCCTTTTTGTATTCAAATTTAAATCCTTTGTTTACATCAGTGGTAAACAGGACTTGCAAGTTTAATGGTTACTGCTCTTCGAGGCCACAGCCAGTATTTGCTACTGCTGAAAATGGGATCTCTATTTCTGTAATTCCTACTCAAGTTCAGATATCAAGATACGGTTTCCCACTAAAAGCAAAGTGTGCTGCTAAGATAATTCATAATAGTTAAATATTTAATGCAAGTATATTCTGGAATGTACAGCATTTTTCCATGCATAAGACTATATTTTTGTCTAAAATTGTTAAACCTAAAAATGAGGGTGATTTTATACATGGAAGTAAGCTGAGGAGAGAACTGTGTATTTGGGAAACTTTAATTTGGGGTTGGAAAAGTGAGGGTCGTCTTATACATGGGTGCGTCTTATAGATGGAAAGATACAGTATTCTGAAGGCATAGCAAGAGCTTGCTTTTGTCAGCATCAGCCATGATCAGCCACACTTTAGAAAGCTCTGAAACTGAAACCAGAATAAAAGCAGATTATACTAGAGCACAATGGGTATAGAGTGGCAGCTCGAACAGGCTATTCAAAGTCAAATGTAACACTGGCAACCACAAATCCAGACATGGAGCCTCAGCATTTCTTTGGATTCTTGCTGCTGCATTCTCAAAAATCTTCCACTACAATGGCTTAACAAATGGATCTATACACTTCTCAAATACTTTCCATGCCCCAAAAACATGAAAAATTCCAATGCTAACATGACATGTAATAAAAATAGTTGAATACTAACCTTTTGGGAGACTTAAAAGTGCAGGGGGGTTCTCTTGAGGAGCTCTGTCAGGTTCCTGGGGAGGTACAACCATGGCAAGTGCATGCATCGGTACACGTGGAACCTGTAAAATCAACTCATAGACAAAGACTAATGTCAGTGGTTGTAAGTGGTAGCCCAGAACTTAACCCAAAGTACTCAGAACACATGTAGTCTACCATAAATGTGCATATTTTTAATGACATTCTTCACATGTTGAATTAAAAGCGCTGGCCCAATACGGTTGTTTTCACCTTTCCCTGTGTGGTCAAGGTGACTGTAAATCAGAGTTTGTCTGTTAAAAAAAGCTTTCATGCATGACTTCTCCATGGCTGCCTACAGTTTCTAGAGCTGTGCCCTGTCCATTTCTAATCTTGTTCACAATATCCTTAATACATCATGACACTATACTGTGAGAAACCTTTAACTAGCCCTTGTGTAACACAAACAGTTCTGCTAAGCGTTCTTCAAGCAAAAGAACACTCTGGGTCAAATGGGAAATTAGCATTACTAGAAACAACCCTGACCATGGCTTCAGTCATTCTCCATGACAGATATAATGTTTAGAGACCAAGCTATAGTCTGAAATGCAATTCTTAAGTGATTTAATAGAATATTAAAAATAGCGGAGTGTGATACTGTTAACAAAAAAACCTAGAGCTTGCTGGTCTCATTGGCAGATGGGCGGTATAGAAATTAAATAAATTAAAAGAATTAAATAAATAAGAGCTGCAGCAGTAGATTTCAAATTGAACTCGGTGTCTTGACATGCAATTATATTCCACTTATCTTCTTCCAAAGTATATTAAAATTACACTGAACCTAAATATATAATTATAATATGTAATATCTACAGAACTGTATTAATGGCAGTCCATGTTCTAGGTATTTTCCAAAGGGAGGCAGAAAAAGTTATAGAGGTATCTCAAGTAGATATCAATTAAATCAATTTACCATTTTACTTTTTAATTAAATCATGCATTTAAAATATTTGCAAAAGTTCACCTTGCAATGCTACACTTAGAAGTGTTACAGCTTACCTGAGACTGGTCCTGAGATGGTGGTGTGAGCTGAGACATGTCTGTAGTTGGAACTGACAGAACATTGTTTGGATAATCCAATAAATAGGAAACAACATTTGTGTGACCCCCCTTTGCAGCTTCAATGAGCATAGTTGAACCATCCTGGAATACACATTTGATGAAAATAACATAAAGTTACTTATTATTTGTGGATTGTTCCAGACCAGATTCCTATGAGTATATTATGATATCCATAAATATAAGATATTTGAGGAAACATACATGTGGAAAATTAACAGGATATGCAGCAATAAAATTACCTAACTACTGTATATACTCGAGTATAAGCCTAGTTTTTCAGCCCTAATTTTGGGCTGAAAAAAGGGGTCCTCGGCTTATATTCGGGTCAATACTTTTAGCCACTGAGGCAAGTTTGGGTCAGTGGCTAAAAGTCATTTTAAACATTGTGCGTCACTTCTCCTGACGCCCCCATGTTTAAAATGACTTTTTAAAAGGTCATTTTAAAACAATGTTTAAAATGACTTTTAGCCACCAAGTCAAGCACTTGCCTCGGTGGCTAAAAGTCATTTTAAACATCACACACACACCCAGCTCACAAAGGAGGAGTTGCCAGGCCCTGCTGTATTTCCCACCCTAGGCTTATACTTGAGTCAATAAATTTTCCCAGTTTTGGGTTTAAATTAGGCCCCCCGGCTTATATGTGGGCCGACTTATACTCGAGTATATACGGAATATAACTTTTTGCACAGTAAGAACACAACTGACAAGAGTACCTTAAGACGATGGGTGGGATCTGCACCATGAGCTAAGAGCAGCTCAACAACAGCAAGATGGCCGCCAGCACATGCCAGTGACACAACTGTGTGATCATTATTAGCAGTAGCCCGGTTAACATTGGCACCTATAGGCAAGGAATATATAATTTAGGGGAAATTCTATGTAAGAAAATCAATGAAAGGCAATATTGAACTAGCATGCAGATTACAAATCCTCTCATTTAAATAAAGTGTAAATGATCAGGCTGAAACAGAAACATAAACAGTTGAAAATCACTTTTATTTTCTAAACATTTCATAGACAATGTGGTTTACAATTAGTTTTCAAGTTAGTGGGTTGGATCCAAGGGAAGGCATATATAAAGACAGCCCATCTACACAAGGTATCATCTGCCTAACTATGAGATCTCTCTGCGATGGCCCATATCACAGTCCTTCCTATGCAGCAAGAGAAGGGAACTCGACTGCAATATTCTCAATGAAGACAGAGGTGGCTTCTGCTTTTGGCCACTCAGCATGTCTTTCCCCCAGAGGCTTCGCCTCCCTACCACCCTCATTTCCGGCACCCGAAAGCTGAAAGGAGGAGGACAACAGGGAGGTGAAGCAACTGGGCTCTGCAATCAGCCACCCACTTTTGCTCCCCACCAAACCAGCTGTCCTCCACCCACTGCAGCGAGCAACGGAGAAAGGGTAGCCGGTTTAGTGGGGAGCAAAGTCAACTGGCTGAAGCGAGACCGGGCGGCAGGAGTAAAGCCACTGCCTGCCACTCGCCACTGCTGTGGCAAGAGGGGGGGGAGACAAAGGCTTCTCTCCTGCCGCCTGGTTTTCAGTTAAGCTAGCTCCTGGTTGCCCCAACTGAAGAAGGTGGCATCACCGCTCACCCCACCTGGGTCAGGGAAGCCCCGATCCGATCTTTGATTAGAAAAAAGCTGTCGGCTCCTTTGCTGGAAGTGCCTTCTTGCGACCGAAGTCCCCCTCCCTCAGGCTGCCCAGCACCACAGGGACACCCTGTAGAAGGTGGACTTGAGTGCCCCTGTGGTGATGGGGAATCACTGCTGGTGATCTGCACCTCCGTCAAAGCACCTGAAGACACGGACCCCCGTGGTGCCATCAGCCAGGTGATTTTGACAGCCTGGCACTTGCACTCTGCGTTCGAAGCCTGTGGATCTGTCAAAACCACCTGGCTGTCAGTGCGCCTCTTTGGATCCATGTTGCCTGCCTGCTTTCTGGCTACAGGCTGAAGGAGAAAGCACCACGTAACTCAAAACAAAAAAAAAAAAGGATTAATTTTTCGTAACTAAAAATTTCCCCATATCGGCCAATTTCCCTTCATAATTCAAATTTTTCATTGTTCAAGGCATTTGTAATTCAAGGCATCACTGTACCAGCAAACATAATCTTTGTACCACTGCAATGCATTCTTCACATAAAATATACCTCACACCCATCATTAAGCAATCTTTTAGCTGGTGTTACTACTACTAACCTTTGCTAATAAGAAATTGTACAGTGCATAGATGACCCGCTCTTGCAGCCTTCATAAGTGGTGTTCTTCCACCTTCGGATTCATGTTCCTATTTTAGAAATATTAAGAAGACCATATATAGCTAATTGGACAAAAACATAAGCACAGTGATAGCCAATCTACTGCTCTATTATCAGATCAAAAAGAGACCCAGGAGTCCCTGCATGGCCTGTATACAGTAACCCCCCTGCCTATCGCGGGGGTTAGGGACCCAACCCACCCGCGATGCCTGAAACTCCGTGATATGCGGAAGCGGGTGGGTCCCTCGATATAGTGGGACCGTAGTACCTGAACTGCGAAAATGCGGGGGGTGACTGTACACCTGTAGTGCTTTCCCACCAAAACCAAGCGCATCAGCACTGGTGTTACCAAGAAAACCTCCTTCTAAGCAGAAGAATACATTCCAAACAAGACTTTATGCAAAACACCAGCCAGCGAAGAAAGAAGACACAGTTTTAATTAGACTTTCATACAGGATTTTGAGTTCCACAGATTCAAAGATATTAGTGTAAGCCCACAATAGAACTAAAGAACATAATCAAATTTGATCTGGCTAGGCAGAAGGGCAGGTGTCTCTGTTTCACACAAGGAAAAGTAAAAGGCTGCACATGTTTTGCTCCACCCATGGTAAGAAGATACTGTATAAATCAGCAACTCCTAACCTTGTTCCCTAGATGTTACTGGACTACAACTCCCAGAAATTCTGGCCAGCAAAGCTAGTGGTGAAGACTTCAGGGAGTTTTATTCCAAGAGCACCTGGAGATCCAAGGTTGGGAACCACTGGTTTAAACTGTTCAATTTGAAATTCATATAAAAAGTTGCATACATAAAGAATTTTTATCACATTCTCTGCTGGTACTTCATGTCAAAACGAGAGCTACAGTATAATCAATATAATAATTGAACAGAAATCATGACAAAGCTCCAGCAACTGAAGGATAAAGGGAAGGAAAAATCCACATTTGAAAAATGGTAGCACACTTTCAATATGGTGAAATAATTAAGTACTGAAAAATGTGGAACATGACGACCTACAACAGCATCTGGATTGCTAATACAATAGGACCACCGTATCCACTGATTCATCAACTACTGATTAAGTTATCCAGTTGGCAGAGGAAATAAATAAATAAATAAATAAATAAATAAATAAATAAATAAATAATTCAGCAGCCTCAAAGCAAGCTACTATCACAAACAGCAGCTGTAAAGCAAGCTACTGTCACAAAACAGCAGTTGGGCGGGTGGCATTCTCTCCTATCCTCGGTCTTCGTTATCCGGGCCCTACTGTATATACTTAAACCACTGAGATCTTTGGCATTCATTCTTCCAGTTCACTGCCCATCTATTCTCCTTAGGTCACATGACTGACGTCTTACTCGATTTGAAAATAAGCAAACCATTTGGTTACATTTCATTAGTTTAAATACATATTGAATTCTTACTAAATCTGCCCCAGCTTGAAGCAGAACATCTGCAACATCAGTGTGTCCATTTTCACAGGCATAGGTCAAGGCAGTGTCTCCAGTTGCAGTCGTAGCATGGACATTAGCTCCTGTTAAAGAATACTAAATTAGATTATTTATACTTGGTTTGTCAAACAGCTACTTAAGCTCCTCAGTTGCAACACAGCTGGCAAGCTCTATATTGCAGAGATGAATAAATCGAAATCAATTTTGGAAAAATAGAGTCACATTATATCTGCATTCTGACTAGTAGGCTGTCTTGAGTAGCTTGCTCTACAAACCCAATGTGCATTCTATATGATGGCTGTATTGAGACATCCAGTCATAGAAAAAGTTTTAAAATATTAATGTCCTACAATTCCAGAATGATCTCCTGCTGCTATTTTATTCTACCTGACTATGGATAAATGATAGAGTCAAAGGGGATGAATGAACAAAGATGCAACCTAAACTAATATCAGCACAAGGCAAGCCTGTAAATATCCATTACTATATTATTTCAACATACTCCCCAACAAACTGTTCTAATTTCAGCACTTGTGTGTTCCACTTTCCCAAACATTTTCCAATATTTTTCTTCTGTTTTAAATTTTCTACTCAAATGAAGAGTACATGTCTTTTCAACAGTTATATTCTCTTCTAATATTCAACAATAATAAAGTAATGATAGTACCATTCTAACCTCTCCCACAAATATTTAACAGTATTTTCTATTTTTTCAGTCCAGTTGACTTCAATTTCACGTAACAATGCTTAAACAACTACCATAGGAGCTTAAGCAATAAGAAAAGGTAATAATTACCTTCGGTAAAGATTTGTAATTTCAACTGTAAATCTCTATTTGTATGTAGTTCAAAAATATTTTCAAATAGAAAACATATGAATAAATACATTGGACCCTTGTATAACAAGCGGTTATCCGCTTAAAGGAAAAAAATTCCGGAGATAGGAGGAAATCGCTTAACAGCCTATGGGGCAAATCCGTACAATACAAAAACGGTCACGATTAGGGAGTAATCCATTTTCAATGCATTCCTATGGGAAATTTGTACAAAGGAACATTTGCTTAACATAATTTCATTTGGAACAAATTAATTCCTTTATACAAGTTACCAATGTACTTTAACTTCATACTACTTTAATGTTTCTAGCATTATCCTTTAATTGTTAACTATATTTTTCTAAATCTTTGTCCTAAAATAGCTCCAAAATTATTTAAGGCAGAACCACACACATCTGAGGACCACTCAAAGAACTCCAGTTATGGTAGGTAACCTGTCTTTCTCCATCGTAGTCTCCATGAAATCACAAAACTGGGCAAGTAGAAATTTCACTTACTGGATGGAGGGCAGTTATGCTGTAATGGATGACACAATGGCTCTGACAAACCATACCTCCACCTCAGACAGACATCAACCCTGTAATGTCTGATAAAGCTGGGCAACTGTGACCAGACAGCTGTGTGACATTCCCTGGAGGAATGCTGTAGATGAAGTGAGCATGTAAGGTGTGTGGCAGTGGTCTCTTTGCCAGATGGTAACTAAGCTAAACTATAGCAAGTACCTATTTGGAAAGATGTTGGAAGGAGACCTGAGATCCAAGAGGTGAAGTCTGGTATCTGACAAAGAGATGAGCGGTCCACTAGAAAGAGCAAGTCTGAGAAATACAAAAGGCCAACCACAAACATCCAGAATATGAAACATCCGTTCCAGGGTCAGACTGCAGATCAGGAAACAGGGTGAGGAGGCTAATGAGCGGAGAGTGAGACATGACCTTTGGGGAAAAGGAGAGGTCCAAGAAAATGGAAAGCTTATTGGGATACAACTGGAGGAACATGGATTGTGGTGTAGGGCAGCCAACTCACTCACTTTATAGGCAGAGGTGACCATGACAAGGAAGATAAGTTTTTAGGACAATTGGTCTCAAATCAGCAGTAGCCAGAGGTGTCCACATCACTTTGAAGGACAACAGAAAGGGACCGCTGCAGCAGTGGAGGCTGCATACCTTAGAATTCTGCTCTGTAGGCCCATAGGATTTGCTTTAGAACAGGATTCCTGAATAAACACCAGGCTTCCAAGTCACGGGGTTGCCAGGCAACTACAGCTAATGTGTAGACCATCGAAAAGAAAGGACTGTGCTGTATGATCGGAAGTAGGGATGTGTGGTTTCCCGGTAAATGATGCAAAGGAGGACAAACACCTCAATTTATAGGCAACCATTCATCTAATTGATCATTTCCATGAAACCTCAAGGATTTGTCTCATTTGCAGCAAATTGGCCATGCTATTATCTTGAGAGCCTGTAGGTCTAGGTCAGTGGTGGTGAACCTTTGGAACTCCAGATGTTTGGGACCACAACTCCCACAGATCCACAGTCACTGTCAGAAGCTTCGAGGTGGCATCCCAGAGGGTGTGAAAAGATGCTAGATATTATGCCTGGTTAGATATGAGTTTCAGGTGGGCATAGGATATCACTGATGTTGTTGATGGAATGGGTGGAGATTAGCAAATGGAGGGAGGGTAAGCAGAGCCAACAGACACACAATCTTGGTCTGCTGAACAAGAGGAATGTATGCCCATGCCATTCTGGAGTCTAGCAGAGCTCTTATAACTTGAGTGAGTTGTAATACAGATTCTATATTGAACCTCGGGCCAAGATCCTCAAGGAGAGTCAAAGTGAACTTGATGTCTCTGCATGCCCAGGTTTTGGATGTGTCCACCATCAGACAATCACTAATGAAGGAAAAAATCAACATGCCTTGGATACTGAGGTAGCCTGGAGCCATGTACTTGGTGAATAACCAGGGCAACATTGAAAGGCCAAGGAGAGGAACTTTGAATTGTTAGGAAATGCTCTCCAGGACAAAACAATGGTACTGACAACGTCTGAAGAAATCAAAATATGGAAATAGGCATTCCTGAGGTCCACAATGGTGAACCAGCGCTCCTTCTTGACCATGGGGCATCAATCTAAATAACATGGTGATGACATAGGCATTGACATCTCAGAGATCCAAGACTGCCTCGGTACCAGTGTCATACTTGGGGATGATAAAGCCGGTTATATATGGTTAAAGGGGATAGAATGTCCTCTTGTAGGATTGATGATGCGGGGGGAACCAGTAGATGTCAGTTGGTGGGAGGGAGTAGAATTTCAAAAGCATACCCCCGTTATAAAATAGTCAGGACCCAATGGTTGATGGGGATGGTGCAACAAGCACAGAGAAAAGCTGCTAGGCAGCGTGTAGTGTCTGGTTGAAGATAAGGTGCAGAGTAGGGAATCTCACAAGGAAGAGACTTAAAAAGACTCAGTTTTCCTTTTATTCTATTTTTTCTTGTATCACCTGAATGACATTGGTGGTTTGGTCCTGGTGCAGTGAGGTTTCTTCATTTACAGTAATGGTAAGTGGAGGTTGATGGTGGTGTCTGCTTTGCTATCAGACTGGAATCTGTAATAGGTTGCTTTTCCACAATTTTCTGTACTACCTTTGGTATGGTTGTGTGTGTCAGAGAAAACAATCCATCTAACTGTGGCCTGTTTTTATGGACGTTATCCATTATGTCATTAGTTTGATGGTTGAACAACCCCTTCCCATCATATCTTCCATGTGAAGACCTTCCATGTAGGTTTGTATATCACAGGGGTCCTCGAAGTTTTCAAACAGCAGGCCAGTCCACCACCACCCAGACACCACTGGGGGCCGGATCACAGTCCAAAAGCAGCTGCGGAGACTGGCTTGCTCACAAAACGGGGTAGGTGGGGGGTTGCAATTGGTCCCAGGGGCCGGATTCAGGACCTTGGCGTGCCGCACCTGGCCCCAGGGCCTTAGGTTGAGGACCACGGGTATATCATGAGAGAGCCCTGGGGCATATCAGCAAAGAAAAACAGCAGCCAAGATGCTCTGGGCCACACAGTCCAGAAAGCAGCAGGCAGATCTCATTTGCTAAGTTGCTAGGAAGATGGTATCATGGTGGATTTTACAGGCTGACATCCTTTTCTCTTCAGGGAGGGAATCTAGAAAAAGGACTGCCACAGTTGTCACAGGAATCATGCATCCCCATTACACTCTGATTCTCATCATGAGGGAAACTGTAATAAATACAGTGACTCGTGACATTTAGCCTACAACTTTCTTTGTTGCTTGGTGTGCCTCTCTGGTCACTATGGGACCTATACTGAGTGGCTTCAACAAAGACAGAATTAGGGAGAGGATGGTTCAAGAAGAAAGCAATTAACAATTAACAATTTTGTAAAGGATCTCCAATCTCTGTGAAGCTGGCGTAAAAGGCCCTTTATAGGCCATAAAAAGGTGGAAAGAACGAGGGAAAGGGTATCCAATGGGGCTGGAGAAACGAGGAAGACTTAACTCTGTCTTTCTTTTTAGGGGAGAATTTACAGGGAATAAGAATGATCAATGTTGGGAAGAAAGAACAGCACAGCAAAATGAAAAATGCAAGTAAGATGAAAAGAAGTTCCATGAGCATTACGAGATGCTTCGGCATTGGTGGCAAAAAGGAACTGAGCAGGTTTAGTGGGTTGCATAGGCATGCACAGTACAGGATAACTCCATGTTTTTTTCTACTCTAGATGACTATCGGGCAGATGTAAAATACCCAATTGTGTGATTTCACAGTGAGGATGGGGAAGAAACCATTCATTTCCCCAGCTTACATATCTGGATTACTCAATATCTCAAAACAGGTTCCACACCAGTCCCCAATACATCTAATGAATGCTAATGGCACTCAACTGAACCCGGATAAGACAAAAGTTGTGTTCCGGGGGGAGGTGCCTGTCAAAGGGGGGTTATCTAGACTGGATGGCACTGCCCTCCTATCAGGGACCAAGTTTGGAATCTGGGAATTCTTCTGGACATGGCACTTTACTGGGACTCTCAAATTGCAGCCATGTCCAGACTGGCCTTCTCCCCCTACCTAGACAATGGCTCCCTCAGGACCCTGGTGCAGGCATTGGTCATTGCCTGTATTGACTTCTACAATGTTCTCTACATGGGTCTTCCCTTGAAGACTCAGACACTTTAGCAGGTCCAGAATTCAGCAATTAGACTGGTGGTTGGCATGAGCAGATTTGATTGCACCACCCCAGTTCACCTCCATTGGTTACCTGTTGAGTCCCAGTTCAGGTTCAAGATGCTGTCTCATACATATAAAGTTCTCCACGGTTTGGGCCCATGTTACTTGTCAGGGCATCTCTCTCCATAATCAACTGCCCAGCCCACCAGATCATCACAGTCAAGGCTCCTCCAGGTAGCCATCCCAAGGGAGGCCCATAAATCCTCTGTGAATGGTAGGGCCTTCTTTGCGGTGGCTCTGTCTTTGTGGACCCAGCTACCACAGCAGCTGTGCCTGCTTCTTTCCTGCTAACATTCAAGATGCAACCGAAGACATAACTGTCTAGGGAAGCTTTCCACACTTACCCTGGGTGAATCGAAGCTGATCTCATGCCTTGTATGATTTTAATACATTATTTGATTATTACTGTGTATTTTAATATGAACCACAGTACATTAAATGAAATTATTAGCTTTCAGTGACAGGCCTTCCCTCCTGCAATGCAATTAGTTCACCTGTCATCCACTAAGGTTTAGTTAACTCCTTTCCTTTCACAGCACAACCACATGTATTATATTCAGTATTTCAAAAACTAGTTTGTGTGATAATATAAAATGACAACTCCTACAAACAATATAGGATGAAAATACTATTGTTTAAACATTGAAAGAATGTAACTGAAAAATCTAATCCTCAAAAAATCTATATCCTAAATTGGGAGTTCCCTTTCAGTTTAGGTGGAAACATTAGGGTGAGTGAATATGAGTATGGGAATTAAAAAGACCCATGTAGAAATAAATTCTGAATTGGAAGAAAAAAGCTGGACTATTAATACTGGGGAGTACGTAATGTGCTTCTAACCTGTTCACACTAGTTGCTTTCACTTGTTAAAAATACAGTGAGCAAGGAGAGACTTATGGGATGCGAATCATAACTTGGAAAAAGGACACACTCCCCCCCCGCCCCCAGTGACCGCAACATTTTTGTTTGTCTTGGAACTCTATAAAACATAAAATAACAGTTGCTACCTTTCTAACGAATTGAATTTTTAGTAATAGAAAAACTGCAAGGGTTGTTTTATTCTTGTGAGACAACTTTCAAATTAGAAATTTGTGTCTGATGTTTATCTGCGTGCTTCATTTCAGAAAGAGAAAAGGTGCTCAAGGCATTTTGCACAAATTGCGCAAACCATGACTGGAAGAGGAGCACTTGGTATGTTGACCTTTCTGTAAGAGGCAGGAATTCTTGCAGTGAGTTGAAAATTCTTAACCTTTAGAGGTAGGTGGTGGTGTGTCTCAAATCATTAATGAAACTCTAGCAAGATTTCTTCACTTCCTCAGAGCGATTATAATTTGAATCAAGCCTTGTAATATGAGCCACAAATTTTAAAAATTCTGTAACGTTTTCAACAGTAGCTGCAAATATACATACCTGCTGCTAGTAAGTATTTCACTAGTTCTAAGTGACCCTCCTGTGCTGCTTCCATCAACGGTGTAGAACAACCAAGTTCTATGTCAGCTCCTGCCTTAATGAGGAAGTCAGCTACTTCAGAAAACCCTCCACAACACGCTAGAGTTAGAGCCGTTTCTTGTGTCTCTTCTGTCTGTGCATTAATATTAGCACCTATGAAACAGAGTGTAATGAGAAAAATAAAATTACTAGCATCTCCTTTTGCACTGGACTTCTCATTCTCTAGCTATAATCTGCTAAACTGTATATTTCACCAATATAAGGTTGATTTTTGTAGTTCTTGGAGTTCCTAGACCTCTGAAAGTTGCTCACTTACTATATGCTGTGTTCTTCTATGCTAGCAACAAGGCTATTGTGGATTGCGTGACAGCATCTGCCCCGTCTGCAAAGTAGTGGCATAAGGCACACGAACAAGCATGAGAGAAAGTGAATAAGAACAAAATCCTTCTAACAAAGAGGGAATAACTGGGAGAAAAGAATGCAAAGCTAGACACCAAGAAGTTGGTAGTGATTAATTTCCCCTTCATCTAGCAAAGAAGAAATATCATATAGTAATGGGGGGAAAACTTAGATCATATGATCCCTACCATTCTCTACAGGATCTTAATCCATTGCAGGGTGTCTACTCAAATCAATCTCAGAGGTCCTACCAGATATTAAACTCTTAGTGTATTTTCATTCTTCCTAGAAGAACACTATAAAGTGTTCAGTGCTTGTAAGGACAATGGCACGGCTGTCATTAAAAGCCCTTCTTATGCAGCACACGAGTTAACCTGAAACACTTTGCTCCTAGTTACAGCTTCCAATCCCATATAAACTACTTCAGTTTGTCGATAGTTCGTAGAAACAAGCCAACTTGAAATAACAATTAATGAAATACCTTGCTTCCTTTATTAGGCAAAAAACAAAATTAAAAATTAAAAAACAACAAAAACAAAGCATTGTGGGACCTTAAAGACTATGTACTATATTTTAATATGAGCTTTACATACTTCCCCTCTCTTCTGCTGCAACTGTGAGGAGAGCACCAGAAGCTTCTAGAGGCAAGTGCTCTTCCTCAGACTTGTCCATGAAAACTCCCACTTCAAATATAGCAGTTTGTCTTTAAGGTGCCACAACATTTTTATCTCCTTTGTTTTTATTTTTGCCTGATATGCTAGCACTGGCCAACATGGCTCTCTCTTTTAAAATTGCTTTTTTTACCTATAGTTAGTGAAAGCCATAGTTATAATCAACCACAGTGGAGTGTCTAGGACAGTGATGGTGAACCGCTGGCACGGGTGCCAAAGGTGGCACTCGGAGCCGTTTCTGTGGGCACCCGACTTCGCCCCTTCACAGTCACCTGTATACAGGTTAAATTACTGTATTGGCACTTTGCAAAAAAATTAGTGGGTTTTGAATTGCAGTTTGGGCACTCGGTCTCTAAAAGGTTTGCCATCCCTGGTCTAGGAGAACCAAAGTGTAGCTGAGCTAAAATAGAAATTGATGCTTCTGGTACTCTCCTCACAGTTGCAACCGAAGAGAGGGGAAGTATGTAAATCTGGGTACAGTTAAGCTTCCTCTCATAACATTAAATCATGGTGCTACCTGAACATAGCCAACATCTTCAGCACACCACCACATACTAAAATCAGAAGCAAAACTATTTTGCTAGCAAGAGTGGTATTAAAACAAAGACATATGAGGGTAAGCAGACTATTAAAGCTGTGCCTAACTTGAGAAGTAAACTTATTCTTTTACCTTGTGCAAGTAATAAAGCCACCATTTCTTCATGGCCTTCCCGAGCAGCTTCCATCAGTGGAGTATAACCTTCATCATTAACTTCCTCTAGATTTGCTCCCCTTTCTATCAACAGAGACGCTAGCTCCACGTGACCGCCACAGGCTGCAAGGGTCAGTGGTGATTCAAATGAATCTGCAGGCATATTCACTTGAGCACCACTGTCCAGCAGCAGACGAGCTACTTCCACATGCCCATCCTATTAAAAAAAGAGAATGTTAGAGAGAGAGAGTTTGAGTTAGAAAGAGAGAGAGAAAGCTATTCTAAGGACATGACACAAGTATCCCAAGAAAGAACTGTTCACTATCATCTGAATGGCACTAAAAGACCATGCACAAGTGTTCACATTAAATTTCAAACAAAACTCCTGAACCATTCCTCCATCTCATTACAGCAGGAGCCCCACATCCATAGGGGATCAGTTCTAGGCCACCCTGCGGATACTGAAATTTGTGGATAAGAGTGAATGCTCTTATCCAAAGGTGACAGTGGTGGGGGCCCCAAAAGGATTCTCCTCCAACACCCCAACACCCCCGCTGTGCAGCATGAAGGGCTGAGTACTCAGGCTGCCTTCCCTGCTCAGTGCACACCTGCAGAGGCTCACTCCTCCTCCTCCTCCTCCTCCTCTCACTGGCCTCCCGCGAAGCAGCTTGAGCCGTGCCGGCAGGGAGGAAACAGTCAGATCCATTGCACTTCCTGGCAGTGCCAACCATGTGCTCTGGATGGCTCCCCAGTAATAAACTATTTTTTCATGGCTATAACACTATTTTTTTTAAAAAAAAGTAATGTAAAATGTTTTAATGTATAAAAAGCCCCTTGTGCTATCTAGTAATCTGTGTATGTGTGCAGTAAGACCTCCATATCTGTAGGACCAGAATCCAATATTTCAGTTATCCACAATCTGAATATAATAAAGAAAAAGAAAAAAGCCCAGAAACTATTTTCACATGTATTATCAGAACTGGCCACTAGAGGAAGGCAGAGACCATGCTATGAATACTTCTTAGTTTAGGATACATAGAATGATCAGTTCTAGTAATGCATCTGAAAATATTTCTGTTTTTTTCCCTTTTACCATATACACCATGCACTATTATCCATTATTTTTTGTATCTGTAGCTTGAAAGCAATCTCTAGCAAATATGGGGATTCTACCATATATCCATATGTATCTGCTGGTAATGGGGATCTAAGGGGCCATTCAAATGATGAGAAAATTGGCTCAACTCTCTCATGTGAATTTTCCCACAAAAAGGAATTTTAAAAGCAAGTGCAAAAACAGGTTTTCAAATAATAAATAAGTGGGTCTAGAAAATGTAGTTATGAAATTCTGATTTAAAAAATCTTTTTAAAATCTTTTAAATCTTAGTTTTAATCGTGATTTTTAATTTTTGATATCATTTCATGCAGTGTTTTAAACATGTTATTTTAATAGTTTTAATTGCTGTGAGCGTCCTTGAGCCCCCTGACTAAAAAATAAGTCTCAAGAATGAAAAGAAAAAGTATACTAAAATTCTTTTCAAGAATTCAAAACATTCCAATTTACCATACAAGCCTCCATTAAAGCTGTGTGCATTTCATCGGTTTTGTGCTCTTGATCAGCTCCAGCTTCAAGCAGGAAACGAACCATATCCAAGTGACCTTCAAAACATAAAAGAAAAACAAATTACGAGACGATAAATGTTAAGACATTAAAACAACTCAACTTATTTATCTGCAACAATGAAGATCTAAGAATATGACTGCAAAGTATCTGACAAAACAAACGTTTCAATGTGACTTATACACCACCTAAACAGAAGACCAGACACAGAAACCTATCTATTTTAGAAATTCTTATTTGCAAAGTACAGTGGACCCTTGTATAACAAACGGTTTGTATAACATAAAATCTGTACAACATAAAAAATTCCAGAGATAGGGGAAATTATGCTTAACAGAATCACCTATGGGGCGAATCCATAAAACATAAATATGGTCGCGATAAGGGATTACTGTTTTCAATGCATTCCTATGGGAAATTTGTATAAAGGAAAATTTGCTTAACATAATTTCATTTGGAACGAATTAATTCCTTTGTACAACATACCACTGTAGTAATATTTTAAGAAAAAGTGAGGTGACTTTCTAAGCCTATTCCTCTGAACAACTTATTTTGCTTTATAAAATATTTTAATTCTGACACAGCATAAATCATGGTTACTTATATTTAACTAAATGTATGGCTCCAAAAGCTACCAGGGGGAAAGGGAGATGTATCTGCTAGCAAAAGGTGGGGAGTATCCTTTTTTTTAAAAAAAATCACTCTTTTTCTGAATGTTTTATTCCATGACATACACCACTGTTTCCAGAGAATCTCTAAACCAGAATGGGTTAAAATGTTTTTTAAGTTAAAACTGAACATACTTTAAATCAAATTTAACTTTCTTTATGAAACAGGATTATCAATGCTAACTCTGTGTTGTGAGAGAATATATTCACATAATCTTTTTGAAAATTTTCATAAACAGAGCCCAACATTTCTTGGAGTGGCACCTTGATTTTATGGAATTCCATAAGCTTCATTTGAGAGTATTCAGTTTAATCTTTCTATTCTACAATTATTGAGTAGGAAACAGCAGGAAAATTTGCAGGCCTCAAGTTAAACTTGTCTCTCCAGAAACATATACCAGTTTTTATGATAATAAGAAAGAACAGTTCTGATTAACCTTATTTTCCAACTCTGATCCCAGTTCTGCCTGTAGTGACTTTTGGAAATTAAACACTACTGCCTCATTGTTCCAAGGCCCCTAAAGACTAATCCAGAATGAAATGGATTTCTGGGTAACCTTAGAATTTTTTTTTCCCCTGGCCAACTAATAATGATCAAAAGCCAAGGCTGATGATATCATCAGTCTAACACATTGGTGGCAAACCTTTGGTACTCCAGATGTTTTGGACCACAACTGCAGGAATTCTGAGCCTAGATTGTCAATGACAAATGATTGTGGGAGTTGTGGTGCAAAACATCTGCAGTGCTGAAGGTTCACCACCACTGGCCTAACACATGAAGAACAGTTCCAACAGGATTTCAGCCACTGTTAATAAAATAAAATAATCTGAATGTCTTTCTGGTGAATATTGTTGGTCTAATAAGTCAGAAAAACATCTGAATACTTATGATCAATTTGTTCTAAGATACATTGTTCACCTCACACTGGTTTTACAACAATCTGTTTAAATGTCTGAAATCCTGCTCCTTTGTTATACAAGTAGAAAGCAAACAGTGTAACATTCATTCACTCACTTCCATCTTTCAATTAAGAATCCCCTGCTGAGATTCTCTAGCGACAAGGAAAAGTTTAAGCACCCCTCAAGAATCTCAATGGTGACTATGTAACGGCCAGTGGAAAGCAAGTGAATGTTACACTGTTTACCTTCCACCTGTGTAACATACCAACAGGATTTCAAAATAACTTAAGAACACCAGAACAGCCCTGTTGGGTAAGGCCAAGGGCCCATCTAGTCCAGCTTCCTGCATTTAATGCTGACCCCACCAAATGCCTGTGGTAGCACATGAGACAACTAGAGATCTGTCTCCTGGTACTACTCCCCTCTGTCTGGCATTTTGAGATAACCCTCCTTTTAAGCCTGAAGATAACACATACAGTCGTCCCCTGCCATTTCGCGGTTCATATACTGCGGTCCCGGTATACTGCGGGACCGCAGTATATGAAACCCAAGGCCCCCTGGGGCAAGCTGCTTGGGCCTGTTTGAGGCCTTCTCCACTTACCCCAGACGATTGTGCTGTCCCAAACAGGCCTCCAACAGGCTTCCCGGGCCTGTCGAAGGCCCCAGAAGTGGTTTCCAGTGAACCAGAAGTGACTTCTGGATCACCAGATATCACTTCTAGGGTGTCTGACAGGCCTGGGAAGCCCATTGGAGGCCTGTTCAAAGCAGTGCCAGGCCTCAGGTAAGTGTAGGAGGCCCCAGAGAGGGTCCCACAGTCCCAACCCAGCCCAGTATCCGCATATCGCGGATTTTCAATTATTGCGGGTCAGGTCAGGTCCCTAACCCCAGCAATAGGTGGGGGGTTACTGTATTACCATGAGGGCTTTTAACCTGCAATTGACTTTTCCTCCAGAAACCTATCCAATCCCCTTTTAAAGACATCTAGGCCAGATGCCACCACATCCTGCAGCAAGGGGTTCCACAGACTAACATCATGCTGGATAAAGAACTTTTTGTCTATTCTCACTATACTACAGTATTTTGTAAAATGCACAGAACTGGTATTCCGAAAAATGAAATTTGTATCACAAAATTGTGGAAATACATATTTAAGTGTATACAAAAAGCAAGAGATAAATGTTGGAGAGGGGTGAAGCATATAATTAAATCAAGTATTTCTAATTAGTATTTTACATCAGTTTAATTTAAAATAAATTTACTCAGCTCCAAATCTTCAAAAAAAGATTCAGGAGAAAGGGAAAGAGAAGAAGGAAAATTCTGTTTTCCTCACTGATTTTAGGATCAAACATTGATTCTTGAGTTCAATTATGTATCAACAGAATTGACACATTTTCATTTAATCAAGTGTGAAGAGATATAAAACATCCAATAAAATGGAAATAATGGCAGAACATTTTTCAGAAAAACATGGGAAGAAGCAGAGAGAAAAAGATTTGTATGTAATATAAAGACTGAACCAGAACAAAATGAAAGTACTGAAAATGGGGGCCTCTAATGTCTGCAGATTAAGAACCTCCCTCTTTTGGGGGGAGTAACTCTCTCCACTAAAGCTGAGGTTTGTGGCTTGGGTGTGCTTCAGGACCCAGTGCTCTCCATGGAATCCCAGGTAACATCTGTGATCCACTCCGCCTACAGGTGAAACTCAAAAAATTAGAATAAGCTGTATGTATGCCATAATCATTACAATTATACCAAAGTAAGGCTTGACATATTTCGCTTGGCATGTAAGAGTCTATCTCATATATTAGTTTCACCTTTTGAGTTGACTTACTGAAATAAATGAATATTTGCATAATATTCTAATGTTTTTGAGTTTCACTTGTATTTCCACCTGAGGTGGTTCGCCCAGCTGTATCCCTATTTGGACACCTGGGCCCTGCTGGTCCATGCACTGGTAATCAAGAGACTAGACTACTGGAATGGTCTCCATGTGGGACTGCCTCTGAGGCTGATGCAGAAGCTCCAGCAGGTGCAGAATACAGGAGCCAGACTGCTAAAAGGGGTGAGATACCAGCACATATCCCCACCCTGGCCACCCTACACTGGTTAGCTGTTTTCTTCTACTCAAGCTTCAAGGTGATGATGTTAAAAATACACAGCCCCCCAAAGGCCAAAGTACCAAGCCTTCTTGGCAGTCACTCCTCATCTGCTGAACACTTTGCTGCCCAAAATTCGCCTGCCTCCCTCACAGAAAATCTTTAAATGCTCTTTAAAAACATGGCTGTTCAAGCAGGCATTTGTGCAGCACCTCACATCTAATACAGTGTTGTTCCAAACAAAGATCTCAGCTCTGCCATCTGTTTTCTTTCAAATATACAGATTAACTGTGAATACTGTTAATTGTTGCTGCTCTCAGTTTTATCTATTTGACTTGAATTCATTTAATTATTATCTATCTTTCTATTTATCTGCACTGATGTAAATTATCCAGAGTGGCCCTGTTGCCAGATGGCTGGTATATAACTTAAAATAGAATAAAATAAAATAAAATACTTTTTACCAACAAGTTATTTCTTCCCAGACAAGTATCTGATTCTGCTGCTTACTTATTCTTTCGTTCCAGGTCCTTCTGCTTCTTCAATACGTTTGAAAATGTGTTTTAATGATGAGTTAACATTTTTAATATTTCTGTATTTTGTAGTATGTTTGGAGCAACATCTTTTTGGAGTGCAAATAATAACATACAGTATATCACAGAAGTGAGTACATCCCCTCACATTTTCAATGACCTGCACGAGGTGCCCGTTTTGGAGCCATTCTTTATTTTTATTTTATTTTTATTTTGGACAAAGGGGGACATTGGAACAAATGTGGATTTTCTGTCCCAAAATAGAAGCATATTGGTATAAAGTAATTAATTGGCTAGAGATCTTGACTAATCAAAAATTATTATGAATGAAACATTGCTATTATTTTCATTATTTACTGGGGGAAATTAGAAGCTGACTAATAAAGCTAATTGCAAACGATAGGTACAGCAAGGTGTGAGACTGCTAAAAGTTGGAGAAACACACAGGATCTTTCGCTACAGACATGGCAAACAGTGGTGATGCAGAAACTGACTAATAAGATTAGAATATATAAAGGAGAAATAAACTATGGAAACTTTTTTCTAAATTATATGAATGACTTAATTGAGAAGAAACATTCTTTAGGAAATAATCTAGATTATTGGTCTCTTATTTTAAATTGAGAGACTCAATGTAACACTGTTAAATTGTGTAAATACCAGGTGCCTAAGGTGGTTAATGAATTAACAAGTAAGATTACAAAGTGTGTCACTATGCCATGTTAATATTTCTCTTGTCCTTTGACCCTTTCCTTTTGTTATTTTTATTTTTAAAAGGAGTCTTTTTTTTAACTATCTGGCACCATTTTGGGGACTTTTAAAGATAGGGAGCTGAGCTTCTGTCATTTGGATGCCTGGTATTGTGCTTTTTTAATTGGGGTGTGTGTGTGATTTCCCACTTGGAATGAATTAATCTGTTTCCAGTGCATTTCTAAGGGAACCTGTTTCAAGATACAAAAATTTCAAGTTAAGAAAATGTCATTGGAATGGATTAATTTCATAATTGGAGGTACCACTGTATATACTTTCTTGTGACAAAATGGCACTTGGCTATAATGTAAAGCAGTGAGTATACCTTGTCACACTAACAGGTCTCATGACAACAGGGAGGGTAAACAACTACCTGGGCCCAATTTGGACATTGTCACTTAGGGTTGTACTCAATTTTGGTGCCAGCTGTTTAGATATTAATGGCTGTTTGTTGTGTTATTTTGAGAGGACAGCCCATTTACACTGTTATGCAAGCTGTATACTCACTGCTTTACATTGCAGCCAAGCGTCATTTCTTCAGTGTTGTCGCATGAAAAGATATACTAAAATATTTATGAAATGCGAGGGTGTGTCCTCACTTTTGTGATATAGTGTATATAAATACTACGTCAGCAGAACTGAACTTTTGCTTTTAATTTAAATGCATCATGTACAAATAATTTCAACAGTTAAAACTGTACTGTTCAGTATCTTAACAGAACTTAAAAAGAAACGCCAGAGTTTTAGTTATCATCTGAAATATAACTAGATATACTTGAAAGACACCTGGTTGCTCACCTAATATAGCCGCTCTTTCAATGGTTTACGTGTCTAGAAATATATACAGTCACACACTAGTGCTCACGCCCAGTGAAAGGTGTTTATATGCTCATCCACAGCAACCAGTGAATGACTAGATGAATGAACTCTCATTTGTGAGACAGCACTGACTTGGAGTTCAAGTAGTCTGCTTCAGTGTTGTCCTCAACCATTAAATGAATGGGTACCTGGAAGATGTCTTACACCAGGCATATCCAAACTTCGGCCCTCCAGATGTTTTGGACCATAACTCCCACAATCCTTTGTCATTGCCAATACAGGCTTGGAATTCTGGGAGTTGTGGTCCAAAACATCAGGAGGGCCGAAGTTTGGACATGCCTGTCTTACACAATAATCCAGTTGCTAAGTTCAGTATCATGCTACACTATTTACAGTGAACTGCCCCACTTGTATGTCAAGTTCAGCTTCCCAAATATCTTCTTGTTAATTGTCAAAAGCTCCAAGGAAATGATGTGGAAGTGAATATTCAGCAGTCTCCAAATATCATAGAAGGAATGTCTCAAACAATGGACTTCCTACCTAAAAAGATCAGCAAAGCAGGCTGGGTAACTGATGGGGATCATGTGACAAATCTGGAGACATGAGAAGAGTGACATGCCTACATTATGAGGCAGACCAATAGCAAGCCATGAGGAAATCTGTGTTCAAGGCTATAACAAAGAAACCATTCTTGGAGGCAGAGAGTTCACAGTTAAGGGAACTAACCTTGTGATACAGTAACAGATATTAAACTCAAAGCTTGCTTCTTGTGGTCTAAAGATACACATGTATAGGTCGGCCTTGGCTGTATTTATACTGAGAAGTAGGGGTCTACTATATTATGATTTTGGATTTCAACTCCCAAAATTCTCCAAGAATTCCCTAGGGCAGCACACTCATCAATCAATCATGTGGCATTATAATTCAGCTAAACATACTGAGCCGAGTGCTATAAGCAAGAAGGAACTCTTTATCTCCAGGATACACATGGATACTCAAGTCCTCCATACATTCTTTGAAAATCCCGTACCTTTGTAACAAGCAAGCGTAAGGGCACTTTCTTTGAATTCATTGGAGTGAGTATTGATTCCTGCACCATATTCTAGAAGTACTCTTGCAACCTCAACGTGGCCTGCACTGGCAGCTTCCATTAAAGGCGTATGTCCATTTTCATTATGATCTTCAATATTCGCACCTGCTTTCAACAACACTTTGACAATGTCAACAAATCCTCCGGCACAGGCATAAGTGAGCGCAGTGTTCCCTAAAAGTACAGGAGAAAGAATACACACACTATGGTTAATTTTAGCCACCTCATTCTTTATGCACTTAAAAGTATAACAAATGCTTAACTACATAATTCATGTATTTTCTGTACTTTTGCTTAAACTTTTTAAAATATTACTCCCTTATTGTACAACTCTGAACTCAATTACCTGAGAGTAATCCCCACGAAAACAAAAACAACTGATTTGTCTAGAAACATATACAGAAATGCTCTGTAAGAGACTTTTTCCCCCAAGAGAGAAAGGAATTAGACCATGAGTTTTCTCCTTATTTTCCAACTTCTCATTTGGCTGCAGTAAGGTTACCATAAATCTGATAGGTATCAAAGACAGCTGTGAATAATAATTTAACAGCTTGCTAAAAACTGACAGTGTCAGTGCTGGTTGTGGTGGTGCCACAGATTAATACAGTTGCTCCATGAAGTGGAAGAAGACTAGAGTGAGTGACCTGAGATTTTTCTCAGGTAGATGCCCTGAGAAGAACTTCTATTTAAAAAGACTGGTATGGAGAGATGTCCACATCAGGTCACTCTCCTGCAGATAGAAAATGTAACACAAGTGACTGAGAAACCTTGCTACTGCACTGAACGAACTTTCTAAAGATCTTGGAGGCCACAAAAGACACAGGTAATAAATGAGGAAAATAAATGATCACTGTATTACAGTCCAAGTCAAATAAAAAGTAGAAACCATCCAAATGCCAAACTAAGGGCATTTATTTTACAATGCTTATCTCAATCGTGATTCTAGAACAGTGGTTCTCAATCTGTGGGTCCCCAGATGTTCCTGGACTGCAACTCCCCAAAGCCTCCACTACTCGCTGTGCTGGAAGGGGTTTCTGGGAGTTGCAGTCCAGGAACATCTGGGGACCCACTGTTTGAGAACCACTGTTCTAGAACATTTGACAACTTACATAGTTTTGTGACTTTCTAGTTCGTGGTAATAGTAAAGGTATTAGTGAATACTGTAACAATGTATAGTTTTGTGTGCTGATCCATATGTCTGATATCAAGTGACATTTGTATAAGTTATTTTCAATTTAGGTTCTGCCATGTCAATAAATTAAATAATGAGCAATCATTTCAGAATGCCTATCATAGGACAAATTAAAATTAAAATTACTGTAACAAGATGCTTAGATTCTCCTCAGATTTACAACACTGTCTTTAAACATTATAGGCAATTTTAACACTGATTGGTTTCTTCACCAAGGTTCATCTGAGTTTTAATTTAAAATAAAGAGATCCATATGTTTAAAAAATAAGCTTTTTTTTCACTGTTCAAGCTGTTGGGTTTTTTATTTTCTCTTTGTTAATTTTGACCTGTAATGTAGCAATATTAATAAATAGAAAATAAAAATATGTAGCTTATAAAGTGTTATATTTTCATATGCTATTAATAATAAATAATTGTGTGCCATTAAGTCAATTCTGATTTTCAGGGGTTTCTTGGTAGAGAATACCCAAAAGTGGTCTACCATTACTTTCTTCCAGAGGTTACTTTCTTCCAGAGGTTAGGAGTTCTCCCTCCTGGCCTTTCTCCCAGGAGGGAGAACTCCTAACCTCTGGCTTCATAGCAGCATCCACAAATCCCTGTGCTTAAACCACTGAGTTATTTTCATACTCTACCATGTATCTTTTTTCATACTACGTGTCTTTTCCCCCAGAAATAAATTAACACACAAAACTGCACGTAGGAAACTGAAGACCCATGTTCATGTTATCCATAGTGTTACATTCTCTGTAACTGCTCTTACCGGTTGAAGACTGCGCATTGACATCAGCACAATGGACAAGCAACAGTTTTACAATGTCTACATAGCCTCCACTGGCTGCTGCCATGAGTGGTGTTATATCTCCTTTATTTCCTCTGTCTTCAACATTTGCATGCATGGCAAGTAGCACCTGCATAAAATAAAGACATTAGGTTTAGCCTTTTCATTAAATTCCACGAGAGAAACAGATTTCTACCATAAGAGTAGTTATTTCATACCGCCACAATATGACTCCTTGTTCAGAGTGCTTACTCTTTCAAAAGCAGACAAACAAGAACAAAGAACAGATGAAAAAGTATGAACGAAGAACTGTATGAAAAAGGCATGTAAAGATTAAAAAGGTATGTAAGTAAAACACTGGTACCCCGAGAATCTCTAAAGAAACCTAGGTTGCAGCAATTTAATTTTACCATTGTAGGACAAGCAGAAATTTCCCGGGAAGCAGTGAAGCAATAAACTTCAGCTCATTTAATGAATGCCATGAATACTTTTCCTGGACTAAGGAAACTGACTATTTTCCATCTTTGTACGCCTTTCTCTTGGTCAAAGTTATGTGCCATGGGACTGCTGGGCTGACAGCAAGGTGTGAGAACATCTTAGGGCAGTGATGGTGAACATTTTAGAGACTGAGTACCCAAACTGGGATTCAAAACCCACTTGTATTTTGCAAAGTGCCAGTACGGCAATTTAACCTGAATACAGTGGTACTCAGGTTACAAATGCTTCAGGTTCTACCCTTCGGGAAAACGAGAATCGAAGAGCAGGCTTTTGAAATTCCCACGGACACAGAACCCTCGCTGTGACTGTGAGAAATTCAAAAACCTGCTCTGCGATCCTCGCTTCCCTGGGCAGAGAGGTGGATGGGGCGGTACATCGTCGGGAAAGTCGGGGGGGGGGAGTGGTGGTAGCTTGTGGGCTCATTCACAGCCCCAGTTTACTCTCCAGTCATGCCGCTCTGGGCATCCCAAAAGCGACATGGCTGGAGAGTAAACTGGGGTTACAAACAAACCCACAAACCACTGCCTCTCCTTCGCCCAGCTCTCTACATGGAATACAGTGGTGTGCTCCAAGTGCAGGGGGAATCGCTGTGGCTGTGAGGGAGCAATGTTGCGTGCCCACAGAAAGGGCTCCGTGTGCCACCTTTCACCCATGCCATATGTTCGCCAACACTGTTTTAGGGTAAGTAGGAGAGACTCCAAGAAACAGAAGCACCAGGAATTGTTAAGTACCTCAACTTTCACGCGAAAGGCTGAGATATTCTAGTCTAGGCCCATAACAAACATGGAACACAGTACTATGCTTCAGATATTCTGTATCCACATGGTATCAGCTTAAAAATTACTTTTCTCAGTGTGAGTTTCTCTTAAATATTCTGAAATACAACCCACAATGCAAATGTGTTTTCTTTTGTTTTTAAATGCTATTTCTAAACACCCCTGGCAAAAAAGGCCACACAATTTTAGTGTTGAAACCCTCAAATATTGTTACCCTGTTATTTATAAGAAGGCAAGAAAATGCCTTACACCAATTCAAAACTTTGCTCCATTTATCTCAAGTAACTACAGTAAACCACAGGCAGTAGAAGCTTCAAGAGTTTAATAATAACTTTTTCTCTCTTGCCTGAAGACGGTAAACCTGAAAGTATGCCAAATACGTGATGCACCACTGTGCTCCAGCCATATATAATTTTTTATAAAAACACCTTAAAAGCAAACATCTGATTGATTTAAAGACTTTTCATCTTTTGTCATTTAAAAAGTGAACTGAAACAGTAAGCCCCGAGGGGATTCCAAAACTATCAAACATGCCTTCTCCCACCCTGGTCTGACATATCTCAGAAATACAAAAAATAAAGTAAAATCAGGAATATGCAGCAAGTGATGTGCCATGCTATGATCAGCTCTCCATAAAACCTATTGTTTTTGTAAAAAAAAAACCTACTTTAATCTCTCTCTCTCTCTCTCTCTCCCCCTCTCTCTAACAAAGGAGCTACCATTACATAAAAACTCTGTTTCTGAGTATGGGAAACAATGGAGGCAAGATGTCTACCATTTGCCACAAAAATAAATGGGATCAATTCATTTCATTGATACAATAGAGGCATTATTAAAGGTAACATGACACAGTGGCCTGATTTTCAGCATTGACAATTGTGGTTTTTTTTAAACAAAACAAAACGTTGTCTGCTCTTCTCTACGTGTAGTTCCAACTGAGGTCCATGGAATAAAAGCATCCTCAGGCTGAGTTGATCTAAAGGATAATATTACTTCCCCTGTTGAGTATTACAAAGCAAGTCCCCATTTTTTCTGTGTACATGCTGACAGCATGAATTATGCTCAAGAGACCATGAAACCATAAAAAGTGGAGATACCCCACTCACTCTTTACCAAGTTATAAGCCAAGAGACTACAACTTTAAAATGATATTGATAGAGGCTTTTTATTTAGTGTGCATTCTCTATTGCTCTCCAGTTTAAAAGAATGAAATCTTGTAAGCTTAGGCCCTTTAAAAACTATTGGTGCATAATTAAACCAAAGCTGCAATTATTTTCTTTTTAAATTAGTGCTCCATTCTGCAACAATATTAATTTCTTCCGAGTTCATGACAAGCTTGAGCATAAGGACCCGACAGGATGTTTTATTATTAACTTAAATGTGCATTTATGACAGGCACACATACCTCACAAAAATGAATAGTTTAAGATCACTATTTGTCACTCACCTGTGCCAACTCATAATATCCAGCTGAACATGCCAAACAAAGTAGGCTCTCCCCTTCTTCTGTATGCTCATTTACACTTCTTCCTTCATCAAGCAGCTTCCGAACAGCATTTACATCCCCATCTGAACACGCTTCTGCCAAACTGCGACTAGAAAAGACATTTTCAATTTAACCATCACACAAAACTGGATGAAATAAAAAACTGCACAAAAACCAACTTGATCAAATTAAGAACTTGATGTTAAGAACAGCTGATGTCCCTTTAACATGGATTAATGTAAAAATTAAAAGGGAAAAAGCTCTGGGCACCACACTTCAAGAAGGATGCTGACAAACTGGAACAAGTTCAGAGGAGGGCAACAAGGATGGTTAGGGGACCAAAAAGACTGAAAGGGCATGTTTAGCCTTGATAAATGAACTTAGGAGAGATAACAGTAGTACTTTTCAAATACTTGAAAGGCTGTCAGGCAGAGGCTGCTCCGGCTTGGAAGACTGCCTCCGCCTGCCCCCTTCCTTCCTCACAACCACAATAACACAGGTGGCGGCCACACAAGGAAGGCAGGTGGCTGGGGTGGAGGAGGAATAGGGGCGGGGCCTCGGGGCCATGGAGGAAGTAGGAGACCTTACTGTAGCCCTCCCGTTTTAAATTGCCCCGTTAACTGCAGCTGGTGCCCCAACCATCTGGGTGGGGGGTGGGGGGAGCGGGGGACCTTGCCGTGGCCCTCCCACTTTGAACTGCCCCACTAGCCAGCGTGGAGGGAGTGGGTGAAGTGACATAGCCCACCGCTTTGAACTGTCTCAGCAACAGAAGCAGCTGCGGAGGCTGGCTTGCTTGCGAAGCAGGGAGTAAGGTGGGGGATCTGCAATTGGTCCCGGGGACCAGATTCAGGACCCTGGGGGGCCGCATCCAGCCCCCGGGCCTTAGTTTGAGGACTCCTGTTCTATGAGGTTCAAAATCCTTAAGAGATACTATATATACAATAGAAAAATGGAAGGCACTAATTATCATTGTCACAAAAATGAAGTACTGTAACATATATAAAAACATCATTTACCACACCGGCTTTTGCCACAAAGAACTGTCCAGATCCCCTTCTCATCCTAGGCAGGGCATTTGAGGGTGCTGAACCCGAAGGAGGCCCAGAAGGTGATGAGGAGGAGCTGGGCTGTCTCAATCGTCACCCCTTGTCTCTGGAATCTTGCCTATCTGCTACTTCTGGTGTCAATTTCTCTTAACTGCTATATTTATTATTTATTTTTCTTTTATTGCCTGTTAACGTTTATTGCTTGTTAACGTTACTTGCCTTATTATTCTATGTGTTACTATATTCTTAATATTGTGGTTATAATTTTGTTTATACTGTTCTGCTGTTATATCATTTTCTACCTTTAGTTTGGTGTGCACTGCCCAGAGTAGCCTTTGGGCTGGATGGTTGCAGTATACAAATCAAATCAAATCAAATCAATAAATAAAACATCTACATGCTTAACACTTAAATCTTTAACTTCAAATCTCATATGCTGCAATCAACTTGGCAGATGCAGGCAAGTACCATATTGATGCCTACCAGACTCCTTTTCCAGGGAGAAAGGCAGGGTAAAAATACTCTAAAATAAATAAATAAAACCATTTTAAATAATGGCTAAAATCCAGTAGCAAGTCGCAGATTTAGTAGGGTCACAGAATCAATGGAGCACACATAGGTGCTGGCTCAGCAAATTCCCACTAATTCAACAGGCCTACCCTAGTTGTGACTTATTACAGTCCAGGCACATTCTGAGGAGACAGAAATGAGGCTTGGGGAAGGAAGAGGATAATTTGAAACTCCAAATCTAATATGCACCTGTCAATGAACACGTTTTAGACTACATACCTGCAGGCAAGGCCATTCCTTTCAATAATGGTGCACTGCCTCACTCCCCAGACATTTTCTAAATGGTATCCCCATTTCATCTCACTGGATTAGAAAAGCAAATCTGTTCTTTGACATTTTTTTCCAGATTTAATTAAAATCACTAAGGAAATGGCATTAAGTGCTGTTTTCTTTTCCTAAAGCAAAAAATTGATAGCCCGTGCAAATTAGTTGTCTGGTTTGAACACTGTGACCAGCGTGTCAACATATGCTGCCTGACTGCTTGGAACAGGACTGTTAAAAGAACCAGAGCATTCTCTTCTGATACACAATTTGTTTGCTGGGTCACTGAGATACACCACGGCTTCCTGACTCATACAACAACACTCCAACAAACCAGAGGAGGAATGCACGGTTTATTCTAGAGTTTCTTTTCAAATTTGGTGGTGGGAAAGACACCATGATTGTATTTGCATTTAAATGGCACATCAAGAAGACCTTAAAGCTTGTTTAGCCCCTTCTGCTGCTAACAGAAACTCTTGACAGCATGTAGCACACTGTCTACAAAAATAAAAAGAGTTTCCATCAGTCCTTGGGTTTATTATTTCATCTGAACCAACACAAAAGATAGAGGTCAGTCCTGCCAACTCACTGTACTTCCCTGGACTCACTAATCTCAACATTTCTTCATGAATGTATAGCTGTTATCAAGAAGAAGCATGAAAACTACTCTTCTTTGTGTTTTCTATTTGCAAATTTCACCCAAGATTGTTTCACGTTTTCCTCAGCACCCTACTTGTGACCCTGACCTCTCATTTTCCTTACAGCTTGAGAATTCTTGTCATCTTCATCCTGTTCCAGATAACTTCTTTGTTCCCAGAGGCTGTGCAAGGTTGAAATGCTCACAGTTCTCATCCCCTAAATGCATCCTCACCTTCACTTTAAAAAACATACCTGAGCAATAAGAATGGGGGTAGGGCTGGGCACAAATAATACCAGCCCATCTCCTCTTCCCAAAACTCTTATCATGTGTCCCCTCTGCACCATGCCCATCCTCTCAAATGGAAACACACCAGAAAAAGCAGAAATCCTGTTAACAATGGGGGAATAACATGTACACATGCACCAATCACAGAAGCATTACTGCAACTGATGCCTAGAGGTGGGAGGCTGTGTGCAATTGTGCTCGGCCAATCAGGGAGGATTTGACTTAAGAAACCCACCACATTGTCATATCTAAGTAGAGATTATCGTCCCCTACTTACCGACCCAACCCAAGTACTGGCTACTATCTAGGCATTAAACACTTTTTGGCTGTGTAATACCTATTTCAAGTTACTCTGTCTAAAATTATTTCACATCATACCTAGATAACTTCTGATCAGACATGGAATTCTACATTGCAAAAATGCAGCACATATATGAATGCACTTCAGAAATCAACCTGTAGAAATCCAGCAGTTATGTCTTTACAGACTGAACCAAATCAGCAGATGTATAAACTCAATACGTACTTGTCGACTTGTCCTGCATTGTGATTGTTCTCCGCTCTCATCCGTGTCAATGCAGCAGCAGCTTCATCCAATGCGCAGCTAACAGAAGAGGTCAATCTTCGGAGCACCTCGGGATCTGCGAAGGCTTTACCATCGGCAGTGGACAATTTACCAATCCCTTCAGCGCATGTGCGTTCATCAATCAGGTTAGTACGAAAACCACACAAAAAATGCAAAGACACTATTTTAAACTTCAGCCACATGCACTAGTAGTTAAAGTTGTCAGTTGCAAACATGCCAGAAAATTAGAAGCTACTTTGCCCCTAAAAGATCAGAAGTACAACAGGGGGAAAATAGGGGTACCAAATTTTAGGACTTTATAACTCTTATTTCACAGTCTATTCTTGTTCTTATAGTGGTACAAAAACATTAACTTGCAGTAAGAATAGAATAGGAAACAGCAAAATGAAACATGCATTTGAGACTTCAATTGTTTTAGATGATTTAAAGACTTCCTGAATTTTCAAGGAATTTAAAACTAATCTTAATTAGATAGAGATTTTAAATGGAAAAGACTAATCTGTCTGTGATTAGGTGAATTAGGCTGTCCCCACAAATTTAATGAACTCAACAAGTATTCTAGCTACACTGCAGAGGATACAGATCCAGTTAGGCTTACGCTATTGAAATCAGTTATGTAAGGTAGTTATAGCTGATATCAATTTCAATGGGTCTACTCAAATACAGTACCCCCCCCCACCTATTGCGGGGGTTATGGACCTGAACTGACCCACAATAATTGAAAATCTGTGATAAGCAGATGCAGGTCATGTCGGGCCTGGAGGGCCTATCTGGGGGCTCTCGTACTTACCCCTGGCCTGGCGCTGCCCCATACGGGCCTGCGAAGGCCTTCCCAGGCTCGTCAAAGGCCCCATAAAAGCTTCCCCGTGAACCGGAAGTGACTTCTGGAAAACAGGCAGTGACCTCTGGATCACTTGAAAGCACTTTGGGGGGCTCCGAGGGCCTTTCTGGGCATTTCGGTACAAAGAAAAGCATTTCTGAGTTCTCCGACTTGCCTAGAAAGGCCCTCAAAAGCCCCAAAGGTGCTTTCAAGCGATCTGGAGGTCACTTCCTGTTTTCCAGAAGTCACTTCTGGTTCACAGGGGAGCCCTTTTGGAGCCTCCGACAGGCACAGGAAGGCCCTTGCAGGCCTGTTTATAGCAATACCAAGCCTAGGGTAAGTACAGGAGGCCTGAAACAGGCCTTTCCCGCTTACTCCAGGTTTTTTCTTTTTCATATACTGCGGTCCTGCAATGAAAAACCACACTGATACATTTTCAGATTGTTTCACCTAGGGCTTGTCTTTAGCTACAAACCCTAGGTGAAACAATCTGAAAATGCATCAGTGTGGTTTTGCATTCTGGCTAATATCAGAATCAAACTTCTCAAAGCAACCTACTTTAAACATACTGTATATACTTGAGTATAAGCCTAGTTTTACAGCCCGAATTTTGGGCTGAAAAAAGGGGTCCTCGGCTTATATGCGGGCCAGTACTTTTAGCCACTGAGGCAAGTTTGGGTCAGTGGCTAAAAGTCATTTTAAACATTGTGCGCCACTTCTCCTGACCCCCCATGTTTAAAATGAGTTTTTAAAAGGTCATTTTAAAACAATGTTTGAAATGACTTTTAGCCACCAACTCAAGCACTTGCCTCGGTGGCTAAAAGTCATTTTAAACATCACACACACACACAGCTCACAAAGGAGGAATTGCCAGGCCCTGCTGCATTTCCCACCCTAGGCTTATACTTGAGTCAATAAATTTTTCCAGTTTTTGGGGTTTAAATTAGGGGCCCTGGCTTATACTCGGGTCGACTTAAACTCGAGTATATATGGTACTTAAAAGTACTTAAAATATACCCAAATAATTTCTTGGATCCCCAATTTCTTTCCATCCTTATCATTCATTACTTTCTCTTAATTATACTGGACCAAAACCAAAATCAGAATTTTTAAGAGATCCATGCCATAGGAACTCCCCTAAAGAAAAGTAATTTATGGTATATACATTTGTAAGAAAAAGCATGTGAACCTTTCATAATGTCATGGTTTTCTGCATCTTGAGTCTAAGTCAAATGTAAAGACAATGATAATGTGCCTAAAATAATAACCTCAAAAATCTGATGTTTCATGTCTTTATTGAACACACTCATTCAACACTCAAAATGCCTTTGGGAAAAGTAAGTGTACCCTTGGAATCAATAACTGGCTGACCTCCCACCCCCACTCTTGACAGCAATAACCTCAGTCAGGTGCTTCCTGTAACTGTGGCTCAAACCTGCACATTGTTCAGGAGGAACTGTAGCCCATTCATCCTGGCAGAACTGTTTAGCTCTGTCATATTCTTTGGACACTATATCAAGTCATTCCATAGCACCTCTACTGGGTTGAGGTCTGGGCTCTGATTTGGCTATTTCAAAAGGTGGATTTTGTTTTTCTGAAGCCATTCTGTGGTGGACTTGCTCCAGTGTTTTGAACCATTGTCCTGCTGCATCACCCAACTTCTCCAGAGTTTCAGCTGGTGTACAGACCTTCACACACTATCCTACATAAGTTTTATTATCCTCTTGTGAATCCATCTTCCCCTTAGTGTCTGCAAGCTGGCCAGGCTCTCATGCAGCAAAGCAGGCCCAAATCATGATGCTTCTTCCACCATACTTTACATTTGGATTTTTTCATGATGATATGCATTGCCCTTTTTACATCAAATATACTACTGCATGTTATTTCCAAATACTAGTAGTTCAATCTTTGTTTCATTAGTTCAAAAAACATTTTGCCAATACCACTGTAGAGTGTCAATGTGCTCTTTCGCAGACTTCATGTGTGCAGTAATGTTCTTCTTAGTAAGCAATCACTTCCTTCATGGTGTCCTACCATAGACTCCCTGCTTGTTCAATGTTTTACATACTGTAGACCAGGCCTGCCCAAAGTCCGGCCCAGGGGCCAAATCCGGCCCATCAGGCCATTCTGAGTGGGCCGCGGCTGGCTGGCCTGCCCCTCCCTCCCCCTCCTTTGCCCCATTTTTAAAAAAAAAATCTTCCACCCACACTGACACTGCCAGGAAGCTTGAGGGGCTGGGTAGTCCAGCCGGCCAGTGAGCAGAAGCTTGTGGGCCTGGGTGGGCGGGTGAGGGGGCGGGCCACCACCACCAGCACCGCCGGGAAGCTTGGGCTGGGCACACGTGCAGGGGTGGTGTGTGGGTGGGCCGCCGCCACCGGCATAACTGGGAACATTTTGAGGTTGGGTGCATGTGCGGGGCAGTGATTGGGCGGGCCGTGCCACTGGCCCCGCTGGGAAGCTTGGGCAGCTGGGTGGTCCGCCACCACCGGCACTGCAGGGGAATATGTGGGGGTGGGCAGGCCATCAGGCCTCTGCCACCGCCAAGGAGCTTTGGGGTGGGCTGGTGGGCGAGCCGTCACCACCGCTGGGGAGCTTGGGGAGGTGCAAGGTAGCACAGATCGCCTCTTCCAAGGGACGACCTGTGGCCACGGCTCCCTGTGCTTCCTTTGGTCCCCACCTTCCTTCTTTCCTCCCTCCCTTCCTTGTTCCCCACCTTTCTTCCTTCCTTCCTCTCTTGGTTTCCACCTCCCTCCCTCCCTCCCTTGGTCCCCGCCTTCCTTCCTGTGGGTGGGGTTGCAAGGGTCAGTGGGTGGGGTTTGCAGTGGGGTGGCAGGGTTGGGGAGCAACCAGCCCCTGACACATTTTCAGTTACCAAATCTGGCCCTCCTTACAAAAAGTTTGGGCACCCCTGCTGTAGACTAATGAACACAGATGTTAGCCAGTTCCAATGATACCTTCAAATCTTTGGCTGTCACTCGGGGTTGTTTGTTTACCTCATTGATGAGTCTTTGTTGTGCTCTTAGGGTCCTTTGGACTGGGCGCCTACTTCTTAATATGGTAGCCATGGTTTCCAAGTGTCTCCATTTGTGGACCATTTCCTTAAATCTTGACTGGTGAATTTCTAAAGTCTTTGAAATCCCTTTGTAACCCTTTCCAGCTTTATGTAAATTCACAATTCTTAATTGTCAACCCTCTGGAAGCTCTTTTTGGTGAGGCATGGCTCACATAAACGTATTCTTCTTGTGTGAAGCAAACTCAAAAAACACTCAAACCTTTTAGTTAACACAGCTTTAGTCCATAACCTCCAAACTCATTCTCTTGACAAGACTCCCGGTATGTCAACACCTGACTCAAATTGGCTTTTTTGAGCTCAACTCAAGGATTCAGTTACTTTTCCCACTAGCATTTTCAATGTGGAATGAGTGTGTTCAATAAAGACATGAAAGATCAGAATTTTTGTTGTTATTATTTTAGGCACATTATATTTGTCAATACACTTGGAAGTCAGATCACACTGTATGACACATTAATGGAGAACACCATGAAATTCCAAAAGGTTCACATACCTTTTGCTGCAACTGTAGCACTAGAGCAAGCCTCTTTCTAAGAATCACTAGAGATCCAGTCTAAGTTTGTAAGGATTCCCCAACCCATTAATGTCTGCCCACCTGCTATCAAGAAGCAGCAGGAAAAGCTACTCTTTCTGTTTTGTATTTACCACTTTTGCTCAAGGTTGAGTTTCTTTATGTTTTTTTTTTTGTTTTTGGCACACAAAAAATTCTACCCATTCCTTAACCTGTTTCAGACAACTTCTTTAGGCAACACATACGCACAACAGCTATCAATCTGGCACATAGCATTTTAAGCATTTTTAGGCATTTACCAAGACATGTGGTACAGTACTTTTGTTTAGAAGCTTCATTAGCACTGAGAAGAAATTTAAATTAGCTTTGAATGTTCTAGAACTGAGCAATTTGATAAGGAACACACCTACGCAAACACTCAATGATATGTCTTGCACTCAATTTTGAGACCAACACACTAATAAAATAACCTGAATGGTGAACTACCTGATATGCGTTAGTATACTGTTTGAATCATATACTTCATCAGAAAGAAACTTAGAGGTAAACAACCTGTCCTGCTCTGTGGTCTCTGTGACTCACATATCTAGGCAGAATCATAGAAGATAAGCTATAGCAGAGGGTCAGGAAGTGCACCTAACTTCCTGAAATGGAAGTTCTTGATATTCATGCAATAATCGTTGGCATTTCTGGCCATCATACTGAAAAACCATTGCAGAAAAAGAGATACAGTAACCCCCACCAATCGCAGGGGTTAGGGACCCACCCCACCCGCGATCCATAAAAATCTGCGATATGCGGAGGGGGGGGGGGGTGGTGGGGGGGGGGTAAGTACTCCTGGGTGGCTCCTAGACGCCTCGGAGGGGGTCGGGGGGTTGCGGGGATCGGATCCAAGCCGCTGCCGCCTGAGCGTGCCACAGGGAGACTTCGCTCCGCGCAGCGCCAGGGCGACCATGGCGGATCCCAGCCGCCCCCATCGCCCGAGCGCGCCGCAGGGAGAATTCTCTCCGCGGAGCGCCTGGGCGGCGCTGCAGCTGCCGGGGGGGGGGGGGGAGCCCCGCGATGGCTCCCCGCCACCCCCCGCCCCCTCCAGGAAGCCTGGGAGGCGTGCAGGGGGATGGCGGGGAGCAACGCGATGGCTCCCCGCCAGCCTCCCGGGCTGCTCCGCGGCTTCCCGGAGGGGGTGGGGGGTGGGGAGCGACCCTATCGCCCCCGCGCCCCCCAGCAGTGCAGGTACTGTGATCCCGCGATGTAGCGGGATCGCGGTACCTGAACCGCAAAATGGCGGGGGGTCACTGTAATATATTTGCCAAAAATGCTTCTGGAATTCCTCCAGTAAAAAAGTAGTATGCATGTTGTTGTGGGATAGCATATGTTAACCTATCATCTGACTCAAAAGACAATGTATCAACAAATCAGATTTGTAGCAAACACATTCTCAGGTAGGCAAGGATTTCTGTGACAGAACACATATGTGGCCCAAATCCAAACACACAAAAGCTAAGTATGATACCCCTGGACAGAGCAGATGCTACAAAGCAGTAGCCCATCAAAAGCCCACCTGCAGGTAAATACACTATGCCAGTACTCGGAGCCCTTTTTGTGGGCACCCGACATCGGCCCTTCACAAGCCACATGTATTCAAGTTAAATTGCTGTATTGGCACTTTGAGAAAAATTAGTGGGTTTTGAATTGCAGTTTGGGCGCTCAGTCTCAAGGTTTGCCATCACTGCACTATGCCCTAAGTCAGCACTGGCAAGCCTATGGCATGAATGCCAAAGGTGGCACTCGGAGCCCTTTCTGTGGGAACCCAACGTCGCCCCTTCACAGCCACCTGTATTCTGGTGAAAATGCTGTATTCCCAAAAAATTAATTTTGCAAAAAATTAAATTACAGTTTGGGCATTTAGTCTCTAAAAAGGTTCGTCATCAGTGTCCTAATTGGAGCTGAAACAGGGTCCTAAGAATTGTACACACTGAGAAAGATTAAACTGCAACTTCTCAGCATTCATTTGGAGAACCAAATTGATCAACAGATTAAAAGCAATGCAGAGTTGTCTCTAAAATACCATGAAATAAGATGGAAAGAGCTATCCATTGAGACTGTGATCACAAAGAGAAACTATGGAACTGCTACAGCTCTCATGAATTTGCTAAGTACTCCTAGAGTAGTGACATGTCAGCACATCTACCAGAGGCTGCTGGGCAGAGGCAGCCACAGAGCCACGGCAGACCCGATCATGGACGGAGTAGAGCTTGGACGGATGGAGGCGGCGAGTGGTGGCATTGGCGGTGATGTGGGGTTTGCCACCATGCTGCAGAGCCAGGGGCCGCTGGTCAGAGGCAAGCTCCCAGCAGAGCTGTCCCGCCAAGGGCAAGGAGCTCTAGCCACAGTAGGAGTTGAAGGTGGCAACCAGAGAGTGGGTCTGTGGGGATTTTGAACTTCCTGCTTGGGCGGCAGACCAGGCAGGAAGTTCAAGACTTCTGGGGTGGCGGACCTGATCTGCCACTCTGCCCAGCTGCAGGGCATGGTGGCTTGCTGGGGGCAAAAGGGCTGGACCCCGGGACACAGCTTTCTCCCCCAGCACCCCATCCCCAACTTGCTGATCACCAACCACAGATAACTGAATCAGTGGATACGAGGTTGCTACTGTATCTGTTTTCCCAGGCTTCCTTTATAACAATAACAATGTTGCTGATACCAGATATTTCACTCTCCAAGACAAAGCAGAAACTATTCATGATTATCATTTGTGTATCTCCAGAAACCTTAGAAACTTCCTAATACACTACTGTGGCAAACAAAAGGAAATTGAGCAGAAGCACTGGGGGCCAGAAACTACACAGAAAAAGCAATGGGCATAGCCACAATTGAAACTGAGGAAGGGTCTCTTTATGGAGCATCTAGCACACAGTCTCTCTGGAAGTTCCTCAGCAACCTTATCTTTTTTTAAAGAGATCTTCAGATCTGAAAAAAAAATGTTTCCTATCTCTATTTACTGATGTGTACCACCCCAGAAAATGTCAGTGGGTCCAAATTGCAGCAGCCAGAATGCCACCACTGCTTGCTGATCTGGGCATAATTCCAAGTCCTGATTTTAAACTATAAAGCCCTAAATGGCCTGGGTCCAAACTATCTCAAAAATCATATCACCCATTATAAACAGGCTTTGGGGGGAAATAGTCAAATAAACAACTGTTGTAATAATTGAAATCAATATATATCACACAACAAATTCCTTTCACATCATTTTCTGTTTGCAGAATTAAGGCATACATGCTTTTGTGGATATTTGCACTGCCAAGTTCTAAGAAGCTATATTTCATTTCTGTAATTTAACACATGCAGTTACTTACAATCACAAAAATAAAATACCACTCTGCAGCACAAGATTCAAATTGATAATATGATTATCTCAATCAATAGCTATTGACCTGATTTACTTATGTAGCAGACACTATACTGACTTCTTGTTCAACAAATCCTAGGTGATTATGGTGCCTGCCACACAGCTTCTTTGAAACCAAGTTGTCTACTGCACAAGTCTACAGATTTGCTGTTCAGAGTTTTTTGGCCCACACCTACAGAAACCGATATTATGCTCACCTGGAGAAATGCGATGGGAGGCTTAATGGCACTCGGAGCCCTTTCTGTGGGCACCCGACATCGGCCCTTCACAGCCAGCTGTATTCAGGTTAAACTGCTGTATTGGCACTTTGCGGAAAGTTAGTGGGTTCTGATTTGTAGTTTGGGCACTTGGTCTTTAAAAAAATTGCCATCAGTGGCCTAGAATAAGCTCTGTACTAGCTTTAGAAAAGCAAACTGCCCCAGCACTCAGACCAACAAAAGAAAGTTGCTTCTGTGCTCTCTGGAATCAAACACTGTTTTAATCTCTGCTCATGCATACAGGCTTAGCAGCTATGATGCAATGTTCAAAGCATTCAACATATAGTACTTAGAATGTACAGTGGTCCCCTGCCCTTTCGCGGTTCATATACTGCAGTAGCGCTATATCGCAGGACTGCAGGACCCCAAAAGGGTTTGAGGGAGGGGGGGAGTTCCCATTCTTCTTTACGCAGATGACATGGTGTTACTTTCATGTACTAAGATAGGTCTAAGACAGTTAATTGCAAAATGTGTCAGTTATCTCTCCTGTAATAAAATGACACTCAATTACAGTAATTCCAAAAATAGTGGCTACTATATTGCATTTGATACGTCTAAAACTTTCGTAGTGCCTTTGTTCATAAATCTCAGTTCTAGAAAATTCACATTCCAGTAGCAACTCCAAACTGCTAATGTGCTAGTACAACATATCTCATTAATTTTCAACCAATGTACCCAGCCTATACCCACCAAAGCAAACCACTAGCAAAAAGCACCTACCTGCTGCTTCCAGCAAAGCTTCTAGTCTTGCTTGTGTCTCAGGATCCACTGTTCGTAGGTCTGCTCCTTCAGCAGCACTTGACAAAAATATCTCAGATGTTGTTTTAAGTACTGGGTTATCCAGATCTTCTTGGTCCAAAATAAATGACTCAACCTGTTAGAAGAAATAAAGTTTAACAATATATTAGAAACAATAGTGAAGTAGGGAGGCATTGTGACAAAGCTGAAAATATCCCAGCCATTGCATAAATTCACTTTCTTGGACAAATATTACAGAAGCATGGTATTTCAGACCCAACACTATCAGTTGATCAAAGTAGCAATAGACATCCCATGTTCTTCCAAGTTAAAAAGAATTACATGTAATTCACAGAATTATTAGCAGAACTTCAATAAATCTATTACCTAATCTAAAAAGAAAAACAAATCAATTTTAAATACAGATCATTCATTTAATGATACAACTTGAAACAATGTCTGAAATCCAGTAATATAGTAAGGTAAAGGTAAAGGTTCCCACCACCACCACATGCATGCTAGTTGTGTCCAACTCTAGGGGTGGTGTTCATCTCCGTATTCAAGCCAAAGAGCCAGTGTTGTGTAAGTCCATGGCCATGTGGCTGGCATGACTGCACGGAACACTGTTTACCTTCCCGCTTTTTACGGCGGTACCTATTTATCTACTTGCATTTACATGCTTTTGAACTGTTAGGTTGGCAGGAGCTGGGGTTAACAGCGGAAGCTCACTCTGCTGCATGGCACCCAGGATTCAGTGCTGACTTTGCAGCTGACCACTTCAGCGCTCTAGTCTGCTGATCCACTACGCCCCTATATAATAATTAGAGTAGAACCACTGAATTGGAATTTGGTGAGTCAATGCCTATGTACTTCCACTGATTCACCTGTTCTGCTCTAACTCCAACTCACTACTACATTTCAGTCAACAAATTTAGGTGACATGTTATTTCAGATTCTGAGGTAAAAACTCATTAGATGAGTTTTTACCTCATTTCCAAAAGCAAGGGTGTAGGATAAATATTTCATGACTTCTGGAAAAGGAATGCATGTTCGTTAAAAATCCTATAAATCAGGTTCATAAATAATCACCTACCTAGTAGACAAGAATAGTACTAGCCAACCATTAAGCCCTTATTCAAACATGCAGAAGTCCTGTCTGTCTCTAGGGAAAACCCACCTGTTGCAATTCAGAATTATTGATTTTATTAACTACTCATATAATTATGATTGCTTTAAGTCACAATGTGAAAATAAAAATGCAGTCACTAAAATCCTATTTGTGCAGCTACACTGCATGAAGGCTGGTGATGTCATCCACCATTATGATTTTTCAGAAGTAAAAAAAAATCTTGCTTTCCCACAGTCTCCTGAAGGTTGCAAAGCTCCCATGAAATCACCTGGAAGCCACCAGCAGGATGACTCTACTACCAATGGCAATTCTTGAAATTTAAAGACTCCTACCTCGATCTGCATCCCCCAATGATTTCCCCAAGAAGAGTGTGATTCTGTGGGAGCCTCAGGACCTTTGGAGGGGAATAGAAAATCTGTTTCCCAAAAATCATCATGGATATGATGCGTGGTATGTAACTTACAGAACAAGATTTCAGCATTAACTGAGAAACCAACAACATTTTCCTATACACTACAGTGTGTGAGAAGGAGAGTGTGCCCCCCTCTTCCCAAGAGCTGGAACTCGACTCAATCCTGCATGCACTGGGAGGAACCACTAGCCCTCCAAAGAGGGTAGGAGAAGAAAGGGAAGAAGAAAAAGAAAGGAACACAAAAGGATGACAAGAGGGAGCCAAAACGGAGAGGAATAAGGAAGAGAAATAAGGCGAGGGCAGTTGGGCTCTAGGAGGTTGGATAGGTGTAGGGATGCAGGGAAGGAAGGAGCCATTGGTAGATGTAGTGGAATAAGACCCCTGGATGGGGGAATGGGTAACCTTCCAACTCCCACGGGAAGTGGCTGAGCAGGAGTGGAAGGAGAAGAAGGCGGTGAAGGCTCCATTTGGGGGGCAGACCACGTGGCATGAGCGGAGAAAGAAGGCTCACAAATACGTTAAGAGAGAAGCACTGCGCAACAGGACACAGCGAGAGCTACAAGCTCACTGGGTAGCATGCTACGGTACCCCTGGGGGGGGACTATGAAGAAGGAGTGAGCGGAGCCGAGATGTTTGGGCAACCAGATTCTGACGTGAGAAGCGGGATCGGTCAGATTAACCCATTGCCAGAGGGAATGGCAGAATTTTCGTTAGACCTGGGCTGGAAAGTGGGGGAGCTGTTTTATACTTCTAAGTGGACTGTTCAACCCAATGTATCTATTGGGCAATTAGAAGAGTTATGGTTGGAAGAACAGCCCTTGTTAAAGACAAAGTAAAAGTAAATGTTCCCCCCGCGCATGCGTGCTAGTCGTGTCTGACTATAGCAGCAGTGCTCATCTCCGTATTCAAGCTGAAGAGCCAGTGTTGTGCAAGTCCATGGCCATGTGGCCGGCACGGCTGCAAGGGAACACTGTTTTACCTTCCCACTTTTTATGGCGGTACCTATTTATCTACTTGCATTTACAGTGGACCTTCGTATAACAAACAGTTTATATAACATAAAATCTGTACAACATAAAACATTCCAGAGATAAGGGAAATTTGCTTAACAGAATCGCCTATGGGGCAAATCCGTACAACATAAATATGGTCGTGATTAGGGATTACTCTGTTTTCAATGCATTCCTATGAGAAATGTGTATAAAGGAAAATTTGCTTAACAGAATTTCATTTGGAACGCATTAATTCCTTTATACAATGCACCAATGTACATGCTTTCGAAATGCTAGGTTGACAGGAGCTGGGGGTAACAGTCTACTGCATGGTACCTGGGATTTGAACCACTGAGCTGCCAACTTTGTAGTTGAGTTTAATAAAACTTTAGTGCAAATTCAAGCAACAGAGACTCCCATCTCTTCATCTCATGGGTCGGGTGAGGAGGGAGGGAGCAGGGGCAGGCCTCACGTAGTGATACCCCGGGTTACAAAGGACCCAAGTTACATAATTTCCGGGTTACGTAACAAAGTCCTTAGGAAATAATGCATCCGTTTATGCATTTTAAATGCAAAAAACTGTTTACGCATTTTTTTCTGAAGGATTTCATTTCCCAGGATGCACTGTGCCCCATTCGGATCTGGTTTACATAATTTCCAGGTTACGAAGCATTGTGGGGAACACACAAAATGCCAAAACTCACAAAAGTTGCCCATACATCCACATCCACAATATGGTTTAAGTACCTGCCTGCAGAATGGACTAACAACTGGATTTTGTTCTGTGTTTTTAATGTGATAATAAAATGCAATGTGTATTACTATACACACTTGACTAGCTGCCCCATGACTAGAAATGGTTTGAAAAATAAGAAAGGATGCTGAAAACAAATTAAAGAGAAATATAAAGAAAACGAAAACAAACCCCTAATCTGCCCTCCCCTTTGAAAACGTTCATGGCTGGTCCAAGGGAAACCTCCATTCATCTCTCCTCCATCTGCTTTGTAGGTCGCCTGAGATGCAAGGTTTCAGACAATCACCCATAATCCAGCAGATGGAGAGAGAGAGAGAGAGAGAGAGAGAGAGAGAGAGAGAGAGAGAGAG
>JAHTLZ010000204.1:97679907-97833325 GCA_023846285.1 Phrynocephalus versicolor | reverse complement strand
AGAGAGAGAGAGAGAGAGAGAGAGAGAGAGAGAGAGAGAGAGAGAGAAGAGAGAGAGCCACCACTGGCTCACTTATGATCACATGGTCTGCTCCAGTTACTTGTATTGCAAGCCACTGATTGTTGATCAAGGCAAAATTCAGAAGAAATGTTTGCTCGTCTTGCAAAAACGCTCTTAAACCAAGATATTCCTGTACAATGTTCTTTCAAACCAGTTTAGAGGGTCTGACAAAATCAAGCATTGTCAATTCAGATACAACTTGTCTTTACTCATTAGATTGCTAACAAATCTAAGCACACATGACAAGAGGTCCATTTTTTTTACTAACTGAAGGAACACCAGCACCAAACATTGCCTGCTTCATCTCTAACAAGCAGTCATTCCTAAAAACGAGGAACACAACACAAAATGCCCTTATTCCCAATGCCATAGCATACATTTCCATCTGTTGCCAGGGCCAAGCACCACAAACCCAATCTCATCAAAGCTCATAAGATTTATCTTAGCAGCATATTGACAACCAATTAATTTCTCTAGCAATGATATTCTATATGTATGGTAGGATGTTTCACTAAGCATTTCAGCTGCTTCATTTTCACTAGCTGTGCTTCTGTATCACCTCTAAAATATATAGAATACATTGCAATAATCAAGTCTAGTTAAAGCATGTTCCTTATTTTCTACCCTCCCTTCCCTCACAGTTCCTATGTAATGTACTGACGTACGCCTTCTCTCCAAAATACATCAAAATGTAACGACAATTTTAAGATATTACCGTAGTGGAATGGGGGGGGAATAAATATTTAGGAACATACAGATTCCATCTCATTTTATAACTATACACCGTTATTTCAGTTGCAGAGAAAATAGCCATATAAGCAAAGATATATATTTTCAGAAAATGTTGAATCTGTAAGAAAACAGTTTTTGCTTGTGCCTCTCCTCCCACCACATGTAGCAATTACTTTATTATGAAACAGAAATATGATAAAATAAAAGGAACTATTTATAGCCAAATTAACACAGATGCATCACTTGAAGGGTGATTTGATTTAAATCAAATTGATTTAGATCCATTTAGTTTAAAAGAATAATTAACTTTTATGTACACCAAAAATTGTCATACAAAATTGTACTACTTCACTCACTAATGACATTTTATTTAAATAGTTCAAAGCCATTTTTTTTAGAGCAAACTTCTTCAGATTTTATTTCTGTAGAAGAATTCTAGGCATGGTTCCTGAAAAGTAACACACGTTTTGTGTAGTGGCACTTTTCCCCCAAAAAAGTCTTACTAAATTGTTAAAGTTCAAAAACAAACCTTAAAAGTAACACTTTACAATTAATAACATTAAAGGTAAAGGTTCCCCCCGCACATGCGTGCTAGTCTGTCCAACTCTAGGGGCGGTGCTCATCTATGTATTCAAGTCGAAGAGCCGTATTACTTTTATATGCAATGCCCATGTTTTAAAAAGTACTATCATGACTATCAAGGTTACTAATGCTTCTAATGCTACAAGTAACATTCAATTGCTAGTTGTAAAATTGCTTTTCTGGAGTCATTCTATTGTGTAGCTAAAAATGGAAATATTTGGACTAGAGACGGAAACAGCCTCCAATGCATCATCTTTCCCTCTCCCTGGCACTCACCAATCAGACAGAGAGGGGGGCTGATGCATGTCCTTGCACAGCTCCTGATTGGCTAGTGCCAGGGAGAGGGATGCATCAGATGCTACTTCCTGGTTAGATTTTCACCCAGAGCGAGGTAAAGCAAGGTAAGACAGTAGTTGATTTTGTTCTGGAGGGTGGGAGTGGGTTCCAAGCACCAGCTGTGTTAGCATGTTTCACTTCAGAAACAGCCCCCTTCCGAAACAAAGCACCCATCTCTAACTAGGACTCAGAAAATATGGATTTGAATCCCGGTAAGCCATGGAATCTTCTTAAATATCTTACTTACCCTGAAAGCCCTGTTAGGGTTAGAATAATTCTGTTCCAACATGAAAGCACACAACAACAAAGTAAATGGCATAAATCATAACAGCAAACAATTCCAGGTTTCTGACACACTGCTTGCATTTCTTCAATGGGTGCCAAGGCAAAGAATGCAGGTGGCAATTCAAACAACAGTAATTTGCTGATAGAATTTAGTCAATTGCACTTACACTGCTGCAAACCTAATATTACAAATACAGTAATCCCCCACCGATCGCGGGGGTTAGGGACCAACTCCACCCGCGATGCACGAAAATCCGCGATATGCGGAAGCAGGGGTGGGGTGGGGGTGATTGCGCGGTGCGCCCCGGCAGCAGGGGCATCATACCTCCCACCGCCATTGCCCGCCCGCGAGGCCCAGAGGCTTCTCCGGGGTGCGTGGGAAGGCCGCACGGAGCGACCAGATCACTCCCCGCCACCCCCCACTCGGCTCCTGGCACCCCCCCAGCTCGGAGGCCTCCCAGAAGGGGCGGGGGTGCGGAGAGCGATCGGATCGCACCCGGCGGGCCCCCGCCCGGCTCGGAGGCCTCCCAGAAGGGGTGGGGGGCGCAGAGAGTGATCGGATCGCTCCCAGCGCCCCCCCCGCCCAGCTCGGAGGCCTCCCAGAAGGGGCGGAGGGGCCGTGGAGAGCAATCGGATCGCTCCCCGCCACCCCCCACGCGGCTCTGCGGCCTCCCAGAAGGTGCGGAGGGGCCACGGGGAGCGATCGGCCCCGAGGCTTCTCCGGGGTGTGTGGGAGGGCTATGCAGAGCAACAGGATCGCCCGCCATCACCCTCCCATGCACCCTGGAGGCTTCTCGCAGGTGGGGGGCGGTGGGGAGCAACCCCCCCCGGTTCCGGTACTGTGGTCCCGCGATGTAGTGGGACCGCAATACCGGAACCGCAAAATGGCGGGGGGTCACTGTACTGCAGAAATGTACAAAATGTCTTAGTTCTGCACAAGCAGAGGTTCTACAGCATTCCTTGTGCAATACCTGCACTACCGTATTATAGCTGTTTCCATGTTCTTTGCTGAAGTCCTATACACACAGCTAAGCTGTGTGAGCCTGATAGTCTCAGGAGCCCTGTGAAAAGCCACACATCATTGGGATGCTGCTTGCAGATGTACAACAGGAAGAGGGGAAAAAATTCTGTTAGCAGGATGGCTTCACCAGCAGCTAGTGTTTGGAAATTAAACACTTCACACCACTCTCTCTCTCTCTCTCTCTCTCTCACACACACACACACACCAAGCAGTCTCCAATAGTTCTTCCAAAACAAAGAGGATTCCAAGGAAGCCTCATGACCTTCAAAAAATAAAAAAAAACCAAAACCTGTCCCACCTGATAAAGTAATTAGCCTTTCAACATTAGCCCAACTTTCTTCACAGCCACCTCCCACTCCAACTAACCTATGTAACCTTTTCACTACAGTAAAAGACATTTTTTTAAAAATTATGATCTTTAAACTGGCCTATAAAAGGTATTACTTTAATACAGGTTTTGAGATTTTTACATGTAAAAAAAACACCCAGTTTTGAGATTTTTACATGCTTTTAAACATCCCAGAAATTCAATTAATTAAATTGGGCTCCACATGGATTACTTGCAGCATACTCATAACCAACAGTGAATTTGGGGAAGGACTTGATTTTTGCATGCAGTTAGAGCTACAAGACAGAAATATGAAAAAGAGTTCAGATTTTGAGAGATGAGATTCAAACCTTCTCAAATGGGTAGCTTATTTTCTAGAGCCCCCCCCCCACGAACCATATTTCAAGACTTGCATGACATATGAACTGTTAGAATCAAGAGTCTCATATTCAAAAGTTAGGACTCATGGTTACATCTCATGAAATCACCAATGGAGACTGAATATTAAGGCATCTTCAAAAACAACAAAAAAAGTTCAGGAGTCAAACTCGCTATGAAACAAGAAACCTCTCATCAGTATCCCCTTTTTGTCCCATTTACAGACAGACATATCAAAAGACTCATGAAAATGCACTAGAGATTGGGGAAGTGGTGCAAGAAAGGGGGATATTAACCCTTCTTGTCACATACGCCTTAGCTTCACAAAGAAAATGACAATAGAGCAGCAAGTTGGACTAGGAAATACATGTCAATGGAAGGACTAACCTATACTCCCTCAATCTTCAAAGCAATCAACCACACAGATCCACTAATATTGAGGTTCTGCTTATGGATTTCCAACATCTAGTACAGCCTCAACACCTGAATATAAAACTGTGAATCAGAATCAGAATCAGAATCAGAATCAGAATACTTTTATTGGCCAAGTGTGGTTAGACACATCCAGAATTTGTTTTGGTAAAATATGCTCTCGATATAAAAGGAAATATAAGAATGAGATAGTCAACAATAAAAACACAGTACAACAATACAATATAACCTATTATTTAAAAGGAGAAAGAGAAGTAAAAATTAATTATTCAACAGTTTGATAGCACTTGGAAAGAAACTATCTTTATATCTAGTTGTCCTAGTATGCAATGCCCTAAAACGCCGCCCTGAGGGTAACAATTGAAACAGGTTATGTCCAGGATGTGTGGAATCTGTGTATATTTTCATCGCCCTCTTTTTAGCTCATGTGGTATACAATTCCACAATAGATGGCAGATTAGTAGCAATAATTTTTTCTACAGTTCCAATTATCCTTTGAAGTCTATATCTGTCATGCTTAGTTGCAGAACTAAACCAGACAGTTATAGAGGAACTGATAATAGATTCAATAGCACCTCTATAGAATTGAATCAACAGTTCTTTTGGCAGTCTGAACTTCCTAAGTTGACGCAGAAAAAACATTCTTTGTTGTGCTTTCTTAATAATACTTTCAATATTAGATGACCATTTTAAATCTTGAGATATAACAGTACCTAAAAATTTAAAGGACTCCACTATTGACACTAAGTTATTTGATATCATAAGAGGTGGCTGTATAGAACGAGTCTTCCTAAAATCCACCACCATTTTAACAGTTTTGCATGTGTTTAATTCAAGATTATTTTGAGTACACCATAAAACTAGTTGTTCAATCTCTTGCCTATAGGCAGATTCATCATTGTCTCGAATGAGGCCAATCACTGTAGTGTCATCTGCAAACTTCACTATTTTAACAGAGGAATCCTCTGCCTGCTGCTTTCTGTCTGTCAGGAAGCTTACAATCCATTTACAAGTGTAATCAGGTACAGACAGCTGTTTTAATTTAGTCATAAGGATATCCGGAACAATAGTGTTAAATGCAGAACTAAAATCAACAAAAAGAACCCTGGCATAAGATTTTGGAGATTCAAGATGTTGCAATATACTACATGTAAGGACATATTAATAGCATCATCTATTGATCTATTTGCACTATAAGCGAATTGCAATGGATCTAATGACAAATCTGTGATAGATTTCAGGTGAGCCAACACTAGTCTCTCAAAAGTTTTCATGACCACAGAAGTTAAAGCAACTGGTCTATAATCATTCAATTCCTTGACAGAAGATTTTTTTTGTACTGGAATAATCAAGGATTGTTTGAAGCAAGAAGGAACATAACACATCTCCAGTGATCTATTAAAGATGCGGGTAAAAATAGGAGCCGAAGAAGTGATTTTATCTGGACCTGGTGCTTTCCTTAACTTCTGTCTGTAAAACAGACCTTGCACCTCCTTCTCTGTGATCACCAAAGATGGAGGACCCAATGGCATGGGGTAAATTTCCACAGGCTCAGTTGTTGTTAAATCTGAGGTGGAAATTGTAGGAATAGATGGTTGCAGTTTCCTCTCAAACCTGCAGTAAAACATATTCAAGTCATTCACCAGTTGATGATTTCCTTCAACATGGAGAGGAGGTTTCCTATGACCAGTAATGGTTTTAAGAGTTTTCCACATATTTGCTTATTCATTTGTTGGAAACTGGTTCTTTAACTTTTCAGTGTAGTTCCTTTTTGCTGCTCTAATTTCTCTGGTCAATATATTCCTAGCCTGGTTATACAATGTTCTATCACCCTTTTTGTAGGCTTCCTCGTTGGTATGACGTAGCTGTTTGAGTTTAGTTGTAAACCACGGTTTGTTGTTACTGTAAATTTTCACATTCTTAGATGGCACACATAAGTCCTCACAAAAGCTGACATATGATGTTATAGTGTCTGTGAGCTCATCCAAATCAGCAGAAGTGTTTTCAAATAGGTCCCAATCAGTGCAGTCAAAACATGCTTGCAACTTTAACTTTGCTTCTTCAGTCCAAGTTTTCACTGTTTTAATTGTTGGTTTTAAGGTTTTAAGCTTTTGTTTGTAAACAGGTACAAGGTGATCAGAATGTCCCACAGCTAAGTGTGATAAAGAGCGATAAGCATCCTTTAAAGTTGTATAACAATGATCCAAAATATTTGACCCTCTAGTAGGGCATTTAACATGCTGGAAGTACTTTGGTAACTCCTTCCTTAGATCAGCTTGATTAAAATCACCTAAAATAATTTTAAAAGCATCAGGATACGCATTTTCAGCCCATATAATTTGACTAGTTAAAATACGTAATGCATTTGTCACAGAAGCATGAGGAGGGATATATACAGCAACCACCAAAAATGTAGAAAATTCCTGTGGCGAATAAAAGGGATATGTGTGCATATGTTTTACCATTCTTCAATGAAATGAAGGAGGAAGTCACAAACCTACTCCAGTCTAGCACTCTTTGTCAGTTTGTCCTCATCATTAATGTTGGCAGTTATTTCTATTTTTAATGGATGTTATTAATTTGTGTGGTGTTTTAAAGCTACTGCTTTTCTTGTAGCTGTTTTTATTTTAAACAATTCTGAGGTTGTTTAAAAGAAAAGTGATGCAACGTTTTCTTAACAGAATGAATAGTAAAGGGATTTTTTACAATACAGAGTAGAAAATACACAACTGCTTTTCCAAGCCGTTTGTAGGTATGTGTGTCTGTGCATGCGCACATGCATGCATGCGTCAGGGTATGAGTTATGGAGAATGTTTACTCCTGGAATACTCTAGGGACAAAGAATTCTTTACGAAAGGAAGGCAAAGAACCATAGTCAAGGGGGAGAGGGGAGCGTCGATGTATTCTTCAGAAAAAGGAAGGAGTTCCAGTGGCATATGCATATAAATCTCAATATGAAACTTTTTTACACTCCTTAATAGTCCTCAAATTAATGGCAGAACTTTTCAATGGGATCAAGGTACTCTTCCATAGTTGTAGTTGTTGAAAGGCTAGTCGTATTAATCAAAGCAAACATTGTAGGTAAAAACAAACTAGAAATAAAAAGCAAAATGAGGCAAAATGTGGTGGTACCTTAAAGGCTAACTTTTATATTTTTATGTAGTGGAGTTTTGAGATACAAATGCCTTGAGATACAAAAAACTTGACATATGAAAGGGAAGTCCGTCTGAGGCGCAGTGTGCCCTGGGAATGGAAGTCTTCAATAAAAACTCAAGATACAAACTTTTCCTATGGAAAGCCCCAAGATACAAAAATTTTGCAGAAGACTTCATTTCCCAGGGTGCACTGCACCCCATTCGGATCCCTGATATAAAAACTTTAAGATACGAAGCATCCCAAGAAACAAACTGATTTCATATCTCAAGGCACCACGATGTCTGGTGTCTGATGAAGTAGACATTTCTGCATTTAAAATATGGTATATTATCCATCAAATGCTTCCTTTACATGCATTGAACCCGGAAATAATTCTAAAAATCATTCAGAAATACCCCAAATCCAATTTCAGTCATACTGAACTGCCGTCCTGCCTGCACATGCACATTCAAGAAAGTTGGACACAAATTCAGGGTCATGTAATTATCTAGAAGACCTCAGCAGCCCCCAGATCATAGCTTCTTCTGCTGTCCACTCAGTCACGTATAACTCTTGGTCACTTTGGGGATCAATGCTCTCTACACCTTTCTATCACTCACAGCTTCTTTTAGTTCCATAAAAGTGTATCTTCTGCTGATATCAAGTCAATGAGCTCTTAGTTGGCTCCTTTTACCATTGATCAATCACAGCATAACTCCCTTTTTGAGTCAGTTGACTCACTTACCATGATGAAAATATGACAGTTTTTATTTGGTGATACTAGTTTCCAGATATATTTTTGGTTTGACTCTGACTTCCTTTTTGGTAATCCTTGCTGTCCGTTACTTTCACAGCCATACAAAGCTACTGGAAATATGACTGAATGAACTAGTCTACATTTGATTGGGAGGCTGATGTTATTTTTCCAGATGTTATTCTTACAAATACAAGATATAAATGAAAGAATTCTGAACACAGGGATTTGTTCAGGCTACCAGAATCAAGTTCTTCTACAAGCACTCCTTTTTCGTTTTAGAAATATAAGCAGGAGAGTTATTTTGTTACTGCTACTGTTAAATAAATGAGATAGAAATCCTTGAAAACTATATAGAACTATCTTTAGAAGACTATCAATAAATTAGTCCTGATCTACTTTATCTTCACCTCTGGATCATAAATCAAACAAAATATCTGGAGCTGTCTCCAGAATTCAAAAGAAATCCAATGCTGATCATGGTCCCAGCCACATTTTGCAGTAAGAACCAAAGCTACCACAGTAGGCACTCATTTCAGACAAAAATGGTTAAGGAACACCAAAAGCTATAAAACAAGTATCCAACACTGGTTGAATCTTACAAAAATATCTCTAACTATGGCATCTACTAAGAGTGTTTATAAAATTAGCTGAATTCAGATACAATTGTCACATTTACACTCACATTTTTTAAAGAAACCAATGGCCTGTTTATATTTCCCAGGCCAAAGAATAGAAAACTTGTCCATTTTAAAACAACAAACCCATATTTATAAAAAATGTGAAATAAAGCAAAGTAATAATCAACTAAATGGCTTTGAATTTGCCATCTCTACATTAAAGTGGAAATCAAAATTACTGCAGCATATTTATTTTCTACTAAACTCTAAACATGCAGTTTATATGGCTAACAAAAGGATAACTGGATTCAATGTTGTCACAATCCAAAACAAACTCTTAGAAAAGATCAGGATGCTTTACACAGACAACACAACAGCAACTAATTACTATGCAGTTATAGTACAAGTGAAATGTGAATGTCATAAAAATTATGATGATGACAAATACTCAAAGGACAAAGACAATTACTGTATACTAGAAACACAAATGAACAAAATGTAAAGCGTATTTAAAGAAATAAAAATGTTTTCAGTTCTGTCACTTTATCTGTTTTACACACATTCTTGGTCGTAAAATCATACAATAATGCAGGGTGGATAAAAATCAATGATTTTTTTTAAAACATAAAAATAAAAATTGATTTTTTAAAAATTTAAATCAGATATTTTTCTAAATTTAAATGTTTTGAGGAAAAATCTCTCTAAAGATCATGTTCTAGTTAAGATACATTATAGTCCAAAGGCTCTTCATTGTGAAAATATTTTAATTATGTAACGTGTGTGTGTGTGTGTGTGTGTGTGTGTGTGTGTGTGTGTGTGTGTTGCATCGTTACAGTTGTGACCAACTGATGCTGTATTAATCCATTCACAATGTCATGGTCTCCCAGAGGTTTCTTATTATTTGGGGCAATTTTTCTATCTAGGAGATATTATCAAACATGCTTGGTTTTGCTATTTTCAAAAATGAGTCTTTAAGTAGACAATCATGATTTAAATCGAGCCTTACTGAATAGTGATTTAAATTGTGATATCAATCAAATCCACCCTGCAATAATGACATTAGAGGGTACCTATAAGGCCATCAGATCAACCTCCTGCTCAAAGCAGGAAAAAAATCAAATGATATCTGACACATTGTTGTCTAAATTTCTCCTGAATGCCTTCAGTATTGGATTACTAACCACCTCTCAAAGTAATTGGTTCCACTGCCATACTGCTCTAACAATTAGGAAGTTTTTCCTAATGTTCAACTGAAATCTGGCTTCCTGTAACTTGAGCCCATCATCATGTGTCCTGAACTCAGAAATTACTGAGAACAAATTCTTCCCAACAAATCACAATCTTTCAAATACTGGAAGACTACTATCATATCTCCCCCTCAATCTTCTTTTCTCAAAGGTAAACATGCCTAATTTTTTCAATCTTTCCCCATAGGACTTGGTTTACAGCCCTCTGATCAACCTTGTTCCTCTCCCCTGAACTTGTTCCAATTTGTCAGAATTTTTCTTCTTGATTCCAAGATCCTTCTCTCACACAGTATTGCTAAGCCAGGTATCCTCCAACTGTTTATTTGGTTTCTTTCTTTTTTTTTTGGTAGGTGTAGTACTTGGCTCTTATCCATGTTATAATTTGATTCTACTGTTTTTAGCCCAGTATTCAAACCTATCTAGATCATTTTAAATTTTGTTTCTGTCTTCCAAGGTATTAGTTATTCCACTCAATTCTGTGTCATTCACAAATTTACTTAGCATTTTCTGCATCCCCTGCTCCAGGCCATTAATAAAAATGTTAAAAATATTGAGATGCAATGGCACAGATCTATTTTACTGACTCTATATACAAAGAAGCACTTTATCAGTCTCAATAGTAACTAAGCAGCAACTGGAGTCAAGTTCAAAGCCAGACTCTGACACGCAGACACCAACTCAGTCTCTACATACATGGTTATATTTTGCCAAGTATGGAAACACTAACTATAAATCATTATGAAAAACGAAACACTGAACTCACACTACTGCCATTATGTACTTGTAGCTTACCTCACAATACTATGACCTCTTGCTGCCTGTCGCCCATGGGAGCATTTCATTAGTATAATCATAATTGTTAAAGTTTCCATGTGACATATTTTTCTCATAGCAAATACAAAAATACCAGGATTGTTCTTTTTTCCCTGCTCCACCTGAATGCACCTTTAATGTACATACAATCAAGTCAGAAGCTCCCCACCCCCTTCCTTTGGTTAAGCTAAGATGTACTGCTTTGCAAAAGTAACTCTAATTGTTATATGGCCAATTAAGTCCAGTTTGCATGCTGCAGAAAAAACAAATTGAATAGAAGTGTTGCATCCAATGGGAAGTAGGTCTTTACCACAACTTAGAAAACATTTTTCCATTTTCAAAACCTCGGAACTAAGCCCCCCCCCAAAGAAAATATATGGATAGCATAGTTTTATTCTACCAACATTTTACATCAAATGATAAGCAACATTAGAGCATCACATGTGATACTGTTCCGTAACTGCAAACATGTTAAATGACCTACATAACATCTATCAAAATCTGATCAACAATCTATACAATAGAAAGATATAGTGCAAGTACAACTTCACATCTACTACAGTCATCGCCCACCATTTCACGTTTCATATACTGTACAGGACTGCAGTACATGAAGTAAAGAGCTCCTAGGGCAAGCTGAATGGGCCTGTTTGAGGCCTCCTGCACTTACCCTAGGCCTGGCGCAGGCCCAAACAGGCCTCCAACAGGCTTCCTGGCAAACCGGAAGTGACTTCCAGATCACTGGATACCACTTCTGGGGCCTCCAACAGGCCCAGGAAGCCTGTCGGAGGCCCAACTGGGGCAGCACCAGGCCTCAGTTAAGTGTAGGAGGTCCCAGACAGGGGCCCCAGTCCCGACCTGACTCAGCATCCGCATATCACAGATTTTCCATTATTGCGGGTGAGACAGTAAAGTCACATGCCTCAGGGACTAAGCCCCAACCAGAGGGGCTAAAAATTAGAGGGGCACTGCTAGCAAGCATGAAAAGAGAAGAAATGGGTGCATTACATTATTGCAATGGGTTCCTAGGTGTGTTGAGGAGAACCCTGAGTTTCTATGGTAAATCATCAGGACTTTTTCAGTAAGCTGATCACTAACAGCAGAGAAGAATTTCTGAAAGACAGTTTGTCCATCATTAGCAATCCTTCCCTGTAACAGACAACCACAGGGGACACTTAAATGTATTCCAATGCACACTTCCATGACTTAAATAGATATGATAGCTGCAAAACTACTTATAGAAACCAAATTTAAACAATAATGTATGGCTGCATGAAGCAAAGGTTACGATATATATAATAGAAAGGGCACACAGGTAGAAGAAAAATTCTAACTCCTCCCTTAAATATCATTTACTCATTTTGGTTTCTTACAGTGAGAAAAATTTCCCCAACCCATCCCACTCCATATGGTTGACTACAACTGCCAGGCAGCAAGGTCAATAATACTGTTGCTTAGGAATAGTAGTCCAACATTTGGAAGGCACCAGTTTTATAAAAATTCCAAAGGAACAATTCTGTTTCAGAAATTCAAACATTAGAGGGAGAAGGGTACAATGCAGACACAAAGACAATTCAATTACAGGTTTCCCTTTCACTGAAAAAAATCACTTTAATGGGGCAGATTTAATTACAAATGCACTATATTTCTGATTGCAAGTGATGCTTTCTTCACCTGCCCCCACCCCGCCAGTGTAGAAAAATGAAATACAAAGATTTCCTGCGGGGAAACATTTAGATAAGATTTTCCATTGTCTCCCCCAGAGATCACAACAGTTTGTTCTATCTGATGGGATAGGGATGGAGAGTCTTCTCTTCACCACCTCCTCTCCCAGTGATCTTTATACAGATCACTCTTGCATGGGGATCATGGTTAACTGGAAAGGGCAGGATCAAAATTTGAATAGGGGCAGTAAATTCAGCAGGAAGGCAGGATCATAACCAAAAAATTAAATTATTGCTCATCTCATTCCTCTGCACAAGGACAGGGAATCACAAATCCTTTCCCCTTGTCTTTGAGACACTTTCTGACAATTTGATGGACTTTTCACATTTGACATTATTTTTTAAAACATAAAACCCAACTATGCAAACTGCTCAAAAGAACAACATCCATCTTATTACATAGACCTGCAAAAATCAGAAACATTGAATGGATTCTGCACCATTTTAATCAATCACCCACTCTTTGTGTTCTTACTGTATATGGGCACTTTGACTCAGAAAAGACAAAAATATTAGTTCTGCACAGAGATATTGTGCACAAACTAAGGAAACTTCCAAGAAAAGGGAGTATTTGTTTCATCCTTGCATTGGAGATGAGAGATCATGTAAGGGTTAGCAATCTCTCAACCTTTCTGCTTCATTAAGAATAAGTAATTCTACATTAATTCTTTGCCCTCTGTAAGGAGTGGGATGTCCTTAAGTCTAGACCTTACAAAGATTATATAAACCCAGGTACTGGTTTGAACAACTCTGATTTGAACCAGTAAAACTGGCACCATTATGCAGTTCAATTTGCAATTCATTTTTAAGACAAGAATAACCCTTAACAACAGCCCCCAACACCCTAATTAATCCGCTCAGAACTGGGAGACATATGATCCCCTAGATTAGGTCCTGATACATTTTGTAGAGGGCCACAAACTGGAAACAATTATTTACACATTAACTTATAAAGTGTTGTGCAAATTATACTACAGTACCCTGATTCAGCATACTGTATACATCTTTAATATTGTGTATATGGACATGGAAGGAAAAGGATTGAGAAGGGCTGCCCTAATTCGTGTAATGAGTGTGCACTGTAGAATCACCATGCAGACCCTACAGCAAAAAAGTGACATGAGGTAAACATGCTATGGTAGCAGAAATGAGGAAGGAAACTGAGCTATAAGACTGCTTCTCATCTTCAAAGAACAGGAGTGCTGAATGACAGAGAAGCAGAGTAGCAAAGGTAGAGGAAGCAATGTACGTTTCTATTACTTCAAATTAACAAAACCTAAAGTACCTCTCAATGCTTCTTCATATAAATAAATAAGTACTGCACATTTTTGAACACTAATACTGTTGGGTATTACAAGGGCAGGTCCCTTAATTTTATTTCATTAATTCTGTAAATTGTAATATGCAAATAATTCACATGTTAGTAGCATTCTTGGTTGTGTGTGGACATCTTCAGCAAAACCAGCTCCATATGATGAAAGTCACTAGCCCTGGGTCAGTAGACTAAAAAGAGTCCTTTCAACCAAACATTATTTTCAAAAGCTAGCACAGTGCAGCCTTCCCTAAGTCTTTTTACCTGCTCAGCAATCTAACCCTCATCAAAGCAGCTTCAATTTTCATCATTAAGGAAAAAATAATGTAGCACATAAACAAAGGCAGATATCCTTGGTTGTTCTGCAGTCCTTCTGTGGATGAAACAGAACGGCCCACATATGAAAGTTCACAGAATCTCTACTTCTTGCTTTGCCCACCAGTCAAAACATTCAAAAAATGCTTAATGCCACCTACCTTATTCTTGTGGAATATTGGTTCCTCATCTTGGGTAACTCAGGTATTCCTGGACTGCAATTCCCAGAATACTTCAGCATCACCTATGTTGGCTAGGTCTTCTGGGAGTTACAGACCAAGAACACCTGGGTTACCCAAGAGTTGGGAACCACTGCTCAAATAAATAAATAAATAAATAAATAAATACCTTTCCCCCATTTCTATACAAGACTGAATGCCAGACATTTATTGAAAAACAAATCTCTCAACATTCTAATAGTATTTGGTAGACTGAATAGTAATATCTTCACTACCTTACTATGCATCTCAAAATTCTTAAAATTAGTAAGTTGCTTTAAAATTCAAAATGTAATGTTAAGGTAACGCTAATACAAAAAGTTGCCAACAAAAAGGAAAACTGAAATAATGGAATGTGCTTTGATACTGAAACTAATATGTACTTATAACATGATGATCTAGTCAGCAGTATTTGTAAGTCCATACAGCAATATGCACATATTTCATGAGTGACCAAATTTAAGATTTCCTTGCAGATCTTAGTACAATTTGCACTTAAATCATGAATAAATACATGTCAGCAACTCTACTGAGAAAAATGCTGCTCAAAGTTCTTCCATGTGACTTGTATGAAGCAGCACAAATTTATTTTGATGTAACTTCATAAAATTCTACCTTATACAAAAATGTACTTAACTTCTAGCTATTTAGAGCTTAAATGGGATTTTTTTAAAATTGAACCCACAAATGAGCCAGGGACGATGCAGCTCAGCTAGGTCTAAATATCATAGGCCTGGGATGTCCGAAGGATTAATTTGCTTTTGTACGAATGTATCCAACTTTCATAAATATATATTGCCTACAGGTTATTTAAACTCTGAAACCTTTTTGTGGGTAACTGCTAACATATTGAGTTTTTCCTCATTTATTTTTTATTTATTTATTTTTATAACTTATATGCCGCCCACTACCCAAAGGTCTCATGTAAAGACGATGCCTCACACCCACGCAAGTAATCAGGCCCACTTAGAAAAGCAAAAACCCTGTTAAGATTAAGCAAAATGGTTTTCTTATTAGTGGAAATAAACAAGAAGGCTTAAATAAGAGGGTCTCTCTCCAACAGCCTTCAACCCAAACAACACTTTTTCCCCCACGGGAGCCCAGATCCTTGCAGCCGCCGAGACGGAAGGAGGGACTCGGGGGAAAAGCCCGTCTCGCTTCCGCCATCATCCTGACCCGAGCAGGTAAGGGCGGGAGGTTCACGGGCCGGACGTGCAGAGGTGGAATCGATGTTCGTGTCCTCCTCCTCCTCCGCGGCTTCCATTCACACAATAAAGCGAGAAAGCAGAGCAGAATTCAGCCCACCGACTATTAAACCCTTGGGGGGGAGGGGCTGCGCGCGCGGAGGGAGGGGAAGGGGGGGCGCCCCTCTGGGGGCGGTTGTCTTCTTCGCTCCCCGGGATGTGACCAAAAACCAACCCGCCAGAGAGGTTTCTCAAGTCGGTTCGGGCGGGGCCGGTCCCCCAAGCGCGGGAGGGAAGCTCCGTTCGAGGCGGCGGCGACCCTCCGGCCCCTCCTCCTCCTCCTCCTCACAGCCTGGAGGGAGTCAAGGCCTCACTCTCTCTCTCTCTCTCTCTCTTTCTCACCTCAGACACCTCGTCCTCGTCGCTGCCGGACCCGCCGCCGCCCCCGCCTCCGCCTCCGCCCCCGCCGCTCCTCAGGACGGCGGCCGCCAGTTTAAAGTCGAGGGCGGCGGCGGCGGCGGCAGCAGCGGCGGCGGCGGCCCCGGCCTCTCCCGAAGTTGTGGCCGGGCCTACCGGCGGCCCACAAGGCCCGGCCTCTCCGAAGAGGCGCACGGCCCGCAACCCCAGCGGGTTGGGCCCGGCCGTGGAGGAGGCCTCGGCGGCGGCGACAGTAGCGGCGGCGGCGGCCGGGGCAACGCGGGGCGTGACCGAGTCTATCTCTTCATCGCCGGCGGGGGTCGGGGCGGCAGCGCCGTCCGTCAGCATCGCGCGCTGTTCCGAGCTTCAAGCCGTGGGAGGAGGGGGGGAACGCCGTCTCCGTCCCCTCACAGCAGCAGCAGCAGTAGCAGCAGCGCCACTAACTTCTCACACCCTATCTAGCCCGTAGCCAGCGCGATGCCCTCTCCAACCCATTCCGCCGCTTCCATTGGCCACGGCTCCGCGAAGGCCCAGCCCTATTGGACAGGGCGTCCGTCACTCGGCGCCCTCGTCACGCGCCCCTCCACCCTCCCACCAGCAAGATGCCTTGAGAGCGCACGCCGAGGCGGTTTAGACTGCCCGCCTACCCCTTAGACTTTGTACACTCGCTTCCTGAATTAGCCGCTGCGTTATTAGGTAATTGGTCTGTCAATCAAGACTGAGCTCCCGAACTGTGCCATATGAATGGGCAGGACAACAGTCGTTCGAGATATCTCTAGGCTTGATTGCACATGGGAGCCATCAATCATACCGTGCTCTCATGGCGACACGCGATTGGTTTATCTTTCCTTTCGCTCCCGCCCTTCCCTTTTTCGAGGAAAGGTCTCGGTCTGAGGCGAGATAGACCCCCGCCTCAATAAAGAGCGAGTGTGTGTTGATTGCGAGGAAGGCGTGCCTGCTGTTTGTAAGGCCGACCCGCAACCGCCGGGCAGTCTTTTCCACCCTCTCCGAAACCAGTTCGCAGTTAAGGAAGGGATTGGACGAAAGTCATGTCAGTCACTGAGACCCGAGGTCTGGTGCTCAGTCAACCTCCATCCCATTACAAAAGCTCCCGAGTTGCCATTTTGTGGGCTTCTCTCGTCCAATCCGTCGGTTGTTTCTAGTCGAGGTAGGTTTCAGGCACGGTAGGGCTGCGCCTCTCCAAGGATGGCACAGCCGAGGTAAAAGTGACTGGAGCTGGAATTTACCTGGCAAAGGTGAAGGCAGGCAGTTGTTGGAAGAGCTTGGTCCATGATACAGTACCTTCCCGTGTATAAGACAATATTTTTTGGTCTAAAATAGACTTAAAATTGAGGGTCGCCTTATACACGTAAGTAAGCCAAAGTGAGAGCTGCATGGTTGCAAAACTAATTTTGGGTTGGAAATGGCGTTTTATAGATGAAAAAATATGGTATGTCTTATTAGTGGTGCACAGGTAAGAAAGACGTTGGTCCTGTTCTTGAGGGGTCCTGGTTTTCATACCAAGGCCTGATAAATCCCAGCACGATTCAATGCACTGAAAATAAATTACTTACCTGTCACTTTGCCTATTAGGTCTGCACTAACTACTGATCATCTAAGAGCTCAGACAGAGAGAACTTATTTATTTAAAATATAGTTACCCTACCTTAGTGATGACCTGCATCATTAAAAACACAATTGTAACAGCTCAAGACATAACATTGCCAGAATATTTTAAAAAGAGTTAAATAAACATATTAAATATGTTAGGCAAAAGCAGATTTAAAAGCACCAAAAATACAAACTATACAGTTGATGGTCTCCTACATACAAAGTCACTGAGGGAATGCTTGTCTGAAGAGAAAAGTTGTGGCCTGCTTATGGAAGAACAGCAAAAATGGGGCCAGCCAGGCCTCCTGTGGGAGGGAGTTCCAAAGACTGGGAGCTGAAACAGAAAAGGCCATCTCCTGTGTCCCCATCAGACTCATATATGCAGGTGGTGGGATGATGAGAAAGGCAGGGTCAGAATGGAAGACACGGTATTTGAGATAGCTTAAATCCAAGCCATGTAGGGTTTAAAAATAGAAACAGCACTTTAACTTGTTCTGGGAAATGGATAGGCAGCCAGTGAAGCTGCTGTAACAGGGAGGTTATGTGATTCAGTAATCAGCTGTAGTCAGCAATTGGCTGTTGTGTTTTGGCCCATTGAAGTTTCCTGACACTTTCTATAGGCAGCCCCACATTGAGCACCTTACAGTAATCCATCCACGACACAAGCTAAGGCATGTCTCACTGTAGCCAGGTCAGACCTCTCTAAGAACAGTCACAGCTCCTACACTCATTTTAATAGTGTGAATGTGGTCCTATCCACCTCTGAAACGTGGGCATCCAAGCTCAGAGGTGAATCCAGTAGCACCCCAAGTTTTTTTCAGAGGAAGTGTAACCACATCCTTGACTAGGACACAGAAAACCTGGGCTCAGATCCCCAAAAACTGGACATGGAAACTCACTGGGGAAAGCATGCAACTGGTAAAAGCACTCCTTAAATTCTACATTTATCCTATAAGGATAACCCTATAAGGATCACTATAATTCATTTCTGACCAGAAAATGATATTTCGTTTTTGAAAGGGGACTGGTTCTGAAACAAAACATGCTAGCACAGCTGGCGCTCAGAACCCAGTCCCACTCTCCAGAACAAAATCATCCACTGTCTTACCTTGCTGTAGTTCGCGCTGGGTGAAATTCCAACCAGAAAGCAGCCTCTGATGCGTCATCTTTCCTTCTCCCAGGTGCTGGCCAATCAGGGCTGTGCAAGGACATGCATCATCCCACCTCCCTGTTTGATTGCCCAGTGCCAATGACACATTGGAGGCTGATTCCTGTTTGGAATTTTGCCCAGCGTGAACTACAGCAAGATAAGACAATGGTTGATTTTTTTCCCCCAGAGGGTGGGATTGGGTTTCAAGGGCCAGATGTGCTAGCATGTTTCGTTTCAGAACCAGTCCCCTTCCAAAACAAAACGTCCATCTCTAGTTCTGATTTGGCAGCTCATAAGAACAAAAACAGGCCCTCAGTACTCAAGAGGAGACCGGTAAGGCCTATGATGTTCATTATGACAATGTAGAAGAACAATCGGTGCAGTAAACTCAGAACTTTGTTCAAGAATTATATACAGTAGGCTAGATACTTTCACTGTCTTAGATTCTTCCAGACAGTCACCTTTTCCACAGGTGGTCTCCTAGCACAAAATCTCACCATTTGCCAAGTACCCTGGAGGGTTCTATTTGTTGCTTTTTTACAGCCTTGCATGCTGCCTCTAGTAAGTTTGGCCAATTGGGTTTTTTTTTTCTGTGTTAGGGTGACTGTCAGTCTGTCCAGCACTAACCAATAGTTATTCCTGTCTCTGATTTCAAAGAGAGACCCACCTCTCTTGCAAGACTTTTTTCCATCTTTTTTAGTCTGTTGTTGGAAGTCAGCCATGTTTGTCAGTTTTATTGTTTATCTTGTTTATCTTTCTAATGACTCAGAGCCAAATGATGCTCTACGTGCCAGCTTACTGATAAAAGAAGTGGACTTCTCTGGGGAACTTGAAGGTATTCTGCTCTGTGGATCCCTGCACTTCCACTACTGCTAGAGGATTTTTAACCAGAAACTCAAAACTCTGCAGTATTCACTTCAGTGTCTCAGAACCTTAATCATTCTTGCACTCTTCCTCAACCTGGAGGCCCACCTCAAATTAGCACTCTCTCCTCAGCATCAGCTGAATGCGCTCCCCTTTCTCTCTTTTCACCCTCTTCTTCATCAGTAGCTGCCTGTTCTCCTTTTATATTGCCTCTTCCCAAATGTTTTCCTACCTTCCTCCTTCCTGGAACTCTTTGAGTTCTGTGTAGCCGCTGAAACAATTTTCAAAGAGAGCCCATCCCACCTTGGATCATGCCCAAGCAAAGGATGATACACAACTTTCTATCAGGCTGGTGCTTGAAGGATTCTCCCCCCGCCCCCACTAATTATATGCCTGTAACAATTAATAAAATATAAAATGAGACACCACTAATCAAGAAAATCTTTATAATATTAAAACAGAATAACACAATAAAACAAAACAAATCCCCTTCCAAATTGTACTGATTCTTGCGAAGATACACAACACTTCAATTTATTTAACGCAAACTCAAATTCTCCCAATACATCAGTAAGGACATTCTTAAGTAGAGATGGGCACAAATAGAAAAAATGAAGTTTCGTTTTTTTGTTTTTTGTTGCGGGTCCGTTTCGGTTCGTTTTCATTTTTCGTGATTTTTTTGAAAAAAATTGTTTTGTTTTTTCATTTTTTGTTTTCGTTTTTACCCGCTTTTTGCGCAACTTAAAGCATTTCCGCGTGCGGACATCCCCCAATGCCCTAGACCAGAGGGAAAACACTAAAAAAATGATGGCAGAGACACAGTATAGACTAGGTACGCAGTGAGGCTGCAAAGGCAGTGGTGGGAGTTGCCCAGAGCGTAAGGTAGCCACAGAGTGACTGCACTGCGGGGCAGGGGAGGGTACTCACCGAGAGGTACGCACCCACACGGGGGCTGCAAGAGAAATTTCTTCTTTCTCTCCCCTAAGAGCCAGGCTGCAGCCAGCAGGAACACAGAGACACACACCTGCCTGGCTGGCCTAAAGTAACAAGTCACAGAGACAGCAGTCCCTCCCTAACTCCCACCGCAGACTGCAAGGAGGACTAGGGCTGCCAAAGCTTTTTATGCCCTCTGTGGCTGCCACACCTAAGCAGTCTGCAACCTGGGCATGCTGTTGGTTGAAATTGTCCAAGAATTTACATGATCCCATCACATGGCTTGCATCCATCTTGTGGCTGGAATCCATTTTGTGTCATCCTTAAAGGGAAAAGAAAAAATACATTGCGATGGGAGAAAGACAAAAACAAACGTTTTAAGGACCGCAACCCCCTGGTAGGTAATAATTTCAAATAATTATCACTGTGTTTTTATGGATGTCCAGGTCGTTTTAATACCCAAGAAATCAATATTAGGCATCGGGGAGCCATTTTGGGTCGATGTCCCCTAACTCCCCTTAAAGGAAAAAAAATACACTAATCTGAGAAAACACACAAATGCACGTTTTAAGGACCCCCAACCCCCCTAGTAGGTATTATCAGGCAGAATAAATAATTATCGCTGGGTTTTTACGGATATTCAGGACGTTTTTTAACATTTAAAAACAGCTCATTTCACTGCACGTTGCCATTAACGATAATGAAACGTAATGAACCTAATTTTCGTGGTTCTGTTCGGTTCGTTCCAATTTCATCACAGTTTTCGTTTCGTGCCCATCTCTATTCTTAAGCAACAATTCCATTTTAATTTTCATGTTACACACACACACATCATTAATAGCTACAGTATATTCCAAGCTTTTTTATACCATTCACCTAGCTGAAAATTATGCTTAGTTTCTAATTCCTCCCTACCATTGATCCTGCCACTGTTAATAAATTTGAAATTAATTATTTTGTTACCCAGCTCCATTGCTTCTTATCAGATATTGATAAAAGAGGAATCTTAAGCCATGCTTCTCTGTTTAACTGAATTATTTGATTTATTTACTTGAAGACTAACCAACATTTTGATATATTCTCCATACTAGTTCATTAATGTTTTGCTTTATGCTTATATTCATACACTTTAGTATTATTTTATTTCATAGATTATTCCATACCTTCGTACTTATTTATTCTCTAAAATCAGATTCCAATGATTCTTTAAGAACATCTTATAAGTCCTCTACTTTTATTACTATCTCATAAATTCTACTTGTTAAACCTTTTCATTACTTCCTTCTACCATTTCTTCCAATACTGTGATATAGTGACACACACACACGCCTATCTTGGGGGTTAGGGACCCAACCTGACCCGCGATATGCAGATGCAGTTCGGGTCAGGCCTCGGTTGGGCCTAGCTGGGGGCTCTTGTACTTACCCCCCAGCCTTCTGAAGGCCCCAAAAATACCTCCCTATGAACCAGAAGTTGCTTCCGGATTGCCGAAAATAATTTCTTAGGCCTCCAACAAGCCTAGAAAGGCCCTCGGAGGCCTCAGAAATGATTTTCGGTGATCCGGAAGGAACTTCCGGTTTGCAGGGAAGCCCTTTGGGGGCCTCTTACCCCAGGGCACCTTTTTCATATTCTGCGGTACCGCGATATAGCGGAACCGCAGTATATGAACCGCGGAAGGTTGGGGAACCACTGTACCTACAATTGCATTTTTTTTTCTCAAGTTCATTCCTGTGATTGAGTATGATGGAAAGAAGATATCCTTCCCCAACCTAATACTGCTATTGTTTGCTCTCCATTACTCATCTTTTCCAACCAACTGGAATGTGATTTAAATCAGATACACTCTCTTAGTATACTGTACAGTGGAACCTTGACTTGTGAGATTAATGCGTTCTGAGAGAATGCTCATAAATCACTAATCTGATAAATCGGGGAGCAGTTTCCCATAGGGATGCATTGAAAAGTAATCAATCCGTTCTGGAGGGACCGGATTTCAATGCATTCCCATGGGAAACCGCTTTAACCATCGCCCACCGCTTTTCCCGTCATGGGGGGGTCGGGACAAGTGGTGGGCGATGTTTGAAATGACTTTTAGTCACAGAGGCAAGCGCTTGCCTCCATTACTAAAAGTTATTTGGAACTTCATGCACTGCTTCTCCACCACCACCAGGGTATCAGCACCTAGCTTTGAAAGGACTTTTATCCACCGATGCAAGCTCTGCATCGGTGGATAAAAGCCCTTTCAAACCTCACACACCATTCCCTCGAGACACAGGTGAGGTGGGGGGAAGCAGCATGCAAGGTTTGAAAGGACTTTTAGGCTCAGAGGGAAGCACTCGCCTCTGGGACTAAAAGTCCTTTCAAACTTTGCGCGCTGCTTCTGCACAGACGCCTGTGTCCTGGAGGGATCAGCGCCAAGGTTTGAAAGGACTTTTATCCACTGTCCTTTCAAATCCCTCCCTGGGATGCGTGCACGTTCCAGCGGGTTGGGGGAAAGGTGCAGTGGCCACCTCCTTCTTCTTGGTTGCTTCAATCTCTTTTGCAGAGATCAAAGCAAGCAAGAAGGACAAGGTGGCGATGGGCAGCGAACGCTGCTCTCCACTCTGCACTGACAGCTGATTTTGACAGGTCAGACCTGTCAAAGTCAGCTGTAGTGCAGAGAGGAGAGTAGCGCTGGTAACCTCTGCAACCCCCCCCCATTGAGGGGAGTTGGGACAGCTTTCCCATAGGAATGCATTGAAAACCTATCCCCCCAGAAAGGATTAATTGGTTTTCAGTGCATTCCTATGGGAGCAGATTGACTTACGAGCATGCGTTCAGAATGGATTAATCTCATAAATCCTGGTACCACTGTAAAACTGTATTGGCACAACCGTAATCTTAGCTGTGATAGTAGATGTTGTAGCAGATGGAGGCAAACCAAGCAAACCTTTTCAAAATTTAGTTTGCAAAGTTTTCAAACATTTTTTTTGGTAATTTGTCAGATTTCTCCCCATAAGATAATGTGGGATCTCCTTGCTTAAATATACTGTTAAGACTCGAGTGATCATATTTATTCTAGAAAATCATTGTGCAGCTCTTGTGTCCTTCGAGGCTGATACAGCCAGATGGTATACCAGTTGCACCTGTCTGCAAACTACACCAAAGCAACATTTCCTCTAAAGTATGCTTTCATGCAGAGCTCCATCAGCACTGCACAGTGGCAGCCAGGGTTGATAACTGTTGACTTCTTCATTTTATATATAACCCTGCACCCTCATGCAAATGGATGAGAATCCCATGCAGCCAGAATGAAAATTAGAAGCAACATTTCACGGTGAGAATTAAAATACGTCAATACCTTGGTTTATGAGTAAATTGGTTTAAGAGCAGTTTGCAAGACAAGCAAACATTTCTTCTAAATTTTGCCTTGATCAATGTCTTGATATATAAATGTCTTTATATATAAGCACTAGAACAGGTCACATGATCAGAAGTGAGCCAAGCCTCTCTCCCTCTGTCCTTCTGCTGGATTGTGGGTGATTGTCTGGAACTTTCTGTCTCAGGCAACCTCCAAAGCAGAGGGAGGAGAATGGAATAGCGGTCTCCCTTGCACTAGCCAGGAATGTTTTCAAAGGAGAGTGCAGGTTAGGGTTTTATTTTTCTTTATACTTATATTTTTATTCAATTTATTTTCAACATTCTTATTTTTTCAAACCATTTCTAGTCATGAGGCAGCTAGTCAAGTGTGTATAGGGCTACACATTAGACTTTATTATTGTCACATTAAACGTACAGAATGTTAGTCTCAAGCAGAGACAATTCTGCGGTCAGGTACCTAAAGCATGGGTTTCAGCACCTTAGGCCATAGCCCACCTAATGGTCTACTGAGTCACCTAACGAGCCTATTCAGGCCATTGTTCTTCTTATGAGCATATTTCAGACCAGGGTGACATGAGGTCAAAGTGAACTATAAAATGGAGGACTTACAACTAGCTTTCCTCAGACTGACGAAGCTGTTTGGAGGAGCAGCTAAATGTTTCAATCTCTCAAGAAGTCCAGTTGCCATGACTCAACTTCCAGTTAAACCATGGTATGGACATGGGCTTCTAGCCAACTTCTTTTGTGAGCTTTGGCATTTTGTGTGTACAGTGTGTAGTTTTTATCCTAGAGCAGAAGCAGTTTTCAAGTAGTGTTTTAAATTTTATAAGTGGTTTTAATAGTTTTTAATATCTTGTATGTTGTTTTATGTGTTTTGTATGATGCCTTGTTTTGAGTGTGTAGTGAAGCGGCACTCTAATTTTGTTGTGCATATCTTGCATATGCATAAGGACAATAAAACTCTATTCTAGTCTAGTCTAGTCTATGGGACCCCAAGTTTCCATTATTTCTTATAGGGAAATTTGCTTTGATATACAGTTATAGTGTTTTGGTTTACAAGCATGTTTCCGGAACAAATTATGCTCATGAATCAAAGTATTATTGTATCTTACTTGTTCTGTCACTTGGCCATCAAGGGATTATTTATGCTTCAAATTGTGTTTTCCAAACACTATGTCTTTTGTTTTAATGTAATTTACCTGAAGAAAGTCCTTACAACAATTTGTGCCAAAATCTTTCAATGCCTAATCTGAATGTGCGGTCTTAAAACCATATCATCTGCATATAGGTGATATGATTTGTGGCTGAAACTGAAAAAGGGAAATATTACAGGCTTTTGAGCTCCAAATTTATATCCTTTATAAAAAGAATGGGAGCTGGTAAATGGTCCTGCCATGCTCCCTTAGAAGTTGGAATTCTGTCAGCTGGGAATTGAGACCTACTCTCTCTCATATGTATCAGCATGAAAAATTTTAATTAGAGTAAATAATCTCCAATCTGTTTAGATTGGCTTTCCCCAACTACTCACTACCATTGTTGCTGATCAAGTCTTTTGATAACCTCAATTCTGCCTCTGGTTTTGTCCTACTGAGTATGCAGCTTTAGCTGAGGCACGTACAGAATTGTTTTAGTACAAGCAGGTGTTAAAAGATTTACATGTACTGATAAGAACATAAGAACATAAGAAGAGCCATGCTGGATCAGGCCAAAGGCCCATCTAGTCCAGCTTCCTGTATCTCACAGTGGCCCCACCAGATGTGTTTGGGAGCGCATGAGACTAGATATCTGTCTCCTGATACCACTCCCCTGCATCTGGCCCTTGAAGTACCCTGGTTTAAAGCCTGGAGACTACACATCTCCATCATGGTTTGTAACCTGTGATGGACTTTTCCTCCAGGAATCTGTTCAATCCCCTTTTGAAGGCATCCAGGTCAGATGCCATCACCACATTGTGTGGCAGGGAATTCCATAGACTTACAACGCGCTGGGTGAAAAAATATTTTCTTTTGTCAGTTTTTACTCTCCCAGCCCTCAATTTGAGTATATGTCCCCTAGTTCTGGTATTTTGGGAGAGGGAGAAGAGCTTCCCTCTATCCACTTTACTCATACCCTGCATTATTTTGTATGTCTCAATCATATCCCCCCTCAAGCGCCTTTTTTCCAGACTAAAGAGGCCCAAATGTTTTAGCCTTTCTTCATAAGGGAGGTGCCCCAGCCCAGTAATCATTTTAGTCGCTCTCTTCTGCACCTTTTCCAGTTCCACTATGTCTTTCTTGAGATGCGGTGACCAGAATTGTACACAATACTCCAGGTGGGGCCTTACTATTGTTTTGTATAATGGCATTATAATGTTGGCTGTTTTATTTTCAATCCCCTTTTTGATAATCCCTAGCATGGAATTGGCCTTCTTCACCGCTGCCACACATTGGGGAGACACCTTCATGGAGCTGTCCACCAACACACCAAGATCTCTTTCCTGATCCGTCACGGATAACTCAGAGCCCATGAGTTGATAGATGAAGTTTGGATTTTTTGCCCCAATATGCATTACTTTACATTTGGTTACATTAAAACGCATTTGCCATTTCTCAGCCCACTCCCCCAGTTTGGAGAGATCCTTCTGGAGCTCTTCACAATCTTCTCTGGTTTTTACCACACGGAAAAGTTTTGTGTCATCTGCAAACTTGGCCACTTCTCCAGGTCATTTATGAACAGATTGAAAAGCACCCGTCCCAGGACCGAGCCCTGGGGCACACCGCTTTTCACTTCTCTCCATTGTGAAAATTTCCCATTGACACCTACTCTTTGTTTCCGGGATCTCAACCAGTTCTCAATCCATAAGAGGACCTGGCCTCTTATCCCCTGACTGTGCAATTTTCTCAGCAGCCTTTGGTGAGGAACTGTGTCAAAAGCCTTTTGAAAATCCAGATAGACTATATCAACCGGTTTACCCAAATCCACGTGCCTGTTGACCTTTTCAAAAAATTCTAAGAGGTTTGTCAGACAAGATTTACCCTTACAGAAGCCATGCTGATTTTCTCTCAGCAAGGTTTGTTCTTTTATGTGTTTTAAGATTTTCTCTTGGATGAGGCTTTCCACCATCTTCCCTGGGACAGATGTAAGGCTAACCGGCCTGTAGTTTCCTGGGTCCCCCCTCCTTCCTTTTTTAAAAATTGGTGTGACATCTGCTATCCTCCAGTCCTCCGGCACTGTGGCCGTTTTAAGAGACAAGTTGCATATAACCGTTAAGAGATCTGCAATTTCATTTCTCAGTTCCCTAATAACCCTTGGGTGGATGCCATCTGGGCCCGGTGACTTGTTAATCCTCAATTTATCAATTAGTCCTAAAACCTCCTCTCTTTTAACCTGTATTTGATTTAATTCTTTAGTCAAGAGGGGCGGCTGAGGCAGCGGAATCCGCTCAAGGTCCTCTGTCGTGAAGACAGACGCAAAGAACTCATTCAATTTCTCTGCAATGTCCAAGTCTTCCTTAACCTCCCCTTTTCCTCCCTCACCATCCAGAGGGCCAACTGGTTCTCTGGCAGGTTTTCTACTTCTAACATATTTAAAGAAGCTTTTATTATTACCCTTTATATTGCTAGCCATTCGTTCCTCAAAGTCTTTCTTTGCCTCCCTTATCATCTTCTTACATTTCTTTTGCCAGAGTTTGTGTTCCTTTTTATTTTCCTCATTTGGGGAGGATTTCCATTTACAGAAGGACCTCTCCTTGCGCTTTAGAGCCTCTCTAACTCCACTCGTTAACCATGCCGGTGTCCTCTTGGACTTAAATGAGCTCTTCTTTCTTTGTGGTATGCACTTGTGCTGGGCCTCTATTATTGTTGTTTTAAACAGGCTCCATGCACTCTGAAGCGATTGGATTCTTCTAACCTTCCCCTTCAGTTTCTCTCTAACTAGTTTCCTCATCTGAGGGAAGTTTGCCCTTCGAAAATCAAGGGTTTTTATGTCTGATTTGGTTGACACTCTTCCTCCGACATGCATGGCAAAGGTAATTGCAGCATGGTCACTGTTCCCCAGAGGCTCAGTGACATTCACACCCCTGACCAGGTCCTGAGTATCACACAATATTAGATCCAGAGTTGCCTATTCTCAGGTGGGCTCCATGACAAGTTGCTCTAAGGCACAGTCATTCAGCAAGTCGAGAAACCCAGTTTCTCTTTCTTGCCCGGAGCTCGCATTGGCCCAGTCAATGTGGGATACAAGAAGCCACACCAACATACAGGGACAACACTATGTGTATTCATATGGCCACTGAAGAAAAAAGAAAGAGCAGAAATAAGCATAAAATACTGCCTAGTAAGGGATGTACTCAAAGAAGGAAAGACTGATTTAAAGTACTGCCAATGGGAGAAGAATTTGGCAGATATAATGACAAAGCCATTATCAGGGTACTATGTAGCAGAAGTCATTTCTCTTCTTATTCTTCATTCCTCATACCTTAATGACTGCTGTAACCTTTGCTGAACTACTGTATGTGTGTTCCTGATTGGATGCTGTATTATGAGAAGCCAATTATCTGTTTATATACTGTATTTAGAAAATACGAAAACAGAAATACAATCTCTGTAATTTGTGCTTCATGAGGACTAGCACCACTACCACAGCTTAAAGGTCTCTGCATCAACAGTAACAATAATTTTGGAAGGCAAATGCCAGGTCTGTGGGGTCACCCAAAATGATGTACCTTGTAGATCACAACAGGGTTGCTAAGTAACCTCCAAAATCAGATGTAACAATTTCTCACAAAAACTACCCTGAAGTTTTGCACTCATTTTTCATAGTTTGACAGAACTGCCAAAAGTTGTGTAAACCAAAATATCAAATAGGAATTCCTACTTAATAGCCAAAATCCTGTTGCTTTGTGTAGTAAATCACACAAGAGTGGACCCATTGCAAGAGTGGGATGCTAGTAAGTTCATTGACATAAATGGGCCTACTCGAACTGCAAGTTACTGTACTAAAGTAAGTCACAGTTAGTAGGGCAATGGGAATCAATGGAACCTATGAAGGAAGGTAAAAGGGAAACAGACAGGGGTAGTCGTGTCTGACTCTAGGGGCAGTGCTCCTCTCCATATTCAAGCTGAAGAGCCAGCGTGGTGGAAGTCCGTGGCCATGTGGCCAGCATGGCTGTAAGGAAACACTGTTTTACCTTACTGCTTTTTACAGTGGTACCTATTTATCTACTTGCATTTACACGAGCTCACTCTGCTGCATGGCACCCGGGATTCGAACCACCGAGCTGCCAACTTTGTAGCTGACAGTTTTCAGTACTCTAGCCCACTGAGCCACCATGACCTACTCTAGTACATTTTAGTATAGTAAAATAACAGAATTTTGGCTTATATTTTCAAATGCAATACTGTAGTGTTCTTTTCACTCAAAACTTTGCCAGTCTGTTGCAGTACAATTTTCTTGTTTGCATAAATACAAACTGTTACTTACATCTTAGTACAGGTTTCTACTGATTCCTCCGAACCCAGCATTGTGCTCTTCGCTTAAAATTGGTTCCACAGTTTTGCAGCAGTTTGGGAGGATTATCTAATACCACCTAAAACGATGACACAGTCTGAACTGGTTAGGCAATCTGATTGATATTTAGGCAATACTTGCTCATTTATGGCAACCTTTCCCAACATTTTATGGGTATAGAATATAGTACCCCCATATCTGCTAGGTATTGGTCTTCCCCACCCCACCCACACAGACATACTGAAATCCATGGATAATAGAAAGTGCTCTATATATAGTATAAAGAGGGGTGGGACCCCAGTAAAAATGTTAACATGTATTACCAGAACTGACCACCAGATATCATGCTATCTATAAGATTTTCAGACCATGGATAAACGAAACCACAGATACGGGATCTTACTGTATGAAAATAGGCGTTCCTGAGGTCCACAAAGATGAACCAGTGCTGCTTCTTGAGCATGGGGCATCATTCCAAGCAACATGGTGGTGGTGATAAAGGCATTGATGTCCCAGGGATCCAAGACTGGGATGGGATATGAGGGCCCCGCTGTGCTCACTAGCAGCTTATGATTCACTTCTTCTGGGCCCCCTCCATGACTGTGCAGGCCTGGGAGACAGTGGAGAATACAGCCACTGCATAGCAAACGGTTTATACATGGCTCTATGATGCCGAGATCATGTTTGATTCGTAGAGACAAGTTGCAAATTGTATGAATCATTATGGAATCCCACGCCTGTTAATGACTTAAGACCTTGTGTGATGTTCTGACAAACAGGGTTGTTTATGAATATGCATTGTTATTGATGAATATTTATGTGTGTGTTTAGAATAGCCACTCACTCAGTGGACCGGTGGGTGTGGCTAAAGGCTATAAATGTATAGAACCCTGTGGTAAGGAGAGACAATACCAGAAGCTGTAATGTAGTTAACATCTAAGAGAGTCACTTAATAGTCACGCGTGAGGTCTTGAGATTGGCTAGGGTCTGGTATATAAATAAATACAAGTATAGTTGCTGATAAAAAGAAGTAACCGTGTGAATAGCTGAAAAACTATTGTAAACCTCATTTTATGAAAGCATATAAGTTAATTGGTCATCGCTATACCAATAACATTGAAGTTCCATTTGTAAATCAATAAACATTTCAAGTTTTATTTTGAAGTGGTGGGAGATTCTCTTACTAAAATCAGTAAAGTAACCCAGGAAACTGGTGGTGGCAGCAAGAATATTAAAAGTGTAGGCATTTATGTCACACATATGGATTTATTTTTTTTTGAATTTCTGTTCTAAAAGACAGTGTCTAAAGAAATGTTGGACTAGAGATAACAATAGGAGAAACAACATATGGCAATATGGGAGAAATATGGGAGAAATTATGCAGAGTTGTGGAGTTAAGTGCTCTACCTCTCGTCACCTCCGGATTCCAAAGAAGATGTTTTGACTCTAGATCAGTGCTTAGCTTCAGTAATGAACTGAATGAGGAGGAACAAACTGAAACTAAACCTAGACAAGAAAGAGATGCTTCTGGTCAGTCAAAAAGGAGATCAAGGGATAGGTATGCAACCTGTACTGTATGGGAATACCCCCCCCCATTGAAAAAAAGAGGTGCGTAGCTTGGGGGTGCTCCTGGACTCATCCTTGAGCTTAGATGCCTAGGTCGCAGCTGTGGCCAAGAGTGCATTTGCACAATTAAAACTAGTACACCATTTATGCCTGTTTCTTGAGAAACCTGCTCTGGCCACTGTGACGTGTGCCCTAGCAGGGTGGATTTGATTTAAATCACTTTGATTTAAATCATGACTTAAATCACAATTTAAATCACTAGTCAGTCAGGCTTGATTTAAATCATGATTTTCTATTCAACATAAAGACTCATTTTTGCTGGAGTTGCTTTAATCTTAGCCCAAGGTGGCTTACAGTATTGAGGGATAATATACAGTCCAGTACAATTAAGACATTCTCTAGTATTGAGAACAGGGAATTGAGGGACATCTTACAGCATTAATAGACAACATTACATTAAAGCTACAAGAGAATGCGAGCAGTTAAAAGGAGAGTAAAGTTCCATGTAAAGTTAAAAGTTCCCTTCTACTAATGTGTGTCAATTGATGCCCAGCTGTGGTTTAAATTTATTTGCTTATGTCTGAGTTGGTGAGTCCTGTGGTTTTATTCTATCTTGATTGTTTGTGTTTATAATTGCTATATTACAATTTGTAGTTTATTGTGTATTGGCTATTAATTGCCCAGAGTGTGTGTATCACACTACCACAAGGTAGGAAAGAAAAGATTAATAGGTTAATCATTCATATTGGACAACTGTTATGTTGTACTTTATTGGAAGGAGAAAAATAATCATTACCTTAATAACAATTTAAATAGTTTTATTTAACCAAAACAATAACATTATATAGCATTATGTATGCTTTATGTATGCATCTTACTCACTGCACTTCTCATCACTGATGTTGCTTCATTTGGGCCACAAGGCCTTGGATTTCTTTTTTGCAGTGTTTGCATTTTGCATGCATGCCTGCCTTACCCATAAATAGAGGAACTTCATTAAAATATTCCTAAACTGGGTCTCTTTTACAGCCTGCTGCCACTACAGGTTTTTCTGCTCAAAGGAGAGAGTGAGAATAATATGATAACCCTCAGGTCTGCATACACATAAAGCTCTCAAGATGTGGCGTACTGTGCTCAAAAGGTTTCACTTTCATTTTACTGCTTGCCTCTCCCTCCTCAAACTGCTCCTTGTGCAGACCTATTCAATTCCAAACAACCTTCTATTCACTGAACTTCTTGAAACGTAGCACTTATAAGGGGGGTTGATTCTGTCTGTATAGATTTGCAGAGGAACAATGGGATTAAGGTTTTTCCCATCAATTTTGATGTTTGTTTGTTTGTTATTGGACTTATATACGGCCTGTCTTCCTGAAGGAACTCCAGGCGGTTCACAGCAAGCAAATGTATAACAGAAGTCAAAAACAGTTTAAATATAACAATTTAAAAAACACTTAAGCAGGCAATAAAACACAAAACAAATGGCAGATGGCGGGGGGGGGGGAATAAATTAGGAGTCACCAAATGCCTCCTGGAAGTGCAAGGTCTTTAAAGCTTTCCTGAAGGCTGGCAGGGACTGTGCAAGGCACACTTTGCCGGGGAGGTGGTTCCACAGGGCAGGGCCAGCCACAAAGAAGGCTTGAGTTCGGGTGGACGTTTTTCGAGCCTCCCTGGGCGTGGCCACCTGCAGCATGCGTGCCCGCGTCCATTTCTGCTATGAAGGAGGCATGTCATCGTTGCAGACCCAAACACACAGTTTTGAAACTAGCAAAACCAAGCATCTTTGATAATATCTTCTAGATAGAAAAATTGGCCCAAATAATCAGCAACCTCTGGGGGAGCGTGACATTGTGAATTGATTAATACAGCCTTATGCTACATAATTAAAAACTAATTTCATGATGAATAGCCTTTGGACTATAATGTATCTTAAGTAGAATATGATCTTTAGAGAGACTTTTCCTCAAAGAGTATTTACATTTTACAAATACAATTTAAATTTTAAAAAATTGATTTAAATAAAAAATCTGAATTAAATAAAAAAATCCAATTTTTTAAAATCATTGATTTTTATCTACTCTGTGCCCTAGTGACATCACGACTGGACTATTGTAATTCACTCTATGTGGGGCTGCCGATAGAAAGTCTTGGGAAACTTCAACAAGTCCAAAATGCAGCAGCTACATTGCTGACTGGGGCGGGTTACAGAGATCACATTACACCCATACTAAAGCAGCTCCACTGGCTGCCAGTCAGCTCTTGGGCACAATTCAAAGTGCCGACCTTAACCTACAAAGCACAAAATGGTCTGGGTCCAAGCTACCTCAAAGACTGAATCTCGCAGTATGAACCGGCTCAGGTGCTAAGGTCATCAGGAGTGGCCTTTCTCTCTCTCCATCCTGCCACTTTCACAGGTATGCCTCAAAGGAACACATGAAAGGGCCTTCTCTGTTGCTGCTCCCAGACTTTGGAACTCCCTCCCACTGGAGCCCAGGACTGCCCCAACGCTGCTGTCTTTCTGGAAACAGGCAAAGTCCTTCCTCTTCAGGGAAACTTTCCTTGAATGAGGGACTTCGTACTATATAACTTTATATGGATTACCATACATGATTGCATTGACTGATCTCATAAGAACACCGGTGTTTCTATGCTAGTTACCATCCCTCATAATGGAATTTTTTTCTTTTTGCATGTTCTTGGTAGCTTTACTCTTACCTTTTAATGTTATAAGATACCTCTTCTAATTCCCTATTCTTAACGTGAATATGTTTTGAATGTTCTGAGCTATATCTGGAAGTTGAGTCATGGCTACTGGACTTCTTTTTTGAGAGATAGAAACGTTTCGCTGTTCATCCAAACATCAGTCTGAATACGGCTAGTGCAAGTACTCCATCTTATAGTCAGCTTTGACCTCTTGTCCCCCTGATCTGAATTAGGCTCATAAGATGAACAATGGCCTGAATAGGTTCGTCAAGGAGACAATAGTATCCATAGCCTTAAGGCAGGGGTGCCCAAACTTTTTGTAAGGAGGGCCAGATTTGGTGGCTGTGAATGTGTCAGGGGCCAGTTGCTCCCCAACCCTGCCACCCCACTGTAAGCCCCACCCACTGACCCCTTGAAACCCCACCCACAGGAAGGCGGGGACCAAGGGAGGGAGGGAGGAACAAGGAAGGGAGGGAGGGAGGTGGGGAGGGAAGGAGGGAGGTGGGGACCAAAGGAAGCACAGGGAGCCGTGGCCACAGGTCACCCCTTCGAAGAGGTGATCTGTGCGACGTTGCACCCAACTCCCCAAGCTCCCCAGCGGTGGCAACGGCTCGCCTGCCAGCCCACCCCAAAGCTCCTTGGTGGTAGCAGAGGCCCACTGGCCTGCCCACCCCCACACATTCCCCTGCCTGTCTGCCCAGCCGCCCAAGCTTCCCAGCGGTGCTGGTGGCACAGCCTGCCCGATCACTGCCCCGCGTGTGCGCCCAACCTTACAAAGTTTCCGGCTATGCCGATGGTGTAGGCCTGCCTGTGTGCCACCCTGCACGTGCGTGCCAAGCTCCACAAGGTTCCCAGCGGTGCCGGTGGCAGTGGCCCACCTGCGCGCCACTCCGTGCACGCACCTAGCTCCACAAGGTTCCCAGTGATGCTGGTGGTGGCAGCCTGTCTGCATGCAACACCCCCCGCCTGCCCACGCCCAGCCTCACGTGGTTACCGGCGGTGACGGTGGCAGCAGCCCGCGCAATGGCTGTCTGGCCGGCCCACCCAGCCCCACAAACTTCCCAGCGGTGCTGGTGGTGGTGGCCCGCCTCCTCTCCCGCACACCCAGCCCCACAAGCTTCTACTCACCGGCCGGCCGGCCCGCCCAGCCCCTCAAGCTTCCCAGTGGTGTCAGTGTTGACGGAAGATTTTTTTAAAAATGGGGCGAAGGAGGGGGAGGGAGGGGCAGGCCAGCCAGCTGCGGGCCACTCAGAATGCCCTGACGGGCCAGATTTGCCCCCCCCCCGGGCCGGACTTTGGGCAGGCCTGCCTTAAGGTGAACAGTGGCCTAAGGTGCTAAAACCCATCAAGAATGGGTTGATAGCTATGGCCTTGGTGGTGAAAGCTTTTTGATTTGTCTGGGTACTTTGGAAAGCAAAGCCTGATAAGTAGCAGATAGACTATGCCAGAGCCCACCACCTCTGCTGAAGGAGGGGTTTTCAATGCTGACATGAATGGCAGTACACCTCCATTTGAAGGATAAAGGGCACTCTTTCAAAGATGAGGATGTACACATATTAGACAAAGAAGAGAGGTGGTTTGAGAGAGGAGTAAGGGAAGCCATTCATGTCAGCATTGAAAACCCCTCCCTCAACAGAGGTGGTGGGCTCTGGCATAGTCTATCTGCTACTTATCAGGCTGTGCTTTCCAAAGTACCTAGACAGATCAAAAAGCCTTCACCACCAAGGCCATAGCTAACGACCCATTCTTGATGGGTTTCAGCACCTTAGGTCATTGTTCACCCTAAGGCTATGGATACTATTGTCTCCCTAACAAGCCTATTCAGGCCGTTGTTCATCTTATGAGCCTAATTCAGATCAGGGGGACAAGAGGTCAAAGCTGACTATAAGATGGAGTACTTGCACTAGCCGTATTCAGACTGATGTTTGGATGAACAGCGAAACGTTTCTATCTCTCAAAAAAGAAGTCCAGTAGCCATGACTCAACTTCCAGATAAACCCACCTGGATGACTGAGAATCTTCACAGATGTTCTGAGCTATATATTGTCCCTCATTATTGTAAGCCACCTTGGGTCCTTTTCCAAGGAGAAAGGTGAGGTAAAAATATTTGAAATAAATAAATAAGTCCCTGACTTTACCTTTAAAACTTGTTATGTAAAGGTGGCTGTACTTGTTGGGAACCTCAGCTATGGAAAATAATGACAGAAATTACATAATTATAGTATTTCACATGTTAATGGCTTAAAAACCATTGAGTGATATTTAATTCATTGAGATGGATATGAAGTGTATGAATATATTTTATTTTAGCAGTTTCCCTCTGGATTGTTGTTCTGTAATTTTTATTCTCTAGAACAACTTTCAGATCTCATGAAGAGTTTGGGTATATTTAAATGATATGGAATAGCTTTTTGTGTATTGCCATTCCTGATGCCCTATTTATGGCACTGAGATTTGTCCCATACAGAGCATAGAGGGGCATTGCTGTCAAACAATGGCATATATCACATTAGCAAAAAAATGGGTAGAAGTGCCTTTGATGTGTGTGACATTGTTGGGTTCTGTAATTATGTTGCCAGAGTAAATGCAGGAGCAGAGTTGCACCTCACCTGGGTGTGTAGCAGGGCATACTCCCTATCGCTGTATCAGTGTTCTGTAATTCGTTGTGTGCTAATAGTTGCTTGAGACTATGGGTTTGTCTGTCAGCATATAGCTCTGTGGGATTTTGATAGAATGTGGCACTAAGGTATCCATGTTGTTGTTTTACAGTGGTGTCTTCAAATGTCACTGGAATTTAAGATATCCTTTCCATGGGTCCAGATTTTTAAAAACCTCATTGTTCTATCTCAAGTGGAAAAGTGGTTTAAGGGTACAACAGTTATAGAAGTGTTGTTTTAGGTCAGCTGTGAATATATTTGCATATTGTGGAGCCATGTGGGTACCATGGTGGTTCCGTTGAACTGGAGATAGGTTTTATTGTCAAAGGTGAAATAGTTATGTGCAAGTACCAAGTCACAGAGAGTAGTGACTATGGCGACTTTTTAAAAATGGTTTTACTGATACTGTATTCTATCTCTGTGTGGGATGTTCGCGTAGAGAGTTTTGAAGTATTGCTAGGTGTCAGATGCCAAAAAGACTCATACAGTTTACGGTGTTACAACATTTTGTCAGTTTCTTTTCTTTTCTTTTGTACTCATATTGTAAAGTGGCTCAATAAATGAACCACTTATTGAACACGTCCTCTGCTACTTTCCAGAGCAGCAGGAGGGTGGTGTTATTTATTTATTTATTTATTGCTTCTGCTAGACCACACTGATGCACTGAATCATTTAGGTTAAATTTTTTAAAATACATTTTTATTTCTTTGCCTTGTGTGCAATGCAAACCAAAAATTGCCTGCAGCCAAGATTTCAATCAGCACATCAAACAAATATATATATATATATATCTTTGATTTATATAAACATTGAATCTTAGTAATTCAGGGCATCAGCAGTGATCTATTGGAGGCAAAAAAATAATAATGACTTTGATTCCTCTGCCCATCCACAGAGTGGGAGCTGGACTAATCAAGGTTGTTTGCAGTCAGTGTGCCACTTGGATGAAAGGATCACACCAAGTGGCATGTCAGTCCTCCGCCTTGACCTCAGACGACCCTATTTAGACTGCACTGCACCAGCCCATTCCAAAAGGGCTTATGTAGTCGGTCTTCAATTCTAAATGCAATTGTATGAATAAAAGTTGCAACAATGTCCATTTCAATAAATTTTATTTAGCATAACACTGTTCAGCCTTTAAAGGAAACAAAGTAACAAAGGAATGTCAATAGTTTCATTAAAAAATTCTGAGCAGTTTGTGCTTTGTGATTTTCCACACTATTTAGTTGAACAGTAGTGTTAAGACAACATGTTCAATAGAGGCCTCTCCAGCAGAACAATATACGGACAACAGAAAGAGGGAGTGAAAAAGAGAAAGACTGCTTATTTTTTTTTATGCTTAAATCCCATTGAGTATTCTAGGAGTATTCTGCGCCACAAGGAGCCTTGTGGCAGAGTGGTTAAACTACTCTACTGCAGCCAAAACTGTGCTCATGACCAGGGTTCAATTCCAGGTAGCAGGCTCATGGTTGACTCAGCCTTCTATCCAAGTACCCAGCTTGTGAGGCGGTGTGGGGGTAGGGGTGGGCGGTGGCAACCATGCACCCTGCATAATTGAATTGTAAACCACACAGAGAGTGCTTTAAGCACTGTGCAACAGTATATAAGCAGAACATTTGCTTTGCTTTGCTCTCCTTGTCTTTATATATTCACACATCAACCATATTCTGTAAGATGGCAAGGGTGATCTAACACACACACCCGGGGCGCACACCAATCACAAACTTTGTGACCTGTTAATGTAGGCACAGCATCACGTTAATAAGGGTGTGAAGCCCCTCCCCCCGTTCCCTGCATAGCCCCCTCAGTGATCAGTAAAGTTCCCTCTAAGGCACAAACCCAAAGATGTACGCTGTGCATTCTTCTCCCCCTCCCTCTGCACAGAACTTTTCCTTCCCTGCAACAAAACTGGTGGGGGGGGGGTTGCACATGCACACACCAAAAAAAAAAAAAAAGAGCAGCAAGAAAAAAATTAGAACCATCCCAAAACCATCCCCCCATCATTCGTGAAAAAACTGTCTTCCACGAAACCAATCTCTGATGCCAAAACTGTTGGGGACCACTACTTTCAAGTTGTTCCTTATCTGGATACACATACTAAAATGAAAGGGGTGGTGCTTATTCCTTTCCATATCTGTCATTTTCTATACAAAAAGTGTGTAGATATGTTCCTGTTTGTGGGCTGATTCAAGCCATGATCAAGAACCTTAGGAAATTGGGGGAATCTTGGGAAAGACCGAATACTTCTTAAACAGAAGCTGTCTTCTCTCAGTCAACTCACAAACGGAAAGGATGTGTTGTCATATCAATACATGAGATATACTGTATGTTCTGATGGGCACTTGTTCACATTCTGAACTTCCATCAAATTTTGTATTGAGGGCCTCCTGCCACTGAAACTAGTTAGAGAGGGTTCCCCTACAAATGCTCCAGAGCTGGCAAAGATGACCAGCTGATTAAAATGTACATCCAGGGCAAGGATACTTCGGATCCATAGTTTCTCCCAGGCAGTGATAAAAGCTGCAGATACGGCCATAGAGGCTAGGAAGGGTAAACTTAGATGAACCTTCCTCATTTGTGGAGGACACCTCGCTCAGAAGGAAGCCAAGAGATCTTGTGCATTCTGGAATTCCAACCAGAGGATTGCCTTAAAAGTGCACCAGGTGAAATGCATACACATGTACACTAGCAGTTCCTGTAAGATGGATTGCATATTACTTGAATAAATATTCAGATATTCACTGTATACTTTTGGTTTAATTCCTGCTGAAGAGGGAATGAACTGAATAGTAACAAGGAGAGGGGGATTCTTTTACAGAAGAAAGGCTGTTTTCTATAAACAGTCTAATCTCCCCGATGTTAAAGTAAAAGGCCCCAATGAAAAGAATAATGAGCCCTAAGCATGAAGTACTGTTGATACAATATTTCTTATTAAAAAAACAAGAGCCAAGAACAATTCTGGGTTATTACAGAAACGAGAATCAGAGGATGCATTCCTGAGACATTTCTGTATCACTAATATAAGTGGAACCAACTCCCAAGAAATGGAATAGTGTTCAAATCATTGCAGCTTTACAAGCCAGACCTGCCAACTCTGGAAAAATCGGTGTCCATAATGGAAATTAGAAAAGAAGTCGCTTTGTTAATTAAAGGAAAATCGGTTGACTGCAACACTAAAGAGCACTGATGACATGGAATAGCACCAGGGAGGGAGCAATGCTAGGTGCTATTCTAGTTGGTTCATCTGATTTTGCTACAGTGCAAGCAAGCAATGGTCTTGTGTCCTTTCACTGTGCCAGCAGTGCAGACCAGATTTCAGGTGAAGAGCTGGATGGTGAAGGGAGGGCTGTCTCTCCTCCTCCACTCTCAATAGGAGCTCTTTCTTCTCTGCGGCATCTGCCGTGCCAAAGAAGTTGCACTTGTTTGGTGTTCCATCTCATTCTCACCACAGCAACAACAGCTGGTAGTGGAGAGCGTAAGAGAGGGCAGGCTTGCAGACAGATGACTTCTAGTATTACCAATCAAAAGGCGTGCTGCAGCCATTCCACCTTTCCTTCCTGAACAGATCTGCTGTAGCAAGAAGAGGATAAAAGAAAATACAAGGTTACAAGAGGAATACAACCATTATCTGGATGCCATAGCATTTCATTAGTGAGACAGAGCCCTTTCATAAATGAAAGCTTCACTTGCAAACACCTCGTTTCCTCTGCTGAAGATCAACCTCTGATTGACCACCTGCCTGAAGGTTGATTGTAGCCATAGGAAATGATCTACAGTGAACTGTCCATACAAAAAGGCAGTGGGGCCTGCCTTTGCCTTGTGTGACAGGGTAGGAGGTTAATATAGAGATATACAGTGGACCCTTGTATAACATAAAATCTGTACAACATAAAAATTCTGGAGATACAGGAAATTTGCTTAACATAATCACCTATGGGGAGAATCCGTACAACATAAAAATGGGATTACTCCGTTTTCAATGCATTCCTATGGGAAATTTGTATAAAGGAAAATTTGCTTAACATAATTTCAGTTGGAACAAATTAATTCCTTTATACAAGGTACCACTGTATCCTCAGGTGCAACTCTAGTCAAAGTGATGTCAGCACTTAATTATATAGGAAATAAATGTCCATATTGAGAGTCACCACAGAGGTGTGAGCTAAAGTTTTCAGCACTAGTAAGCTCATCTTGGTGGAGGGACAATCTGGCCCTCCTCAAGGAGATGTTTCGCCTCCAGTGCTTTTACTTGATTCCAAAGAATAAAATGGGAGGTATATAGTCTTTTCATGACTATAGGTGAGAATTACAAAATGTAATTTTAAGAACCATCTCATTGGCCATTTCTTTAAATGATGCACCTTCATGGGCAGCATCGGGCACATCTTCCTCTGAATAAATTGCATTGTAAATGTTGTGGGCCCGTCAGCAGGACAAGCCTAGTGACATCCATACTAGTTGTGTCTGACTCTAGGGGCGGTGCTCATCTCCTTTTTAAAGCCAAAGAGCTTGTGTTGTGCAAGTCTGTGGCCATGTGGCCGGCATGGCTGCACGGAACACTAGTGACAGCTACTGCCCTATAAAATGAGCTATCTAGACATGTTGGGAGGTGCTTTAAGAAGAGAACAGCCTAATGACACCAGGCATTGCTGAGGCAATGCACATCTTCTCAGACAGAAACTTAGCATTAATTAAACGTAAGGGACCCCTGACATTTCTCCTCATATTTTATGCTGTGGCAAGTTTAAATTTCCTCCAGGGACCTCAGCTCCTTATTGAAACAACACTATCAAGACAGCCTTACACACTCTACACATTCATATTTTTACCTGGTCCACTGACAAGTAGCAGTCCTTCTAGTTCACAGAGATGTTGATTTCTGGTCCTTTTTCTTGGTACATAAGTTCAGACTAAAAAAATAAAGCCACAGGCCAATTAATAAAATTACACTCAAAATAGCACCACCTCAATCATGCTTTCAGTTTTTTTTTACCCTGCCCTGAGAAAGCCATTACACACAGGGACAAAAGAGACAATGGAAGAATGACACCACCAGTGAAATTCTCATGGAGGGGAGGGACGACATTGTGATTCTCCACACCTTCTGACTTCACCAACTGGAAAACTCTAATCCTCAACTCTGTAGAAATGTGGACCAAAATGCACACTCCTTCCAGGAAGAGAACCTCCATGGTCTGAAGTACCATAACTGGGAGGTCAGGTAAGCAGCAAATACCAACATTTGAGGAGCAAAAAAGGTGGCTTGTACCAAAAGGGAGAGGTTGGAAAGGGGCACTGAGCCAAAAATAGTTAGGAATGGCTAAGTAAAGGAGCCATTCTGCTATTATGCAAACTCAAAGCAAATTTGTCTTTGTATGTCAAATTATGCATTAAAGGGAGAGGGATGTCTCTTGCTGTGACAACTGACAGCATTCTCGCTCTAAGTATGCAGTTCCATCAAAACTCCATACCTGAGCATCAAAGTTGCAAATGAAGGTCATGCCCACCTACCAGTAGCCAGTCATGAAACCAACGTAAGTTAATTTGCACCATGCATAGCTTAGGAGAACCCCCATTAGGATACAAGTGCATATCTTCTCACTGATGGGAGGTCTACTAATTCTAGAAGTATTGTTTAGTTTGGCTTTTAGTGGACTACAAACTAAAGCCAGAGAGATAAACTTGAAACATTCTCTCCTGAGCAACGTTCACTCTAAATTTTCAGAGCATGGCATGGGAACTCTGCTCCTTCCGTGGGGGGGTTGGCAGCAACCAGAAGCAAATGGGTGTTAACATTTGCTCGGCTGTACATGCCCAATGGAGCAGTGTGCACCCATGTGGCTGTGGCTTAGAGGGAATGTTGCTCCTGAGGAAAGGTTGACCAAGCCCTTCAGCAAACCAGGCCTCCCAAAGTCAGATCACGGCAGATATGCAGAGAGAGACCTATCACACTTGTACCACTAGTCCTCTCTCTACTGTGACAAATCTATGTCTCTGTGTGTACATGCATACACACCATGCTTGTACAACTTCAACCTTCTCTGGGATATTTTGCCCACATTTTGTGGAGGGACAGCTTTTCCTTCCTTTGCTAAACCCATATGGTATTCAGGACTTCTACTTTGGACGTTAGAAGTGATGGAAGCTCCTTTAGGGCAGATGAAAATGAACTGGCACGAGCGGCCAAAATACAAGGGGGAAGATAGTCCTTCCATAGATCTGCCGGGACCAGCAGTTTGATACCCACCAAGTTTTGTCAAAGCACAGTACAAGCCCAAGGCCTCTGGAAATTGAAATTCCCGTGTTAAGTGTCAAACAATTGCTAATACCTCTGGTAAGAAACAAATGGATGATATAAGTCTTGGTCCTGAAGTATCTCTTAGAAGGGTATGGGTTGTTACGAATAAAACACAAGGCAGTTAGGTCATCTCTTCCCTATGTGTGTGTGTGTGTTGTGTTGTTACAGTCGTTACCGACTCTTCGTGACTCCATATCCATGGAGTTTTCATGGCAGGAATACTGGAGTGGTTTGCCAGTTCCTACTCCAGGCGCCTACAGCACCTGGTATTCCTTGGAGGTATCCCATCCAAGTACTAACCAGGGCCAACCCTGTTTAGCTTCCGAAATCGGGCGAGATCGGATGTGCTTAGGGCATCTAGGCAGCTTTCCCTATGTGTAGGCAGGTTGAATTTCTGTTTTTGCTGTCTCTGATTGACTTAGCAAGATGGGGTCTGTGCAATTTCCACCCAATGAAGCCTCCTCCCCTGTCTGTTCAGTTCCCTAGAATATAGTAATGCTCACATCCTCGCTGTCGCTGCCATCGTGATCTTCCTTCTTTTTCAGCTTTTCCTCTTCCTCTTTTCTCTCCTTTTCTGGCATGACATCATCCAGCCAAGCCAGGTGGTGCCGGGGGAAGATGTATTCCATTGCTTTTCGTACCCCAACTAGAGCCAGCAGCTAAAAGGCCAGAACAATTATGATTATCAATTCATTAAAAATTATTAATTCATAAAACGGTTGTCATTAATCAGTGTACTTATGATTATTATAATTTAACATAGCTTTTCCCAGAGGTTTGCGTGTTAGTCTGCTTCACAAAAAAGTCTTGAGATACCCACCTGAAATATTACACCATCCTCTCACAGGCGTTGGGTGGTCTACCTGTGTTTGCTCTTGAGGATCTTCCACACTAATGTAAACGGCCACTTGTTAGCAACAACAGGCCATAAAACTAGCATGAAACATAGTGATGCAATCCTTGCAACAATCCTAAACTTTTCTCCTGTATCGGATAACTTACAAGGTAAAATCCTCTCCCACATGCTAGTTAGGCAAACCTCTGAAATGGTATTTTCAAAAGGGCCTCTCCTTAGATTCTGAATAGGTTCATAACAAGAGAAGTGGCCCCTTATCAGTCTGGGCCCCGAGCTGTTCAGGGCTTAAAAGGGGCTAAAACCAAAAACTTGAATGGGGCCTGGTCACATCTTTCAGAGTGAAGTCATTTGGTCAAGATACTATACACCAGTTGGCATCAACTGTGTTACAGAGTGCACTAATTAAAGACTCTGAACTTCTTCAAGGGTATTCCCATGTAGAGTGCACCGTGGTGGTCAAGAAGCCTGGGTGACTGTTGCTAAGTCAGGTTCAATCAGGAAAGGTCGTGGCTGACACACTAGGTGGAGTTGTGCAAGGGTACTCTCATCACCACTGCCACTTGGGAATCAAGCAACACAGCAGAATCAAGGAGCACTCCCAGATTATAAAACTGGGGTGGGGGTGGGGGTGGGGGGAGCTACCCTTTATAGAACAAGCTGAATCCTGATTCCTACCGACCATCATCACATCTGTCTTGTAAAGGTTTAGGCTCAGCTTGCTGAGGAGGACAAGTAGTAGTAGAGCCGAATGCTATTAGCATATTAGTAGCACCTTAGTCCAAAGCCGTTAATGACCCCCTTATAGAAGTTTCATGTAGATATTAAAGGATATGGAGGATAAGATAGAGCCCTGATGGAGGCCAATGGCTATGGCGTCAAATGCTCCCAAAGCACAATTTTTGTGTATGTATGCCTTGATGGGAAGGATCAGAGCTGTCGTAATATAGTGCCCTGCCCATACTCGACCAGCTGGTGCAGAAGGATACCACGGTCAATTGTATCAAATGCTACCTAAGGGAGAACTGATAAGGTTGTGCTTCCTATACCTAGTTCTTGGTGTTGGTCATCTATCAATGCAGCCAAAGCGGTCTTAGTCCCCTGTTCCTGCTGAAAACCTGACTTAAATGGTCCAGATCATCAGTGTCATCCAAGAGAGCCACTGCCTGGTCAACCACCTTAACCAAAAATGGTACATTTGAGTTGGACTTTCAATTAATCTAAACGGGTTCAAGGGCAAGTTTCTTTCAGAAAGGTTTTAAGCTTCCTTTGGTCAGAAATGGACAGATCCTTCCTTTAAGGATATACTGTACTTATCACCTCCCTTAGCCATGGTGTCAGTCCCACCTTGGAAATTTGACTAATTAGGAGGCAAAGACTGAGTGAGGAGGATTTAGCCTTTCTCCATTCTAAGTGCCCCGTCCATATTCTCAAGTTCCACAAGCTGAAAAGAATAACCACCAAGGCATGGGCTTTCTTAGCTGCCTTTGCTTTTTCAGAGTACCTGCGCAAATTGATTACAGCCAGTTTACAATCTGACTCATCCCTGGTTGTCCTCTAGTGATGCTTTAGGCTCCACCCCTGCTGTTTCATTGCTCTCAGGTCCTTGTTGAACCAGGGAACTGAGCGAGCTGTACAAGTGGGGAGAGACTGCTTAGGAACAATACTGCCAACAACCTCAGTTCTTTCTATATTGCATCAGTCATGGATTTAATGGTACCACTGACAAACTATGAAGCTTGTGTTCAGTATGGAAGGGAAACTGTTCTGAGTACCTGAGGAGCCATATAATCAGAGCCATGAGAGAGCATTCAGGAAGCAGCTTTTTGGGCATAAGCGACACCACAGAGTGTTGACAATAGGGAACCAAAGAAAATGTTGCATTAAACTTTTCCAAAAGAGAAGATGACCAAAACACAAGCCATTTTTAGTCTATTTGTTTTCAGTCCAAGCAGATACATCAGGCGCATCAAGTAATAGATGCACCTGGGGTGGGAAAGGAAAAACATAGTGATATACAAAAGGTTTACAGTTTTACACAGAAGAAAAGACAACACAAAGGAAACTGGGGCAAATTCTCCCATTCTTGTATAACATCTGTATATATATCCCAAGAAACTCATCCCTGGCCTAAAAGCTCTCACCATCACTGGGAAGATAATAGCAGCGGCTGTTGACTTGATGATCCACAGAACAGCCAGGCAGAGGACCTGAATGAAGGTGAAGAGATGTACATGGCGCAGTGGAACATGGCGGAGGTAGATAAAGTCCGGCTGGTGTTTAGCAGGCGTCAGTAGGAGCTGCAGTCGGTCTGTGAACTGGGATATGTGGAAGCACAAAACGTGTGAAAAATTCCTTTGGGCACTGAATATTCCATGGAGGAACATCCTACACTAGAGTGGACCAAACTATCACCAATTATAATGCACACAGATTCCTTTAAATATATATATATAAAGCACTTCAAGAAGTCTGATTTTTTTTTAAATATAAAGGATGTCAAGGCACTGAAAATATTACATTGCCCATATTAAATAGTAGTGCTCCCTGAAGGAGGTTTTGTGTTTTACAGTGGGAAGTTAAGAGTCTTTTGGGAAGTTTATCATTCTGATCTTAGCTCAGTCACAAATGCACTAGGTAACTTTTTCAGGTAAGCCTCTGTCCACTTCAGCCCTTCAGTATCCTTTATGAGTTGATCACAATAATACTGGTTACCTTACAAGGCAAACTGTAGGGTTATGGAGGTAGCATATATGAAGGAATGCAAATTGCCTTTCTCTTCCCAACACTATTTTAAGTGGTAGGAATTCTAATGCATCTGAGAGGAAGGACAGAAGTAATCAAAGAAGAAAATTCATCACTGAAAGTTCAGCCTAACTTCCTCCAAGGTTCACAGCTATTTCAAATGACAGATCATGGGCCTTTGCTTTACTATACCCACTTTCCCCCGCTGCTGCCTCATTAACAAAGGATATTTTTAATCACACATGTTAAGACAGAAATGACATTTTATTCTACTGAAATAGAATTTAACATTTCTCTGCTAGAATCAGGGGACGTTCCCATTCCCTACTTCCACTCAGCTCAAAAGACCCATCTGTTGTTTTGGCTCACCTGGATACTGCTGAGCGCTGCCACACCCATGTAGAGAAAAATGCCGTACAATACAGGCATCGGAATAAACTTGGGGGGGGGGGGGAGAAAGCATAAGCATTACCCAATATGACTTTGTTAGACAATATTTTACAAACCATTGCTATCTGAGTCAGCCTGAGACGGATTAAATGAAAACAAAGCAATACAAAAAAAGACATTTCACTATAGGTACAGTGGTACCTTGTATAAAGGAATTAATTCGTTCCAAATGAAATTATGTTAAACAAATTTTCCTTTATACAAATTCCCATAGGAATGCATTGAAAACAGAGTAATTCCATTTTTATGTTGTACAGATTCACCCCATAGGCAATTATGTTAAGCAAATTTCCCCTATCTCCAGAATTTTTTATGTTGTACAAATTTTATGTTATACAAGCTGTCTGTTATACAAGGGTCCACTGTATATGCCATGGTTACAGGGAATTTTGGTGGTCTCCCAAGGCTCCAGCCAGAGATCCAGATAAGAGAATACATTCTTGAACCCAACGCACAAACAAATCCAAAGGCTGTGCCGCCCACCCCACCGCCTTCCGCTTCCCACTTGTTCTGCTTCTTCTAAGGCCATATAATGCAGCATTCCAGGTCATCCACACTCAGGAGCTTTCAAGGCAGCAAAGTCACCTGGGGATTCAAGTGACCCCACCTTCAACAAGAAACCATATGTTTCTAATATGATAAATGTGTGCTAATATTTGCTTACGATGGGTGCAGGCACCATTTAGCTGCAGAAAATGAAGACTGCCTTCTGCCAAAGACCCAAAGATCTCTGCAGACATGGCCCAAGGCAAAGTGGTTCATTCCAGCCCTTGCCAGCTTTAGGGAAACTACTAAGAGACTTGAGTTACCTTGAGTACAGGGGCCAAGAACACAGACAGCCCTGTGAGGATGAAGACCAGCAGTCCTGTCACCCTCTGTTCCCTGCAAGCAAGAGCCATTCTGAATTAGAGCATTGCATTTCAGTGGGCAACCCTCCCTGCCATGCCCACCCACCTCCTACAGTGGCAGTGAGTAAATGGGTACTCGCCAGGCACGTGCATTCTCCTAAAGGCGGAGGAATTGTTGAGGAGAAAGAGGGGGATTTAAAGAGAACAAATGTGCAAAATCCGCATTGCTTGGGGGGGGGGGAACAGCCCTTGGCCAAGATATTACCTGATTCCAAGGAACTTGGGCTGCTCCCCTGGAGCAGAAGTGACACTCTCTTTCTTCAGACTGTCCATATGGGCCAGGGAAATGACGGTGGCTGACACGTACCAGGGCAAGCCCAGGAGAGAGGTAAGAATCATCAGAAGGGAAACACATAAGAAGTCTAGATGGAATCCTGCCCCTTTCTGCAAAAGGAAAGCAAATGGAGCACTCAGAGACACCGGCTGTGCTTGGGATTCCTTACATAGCGCTTCTCATCTAGTGGAGCCAATTAACAGCTTCATCTATTCCATTAGTGGCATGCTTTTCATCGTTATGTTGATACATTGCTTCTTTCCCTCACACACTGCTTCCTCCTCATTTGACCCTTGTAGCACAGCCGGGGCAGGAAGGACAGAGAATCAGAATCTCCCAGGTCAGAACGAGGTTTTAGAAGATCAGGACAACATGAAGAACCTTTGAATTGAGAAACATTCCTTCTCTCTCTCTGTCTCTGTCTCTGTCTCTGTCTCTGTCTCTCTCTCTCTCTCTCTCTCTCTCTCTTTCTCTCTCTCTCTAACATACTGTACATTTTTAATGTACAGTGTATTAGAGAGATTAGAGAGTATATTAGAGAGTACAGTATAATATACACTCTATTAGATAATACAATATAATATACGGTAATACATTTTCTTTGGCAAAACTCTCAGCCCAGCCAACATTTTTCCAAGAGCACAATGCATCAATTCAGCCATTAAAAGACAAAAGTCTAACATGTGCATACAATATAGGTGCTTGTCTAGAATATAAATTCTAGTATGAAACCAAGTGCTCTGATTAAGACACCAGTTTTTTCCAAGGGTTTCAGATTTAAAATCATTTATGGGTTTGAATGCTTTGGTTCTGCAATCTAGTAATAGGTCTACTCCTTAGAAGAATATAAACACTGGATAAGTCATGTTGTATACATCAGCACTGTCACAACTGGAGAACAAGACTGTGAGATAAAGAGAGCAAATGACACAGTGACAAGCAGCCTAAAAATATGCTCACTTGGTGGAAATGACCTGACTCGGTTTACAAAAGATTATGAAAATAGTTAGGAGATTGTGTTCCATATTGGTATAAAGGTGCTTTCCATCAGGCACTTACTCTACCTATGATTATGAACACTTTGAGACTCCGCACCAGAGTTTAAAATGTAATTGTTATCATCTCAATCCCATTTTGCTCTGCCTCCACCCTTACAACTGTACTTGAAGTGTCTAAAGAAATAGCTTGTGAGCCACAAAAAAACTCACACCAAGACACATTTGCTGCTCTTAAAGGGTAAAAAGAGTGCCAGAAGGATACATTAATAGCTGAAAAACCTCCAGAAATGGTCCATGTAAAACACAACCTCATGGCTGGGACCTGTCACAGCCAAAGTGAGGAGGGACCCAATGATCTCTCGCTGACAGTAGGAGAGGGCCAAAAAGACATCTTAGCGGTGCGACAAAATTAACACCACTATCCGTTTGAAACTTCAGGCATTTGCCACTCTGAAAACCTTTTAAAGACAGCATAAAGAAGGCCTCTGTTTTGATACACGCACCTGTTTCTACCCCACACTAGGGAACAGACTCATAACATTGGCAGAACAAGCTGAACATGAAGTAGGCCCAAGCAGAGGTGTTTTCTCTAGCACTGGTGTTTCCCTGGGCTTATCCATGATCTGCGGAAGCACAGGCTCACTTCCCCATAGGCTTTTGGGCTCTGCATATGCCAATTCACTGAACCAATGGAAACCTCCCTTGGGAAGTTTCTCTGCTATGAGCGGAGACTGGAATGGGAGGAGGAGGAGGAGGAGGAGGAGGAGGAGGAGGAGGAGGAGGAGGAGAAAGGAAGCTGGCTAGGTGAGCTCCAGCAGGAATCACAGGCCAAGCCACAGAGAAATGCCAGGCCCTTCCTCCCACAACAATCCACCCAGAGGAACCTGTTCTCACTAGCTGAGCAGATATGCACGCACACTTTCCATTGGACTTTCAGGCGTTACGTTCTGACTCTGCAGGTTAGGAACACCTGCAGAAGAAGGACTGTAACATAATAGCTGTGGAAACTTCTCTGCCTGCGGACTCTATCAACGAACTGCAGAGCGGGAAGGGACCCCCCCCCCAATGGATCATTGAGTTCGGCACCTGTGAAGGAGGAACAGTGGGGGTATCAAACTCCCAACATCTGGCTCCCTGAAGCCAGATTTCTAAACCACTGCACTATCCAGCAGTTCTACCTCTTTTTCTATCTGCCTTCATTTGGGTTAGAGACAGTAACTTGGTAGCCTGCAATCAGGAATGGGGGTCTTGATCAATCTAGGATGCGGACAACCCAGTCTTGTTGCAGCACCCAACATTGGAAAAACAGATGGAAAGCAAACAAATATGCTTTGCCTCTTCCATTTTTTCCAACCTGGATAATTGTAGTCACTCAGGGAAAGGAAGCCCCTGTCGTTGCTTGAACGAGAGTGGCACAGCTAGGGAATGAGTCACCCACACAGAATCTGCTTTGAAGCAGGTATTTGGATTGCATCGCCATCTGATGCTGAAAGACACCGTGCGATGACATCATGTGGGAGGGAAGCCCTGCGTTGGAGAAAATGCCATGTGCTCCCCAGCCCGGGACTGACCTTCAGCTTATACTCCTTGCGGTTAAGAATAACCGCTGTGATTTGCTGGTCCATGAAGACGAGAATGATGACCAAAACGGCAGGCACTGACGCAGCCAAGCAGATCCACCAGCTGTTCGCTCCAAAAGGAAACACAAACCAGCCTCGTGCAGGATTTGTCGGCTGCAGTGAGAAGGGTGAGACGTTAGCTGATCAAAGACAGCCAAGAGCTTTCAACAAAAGATTCGGGGGGGGGGGAGGGGACTTCACTTCCTTCTGAGAGGTATTTGCAAGGTAATCTCTGCACATCATCTTATGATCTAACCAAAAAGGAAGAAGTCTCGCAGGCAGGGCTCAGAGGTGTGGGCCTCCAACTGAATAAATCACAAATGGATTTGTTCCCACTGCTTCTTGAAATGATTTTATGGATGCTGTGTAGGGGATATATCTAGAGGATCCCCCCCACACCCACCCACCCATGACTGTATGGGGAATTCACCTGTACACATCTGGTTATATCAAGTTTTCAAAAACTGAACTGTTTTATAAATACATTAATTTTGCATTAATTTTATATAAAATTTAGTTATACATACATATTATATAGCAGTATCTGTGTGATATTTGTGTGTGTGTGTGTGTGTGTGTGTGTGTGTGTGTGTGATGTGCCAAAAAAAAAACATATTATGACTTATGGTGACATTAGTAAGGTTTCTAAGGTATGTGAAATATTTTAAACAGTAGCTTATCTGTTCTACCCCAACCCAACCCAAGAGATTTTTGTGTCCAAGCATGGATTTGAACTCTCATCACCTGAATTGTAGTTTGACACTTATTACATTACATTAAATTATACTAAATAAAGATACAATATTCACATTATCCACCATATACAGCAGGCTGAACTAAATCAGGAAGGCTTGCAGACATAGGTTTGTCTTCAACATATGCTAAAAATTATAAATGATTATAGCATATGATGGGGGACAAATAGTGCATCTGCTAAGCTAAATGTTCTGCTTTGAACAAATGTGATGCAGATTGCGCACCCTAGTTGCTCGTGACTCCTTTAGGAGGGCCTCCCTAGAAGTTGACCTCAGGGACCAGGCATATAAGTCTGCAGATACTCTGTCAGACAACCAGATTCCTACATTGTTTAGAATTTAAAATTGGTGGGGGGGAGGCAAATCTAGTACAGTAACAAAGGAAAAGCAAAAAGCCAAGCGTGCTGCTTATATTCTACCCCATAGTGATTAAAACACTATATAAATTGTAAACTCTGGATGGTTTATAATTTAATTATGCAGGCTACACATTGCCGCGCCCCCTAGGAGTTGGATACTTGAAAGGATGGAAGGCTGAGTCAACCTTGAGCCAGCTATCTGAGACTGAATCCTAGATCGTAATCATAAGCACAGTTCTGGCTGCAATACGACGGTTTAACCACTGCAGCAAAAGGCTGCACATTGATGGCCTGTATAATTCTTGCATCATTGTTTATAAAGTGTTCTGCTTATATAATGCCCCATACCATGTCAAGTAGTCCCTGGGTGGTTTACAGTTTTTAATTACAGTATTCAGGCTACACATTGCCCCCACCCCCAGCAAGCTGGGTACTCATTTTACCATCCTCAGAAGGATGGAAGGCTGAGTCAACCATCAGCCGGCTACCTGGGACTGAACCCCAGGTCGTGAGCACAGTTCTACCTGCAGTACAGGCATTTAGCCACTGCGCCAGGGGGCTCCTAAACAATGTAATGTTGGCAGGCTATCGAAAATTTTCTGCAGCACCTGCAGCTTGCAGACTAACTTTAAGGGCAACTTCACATGGAGCAGATGGCAACAGTTTAACCCAAACGTTGCCAATGTTTGAACCCCTATGGCCAGCCATTCCAGTCCAAGCAGAGCCAAAACTGATGGCAGGCTCTCTGATCCTCTGCGATCACCTGCGCCTCTCACAACAGAAATTGATCCAGAAGTATCCTCACAGCATGCACTTGCTCTGAAACATCTGAAAAGAGCAAGTGCTGCTCCATACAGAATAAGTAGTCTGTTTCCTAAAGCCACACATTAAATTATACTTTGGCCAGAGTTCAGCATCAGTTTATTGCCCCAATCCAAAAAATCCACTGCACCCAGATGCTGACATAGGATTGACACATCCATGCCTGTTCCAGAACTGAGTGAAGATAGTCCTTGCAAAAGAGATGACTGTTGCCAGGGAGTTTGTGTAGATCAGCGGTGTCCAAACTTTTTGCAAGAAGGGCCAGATTTGGTGAGGTGAAAATGTGTGAGGGCCGACCATTCAGCCACATATGGGCCCCGGGACGGACTTTGCACAAGCCTCTAGGACAGGCATGTCCAAACTTTGGCCCTCCAGATGTTTTGGACCGCAACTCCCACAGTCCTTTGCCATTGGCAATCTAAGCTTAGAATTCTGGGAGTTGCAGTCCAAAACATCAGGAGTTTGGACTCCTGTTTGGACATGCCTGCTCTAGGATATGCAAGGAGGCAGGGAGGATGCTGCAGCAATGAAGCCAAGGGCGGGTAGGCTGGGCAGGTAGATGGGCGGATGGACGGAGGCAAGGAGGGCAGGCAAACCGTAAAACTGTAAGCTGACATCTCCATCCAGTATGGGGATAGGCCAGCTGGTGGAGATGTATGACAGGCTGAGATGGCAAGGAGAAAAGGCTGTGGGCCACTCAAAATTTGAAAACGGGCCACATTTGCCATCCGGGGTCTAACTTTGGATATGCCTGGTGTAGATGGTAAAGAGCATGGGGGGAAATATGGTATCTTGCAATAATAGCATCCTATTTACACTCTCTCTCTCTCTCTCTCTCTCTCTCTCTCTCTCCCCAACATGTTCTCCTCTCCGCAAAGCTCATTCAGGAGGCCTTAACCTAGACTGAACCAATCCAGGCCTTAACCTAGATTGAAAATTGTTTGGCAGTACTCAACAGGTTGCAACAGGCTTAAGCGTGGGTTGCAAGGCTCAGGCAGTCCATCTCCACCTCCCAACTACGGTTGAGTCAGAAGGCTTCTCTGAAGTCTCAGCATCTCAGAAAGAGAGTTAATTATCATGATTATCCCATTGCTGCCAAGGGATGCTGTTTGTGCGGCATTTAATTAGAATAATCTTTTGGCAAGCCAGATGGAGAAACACCAGGTGCCATTGACTGCAGGGGCATAAGAGGTTCTTTAGACAATTCTCCCTTACTTCAGCCTGCCTGTGGACCTCTTTGTACCACCTCTTATGGAACCTAGCATTTCACCCACCTTGGCCAATAATCATCCCTGTTCCCTGTTCTGAGGAGAAGAGCCATGGGCTTCTCTGCTTCTCTTTTGGCTGGCAGAGAGTGCTGTTCTCACTGGAGCCTCTGTTAATCCTCCCCACACCCAGGCTTAGGGCAGGGTTGCTGCTCAAGCCAGGACTGGAGCCACCAGTTGGCTCCTCCTCTTCCACAAATTGCACCCTCAGCAGTAGAACCATGACACGGCTGGCTGGCTTGGGCCTAGGTACTATGGTAGTAGCCAGTCTAGATCAAGAAGCCCTGTAGGCCTAAAAAGCCCTTTTTGGTCATCAAGAGCTGCTCCAGAAGAGCTGGGGGGTGGGGGCAAGGCAGATGAGACTGCTAACCCAGCTCTCTGGTCAGGTTTGTTTGTTTGATTAACTTCTATACCACAACATCTAACAAGGAGTAGGGCCTTCTCAGCGGTTGCTCCCCAGTTATGGAACCATCTACCCCATGAAATTCGGCTGGCACACTTGCTTCAATTTTTTTTAAAAAACTGTTGAAAACCTGGTTGTATAAAATGGCCTTTCCTGATTTCTCAAACATCCAGTAAGACACTATTCTTTGTACCGCCTATCTTCATTCCTTTTTTCTGTTATCTGTCTCCTACTATTTTTATCTTCATTTTATCTTCATTTTAGTATATTGTTGTTGATTTATGTATATTTTATTTTATTATGCTCCTTGTATTCCTTTGTTAGTTTGCCATGTTATTCCGTGTTGTAAACCGCCCAGAGTAGCCCTAGGGCTAGATGAGCAGTATAAAGTCAAATAAATAAATAAATAAAATAAATAACAAAATCACTACTCTGGGCAGTGTACAAACTGATACTAAACCATATACAAGAATATAAGGATACATAGATAACATAAAACTAGAAAATACAAAACTGCAAAGATAAAAAACATAATTAAACCAATGACAAATTATCGATATAAATAATCGGTAATAAGAGCAGTCAAGGCAGAGGTGGGAATTAATGCAAAGATAAGCATATACTAAGGTGTCAAAGAAGATCAGAAACCAGAAAAAGGTTGGGAAAACTACTGTTTTTCAAGAGGCAGGATGATTCAGGGAAGCTATTTTCCAGAAATTTCCTGTGAGAAGGAATTAGAGGAAACTTATAGAAACAAACTTACAGCAGGAAGCCAGTGATGGGTTTTTTTTTTTGTTTTTTGTTTTGTTTTTGCTTTGGGCCCCCACCCACAGTGCCATGGCTTTCCCAGAGAATCCTGGGAACTGTAGTCTGCTACAGGACCTGCGATGCTTCCAACTGGTCTCCTCAACAGAAACACAGTTCCTAGGATCCCTCAAGAAATGGGAATGGCTGTCCATCCAGTCTAAAGCTGCAATCTCATTCATATTTAACTGGTAAGTCTCAGAGAAAGCTGTGGGAACACATCCTGAGCCAACCTAGGTAGAATTGGGATGCAGTGTTATATATGGTTCTTCACGACTTATTATCCTGCCATTGGAATGGACTAGAACTGGATGTGGCTCATGGTGACTGTGGCCTGTTCTGTATATGTAGTGATGGGTTATTGTCTGCAGACAAATGCAGTAATTTATGTAACTTACAGCGCGAGATAAACCCATAATGATATCTGCATTTTAAAAAAGGAAAGGAAAGGAACGGGTTTCCTTTTAATCCAAGTGAAGCAACTTAGTGAAGAGAGTGCAAACCTGACACTCACTAAAGGCACATCATGGGTGGGGTTGCCAGATCATAACTCACCAATGGGTACAAAGTTTGCAGTTCCCGGGTTGCAGCAGTAGCTTCTCTTAACCATGTTTTCTCACTTTTCTCGTGGAGAAAGCAGAGAACAGATTCAAATACTTTCTGCCGAGCCCAGGGACTGCATATGTGAAGGAAGGCCACGATGGGATGGGGCAGGACATGCTCAGTATGAATTACTGGTAACTCTTAAAAAATCAGAGCTCCCATTGTCCACGGTCACCCCGTCTTCCAAAGCCAGAAGGACAGTATCTGTTGTAGCAGGGACCCAATAAGTTAAGAAAGAGTGCACTGTCATCTTGAACACAGGAAACAGATCAGCCGTTAAGCCAAGCTGTTCCACATGCATGCCTTGAAGGAAATGAGAACAAAATTGCTTCTTTCCATTCCAGAGAGGCTCTTCACTTGTGGCACTTTCTCCAAATGTGGGAAGACCAACTGCTTAATTTGAGGTTCAATTTCTGAAAAGATTAAATCCCCCCCCCCTTTTGCAACCTCTGCGTATCGCCCTTGTGCCTGGTTCTGACAAACTCACCTTGAACTGGTTTGGCACAATGAGCTTTGGGGTCTCTAATCCAAGGGCCGCATCAATTCCACAGAAGGTAAGGATAGCCAGGATAATGGAGAAATCCCCCACCAGCCTCCTCAGCTAAGAAGCCAAAACAAAGAAACACAAACAAAAAGGTGTGCGATTAACCAAAGCATTCAGGCTCAAATACATGCTGTTAATGGTAGGATGCCTCTCCATTTAAATTAAGTCATAGAAAGGGGAGGATAAAAACACTTTACTACAGTATAAAGTGCCTTCCTTTCTTTGCTGTCAATTATGCCACCAAATCACACTTCCTGTAGACCTGTGGATGTGTGGGCCCATGGGACAGAAGGAATGGCGGTCTTTAGAAAATCTAGGGGGATTTATGGTGAATATGATTTACTGCATTCGGTAGGGTTTACTTGGTCAGCAAACACATATAATGTGGCTCTTGAAGAAAATAGGAAGGCGTGACAGCCACAGTAAAATAAGATGTATGTAGTAGAGAAGAGGGCAACCAGAATGGAACACTTCCTTACCATCTGAGGCTGCAATGGTGGGTCTCTTCTAATGATGGCGCCTAAGAGGTGACCTGATGGAAGTTTATAAAATCATACACAGTGTGGAGAAAGTAGATAAGGAAAAACTGTTTTCCCTCTCACACAACACTGGAACTAGGGGGCACTCCATGGAACTTTTGGTTGCTAGATCTCAAACAAAAAAGAGAAAGTAGAGGATCACTGGTCTGTGGAACTCCCTGCCAGAAGAAGTGGTGACAGCTGTCAGCCTTGACAGCTTTAAGAAAGGATGGGACAAGTTCATGGAGAACAAGGGTATCAATGGCTATCATTATGAATGCCTAAGGACCACCTCCGGGTTGGAGAGACAGGCAGGATATCTCACAATGCCATTTGCATGGAATTGTAAGCTGGTAAAGACATCTGCTTGGGAGTACCCTGAAGCCAATGGTGAGCCACTGTGTGAGACAGAATGGTGGACTGGATGGACCATGGCCTGTTCCAGCAAGGCTATTCTTATGTTCTTATGTACCCTGAGGGAGCATGGCAGCACCCTTTACTTTTTGTGATTCTAGTGGGTGTTATTCAGGAGGGGTTAAAATATATGTCAGAGAAGGCCGTGGGCAAAGAGGGAAGAAAATGCTTAAACACAAATCAGCATCTATCCATCAAGCAAAGGACAAGGCAGTCCACCCTCAACTCTGATACTTGCCCATGGACCACAAGGGTAGACATCACCACCACAACCACCATCACCACAACCCCAAAAGTGGAAGGAAGGTTGTACAAACAGACGTAGCACTGGAAGTTGGGTTGGGGGCTGTAGTCTGCCACTGCTCGGCAACACTTTTTGTGCTGAGAGTGAGGGAAGAAAGGGGTTTGTGCCTTTCCCTGGAAACATTCCACATTCTGAGAGACACCATTCTTCTACCCAGAAGCCAATCTCCCTTTTAATTATGTTGTAAACTGCCCAGAGTACCCCTTGGGCTAGGTGGCTGAGGCATATAAGTCAATTCATTAAATAAATAAATTGTGCAAGTTATCTGGACTAGAGAGGGCAGGATGGCTGCCATCTGCATTCTTTGACTAAAGATGGGGAAGGTTGCGTGAAACACAAAGGACAGGTTTTAATAAGAACAGCTGCAGCATTGGGATTTCTGACAAAGACGCACAATTATAAGTCACAGAGACACCCCAGTATATGAAACAGCAATAATGTAAAACACTAGTGGCCAGCTGCTTCCTTGGCCCAATATACAGTGTTTGGATTAACCTTTAAGGCATCAAAGAATAGCCCTGGGCAAGCTGCACAGCCCCAGGGTGCCTTCAGAAGTAGGGGAATGGTAAACCACTCGGGAGTACTCTGTTCTTAGAAAGCTCCAGCAAAGGATGTTCAAATTGAGTTACAGGCACGTGATTATTATTATTAATAGGATAAAATATGCTAAATTAGCTAATTGGTTAATTTATAATGGTAAAGTATAGCCCAAGGTGGGAAAGAAGAGAGAAAACCAGGAAGAATTGGTGTATGTGTACGTGTGCTTTACTTTTCCTCACTTTGTTTACTTTTTAGTGTTTGCCTCCATCTCTTGCAAATTCTCACATTTCTATCATGTAGATACGGATCTGACTCATAACCATAACATGCAGACGTAACTACACTGATTCAACTTCATGCTGAAATTGTGCTGCAGTGAAAAATACACCAGATGCTTGGAATGCCTTAGAAACAAACACATTTAGTGGCCAAAATCCTGTTCCTTAGTCTAGTCAGTTGCAAGCAAGGTAGGCCTGTTGAATCACTGAGGAGCTGACTGCGGTTAATTATGCTAAGCAACAGGGGTTTCAGTCACTGTGGCATAAGGAATGAGTTAAAGTAGGAGATTATTATTATTATTATTATTATTATTATTATTATTTCTTTGAAGATTCTCAGTCTTCCAGGTGAGTTTATCTGGAAGCTGAGTTATGGCTACTGGACTTCTTTTTTTTTTTGAGAGATAGAAATGTTTCCCTGCTCATCCAAACAGCTTCATCAGTCTGAATACAGCTAGTGTGACTCCTCCATCTTATAGACAGCTTTGACATCTTGTCACCCTGGTCTGAAATAGGCTCATAAGATGAACAATGGCCTGAATAGGCTCGTTAGGTAGACAATAGTATCCATAGCCTTAAGGTGAACAATGGCCTAAGGTGCTGAAACTTATAAAGAATGGGTCGTTAGCTATGGCCTTGGTGGTGAAGGCTTTTTTATTTGTCTGGGTACTGTGGAAAGCATACACTGATAAGTAGTAGAGAGACTATGCCTGAGGCCACCACCTCTGTTGAGGGAGGGGTTTTCAATGCTCACATGAATGGCTAACCTTACTCCTCTCTCAAACCACCTATCTTTTTTGTCTAATATGTGTACATCCTCATCTTTGAAAGAGTGTCCTTTGTCCTTCAAGTGGAGGTGTACTGCTGAATCTGGTCCTGAGCTGTTACCCCTCCTGTGTTGGGCCATCCTTCTGTTTAATGGCTGTTTAGTTTCTCCAATGTAGAGGTCTGCACACTCCTCAATGCATCAGACTGCATATACTATATTGCTCCTTTTATGGTTTGGTATTGGATCCTTTGGGTGGACAAGCCTCTGCCTTAGTGTGTTTGTGGGTTTGAAATAAACAGGGATGAGGTGTTTGCCAAAAATCCTTTTAAGCTTCTCAGACACTCCAGCCATGTAAGGAATGACCAGGTTCTTCCATCAGGTCTGGGTCTCAGACTGATCCTGTGTTCTTTGACTGGGACGGCCCACTGCTTTGTTGAAGGCCCGCTTTGGATATCCACAGGCCTTAAGTGCTATTTTCAGGTGCCTGTCTTCCTTCTTCTTGGCTTCTGTGGAGGTGGGGATGCTCTTTGCTCTGTGGCTTAGGGTCCTGATGACTTCTAGTTTGTGCTGTAATGGATGGTGGGAGTCAAACAGTAAGTACTGATCTGTGTGGGTGGGTTTCCTGTAAACTTCTACTCCCAGGCCACGGTCAGGTCTGATGATGACTGCACAATCCAGGAAAGCCAGCCTGTTGCCTTGGGTGTCTTCCCTAGTTAACTTAATATTAAGGTCCACTGCATTGATGTGGTCTGTAAAGGCCTGTACTTCCTGAGTCTTGATTTTCACCCAGGTATCATCTGCATACCTGAACCAGTGGGATGGTGTTGTCCCTGGGAAGGTGTTGAGTGCTTTCTTCTCCACTTCTTCCATGTATAGGTTTGCAACAATTGGTAACACTGGGGAACCCATGGCACAACCATGCTTCTGTCTGTAGAAGTCCCCTCTGTACATGAAATATGTGGTGTTCAGACACAGGTCCAGGAGCAGGCATATCTGGTCTGGGTTGAGGCGGCTTCTGGAGGTGAGGGTGCTGTCTTCTCTTAGTCTTCTAAGAATGAATGTGGTCTTTTCTGTGTTCCAAAGTGTCTAAAGTAAAGTGGACTTGTCTGATCCTTTCATTAAGCAGTTGTTCTTGAGCTCTCTGAAGGATATTGTTAGCCCTATGACTTCTTACCAGCATCCCCACCATCGATGCCCTAACAATGGTAAAGAGAAGACTAAGAGAAGACATACCTTCTGGCTTTGGTTTTGCCAGTTGTTAACCATTCATTAACATAACCTGTCCTCTGCATTTCATTAAATTGTTGGGCCATTTTTCCATGCAGACTGGTCAGGTGTTTAAGCCAAAACCCATGCAGTTGATCACTGCCAGGTGATGTCCAGTTTTTGACTCTTTGTACTCCTTTGGTGATCATATCAGCTGTTATTTCTAGTTGGTCCATTGTGCACTTGGAGAATTTCTTCTCAAAATCTTGGAGCCATCCAGCATTTCTATTATAGTCTTTCTGTCCCCCATATGTCTTTCCAAAACTGAATGGTTGCCATTTTTCCAGGCTTTTCATCTTTTATACCTATCTTCTGATTTAAACTCTGATAGAAGTTTCTTTGATCTGATTGAAACAACTGGTTGTCTTTATACTGAGTAAATCTAGCATCACATCTTTCTATTTTTCTAGCTGTTATTTGCTGCTTCAGTATTTCCAATGCTTCTCCAATTTTCCTTGTACTTAGGCAGTATTTTTAGTTAAATATTTCTTGATCTTACCGTTCTTTAATTTGTCCTCCTGCAGGTTTTTCAAGTTAATCGCATCTGCTCGGTGTCTTTTCATTTTAAGCTCCAGCCTGATCTTCCACCGTGGTTTCTTAATACATTTTTGAGGGGACTTCAATTGTGAAATCCCTAGTTCTTGTCTGATCCTTTGATTACTATTACTGCTGCACTATAAGCAAGCTGATTTATCTGTTCAGTGGACATTATCTGGATTGTTACAAGTGCAGAGTTTATGTACTAATTAGTACAATGGTACTAATTTTTTTCTAGGCACGGTCTTCAAAATTGGGAGCCTTCCCCTCTCTTCATTTAATGCAGCATGTGTCAGTATTTTATTCTTCAATTCTTGCTGCCTAATAGTGAGCTCTGCTGGTGTTCCAATCCTATTTGAACCTTCTTGTGGTTCGAATGTTTGAACAACATCCATATTTTCTTCAACTTCAGACTGTTCGATGTCCCCAGGTGTTATTAATGCATTTTCTCCTCCTATATGGATAATTTGTTGACCCCCAATTTCACAACTCCTCCGTATTTCTTCTAGTTCAACTTTACTAAACACCTTGTTTCTGATAATATATCTGCGCTGGTCAGCTCATCGTAATTCAGTTATCTTGGAGTTCAGATATTCTTGTTTCCATACTTGATGCATCCGCTTTCGCATCAAACAATGCATCTGCCTTGTTTTTCAGGTTCTGCTCTATAATAGCATTTCATGGTTGTCCAATTCTCTGGTAAAGTATATTTCTGCCTATTATTATTATTATTATTATTATTATTATTATTATTATTATTATTATTATTATTATTATTATTATTATTATTATTATTATTGCAGTTTATGACCAAGCACCCGGATAGCCTAAGAGGAGAAGAGGGGGAGCTACTCACAGCAGTGGGGAAATACCGGCTTGATTTAAAGTTCTTCAACACCATCGAGCAGAGAAATGTCCCCAGGAACAGAATGAAAGACATAAAAGTAACGTCAGGCACGTAGTTGCAGCTGTTGCCCACGAGGTGGCCTCCTAGCCGCACGCAGTGCTCCTTGGTCAGCAGGGACCAGTTGCCGGGCTCCAGATCTGGTTGCTGCGGAGAAAGGGAAAAGGTCAGGTAATTAAGCCAAACAACAACAACAACAACAACAGCAACGCGCTGCCCGCCTTTGGGAAAGGGAGCAGCAGGCAAGCACGTGTCGCAGAAGGAACGCCATTAGGTAAAAGGCGGCGAGCAGATGAAAGGGATCCAGGTAGGCTGTAAGCCTCGTTTTTTTTAATGAGCCTTAGAAGCCTGAGCTAATGATGGCGGGAGAATGCTCATCTCTCGCATTATTTGCTGCCTTTCTTCCTTCTCTGGAAGAGCTCTCTCTCCTCCGAAATAAGCTGGGTGCGAAGGAGAGGCATCTCAGGCCCCTCGGGGAAGAGAAAGGGGCGTCCCCCAGAGCTCAATGAGGCAGGGTGGTTTTCTCCCCTCTTGGGTCCTGCTAGGAACGGTGGAAGGCAGCTGGAAAAGAGGAAGACTAAATACAAGATGGATTGACTTGCTAAAGGAAACCAGCAGGGTTGAGTTTGCAAAAGCAGAGGTGAGCAGCTGAGAGGACGTTTTGGGGGTTACTTATTCATAGGCTCTCCATAAGTTGGAGGTAATTTGATGGCATTTAACAACAATGACAACAATGATGATGACAGCAACAACTAACATAAGAACACAAGAAGTCCAGCTGGATCAGGCCAAGGGCCCATCTAGTCCAGCTTCCTGGATCTTACAGCGACCCCACCTGATGCCTCTGGAAGCACATCTGTCTCCTGGTACCACTCCCCTGTGGCTGGCATTTTGAGATAACCCTCCTTTTAAGCCTGGAGATAACATGCATCCCCTCTGTGGCTTGTAACCTCTGATGGATATTTCCTTCAGAAATCTGTCCAATCTCCCTTTAAGGGCATCTAGGCCAGATGCCATCACCACATCCTGCATCAAGGAGTTCCACATAACAGGATCTTTGATGCTCAGGCACTGCAATCAGGGTGGGTTAGGGCAAACGGGCTGTGCATCTGTTCCAGCAGGCTGATCCTCCAACCCCGCCCCCCCCCATGCCAGGCTCAACCTGTGCTGGCAACCTGCCTTCACAAAGAGCTGAACATTTATTTCACTTTTCACATGAAATGGGATTAAAAAGCAGCGGGTGTGTTTTCTTTGGGAATTAGGAACTACTAGTTTAAGAATTGCTGGGAGTGATCTATCATTGGTGAGACTGTAATGGTTGGCGATATTGTATGAATGGAAGGCTAAAGGGGATTGTTGGTTCTGCAGGGGATCGAGTCGGTTCACACAAACACATACAGTACGCACAGAGGCAACTGAATAGAATAGCTGGTAACTCGAGGCAATCAAACCATCCCGTCTATGATATGGGGAAAGATACAGTCTTTCTAAAGGGTGCAGAGTTCTTGGCTCTGCTTGGGTCAGAGAGAGCTGTGGGCCTTTGGGGGCTTGTTTTTTTCTTTCATATGCACATATTTACCTATAAGAACTGTTACATTTCTTACCTTTCCAAAAGTGCTGAGGTCCGAGGACAGTGTTTTGTTCATAAGAGATACATTCCCTGCAAGTAACCATAAACCCAAGGCGTTAGTTCTTGTCCCTGACAACAGGCCAGGTCTACAATGTAACAAGAAGGACCAGATTTATATTAGAGAGTTTCAAATGTTACTTTTTAAAAACACATTTTGTCAGGCAATTTGATTGTTTTTATGTTATCTTATCAGTTGTAAGATCTGATTAAAAAGAAGAGAAAGAAAGTAATGGAACAAGGGACGCCTCCTGGTTACCTCTCCAGCATCATAATAGCTCAAGACAATGGATTGCTTTTCAGTCAATGAGTAACGGAAAGAATTACAGGACCCCCGTGGCGTAGTGGTCAAATGCCTGTACGGCTGCTAAAACTGTGCTCATGACCTGGGGTTCAATCCCAGGTAGCAGGCTCATGGTTGACTCAGCCTTCCATTCTTCCGAGGTCGGTAAAATGAGTACCCAGCTTGCTGGAGGGGGGGGGATGTGTAGCCTGCACACTGTAATTAAAACTGTAAACCATACTGCCCCATACCACTACTTGCAGTGGTATGGGGCAGTATATAAGCAAAACACTTTGCTTTTTTTTTTAAAGGAACTTTCAAAGATCTGTGCCTGACAAGGAAAGAGAGAGAACGCTATTAGTCAGACTCTAACATACAAAGAAGCAGAAGGTTTTCTTCCTAATTCAGTGAAGATGGGGAGGGTGGTAGCTGGCCAGTTCTTAGTCGTAAATATAATTGCATGCCAAACATGGATTACCACCCCCACTCCCTTCAGTGTTAGCAATGCAAAAAAGAACATCAAACAGTAGCACATAATAAAAAGGGCCCACAGGATGTATGCGAGAGGGTGTGCTCTTCCTGGAGTACAGTATTACTGTACAGCCACACCTACTACCTGTGTTCCACGGGCTTCTCTTTTATTTGGATAACACTGTCTCTCCAGAAGCAAAGCTGGCCCAGGGGGTGATTGCAAGACAGAGAAGTCATTGTTGGTGAACTTGGACAGTTAATTGACCGCACCTGAACACAAAGTCCTAAGCATCCCCCGCCCCCAAAAATTCGCATATTCTGACGGAGTTGGGTCAGACTAGGCAAAGGCCCTGCTTCTCCTTGTTGCTGGTTTCAGATTCCAGTAGGGTATCTGGGAGCCCTTTAAAACCCTGGCAGTGAGATTGAATGAGGCTGCACAGATCGACACAGCTAAAAGGGACTGTGGCAAGACCAGCCCATCTTCTTTAGGTAGAGAAAGCATGAAGATGACTTGCTGCCATCCTGCTCCAGGGGGCTCTAACCTTCAGAAAGAAGACGGGTGCGGATGGGAGCATCCATCTCACATAGATTGCAGCCTAGGTTGGCTGCAGCAGAATCAGAACCACACCCCACAGGCATATTTGAGAACCACTCGTGTCCACTTTGAGGACCTTTGAATTTCTTTACGTTCCCCCGTGTCGTTGACTCTTAGTGGTTATGATCCCCAGCATGTGGATGGGTGCCTAGTGGCCAGGCAAAAGGGCAGCAATTTTGAAAAGTTCCTGTTTGTTGTGCATTTGGAGAGTTTTGCTGTTGTTGGAGCTTTATTGCACTGTTTTTACACCGAAGTGTTCCTATGATATGCTGAAAGCTGGTTTTGGGGACCTCAAAGGGGAAGGCAGGCTGAATATATGAGAATGAATAATCAACATTGTAAATTAATTATTAATTGCAATTATTAATTTGTTATTAATTACAATTATTAATTACAAACTAATTATTCATTACAGCACTCACAAGGGCCTCCAGATAGTTGAGGCCAGCCCCCCCCCCATCCCATCAGTACGGAGAATTCGCCTTACCTCTCTCTGGCATGTGGCAGGTGCAACTGTACAAGGTGACATCCCCAATCTTGTAGTTCCAGTTGACTGGGTAGTGTTCCACCAGGGACAGCATCTTCTTCACTGCATCATAGATGAAAATGAAGCTGATGAGGGCACAGAAGCCTTCCTCTGTGAAGCGCGTGAAATACTGTACCAAGTAACTGGCTTCTGTTGCCACCAGGATAAGGCCAAAGAAGGCTACCCAGAGGCCAATCCAAAGGCGAAATTCTAAATAATCCAAGCTGTAGTCTCTGGAGAGAAGGAGGAGCAAGAAAAAGGTGTCTTGAATGGGCTGACTTGGTCAGAAGGCAGCAATCCACAGGATGAGATTGAAACTTAGGCTGGACAAAAGGCCACCTCCAGGTTGTGTGGCTCCCCCTTGCCCAAGCCCTCTGCCTGGCTCCCAAGCCTCTCCAGCCCCTGATCCCCCAAATCCTAAACACACACACACACACCCATCACCTCTGAAAGACAAAACTGCATTCCCAGAAGCCGGGAGGGGAGGGTTGTTGTTTGCTGTTTAATAGCAAAACCCACCCCAGTGGCTGCATTTCACTCCTGTTTCAATTTTCTTGCTGAAAGTTCGGGAGAAGAATTATTACCCGCAGCCTAGCCAGTGGAGCAGCTGAATGGCCATCTCCACATAGCCAGAGAACTTCATACTCTGCAGGTGAGAGTGCAGATGCCCCACTCCACACACCCAATCACACACTTCTTAATGGCTTATCATCTCACAACTTGGTACCCTGGTTGGGCCTATTGTTGAAAGACAGGAGGAGGTAACAGGCTTGTGCTAGCCATTCAGATGATAATTTCAGGCGGCAGACCACATGCAAAAGAATGCATACAGGAAATTGGCATCTTTTCAACTCTCCTTCCCATCATCCCCAACCGAGAAGCACATACTTACTGATAGAAGGCCTTACTTACTTGCTGAAGGAATACAGGAGTCTCTCAAAAACGAGGACTGGGCCGGTGCTGCTCAGGATGGTAAGAGGCTGGCCAGCAAACAGGCAGAAGAACGCTCCAGCAATCGCAGTGCCCACGAAGCTCTCCAGCACACCCTAAGACATACAAAGAATCAGGTGGGTGGGATGATGGCCACAGCTAATTGTTACAAGGGAGGATGGGATGGATGGATAGTTGGCGTAGGGTGGCACTCCCTGGCCATGGTGCCATGAGAACTGCCAGAGCCAGCTGCCTTTCTTCCATCCTGTGCAAGACATACAGGAAGTGTAAGTGTGGGCTGGAGAGGAGAGGTCATGCCCCCCCCCCACACACACACATGGAGGAGTGCTCTTTGCTACCAGCAGGGCTCTTGCACAGACCTGCATGTTGTCCGTGGCATCTCCCAGCATTCCTCCAAAGGTGATGGCATTGGTGACTGTGGCCAAGTAGATGTAAAGGATGGCTGAAAAGCACTGGAGGTTGAGGGCGTCGTAGAAATCGCTGAAGTACCAAGGGACTTTCCTTTGGATATCCTTTAATAGCCCACCAAAGAGCCTGCAAGGGGACCAAGATTGTGGTTATGCTGGTGTGTGTGTGTGTGTGTGCGTTTAATCCATGGTATGTGGTTATATTGAATTCTATTTCTCCTTTGAAATCTGCAACCTTGGATAGAGCTGCACTGAGAAAGCAGATAAAGGGGTTTCCAGAAGGTTTGACCACAAAAGAAATAAGAAGCCTCTTCCTCTTGGAGGCTGAGAGAGGTGGGAGGAAGTAGAACTTGATGTGAAAACATTTGTCACCAGAGGCTCCTTGATGGACCATCCTGTGCCTACCACCATGAGCCACGGTCTCCAAGGCAAGCTCCCTCCCCTCCATTCCTCTCGCCCCCCCCTTCACCATCCTGCTTTTACCGTCCTGTCCTCTTCAGCTCCTCGCTGACATGCTGGTGCCCGTGTCCGTGCGCATGCCGGTCATCCAGGGCAGAGAGGTTCCCGTTCGAGTGAGGACTCCATTCGCGAAAATGCATGGACAGCCTGAGAAGAAAAGGGACAAACTTCAGGGTAGAGCCGCCTCCGGTGTACAAACAAACAGCCAACGGTTGATCCTCGGGCGTATTTCCCACTAACCCTCACTGCCACCAGGGCTTCCAACAGCTTCTGCATATTATCAAAAAGCGCACTTGCCCCAGATCCTACTTTCTGCCATAAATCCACGGAGAAAGGGAGCCAGCTTTGTTGGGCTGAGGGATGGGATGGGATAGCTAGAGTGGTGGCAGCCTTGGCTTGTCTCACTCCATGGCTCCCTCTTGGGGGAAAAAATGAAGAAGAAAGACACGGAGAGGCTCGGCTGTGTTCGAACAAGGAACCAGTGATGTTGTCTGGCATGGGGGGTGGGGGGACTAGAGTACCTTGCCCTGTTGTGCTGCTGCTGAAAGGGAGCAAAGCACCGTGAATGCCTGTGTGCTGCTGAAATGAAGCTGAGTTGGCATTTGAACCTGCAAGATGTGCATAATCTCTTGGATCAAAGAACTGCTCTGTCCCAGCCTCAGGTTACAATGGTTGAAATGTTGTGGGGGGGGGGAGAGAGAAGCAGCATCATGTGCACTAAATGGGATTAATTTAGTTTGATTCCCTGCTAGAAACAAGGAGAGTGTATTTGCACAATTAAGGCTAATACACAAGTTATGCCCCTTTCTTGAGAAACCATCTCTGGCCACGGTGAAACATGCCCTAGTGACATCCCGGCTAGACTACTGTAATGTGCTCTATGTGGGGCTACCAATGAAAAGTCTCCTGAAACTTCAACAGGTCCAAAATGCAGCTGCCAGACTGCTGACTGGGGCAGGGTACAGAGATCTCATTACACCCCTATTAAATTAGCTCCACTGGCTGTCAATCAGCTATCGAGCACAATTCAAGGTGCTGACCTTGACCTACAAACCAGTGTATGACCTGGCTCCTATCTACCTCAAAGATCAAATCGCTCTGTATGAATTGGCTCGGGTGTTAAGGTCATCAGGAAAGGTCCTTCTCTCCATCCTACCACCCTCTCAGGTACATCTCGTGGGAATAGGAATAGGTCTTTATTTCGGTCACTGAGCAGGCAAAATACATGAAAGAGCCTTCTCGACTGCTGCGCCCAGACTCTGGAACTCCCTCCCACTAGAGGACCGGACTGCCCCATCCCTGTTGTCCTTCCAGAAACAGGAAAAGACCTTTCTCTTCAGGCAAGCTTTCCCTGAATGATGGACTACCTATTATGTGTCTTTTATATGAATCTATAGTACTTTGGCCACCTCATGAGGAGAGAGGACTCCTTGGAAAAGTCCCTGATGTTAGGAAAGATTGAAGGCAAAAGGAAAAGAGGACGGCAGAGAATGAGATGGTTGGATGGTGTCATCGATGCAACCAATATGGATTTGACCAAACTCCGGGAGGCAGTAGAAGATAGGAAGGCCTGGCGAGCTCTGGTCCATGGGGTCACGAAGAGTCGGACACGACTGAACGACTGAACAACAAATAGGTTCACATAGACTACTTATAACCTTGTAGCTTTAATGGAATGTTTATTAATGCTGATGTTCCTCAATTCCTTGTTCTTAATACTTGAACATGTCTTAATTGTACTGGACTGTATATTATCCCTCATTACTGTAAGCCGCCTTGGGTCCTTTTCCAAGGAGAAAGGTGGGGTAAAAATACTCTAAAATAAAAATAAAAACAAACAAGTTTCCATTGTCCTTCTGCTACGATCCTGACCATAGAGGCTCTTGCTAGACTAGAAAAGGGGCTTGCAGTAGACAGGGGAGAGTGTCGTATTACTCCGGGCTTTCCCCTCATTGAATTTTCCTCAGGTAGACCTCCTCAGGTTCACCAGAACTGACACAGCCTTCTCTCATTCCCAGCTCCTTTCTGTTGGTACCTCTTCTGTGGCGAGGGCAAGCATTTGGGGGGAGAGATGCGGATGGTTGGGTCCCATTTGCCTGGAGGCAGGACAGTCAGTTCATCCAGAAACTCATCAATCCCCGCAATGAGGTCTTCGGCATTTTTTGCTTTCCAGGCAACCCTTTGGAAAAGCTGAAAGAGAAGAGAACACTGCACAATCTTCCTTTGGTTGTGCTCTAAATTTTCACTCTGTCCTTTTAAAAACAGGCTACTCGGAACTCATCACAGTAGCCCAGATGCAGCCGTACTAATGTAAAAGAGATTAGAACTGTCAGTTCCCATGACCTCCACTCTGTGTTTCTGTAAATGCAGCCCCAAGACTGTATTGGCTTTCTAAGATTACAGTATTGGTTCAGATTCTGCACCAAGGCCCAGGTAGTGCTGGCAAACCAGATCTCCTCTCTCTGTGCAGGTATTTTGTGTACCTAAATTTATGTTTTTCTGCATGTAATCCAGTGGCTCCCAGCCTTGGGTCCCCAGATGTTCTTGGACTACAAGTCCCAGAAATCCTGGCCAGCATAGCTGATGGTGAAAACTTTTGGGAGTTTTAGTCCAAAAATATCAGGGGACCCAAAGTTGAGAACCACTTATGTAATCTCATCCTGTTAATGCATGCTGATCTATTTCCTTCAGATCCTAGACCATTGGTGGCCAACCTTTGGCACTCCTGATGTTTTGGACCACAACTCCCACAGTCCTTTCCCACTGGCAGTATAGACTTGGAATTCTGGGAGTTGTGGTCCAAAACATCTGGAGTGCCGATGGTTCACCACCACTGGCCTAGACTGTATCATCTATGATGTTGGTTGTCCCTCCTAGCCTTGCATTATCCACAGGGTAGCTCAAAAAGATATCTTGACATCCCTGAAATTTATTTAAGAATTGGTTGTTTTGGTACCTCAGGAAATCTAATTGACTTGAACTGAAATCATTCAACTGGAAGCACTGACATCAAAAATGAAGAACAGAAGTGCAAAACTTCACTCCAGTGTGGGATTTTTAAAAACAATGACAACAACAACCATCCACTGCAGAGGGAAGAGTAAACCATGGCAAATCTTGAATTTTGTCAGTGCTTCTTCCTGTTCCGAGAAAACAGGAATTTTGAAAGGGTCATAGAAAAAGTTCTGATATCATAAGTGCACCATCAGATGCATTGTGATGAACAGAAAAATAAATGTTCCATGTAGAATATCACAGGCACATATCTTTGAAACAGAAGGCAAGATGTTGAGGTTGGCACAGAAACATACGGTCATTTTGTTTTCACCAAAATAAACGAATGAACCCTAAGTATAGACCGTGAGTATATCCAAGAAACAGTCGTCCTGCCCAAACCCAAGAACAGCAAACCATTGCGGCCCACCCCCACCCCCGCCAGCACCCAAACTCACGTCATCTGTCAGGAGTGTAGCCACTGCCCTACCAATTTCGTGGTAGGCCTTCACTTTAGCTCTGGGACCCAGAAGGATGAAGAGGAACCTAGGCAGAGCCACGGAGAGAGAGAGTGTGTGAGTGTCGCTGCCAATACTGAAGGGGAGCAAGTGGGGCCCCCAAGGGTGAAATCCAGACCTTGACCAAGGAGCCTGTGAAGTTGTTAGGGGCCAGGGGGCCAGGGAGTCAGGCAGCAGGGCCAGAAGCCTTACTGTTGACTTCGTCAGAATCACCTTTTTAGCTAAAAAAAAAAAAGTAACTGACCTGATATTGGCTTTGCTGCCAAGCTGGATCACATCCAGTTAGAACCTGCCTGCCTCTTACCTGTTCTAGGGAGGATCCCTGACTCAACCTTTGTTCTGCCCACTCCTGGCATCTGGAACCTGGCCTTCAACTCTCTTTGAGCTCACCTGCTTCTTCTGTCCTTGCTATTCTTCACCTGCCTCCAGCCTCTTTCCAGCCACATTACCTACGCCTGGCCCTATGGATCATAATAATCCAACTAGACTCCCAGTTGTCTGCATTTATTCAAGAGATGGGCAAGGTCCTGCCCAACATAATTTGCTCCTGTCTGTTGCGCATAACCTCAACTTTGCCCTGGTTGACATTTTAGAATAGCATCAAGCATGGCCTTAATAGCCCTGCCAATCATCCTGGCTACATGGAAGTTGCTTGTGATAAGGTGCCAGGATTTAAAGATGGGGACAAATTGAAAAATGGATCATATTTTGATGAATTCAGCTGATGCGTCAAAATGTGTTCATTGGTCAGCGGAAATTTGTCAGTTTGTCAGCCCTGGCAAATCACAAATCATGACAAATCACTGTTTTTTATTTGTTCCCATCTCTAGCCATGATCCCTTAGTGCAGAGTATCTAGTCCTAGAGCAACGGGCTGATAACCCTGCTGCCCTCATGGTCTTTCTTCCATGAGTAGCACCAGCTGTCTCAAACTGAATAAGTGCAGTACGGGAAGGGAGGTTGTAGTCTTTGGGGTGTTTATCCAAATGCTGATAATGGCATTAAATTCTGACCACAGCCAGGTATCTACTGTTCTTTCAGCACCCTTACAGGAACTGAAATGTTCTGCTGTGAGTTTGTAGGATTATATGACCTGCCTGCTTGCTTGCCTATTCAAAGTCAAAGTCTGCTTGAACTGAGAAGGACACCAATGGTTGATTAGTTCAGACTCCTTTCAAGACAGGGGGACCTCAGCTGAGATGTACCTGAAGGACAGCAGTTTAGTCTCTGCCTAAAAGCTTCCAATAATGGAGAATCTATTACCTTCCAAGGCAGTGTGCAATGGGTTCTTACTCCCAGGAAGTTCTCCTTAATATTTTGTCAAAACTGCAACTTGTTCCATCTTACATGTGGCACCTCTTCAATCAGAAATCAATTCTCAGTAACCTCTCCTCCAACATAAACATGCTCCACTCCACATCTACCACTCCACATCTACCTCTAGATGCACATACTCAACAAAAAGCATTATGGGATATATCACTATTGAGCTGATGGAGTGGGTCTCTGGGTTCATTTTAGATACTGGCCCCAGGAACCACTTGCTTCTTACCTGCTAGGGAAAGCAACCTCAGTCAAGTTGCCCAGTAGCACTGATTCCTGAAGACGCACAAACGCGACAAAGGGTTTCTCCAGGAAGCTGGCTTCCCCTACAAGAATGTTGGCCACTTCAGTCCCAGGTGGAATCTTCTTCCTGAAGTCATTTCGCAGCTGCAGCGAGAGGAAATTCAGGGGTGGTGGCTGAAGGCTCACCAAGCTAGAGCAAGGTGACTGCACAAACCCTGCAGGATATATGGAGCCTGTCTGTCTGTCTGTCTGTCTGTCTGTCTCTGTCTGTCTCTGTCTGTATTGATTTTTATTTATTTATTGCATTTTTATACCAGCCCGCGAGGCCACTCTAGCCAGTTATTGGCCTTGCTGTTATCTATCTATCTATCTATCTATCTATCTATCTATCATCTATCTATCTATCTATCTATCTATCTATCTATCTATCTATCTATCTAAAATTGGTTTGAATCTTTAATAATACTCCTATACAACAATTATTCTTGGGATTCCCGTGATTCCAAACTTAACCATCTTAAATTATTAGACTGAGATATGAAGCCAAGTACGTGTCTCATTTGGTTATCTATTCATTTTATATAAGGTAGCTACACTTTTACAACTCAGCATTTCCCCCCTCATCCTACTAAAAAGCTCTAAAATAAATGGTAATGCACCGTGATATAAGTAGACTTTTTGCAATGATCAGGAAACAGGCCTGTCAGCAAGGCAAAGGGGCTGGAGATAGGAGAGAGAGAGAGAGAGAGAGAGAGAGAGAGAGAGAGAGAGAGAGAAGCTCCCTCTTCTGTTGCAGTACTGCATTGCATTGTATGAACTGGAACGGTTGGCTCTCTGATCTTGATCTCCAATCTTCCCCATGTAGTTTAGAAAAACCACCAGGGATTTTAGGTATTGGTTCAGAGGATTAAAGTAGGACCTTTTCAAATGAAGGTGGTCCTTCCATTCCCTTTCCTGTAATTGGTGCCAAAAATCCGACAGGTGTTGGTGACTTCTGTTTCTCTGATAGAAAGCAAACCTCCATTTGATAAAACCTGGTCTCATTTTCAGAGCTGACTTCTAAAAGCAGGCATGGCTTTTCAGGCTGGAGTGGAGAGCATCAGAAGGAACCCCTGGGGAAGGAGAGGGGGCACTTCTCTGCCACGGACAACCACGGCCCAACCACAGAAGACCCTTTGAAATGCTTCACAGCATTTCCCCAAGAGTTGATGTTTTTAAGGAGCACTACCTACCTGTTCTTTTAGAGGCACCTCTGAGATCTCATCCTTAGGAACTGAGTGGTTCTTAGCTTTGCCTGCAGCAAAAAACAAAATAAAAACAAAAATAGGACATTTTTAGCATGCTGTACAGCACCAGCTTCTGTTGGCAGCCCACAAACCTTTACTAATCTTGATTCTGCCTTGTGTTGTGCCTTTGTGACTGTCCATAATTTGATTTGAACCTGGCTGTCCCAAGTTCTAGTCTACCATACCACATTTGGTATCAGAAATCTTCCTTACTACCCCTGGATTCCTGAGCCATTAGTGTTTCTGCCAAATGTTTCTAATCGGACTTCACCACTTAGCGTAATTCAGCATTAGTCCTTTATTTAAGATGACTGGTATGATTAGAAAAGCATTTCCATCCTCATCAACAAATGTTCTGGGTATCGCTCCAATTTTGACTGTCATGCCCTTTGATGTCCCACTCTTCCTATTACTTCTCTAGACTTCTGTTTAAGGAGAAGACTACTTAGCATGCTAGGAAGAGGTTTCGGAGCTTAGCATCTTCTTCAGTACTTAACATGCATTGAACTTGTGTCTGGTCACCAGCCTTGGTCATTTAATCCAGCATGCAAACTTGCATGACTGGTGGTTCTTCAGAACACTGCAGCTGCTTCCACAGACTTTCTTGTCCTTGTTATATTGTTTGTTTACTTAAGTACTGTCCCTTTATTTACTGCTACCAAGATAACCTTAACAAGTCAGTCTTATTAATATCATATTACATTGTTCATGTGACGTGACCTATTTAGGTGGGAAGTAAGGAAGAGGGAGGGAAGCACTATTATATTATTATTATTTTTGCCCAGGGCCCACCAGAGCATCGACTCAAACCTGGTGATGGGTTGAGTCATGGTCCAAAGGATTCCACCAAAATTCCACAGGTTTTGGATTTAGGCTCTTTTATAGCTAATTACTAGGCCTTTTGGGAAGCAGTTCAACTTTTTCAAATAGGAGAACTATTAAAAAACACACATTTGGACCTACCCAATGTGTGTGTCACGCTGAACAAGGTGTGTGTATCTGGACTGTTGGATTTGGCCACAGGACCTAATGCTCTCTGTTCCTGTCATATCAGATTATAGCTTCCATCTGTGATGGAGTGTATTTTTTTTAGCTTTGAACATTATCTGCTTAACTATGGTAAGCCACATTGGAGTGAAAGGTGGGGTACAAATAATCAACCTTGAAAACCAAAGAATTGAATTATCTGCTCAGCTAAGCCAGGAATCGGCTAGTGGATAGCTCAGTCTTCTCATCTGCTGTATGCTGGAGTCAAGGAGAGGGAAGAGAGCTGGGTGGGGATATTAGTAACCATGCCTACCTACCAGAGCAGCAGGATCCCACGCCCACGTCAACCAGCGTCTTCAGCTGGGATCTGGTGATGTGGTGCTGTGGTTTCAGGAGCAAAACTTGGGTGAGCTTCTTCAAGAGCTCTGGCCGGAGGGCGTACTTCTCAATCTGGGTCTCAATCACCTTCTCTTCAATCCAAAAGAAACACCGGTTGAGTAAACAGATGCGCATGTGAATGCACACACACACACACACACACACACAATTTTTCCTTTGCTCTAATCTGTGGGTTCAACTTTGGGGATCTGTTGAAGAAAAAGTGTGCTGCTTTTAACTATCAATCACCCCCTGTTGATAAGCAGTGGTTGTTGCCAGTATAAAGTGCTTCAGTGTAATCTCTCTGTCAATGGATGCTCAGCTGGAAAAACATAGAGACCAATGGTTCTGGTTCAATCCCTTTACTAAATTAAGATTTCAATCTTCAATACATGTATTGTACAGTATTAGGGGGGAAATCCTGCAAACCTCAGGTGCCCTACCTGAAACCAGAGGCCTGTGAGATACTATCGGGTATCCTGGCACTATCAGGAGGGATGCTGATTATGGGGAGCCAGAATGGCAACGGGAAAAGTAACACGAGGGAAATGGCCCTTGGCAGGTCGAAGGAAGCACTGCTTTCAGGCATCCTCTCCTTCTGGCTGGGGCCACTTTCTGCAGGGCCCTCTCATTTTCCTGCTCCCCCTTCCTTTAAAAGAGCTCTTGCAGGATTGAGAGCCTCAAACCAAATCACTGGGAAGAAATAGCATTGAAAGTGGCCCTACCGATCCCAAGCTGCTTCCGGCTGACATTTCCACCTGCCTTATACAAGACCCGAGTGACAGGGCACAGCGGAAGGAGCTGCTGTGCTGGGCTTGACTGAGCTTCTGGTAGCACCAGAGCTGGATGCCTTCAAAAGCCCAGGAATGCTCCCTCCATACAGTGATTACAGTGCCAGACCCTACTGCAAGCAAAGGCTTTCCCTGAAAGAGTTGCAAAAAAACCCCAGTGGTGGCCACAAATGGATCTGTTCCTTGGAAGGTGGGCTGACCTATTCCCATTTCTCACATACCAACAATTTGCTTGAAGCTTTGAGCTTCCAAGTCAAGCAGGACCGTTCCTTTCCATATACATGTCCTCAGCTCAAACAGGCTGTGAAGGGATAGCGTGGTGACGTGAGGTTTGCTCCAGCGTTCTCCTCCATCTTCCACTTTCTCTTCGAATTTTATCCATCTGCAACCAAAAAGTTGGAGTTGAACTGGCAACGGAGTCTCTTGGACAACAGGCGTGGCCTCAGGACCAGCCAACTTCACTGACATTTTGAAAAGTTTCAGATGAAAATACACCAGCTATTTGGACTTCCAAGTCAGGCTTGAGGAAAGGCCAGGTTGCCCAAGGTAGTTTGGAGGAGGGAGAGATAAGTCTTGGAGCCTTTTCACACGACCCCTAAAATCCGCTGGCCACTTAAATTCGGACCAGAGATCTTGGGGTTTCATCACTCTTTCTGTGTTCCCACCCCCTCCGCACTTCCTTGCTCCTGTCTGCGTGAGGGGAGGGAGAAAACAAGAGAGGAAAAACGCAGGCTCACCTCTGTCTGCCGGTGGAAGCCGCCCCGAGCCCCGTCGTCGTCATGATTCCTGTCTCTTAAAGGGGCGGCGGGGACAAAAAAACAAACACAAGGCGAGGAGAGCCCGGCACTCACTACTTTACATCCGCATCAGAAATTTTTCAGCTCCGGAGACCAAATACTTGAAAAGTGCGCTGGGACGTGCTTAGGTGGGCGTGGTCGCACTTAATTTTTTGTAAACTCCGGAGCTGGTGGGGAAACAATTTTAAGCTCCGGATCTGGGAGTCATTTGCCGCGGATTTTAGGGGTCGTGTGAAAAGAAGTTTGGTCACAGCTCTTCAACAATAATCATCCTCATGTCCTGCCAAGTCAGTTCCGACATATGGCCACCATTTACAGGGTTTTCCAGGCAAACAGTACTCAGACATGGTTTACCATGGCTCTTCTTCTGGCGGCCACACAGGCTGGATCTACTCACAGAAGGCACCGTGGGGAATTCACACACACACACAACCTCTGGCTCCACAGCCAGAGACCCAAACCACTGAGTTATCCACTAAAATTTCTTCTTTGGAAAAGTACCAAACTGAGCAGCCTCTGGTACTCGTTGATGGAAACCAGTGATCTGCACCCACACCTGCCTGTTTTCATGCCAGTTTTGTCCCACAAGATCCTTTGACAACATACAGTGGGAGAGAGTCCGATTGAATAGGCCATTAAGCATTTCTACACGAACTCTTTGAGTTGGGATTTGGGAGCAAGGTGTTTTGGTGGTTTTGTTCTACTGAAAGCGAGGTCATGTTAGGGGGCTGTTGTCTGGCCAGATGTTTTGGACCACAACTCCCACAGTCCTTTGTCATTGGAAATACAGGCTTGGAATTCTGGAAGTTGTGGTCCAAAACATCAGGAGGGTCAAATTTTGAACCTGCCTGTGCTAAAAGGGTTTCTCAGGTTCCATCTTGACTCCCACGCTTTCTAAGACCTGCCTTAAACTAGACTGAGCAAAGTTGTCCATAATTTTGAGGCTGACTATAAACTAGCTAATAAAAAATTAATAGCAATTCTCATGGGCATGGCTAGAATGGAAATTACTCAGGGGTGGAAATATGCCCAGGATCTCTCACTCACAAAATCTGTAAACCGGATATGGGAAGTAGCAGTTATGGAAAAAATGACGAGTAAGTTTAAACTATACGGGGGAGAGATAAAACACGACAAATTCCTGAAAATATGGCAATCTCTACTGACAAATCAGAATACGGGCTGGACTGTTGGATAGTTTAAGAACATTTAATTTGTTTGTGTTATTCTGTAATACATGTATAACAAGCTATGTTTGGTGGCATGTGTTATCTTAAGTGGATTGTCAATAAAGCGATTAATTGAATTTTTTTAAAAAGAAAAAAGACTATAGATCAGTGATGGCGGGAACCTTTTAGAGACCGAGTGCCCAAACTGCAATTCAAAACCCACTAATGTTTTTGCAAAGTGCCAATACAGTAATTTAACCTGTATACAGGTGGCTATGAAGGGGTGGTGTCGGGTGCCCACAGAAAGGGCTCCGAGTGCCACCTTTGGCACCCGTGCCATAGGTTCGCCATCACTGCTATAGATGGTCATCCCTGCCCAGCTCACTTCCTCTTTTCTGTTTTTGACTTGACTTGGAGAAGAGGCTGGCTGGGAGCTCAGTTAGTTAGCTATCTGGCTGCAGAGCCAGAGGCTGGGAGTTCATTACCTACCATGCATCTCAGAAGAGCCAGTCGGTGTCTCCCTGAACAAATTGCATAGTTTCAGGATGCCCCCCCCCCCACGGAGAAGAAAGGCATGATAAACCACTGGTGGATACTCTACCTAGGAAAACCTGCAGAAGGTTACGACAAGTCAGAATTGACTTGAAGGCAAACTGGTAGATGGTTGAAAAGGAGCCAAAGCAAAGTATAATACATATGTGCATTAACAGATCAGATCAGAATACATCCAAGATCAGTATTAGGATTGCTAGGTTAAGTAGTGTTTCAACAGCAATTACAAAATTTTGTTTATGTGATAGAGAATGTTGGAACTATAAGGAATTAAAGGTCAACATGGGAATAGTAGAAGCACCACTTGCAATTCTTTGATGTCAAAGGTCATGAAGTAGAAGGGAAACTGTGCTTCTGATTATGTCTAAACAGCCTATACTGAACCCAGGTTCGCCAACTAACAACATTGCAAAGCCTGAGACTCAAAGGATGAAACTCCAGCTCTGAGTTTCAGAGCCAAAACCAAAGATCCAACAGCCTAGTAAGATGTAGGTGCTTATGAGATGAGGTTATGCTGCTACCTAGAGAATTGAAGGCCCAAGAAAAACACATGGGAAATCATTTTTAATGAGGAAACTGGGGAAGATGTATGTATGTTAAAATATTTTGATTTTTTAAAATAAGGAGTTAAATGCTTTTAAAACAAGGTTTACTGGTTATGAAAATTTGTATGCAAAGCAGTTACTGGCTAACGGATGGAGGGGCCAATAACTCCTGTACATACTGGAGTGTAAGTGTATAACTCCCTTAAGACAACAGCTTCACTAGCTGCCAGTCTGTTTCTGGGTTCAATTCAACAAGGACGTATCGGGGGGGGGGGTAAGAGTGCATTTGCCCCAGGGCGCAGAAATCTGGGGGTGCCTGGAGAGGGAGCAGGAGGAGGGAGCTGTGTGCCCTCCTACCAGCAGTCCTCCTTTCCCCGGGCTAAGGCTTGGCAACGGGACCCACACCACAGCCTCCTCCTCCTCCTCCGTGCGCCAGGTGAATGGCGAAGCAAGCAGGCAAGCAAGCATGCAAGGAGCACAGTGGCTGCAGCACCCTCCTCCTCCTCTTCTTCCTTGCCTTGCTCTGGGCCCACCACAGGAGAGGTAAGGCGTGCGCATGCTACCGCGCACGTGTTGACACACACACAAACACATGCACACACGCCCCACACCTGCAGGATCCCCCCCCGCCACTGGGTGGATGCAGTGGGGTTGGGGAGGGCTGGGGGGGCACGAAAACAACTTTGTCCCCAGGCGCTCCAAAACCTTGCAATGCCGCTGTGGTTAAAACCTTTGAAGTCCTATACAGCTTGTGTCCTGGTTATTTGAAGGACTGTATCAGCTCATATGAGCCACCTTGACTTTTAACATCTTTTGGGAAGGCCCTTCTCACAGTCCCACCACCGTCCCATTGTTGTTAAGCGAGGAGCACAGAGAGGGCCTTCTCAGTGGTGGCTCCCAGGCTTTGGAATGCACCGTCCTATGAAGCTAAGCTGCCCCCTCCTTCTTGTCTTTCCATCATCAAGCAAAGTTTCCCTTTCAGGCTGGCATTTAAGCAATAGGTGGGGTTTTTAGGAATGCTACATTTATTAAATTGTAGTGGTGTGGTGTAGTGGGTGTAGTGGGCCTAACTTTGAATCCATTCTCACCCATGGAAACTCAAAGGTGTCTGTGAAACTGATGAAACCCAATTCTTAAATACAGCACCCCACTTAACTTGAAAGCTGTGTTAGAGTCGTTCTAAGTCAGTTCTGACTTGATAGCACATAACAACAAAGTTATTCGGGTATTCAAAGGTGTTTATTGTGCATGCAAATGTCCTCTGAAATCTAAGGCAGTTTGACTCCATGCTCAACTTTTAAGTGCAGAATCATTCTTTTTCCATGCAGAGCTGTCAGCTGTTTAATTGAATGATATGCAACACAACAGAGAAATTGTCCCTTCCTCTAAGCTGTACAGTTGCTGTATCTGGCTCTACCATCCATGGTAACACATTTCCACAAATCACACAATGTCTGGATGATCACATAATCTACTTTGCAATGGTGACAAGACCAGGAAGCCAGAAAAAAAAAACAGTCTATGCGCTTCTCTGTATGCTGTCCAGTCTTGGCAAAAGGGTTCATACTTAAACAATAAATTCGTTTCTGGGCTGAGCTGTTCATTACAGCTGCAGTCACTCTGGAATTCATAAAATGAGATTGGGGAAATATTCTGTCTTGGAGGTGGGAAATCAGGCTTGCAAGAAACGAGCTGCCTGCATCCCCAAAATGAAGCAAGCTGTTTTGCAAATTAGAGGAGATGAATGCGGCTGCTGCACTAATAATGGCACACTATCAGCGCTTGAGGACTTCCTTCTTCTAGTAATGGATTGTCTATAATGTATAGTTCAACCCTATGTCAACCTGGGTTTGCCTTCATCTGCTTACCAGATGGCTCAGCAGAAATGGGCCACTAAAGTGGAGAAAAGGGCAGTTGCAGTGCTGAAGCACCACCACCGTGATCTGGCTATACCCCACCCAGGCATACATAAAGGAGGCTTATAGCTAAAAATGAGCATATTTTAAAATTCCAGCACATTTGTAACATTTGTGGAGGTGTTTAAACCTCTTTGCATGCCTGAGCACAGTTGCAAGAGCCCAGTGTATTCGGCTCCAGAGTGACATTTGAACTCCTGGCTCATGCCGTCAGCTGGTCTCCTTTACCAAATCCTCCCTACGAACGCCAGCATGACTCTTCATTATCTGCTGCGTTTTGCCCATGTTCCAGAATGATAACAGATCATGCAACAAGTGGCACTGAGGTTGCAGCCTACACCATGTGAGTGCTGAGTAATTCATCTTTCCCTGCCTTCTCCTCTGTGACACCCACAAACATTCTCCATCGCTACTTTCATGTAACTTCTAAACAGCACTTGAGCATTTGCCAAGTAGCTTGGGCTAATAGTGATGTTTTTCTCCCTTCTATCATTCCAGGTATAAGCAGTATCTACTCAGCCTCTTCCTCCCTCTCTGAGGAATAAGCCCTGCAACATTGTAATATCTAAAATGGGCAAAGTCGAGTTTGTGCCCTTTGAAAGTAGATAGACCCCACATTATTCATCAGGGAAAGGGGCTGCATGGTGATCCCTGTTTTATTTCCAGTTGCTGGCAAGCAAAACCAGAAGCTTACATCTGATTTTTTTCTCCCATAGCTGAAAGCCCTCTCACTCATCTGTAGCTAAAGACAGGATGCTTCTGTTCTCCATCAGGTCTGCTCTGTTTCCAAAAAATCCAAATGAGATCCTGTATGTATGAGACTTCTCCTTTTTGCTGAGCCAGCCAGCCAGTTAACTCCTCTTGCCCATTGTTTGGTTACCTAGACACACACAGCTCTCTAAGCCAGAACTTTACTAAGCTACAGTTTGAAGCCAAATCTCTCTGCCACCTGTCTGTGGGATGCTGGGGCCTACAGTTCAGAAAAGGCACTTCTCCATGTTCCTCATTCAGATAGCAAGCAGATAGATAATATTAATAACTCTTTCCTAGCTCTTCTGGAAAGCTGTTTAACAGGAGCTTGAACCGGGGACCTTTGCCTGGGAAAGTATGTGATCCATGAGCTCAGCCCTGACGCCCACCTCCACGCGGGTACCCACCTGGCTGTCTGCCTCCATTCCAGTCCTCCAGGGCCACCAAAGAGTTCAGAGAGCTGTATAAATAGCACCGGGCAGCTGGGGTCTTCCTCCTCCTCCTCCTGTTTCAGCATCAGGCAGACCCGCTCTGCCGCAGGAGAGATGGTGGAGGTGAAGACACTCCTCCCCACCGCCTGGCAGATGATCACTGAATTTCTGCTGGAAGGCTCCCGGTCGGCTCTGTGGCCATTGCTCATCATCTCTGTGTCAGGGACGCGGTCCTCTCTTCCTCCAGGGAGAGCGTCCTGGCCTCCTTCCCGTTCCCTTGCACTCGACATGCTGAGCTAGGCAAGCTCCTGTCCCATCAGCACCACCTCTGCCCCCCCTCCTCAGCAGGGCCCTCTTTCTTCAGTGGAGACACCTGTGGCTCCCGAAGAGCAGGCACTGAGCAAATCCATGTCATTCCTCCTTTATAAGGGGCCAGAGCCTGTTCAAGCCAGGCACAGACAAGCGGGCAGGAATTGACTACCCCAAACAAATATAACCAGGGAGAGACGCTCTTGTGGTACCTGCAGGAACCAGCCAGAACTCACAAGGGCGACTCCTTTCTCCCAACCCAATCGCAGTGGGACTGCTCAGCCCTCATCATAGGTGCCACCGGGGGCTGGGGCTTGTCTATCACGGGGTGTACTTACTATTTGAAGCACACTCCCCAGGCCCAGGGCAAGCCAGGCCAGGCCATCCTGGGAAGCGGAGAAACCCGAGACAAGAAAAGTGTGTGGAGGTTGCGGAGGAAAGGAGGGGAAACCTGATACGGTCGAACCTTTGAGGTGGTGCGAGCTAGAAGGATTTGCAGGCGCGGAAGAGATTTGGGAGGCAGGGGAGGCAGCGGTTGGGGGACACACCAGCAAAATGCATTTTCCCCGGCCACCCACCCTTTCAACCTTCCAATCGTGGAAGCGATGTGGAAGCAGCAGGGTAAGAACGCAACCCCCTTTCAAACTTCTTCACTTTGGGTCCTTACTGTTTGATCGCTTGATAAAGCAGCACTTGCTTGCCACAGTTGGTAAGGGGAACACAGAAACCTTTATTCAAACCCCAGGCTAAGAAAGGCTTCTGTTTTGACAACAACAGCAGCAGCAACAACAACAACATGCTAAAGTTGAAATGGTGTGTTAGTAAAGAAAATTGGCTTTGATGCCCTTGAGACTTCTTGAGCTGCCGTCGTAACCTTCTTCAGTGGCTTTGCTTTGGCCCGCTGGGAGAATTAAAAACTACAGGAAAGAAGAACTCAGGTGTTTGGAGGTCAGGGAGGGGGAAGCACATACTACCACAGATAGTAATTTATTTATTTATTACCCTCCATGTGGCTATTGACTTTTCCTGAGTGAAGGTCAGTTTATACCCAGTCTCCAGGGGAGGACATGCCAGGGTAGCTTTCAAATACCTGATACAGGGCTACATTTCACCACGAGGATGAAAGCTGAACTAGACATGGCACTCAACACTTCATTGCATGCATTATGGTTAAAAAAAAATTTGAAGAGAGCAGTTCCAGGGTCAAGTGGCTGGTCGACGCAGCCTGGGAGGGAACTATGCCTCCATCCGTGGGAAAGTGTGTCAAGTTGTGCCCGCTTATTGGTTCACAATTTTATGGAGGAGGAGGAGCAGGCGCAGCTAATTTATAAATATTAACCCCTACGTTTCCAGAGTGAAAATACCTGTGGAAGCATGCAAGGAGATCTGTTGCTCAAAGAGAAGATTGACGTGTCAAAGAGCAGCAGCTTGGCAAGAAGCTGCGTTGTACTGGAAGTCATCTCAGCAATGCTCTGTTGACCGCTGCTCACGCAGCGGATCGCAATGCCGGTCACAGCGTACATGTCGAAAGGGGCGCCTTGGAGAGCTGCACTGCCATGTAGTCCTCCCATACCTACTGGCCATGTTGACAGGGGTTCTGGGAGTTGTAGTCCACACAGACATGTTTCCATCATGTCCCTCAACTCCTTGTTCTCAATACTAGTACATGTCTTAATTGTAATGGACTGTATATTATCCCTCATTACTGTAAGCCGCCTTGGGTCCTTTTCCAAGGAGAAAGGTGAGGTAAAATGCTCTAAAATAAATAAATAAATAAATATCAATCTAGCAGTGCCTCATGGCACAGTGGCTAAACAGTTGTACTGCAGCTGCAACTGTACTCGCGACTTGGGGTTCAGACCCAGGTATCCAGCCGAAGGTTCATTCAGCTTTAAGTGCTATGGAGCTTTAAGTGCTTTAAGTGCTATGGGGCGGTATATAAGCTGAACACATCTTTTTAAAAATGTATCTGAGTACATTAGCAACAGGCAAATTAGGGAATGAGGTATAAGTCAGAGTGGAAGAGAACAGAACAGGGTGGAAAGGGGACTTCTTAATTTAAAAAATGATGCCATAAATAATGAGATGCAAGGGTCAAAGAAATAATGGACAATCTTTTAGCCCTCAAACCTTAAAAAAAGATTGCTCTTTATTGTCATCAAACCAACTTGAATGGAACACAGCACCCCAGAATAGGAACATCTAAGCAGGATAATCAAACCCAATTTATGACACGTGTGGGACTAGATGAGATTGATCCAGCAAGCCACAATTCTTCCTTAGGATAAAATGCCCAGTACCTGTTCTGTGCAGGAAATTGATGTTGTGAAAAAATGCCCAGAATGGTGACTTCCAAATAAGGCAATATTCTCCCATGCCATCCAACTAGAGGGAAGTGATGAAACCAGCCCCAAACCACCCTGGGAACAACAACTCAGTACCTGTTTCAGAGATAAAAACTATACTGCCAATAATAGCCCAGAACAGTGATTTCCGAGTATGGCCGTCCAATGAAATTCACATGTTCCATCAAGCTAGATAGGGCTGATTAAAGCAGCCCAAAAATTCCCTGGGAACAACATCCTGGATCCTGTTCCAGGCAGAAAATGTATATTGCTACAAAACAAAACAAACCAGTTCAGAATGGCCACTTCCATATTTTAGGTATTAGACTATAAAGCCAGAGGATGGGAGCTTGAGTCTCCATTGTGCCTCCTGCAAGTAGGGCCAGCCTGTATGGCCTTGGACAAGCTGCACGGTCCCAGGGCACCCCTGGATAAAGGAAATGGTTAAACACTTCTGAATACTGTATTCTGTACCTGGGGGGAAAAAACCCTGAAAAGGGTCGCCAGAAGTAAGAATTCACTTGATGGTACATGATGGTGGTGGTGGTGATGATTGAGGATCCCTCTGTAGTCAAAAAAGATTTGTCTAGCCGTGGATGGATGGCAGCAGGCAAAGAGCACCAGGGTAGAGGATGCAGCAGATGCAGCAGAGGTGCATGGATTCTATAAGAACAGGAGGGCAAGATTTGGTGGCTGAGAATGTGTCAGGGGCCGGTTGCTTCCTGACCCTGCCACCCCACTGCAAGCCCCACCCACTGAGCCATAAGCCCCACCCACTGACCCCTTGCAACGCCACCCGCAGCAAGGAAGGCGGGGACCAAGGGAGGGAGGGAGGGAGATGGAAACCAAGAGAGGAAGATGTGTGTTTCATGTCATGCAAGGCCAACCTGCAGAATAAACAATAAAAAACATAATGTGGGTTATCACAGGAGGTTTGTGAGGAAATAGGCTTATTCGTTCAAGGGACTTGTTCCAGGTTCCCCATGAACTGCACTGTGGAAACAATTCATTTGCAGGAAGTTGAAGGTTATTTATTTTATTTTACTTTATTTTACAGATTATTATTATTTTTTTAGCCACCCCACTACCAAATGGTCTCTGGGCGGCATTAGGTTAGCTTGGGGGTAAGGGTGCTCTGGCGTGGAGCACAAGCACTCTGCTCAATAATGTTATCCCTCACCAGTCAAACCTAAAAAGCAGTTTGACATTTTCTGAATTCACTCTCGGGCCAGGCACCTTGCTCAAAGCCACACAGGAGGCACCATGGGGAAGAAAACTCCCAAACTCTAGGGCTCTAACCCCACTGAACTAGCCTCCTGAACTTTGTGGCCCTGTTATTCTTGGACTCTCTTGAATCTCTCTTTGGATGTGGGTCCTTATCCATATACAGTGGACCCTCATATAACAAACGGTTTGTATAACATAAAATCTGTACAACATAAAAAATTCCGGAGAGGGGAAATTTGCTTAACAGAATCGCTTATGGGGCGAATCTGTACAACATAAAAATAGTCGCAATTAGGGATTACTTCATTTTCAATGCATTCCTATGGGAAACTTGTATAAAGGAAACTTTGCTTAACATAATTTCATTTGGAACAAATTAATGCCTTTATACAAGGTACCACTGTACTTAAAGTTAGTTATTGTCCTGTTACTAGACATTGTACTGGTTCAGTGGTTTAGGTGTTTGGCTGTGGAGCTGGCCATTTGGAAGTTCAATTCCTCACTGTAACCTCCTTGACAGAGTCTGGACTCGATCATCTCTAGGGTGTAGCTCTGCAGTTCTAAGACTGTGTTGACGATTTGTACATGTCCATTGCATCCCTTAAAATATTATTATGCAACACTCACTTGTTATTCCTAATAGCTGACTCTGGTGCGTGTGTTTTTTTTTTTAAATTCTTTGTGGCTAGCGCTCTTTTGTTGTTCGCACACATGCCATAGTAGTTACTTTATTGTTGGGGTAAACAAGAGGGCACGCACTCCCAGCCACACCTTGTTCAACCAGCAACACAATGTCGCAAAGGAGCTTAATCACTGTTTTCCTCTGGAGGTGACGTGGCTGATGTTGCTTCAGGAATGGCATCTGAAGCCATTACACATTAAACAAGAACTGTTACCTGTCCCGGGTGTTTTTAGGCAACATTTTATTAGGCAACGGCCCTGCCCAGAGCATGGAATTTTACCAGCATGAAAAACTCTTGTGTCTTTTCCCACTCCACACACGCACTCACACACACAACGTAGATGAAGGGGGAAAACAAAATAGTTCCAGTTTGCCTTTCTAAATCTAAAATTAGGAGAAATTAGGAGACCTTTTTCTGGAAGCATCTTTCTTTTCTGAAGAAGAGCTTTCGGAATGAATACCCTTTGCTCGGCTGATGTTTCCCAAGGAAGGCACTGTGTCTTTTTCATTCCGGAACCTGACAGAACAGGGGACCTTTTTTGGAGATGGGCCACCGATGCCCATGACACTTCGTAGAGTTTTTATAAGAAGGAAACCACGCCCTAGGAGACCGCATGCTAAAATGCTGGTGTGGCTGAAACAATAGAAGGAAGGGAATAATGTCAAGGATAATATTCATTTGTGGCACATTAAATAGGTGATGTCTGGACTGACATGTTGCATTTAAGGGAATAGGCTGAAAGGCTCATGAAAAAGGCCTTTTCTATTGAAAGGCCTGAAGGGGAAAAACACCCCTCCCTCCTATATGACATGGCTTCTCAATTTGGGAGACTAAATCATCATCCAGTGGAAGGATGAAATAAACAATGTCTGTCAATCCAAACAAGAGAAGCAAAAGCCAAGCCAAGGGGGCTGTTTATATATCGCCCAGTGGTACCTAAAGCAACCTCTGGGCAGCTTACAATTAAATTATGCAGGCTACACACAAGCCCCCAATGTATGTTTCTCTGGACACTCTCTTTTCTGCTAGGCTCCCAGTGTTTTTTCGACTACAGCCCTGGAGTTCCCCAGGATGCCATGAGACACGGAGGGCTCCGTTGCCATTCGGCTGCTGTCCCCTTCCAACACAAGCAGACATAACCAGTTACACAGAGTTAGCACTGCTTGTTTCTACAAAGCAGCAGTGCGAGTGAGGCACCTGTGTGTGTGTGTGTGTGTGTGTGTGTGTACACTTCAAACATTTATGTATGCATCAAAGCAGGAGTTGTTTTTACTACAAACAGTGGACATAAAGGATGGGTGGGGTAAGAATGAATCAGGTGAAAAGTCACCAGCTAGCACAACAAAGGGACTTGTGTCTCACAGCAGGGGAATAACGGGATGGACAACAATATGTTGATACATCTGGACCCAGGCACTGCCACCTGTGTTATGTCTAAGCACCTGGGGAGGGTGGGGGGGGAGAACCAAAATTAATGGCCTACCAAAAACATATCTGTTTTGTCTTGCAATTCAGAATATGACTTGCACGTAATAAGAGCAAGAGAGAGAGAGAGAGAACAACCAGCTGATGAGCGCCATACACATATCTGAGGAAGTCACATAGTATTAAACTGATCCCAGGAGCTTCCATGTTGAGCCCATTTGACTCTAGGGTGATCTGGGGTGTATTATCTTGATAACAAATCAGCCTCTCAAGTAAGACCTTTGCCCTCCCATATCTCACAGTTTGCATCTATCCATGTATCACTTATGTCCCGACCACCCCAGAGGCAAATACCTCGCCTGTCCACCCATTTCTCTGTGATGGGAGTGATTTCTTTGTCCTGAGAGATCTTTTGCAACTCCTAAGCATTCACTGTTGTATGTCGCATAGCAAGGACAGCTCGCCATGGGAATGCATGGCAGAGACCTTTATGTCTCCAGCGTCTTTTCAGTCAAAGAGCCCGTAGAAGCCCTGATGTCCTGCCCAGACCCAGGACTGGTCCTCCCAAGATGCATTGTCGCACAGCATGCTGAGTGTAGACAAAATGAGTCAATATAGCTAGTCCCCAACACACATCAGGCAAGCTAGACGAGGAAGGAATCATGACTATTGTGCAATGATCACTCAAATCCAATTGGCCAACATATGAACAATGCTTTTGCTTGTTTTGAATAAGCTAGTGAGTGAATTTAGATGTGTGTGTTCAGGTACAGTATGACACACCTGAGCACAATGCAGGGACAGGCTTGTGACCCACTTTGCTGCATAGTGTCTGTGATGATTCTCAGTCATCCAGGTGAGTTTATCTGGAAGCTGAGTCATGGCAACTGGACTTCTTTCCTTGTGAGATTGAAATGTTTCACTACTCATCAAAGTAGCTTTGTCAGTCTACAGAAAGTTGTATGTGAGGCCTCCAAGTTATAGTTCACCTTAGTTTCACGCCACCCTGGTCTGAATAGGCTTGTTCTTGCCTAACTAGCCTATTTAGGCCACTGTCCACCTAACAAGCGTATTCAGACCAGGGTGGTGTGAAAACAAGGTGAACTGTTTCAATCTTCCAAGAAAAGAAGTCCAATTGCAATGAATCAAATTTCGAACTTGCTGCCTAGTGTGAACCCTGCCAATCTCCACTCTCATACCTGGGTGGCCTCAGAGCAGCTCTGCCAGGTCAACTGCAAAACCAGATGGGTTCCAGGGTTGTTCCTCCCGGCCCACTTGCCTTACTTGGCTGCAGTAGGGAAGAAGTTCTCCATGGTGGATTGTGATACGGATGATCACAATTAAGGATGCTCCTTTCAGGGCCAAATGAAAGTGCCAAAAAAGCAGCTCTTTGTGTCTGTGTGTGTGCAAGTGGTGACTTTTTCTAGAGTTGCCAAGAATGACTCATGTAAAGGGGATATGGAGTTTCATGTTTCTTTTGTGACTTCTCTTTTGTGTAAACTTTTATTACCTTCCCCCTCCCTTTGTTAAATTGCTTGAGATTTTTTTCACTTAAAACCATTTTGCGGGATGTCAACAGCCAATTAGGATGCCCAGGGTTTGGAGTGGGAATTCTGAATGTATAAATGGGTCTGGATATCAGGGAGGGATACTCCTCCTGGCTTCAGTTCTTCCTGGAATGTGTGTTATGCTCCCAATGCCCTTCATAATGTATTGGTGTCTAAATCTTGAATTCTTTTCTTTTCTGACTTAGTTTTTTTGGGGGGTTACCCCTTCCCATTTATTCATATTATTTTTGTTGCTATCAGCAACCTGCATGTGCTAGCCTGCCCCCTTGGCGCTGTTTAAGATCTCCCCTGCTTTTTTAATTTATTTTTATTTTTATTTTTATTTTTTGAGAGGGGGGTGTTATTCCCCTCTTTCATTTCCTTTGGCCCTTTCCTTTCTTGGATTATTTGTGTGGCTGCCTATCCTGCTGGCTGCTGCCTACTGGACTGAGAAGAAAAGAAGAGAAGGCATCAAATTAGTGAAGCGGGGGGGGGGGGCGGAATCGGTTGCCCTGCCTCTGCTTTTGGGAGGAAGGTTCTCGAGTGCTTTTGGTGTGACAGAAAACACAAAGGAGGCAACATGAACAGGAAACTGAAAAAAGGCATCCCTTTTTATGTACAATGAAAGGACTGTTTGGGGGAGGGGGGAGGAAACACATAAGTGGATCCCCCCCCCCAAATGAAATCAAATAAATCCAGGATATTTGCTATGAACATCCCCATTGGAGGATGTTTTAGTCCCAGGGTACGCAGAGCATATGGCTCACTATGTGGATCACTTTTGGTGCTGTTTGGTTCAAATCAAATTGCAGCTTTTGCAGTTATTTTGGGCTTCAAGTGAATCCTTTTTTTTTAAAGAGCTGTTCCCCTCTTTTTGTCACAGCAATAGGGCTACAGGGGTTTTGGCATCATTCAGAACACTCCTGATTATTATCCCATCCTGTAGCCTACGTGCATGATTAGTTTGTACTAAAAAAGAGCTGTGGGCAGTGTAATCTGAGGCGACAACCCTGCAAAGTGTTTGATGAGATGTGGCATTGAAAGGGATAAGGGGGGAACACTCTTCTATTTTCATCAATGATACTATTTAAAAGTTTTAAAGTATAGTTGTCTATTGAGGCTTTGCAATTCTGCATCAAGGAGATATGTTCACAGTAATTGTGTGCACCATGCTAGGTAGAGGTGTTGCTGTTGTACTATCACTCACTTTAATTAAAAAAAGAGGAAACCTGTTGCGGTGTGTTGAATTATGGTTGTAGTAAAAGATGGGGAAGAGGGAAGACAGGGGAGTGTCATTATTCAAAGGGGGACAAATTGGAGTGATCCAAAGATTTATCTGGACTCTTCTCATGGGATAGGGGAAAATGACAGCGTGAACAGGAAAATCACTCAAGTGAGAGATAGAACATAAGTGAAGAGCCTTTTAACCATGAACCAGATGGCTCCAACTTCCCCGTCTGGATGCGCCCCCCTGCTACATCTCTAATGGAATAGGTATTTTCACTGGGATCTTGAACAATGCTTGCCGATGCTTCCATTCTCTTCTCAGCCACAAGATCCAGAGGGTCCCAGTCTTAAATTGGGTGAATCCAAGCAGACGGCAGGCAACACAGACAAGGACAATCAATGCCAAAGTCAAAGGCAGTCCCAAGTCAAGCATGAAGGTGACCTGACAGAGCAAGCAGTAGGGATGATGCTAGCAAGGGACACAGCCAATAGCTGGTTCCCTAAAAACTCCTTTGCTGACAACCGAGACTTATAAATCTGTGCTCTCCAAATTTCGCCCAGGCCTCAGCTCCAGGTGCTTTGTCAAAAGTCCTCCTCATGAGGTGAGGCATGTTAATAGGAAGACATTAATGGTAAACCACCTCTGAGTAGTCTTTGTCTACGAGCCTCTCAAAAAGGTCAACTTAAGTCAATTGAACAGCATACAATTGTCAATTACGGTACTTAAAAGTGGGAGATGAACAGCAGAACCACCACAAGGTGGCATGATGGGGCCATCTGACACCCATTGTCTCTTTCCAGGGGGGTGTTCCTTTGTGCAGTATAATGCGAAACACTCTATTTTTAGAGAACCAATTAATTTATGGTTCTTATGCAAAATACAGTGCTGCTGTTCTGCAGTAGTTACTATGGCTTCCTACCTGATGGCAATAGTACAGTAATATATCTGAATGCAATATTATGGTGGTAGGCAGTCCACACTAAGACATTACAGTACATTAAATGTTAAGTTTTTGTTTGATGTTCTGTTCTTGTCATCTGGCTCCAAAATTCTTTTCTTACCAGATAAAATTGTATTGACATAAATCACAGGTAGAATTGCCTTATTAGAAAAAAACAAATTTGTGAATTTTATACCTTAAATTTCTATTTCTATTATATATATATATAATTTAAAGTTTGCATCATTAAGTTCATCATAGTAAGCATGGCAAATTGGCTAGAGTTATACATAAAGATCATGGCAATCAGTTCCTGATAGAAATTCGATAGTCCTCATTTTAAAATACTATTTAGTTATCACGCTGCCTTTGTCCCTGCTTTGTGCAGAGGTTGAAAAGTTACTTTTCTGAACTATAATTCTGAAACGTTCTACTAACACTTTAAACAAACCTAGGACAGACATTCAACTCAGGTCATGCCATGAAATCTTTATCCTTATATTTACTGTCACTAAATTTAATTCTCAATTTAGATCTTGGATCAATAGACACATTTAACAAATGATTTAACTGAAGACTGTACAATAATACAGACTGGACCTCAAAAATAAAAAGATCTGTAATTTCTCTTCTTTTAGAATATGTAAGCATTCAGTAGAAATACTGAAGAGAACACTACTAATACTTGAAGACATTGCCAGCCAGAACACCACAAGAAGGATTATTATCAGAAACAAACAAGTTCATTTGAAAATGATGCCCGCCAGGACACCACATCATGTCATTGTTAGTTAATCCTTTGCAAGGGAAGGGGAGAGGCTCCTGATGTCACGGGCACTAAAGGCCAAGACAGCGTTTTGCCCACACCCCCCCACCCCCAGGCAACAACACTGCAGCCACCTCCCTGCACCATTCCTTGGGCGGTTGTGGCATAAAGTGCAATGGTGAATCTCCAAGCCCTTCTGTCGAGGGAGATGACTCATATCACCCATGGTGCTCATAAGCTGGTTTTGATCACAACCGCACAAGGGAGGGAAGGGCAATCCATGCCAAAGGACCCCCAGATCAAGACCCAATGAGGGAGGGAGGGAATGAATGCCAAGTGGGACAAAGGAGGGACCAGAAGTAATCAAAGGAACCACAGCCATACAATGGTGGCCGCATCTTCATTCATGCAACCAATGGAGAGAATCCATTGCTTACCTAGCCAGAGTCAGGGTGAAAAGATATGAAATCTACCACAAATACCTGACCCACTCAGGGTCTATAAGGCAATGGTCTAAACAAAGCTAGAGTAATGTAATGTGATTTGGGTTGGCACAGTAGCCATTTTAGAGCATTCAGCTAGAACTCTGAAGACCTGGATTGACACCCTACTGAGACATGAAACTCCCCCGTGACTTTGGGTGGGGAGGGGAGTCATGTGGGGCACTTTGATTTTAATTGGAGGAAAGATGAGATCTAAAACATACTAAAGCTGATAAAACTTGCTAGTTCCAACTAGGGCAGACCCATTTGGCCAAGGAGTTTTACGCACACATTGACTTAACATTGACCAGTTGGTTCAAAGAGTCTACTCTAGCTGGGGCCACCAGTTGAATTTTAAGTCAGAGCAATAATGAAACATTCCTCTTCCCAGTCAGTCACCAATCTCAAGGCCCAGTCATATGGGCTAGGATCCTCACACTGGTCATAGCAAGAGCCCCAGGTTATTACGCAAGTGCACATCCAGGATATAAACTCATCCTAAAAAAATAGGCAAGTTTCCCCACTGTTTGGACTCAGAGTATGATCTTAGCAAATCAGGAGGAAAGGGGCATGCCCCCTTTTAACCCAGTCCATGTACCATAATATTCTCTCCCCTAGTTCTGCATTCTAATCTCTTGTTACCAAACAGGGAACAAAGTATGATGATGCCCTAGATGGGTGTCAGATGAGGCCTCCTATTCAACAGGGAAAGAGAGCCCCCTTGTCCTCTAGCAAGGGATTTGGAAACATCAGGATCATCCAGATAGCTGGTCGCAGAAACGCCAGCAAGCATGGAGACACAGGCTTTGTGACACACACATAAGGTAATATAGAAGTCAGGTATTGCATTATAATGACTAGGCCACAAAAGCACTCTGTTGAGAAAGAAAAGGCTGGGATCATCCTACACAGGGGAACTCCAAGGTTTGGAAAAACAGATGAAAATATTTAGTGGAGGAGGGGAGAACAACAGAGAACAGGAGCACCGCTGGCAGCTAAACATGTTGAGCGGCCACATAACATGGAGTGTCATGGCAGAAAGCCTGCAGGATGGAGAGGAGGTTTATCCTAGAAGAACATATGAGGATTGAGCTGGTTGAAATCCGAAAGGGGAGAATGCCACACTGTAACCTTTTGCAGCAGATCCTGGTTGTTGATGTGTATTTTCATTCCAGCTCTTAGGAGTGGCAATAGGGACAGAGTAGAGGGGGAGGCAAGAAGGGAAGGGGGGAGAAGAGTTCAATTGAAACCTGAAACCAATGGCCTAATCACAGTTGAATTGTTTCAATGTCCTACTGTACTACCTTTATACCAATATATATATATACAGTGGTACCTTGTATAAAGGAATTAATTCATTCCAAAAGAAATTCTGTTAAGCAAATTTTCCTTTATACAAATTTCCCATAGGAATGCATTGAAAACAGAGTGATCCCTAATCACAACCATATTTATGTTGCACGTATTCGCCCCATAGGCAATTCCGTTAAGCAAATTTCCCCTATCTCTGGAATTTTTTATGTTGTACAGATTTTATGTTATACAAACTGTTTGTTATACGAGGGTCCACTTGTATTTGTATAGTCACGTAATATATAAATCACTGGGCATATTCACGTCCCCATCTTCACTTTTCATATATTTCTTAGACTTTGAACAGGTTTTGTAGCCTACACGTGCCATTCCAGTGAATCTGATTTATTTTCAGTTCTGGTTTAAGCACATTCTGCTCTGAACTTGATTTTGTTTTCATTTTTGTTGAAAACACCTAAACGATATATCGCTAAAGCAGCATCTAAACTTTAGAAGGCAATATTGGAAGATGCTGTGTGCACCACAAGGATTCCCTTGGTGGTTCTTCGGTTTTTATGGTGCTTTGTTTCTCAGAGGACACTAGGTGGGGTGTTTCTCTTTATTGCCAAGGAAAGGGAAGGGTGGAGTTGAATGTTACCACCATGAAGTGAAGCAGCAGCATACTTTTTGGGGTGGGTTTGGGAAGAGAATACAGTGGACCCTCTTATAACAAACAGTTTGTATAACATAAAATCTGTACAAGAAAAAAAATTCCAGAGATAGGGGAAAATTGCTTAACAGAATCGCCTAAGGGGCGAATCCGTACAACATAAAAATGGTCGTGATTAGGGATTACTCCAGTTTCAATGCATTCCTATGGGATATTTGTATAAAGGAAAATTTGCTTAACAGAATTTCATTTGGAACGAATTAATTCCTTTATACAAGGTACCACTGTATTGATATATTGCTTAACATTTGACAATACATATATTAAAATGGGGAACATGCACACTCGGTGCCAAAAACATAAGTGGGTACAAAGTATACTGATAGGAGCATTCATATACACCAATCCAAGGTGGATAGATGTGATCAAGGATTGGGTCATTTTTAAAAGCCCATGTTGGCAAAGGTTGAAAAGAATTTGTTTGCTTGGATAAAAGGAGTTGATTTGTGCATCATATAAACAGAAATTTATACAACAATTTAAATGATGGCAGAAGCCATAGAGCTGCAGTTTTTATGGTCGGTGTGACTCCAACCTTAGCCTGTGTCTTGGTTCAGCTCTACTGCCTGTCTGTTCTGCCCTTCCCTCTTCAGCTCTTATTGTGTCTGTACCAGCTTCTTTGGACCATAGTTCCAGCTTTCCTGGATCCTTTCCTGGGCCTCCTCCCTGTTCAAATATGTTATCTTCTTTCCCCTCACCCCCCACTTTTCCAATTCTTCTACTCAAATTCCTATCCAAATTTCAGAGCCTTAGACCTCTCTGTATTTTTAGCACAGTAGTGAAATTTCTAATAGGCACCCAAACCTTCATGTTCTTCCACTGTTCGGTGGACCCGTCCACAGCCAAGCAAAAAGTAAAAAGGCTTTTTGTTCTTTGTGCAACCTTGAAAACCGGGACGGCTGAAACTCTTGTTACGCAATTAAAATCTCACATACAGAACGGTTTTTGAGTACTACAGGACTTTTCATCCGGCTGGGAATTACAGGTATTGGGGTTTCCCCCTCCCCGTAACTGCAATGCCAAACCTAATGAAGATTCCTATAGGACTCAAAAACTATACTGTTTGTAAGAATTTAGTACAATAATATTATAATCGAGTTATCATCCTTATTAAGCTTCCTAGATGCCCTAAGCACATCCGATCTCGCCTGATTTTGGAAGCTAATCAGGGTCAGCCCTGGTTGGTACTTGGATGGGCGACCACCAGGGAATACCAGGTGTTGTAGGCGCCTGCAGTAGGAACTGGCAAGCCACTCCAGGATTCCTGCCAAGAAAACTCCATGGACATGGAGTCATGAAGAGTCGGTCATGACTGTAACGACACAACACACACGCACACACGCACACGCACACACGCACACGCACGCACACACACACACACACACACACACACACACACCACCCTTATTGGTTTCGGGAATATTAGGCACTGTAACTGATTTATGTCTGTTACTGGTTTAGTGATCCAATGAGGCACAGCATATCCACGCTTGAATGAACCAAATGTTGCCTCCCATGCTGACTGTAACAGCAGTCTTTAGAAAATTAAGCTCTAATTATATTATGAATTAGACTGAATTGATTTTAAATTATCTTAAATACAGGGTTGTAGTTTGTTCGCTGCAATGTTGCAATGGACGATGTCCCCCTTTTTGGTAATTAAAAGCATTCAGACAGTGGACATAGTGTTTCAGAATACAAAACGATGGATCTACTCAGTCTGTCCCAAAAGGGTTTAATACGATGGATGTGGACCCTGGTTTCAAGAAAGATGAGAAAAATTCTGCTCACAGCCTTCATATCCCTTGTCCCTCAATTCCTTGTTCTCAAATACTTGAACATGTCTTAATTGTATTGGACTGTATATTATCCCTCATTACTGTAAGCCACCTTTGGTCCTTTTCCAAGGAGAAAAGCGGGGTAAAAATACTCTAAAATAAATAAATAAATAAATAAATGTTCCTTCAGGAGGCTTGCTAAGCTCCATGCTGCTTAATCCCATGGGCACATGCAACAACAGTCATCACAAAATAATGGATAAGTTGGCCTGGCTTTAGCACAAAATGGGCCTTCATGATTTAAGTGGATTACCTGCACTGGAAGCTGGATGGAGAACCACAACCCAGCTGATTCTCTTTGACGTCTCAGTGGGCCTGTGAGATTCCATCAGGTTTTATTTTGATCCCTGTATTTGTTAATACAGTACAGAACTTACATGAAAGTGATGGGGGAGGTAATTCGTACAGTATATGAATATTTGGTATTATATGATAATATTATAGCAGCATGTATCATATGCTGTAATATACACAGCAGGCTAGTGTTGAGTGTCTAGTTATTAAACAAAAGTACTACCCCAGGAACTTACTCCACTGACAATGTGAAAACATTGTTTAGTGTTTGAAGAAATCCCTTCAGACACCGTGCAAGAATTCTAAACTTAGTTACCGAAGTCCCAACATATGTTTTTCAAGTGTATGCGTCCGTTCAGCCATTATGAAGAAGTATGAGAAGTACAGAGAACTTGAGAGAGAAAAAATCAAGAGGGAGAATTCACCTAGGCCTCCTATCTGCCTGCTATTCCTGTCTCCATTTACTGGTTCTGATCACTAGCTATAGGCACTGGTTCTCTGCTCCTAGCAATCCTGGTTTTAAACCTTTAAATCCAAGGAAAGTGGACAGCTTCCATGCTGGACCTGCTCAAACCCTGGTGGAGCTGTGCTTCCCTGCTGCCCCATCTGAAACACCTCACACTCCACAGTGCCAAAACCCAACAACCGTCAGCGGAACATGGAACATAATGTATATGCTTTGCTTCCAGACAGAATATTCTTGTAAGCCACTAGGGCTGCTTTTACATGACCCCTAAAATCCAAGGCAAAGGGCTCCCAAATGCAGAGCTTAAAATTGTTTTCCCACCAGCTGTGGACTTTAAACAAAATAAAGTACGATCACACCCACCTAAGCGTGCCCCAGCGCACTTTAGAAGTACCTGGTCACCGGAGGTAAAAAAATCTTCCGATGCGGATTGTAAAGCTGTGGATGCCGGGCTCTCCTCGCCTTCTGTTTGTTTTTTTGTCCCCACCACCCCTTTAAGAGATAGGAATCCCTACGGGTCTGCTTGGGCCTGTTTCTGTGATCTCTTCAGCCACTTTCTTTGAAATTCTTGGATGAAGTTCATCCAGTCCTGGGGATCTGAATGTATTTAAAGTACTAATTAGAGGTAAACACTTCATGATTCATGCACCAAGGCCCATTGTCCACACACCCTAGCAGGCTGGACCACTCGCTGGCATTTGTGCATTACTGGGGTACTTCTTTGGCAGGAGCTGGCTGGCCCTGTGCCCCCTCCTCAGGTAGTAACTACTCCAGTGAGGAAATGGGGGTGGGGTGTCTTTCCACACAGCTGCCTGGAGGAGGGGGATGGGGCAGAGGACGGCTGACAGGACCCCTGCCCAGATTGGAGCACTGCCACCAAAGGAGGACCCTAGTGGTGTGCAGAAGATATTGGGAAATGGTCCAGCTGGCCTAGGGGTGGGGGATGGGCCTCAGCAGACCCTGTGGTGCCATGCTTCGTGCTTCATATGAAACACCAAGTGCCCATCTTATGCAGTATACTTCTTAACTGTTTGTTTATCAATCTGAAGCGGCAATCCCATCCTTACTCTTTGTAGTTCTCATTTGCCTGGAGGAATTCAGTCTGTCTTTTGGGAGGAGAAGACCAAGCTCAAGTAGGAATTGAGCACTTATTTATTTATTTATTTATTATATTTATATACCGCCACTTCTACCTTCCTTTGTCCCCATCCCCGTTTAACAGCAAAGAGTTATGTATTCTGTCTTTTTCTGGGAGCTTGAAGGAGGCTAAGAAGGGAAGTCCATGGCTTGCTTAGGCAGGCTGGCAGTCTTTTAACTGAGGGTAACATATAATCTTGGGGTCTCACTTTCCTAGTTTGATATTTGCATCCACATTATTATGACCCTTGAATTCTTCTTTTTCATAGGCACCATGTTTTGTGCTGTTATTTTTCTGGATATGTTTTCTTCTACTAAACTTTATAAAACTTGCAAGTCTGGTCTGAAAGCTATCAATGAGATGGGGTGGAGGCTGTATATCTAGCATTAACTCTTGATCACTCAGCTGAAGTGCATGTACTTTTGGTGAAAGGTCCCCAGGGCCTTGAAAGACGAAAACTAGGGTGGTGGCAGCAAATGGAAATGGAAAAATGCCCAGGATTTAATGACAATTCAGTCCTGGGACAGATAACCTCACCCTGGGACTGGGTGGGGAACAGGGAAGCGTCACAACAGGCGTTTGGACATGTAATATCTATTTACACATTTCAGTCATTTCTGTATCATGTAATGGCTGTTCCATCATTAACCCTTCTTCCAGCAATAAGCTGTTTCTTATGGTTTTTAAAGGAACCTCTTGTCTTTGTTATACTGGACATCATTCAGGCAACAGATGCACTTAGTGCAGGTAATTAACTTACTGGCCAAAATCTTGTTGCCCAGCATAGTAAATTACACTCTAGTGATCCCACCAAATCCAAGGAGATTTGGTGAATCAACTCTTCTATAAGTCCCATTGATTCCAATTGTCCCTTCCTTTTGCATCGTAAATCATGGTTAGAATACGCCCATTTAAATCAGTGGAACTTACAGAAGAACTGACGGATTAAATCCCCATTGATTCAATGGACCTACTGTAGTGCAATTTACTACACGAAGCAACAGGTTTTTGACCATTCTTGTAGCAGCCAACACACTGGTTTCTGTCCAAGCAGTTATAAGCAGTGGGTACATTCTTCATTTTAGAGCAAGATGGATTTCTTTTACCAGGAAGAACTTGAATGTGATTTTGGAGGAGCCTCAGGAAGGAGCAGTTTCCTCATTCAGTTTGAGTTGCTCCTGAATGACTGTACAGATGAGTAGAAGCAAATCAAGATGATGAAATTGGTGATAATCCTGGGGAAAAAAGAAACCAGTTGACTGGGGAGGGAGAGAGAAGAGAGACATTATTTAGAGTGACCTAATTATGTTGGCTTCTACAAAAGTGTCTATAAAAGAGAGGGGACGAGGTAGTCATTGGTCAGTTTCCTTCAAAAGAAAAATACAGCATAAGGCTTGGAGACTATTACCTACAAGGACATAACTTCCATTGACAGAGGCAATGAGACAGGTACTGTGGTGACCACCACTTGTTTCTGTAATGTTTTCTGATTGTATCCAGGTAGCTATTGACCGAGACCAACTCCTGGAGGAGATGAACACTTTGCTCTGGCCCAGCTGAATTGCTTCAAAAGCTTTTCTTGGAGTGAAAGCTTTTTGGTGTAGGTAAAAAAAAAAAGTAAAAACAGTGGGTTGAGCTGTGTGACCAGAAAAAACAAATTCAAAAGTAGGCTAGGTGATACTTTTAATGGTCACTACTAAAACAAAAAATGTAAGCTAAGCTTTCGATAGCAACTTGCTATCTTTATCAAAGCATTGTACCAAAAATGCAGTCTTGATAGAAAATGTTGTATATCAGGTGCTGAGAATCTTTTTGGTGAGACGGAATACACCAGAAGATGGTACCAGGAGGCAGGGCTGGTGTTAAGACTGCTTCAAAGTCCCGGATACGATTTAACACCCAGCTTATCAAACAAAGCAGCATGACTCTACACATCCTACCTTGAGGAATTTGCTATTTGTGCAAGCAAAGTAAAATAAACACACTAGACCGTATTCTACATGATGACAATCATGTAATTTCATGGTGGGTTTTTTTTAAAAAAAAAACAACGTAAGAAAAGTGTAAGTTGTGATGCGCCTCTTATGCTATGGCATGTTCTCAAAACCAACCAGGAACACATTTTACCTCGGGATGAAGAAGAGCTGATTAAAGAGCGGATCTCCCACTCTTTTTTGTCGCCTATATGCCAATATTTGTCATAAGCCTTCTTTCAGGATGTAGGCTGGGCGCAACTTCTTCAAGCTCTTCCAGGACTTGTGTAAAGCTTCAACAGATATTTCCTCATTCCTAACGTCACTCAAGATGGCTGCTAGCCAAGTAGGTGATAAACTGAAATCCTGGCACTGTCACCTTGGCTTTAACAAAAACTATGCTGGGATCAATATTTTTTTTTAAAGGAAGAAGGCACTAAGCAGTACACTTAAGATATACACTGCAATAACTATAGGAGTTAGGCACCTGTAAAACTGCACCTGTCCCTCCAAGCCCCATGATTAATCATTAAGGACTCATAAGGCTTTTATAACTGGAGGGGTTTTGTTTGCTTTTTGTTTTTTTTGTTGTCAGCTTGTGACAAAGCACAGGTGTGCATATGTACAACCCTGCCCCCCTTACTACACCCAGAATATAATAACTACTTATTTATACCACATTTCTGCCACTATACACAAAGTAGGTTAGAAAATTACTGAGCATCTCACGGCAACTTACACTTTTCTTACATGGCAAATTTAGACATATCGTTTTTTTAAAAAAAAACACCATGAAATTACATTATTGTCGTGTGGCCCTGCAGCGAGCAACTCTTTGTTCATGCACCGTCATCACGGCCCCCTCTGTCTTTGAAGGGATAGGTGGAAAATGTATTGGCCAGACTTTTGTCAGGCCCCTGAAGCTCAGAACATATCCTTATAGGGCTATGTGACAATTTTCGTTGCTTGCCCTCTGGTTTCTAGTCTCAATTTAAAGTTGACCTTAATTGGCATTGAAAGCTCTAACTAAATCAAGGATGAGCACACAGCATGTCAGGGGGCCAGCACCCACTCACAGCACCTTCCACATCCCACCACTGATGTTGCATGCCATCCAACTTTGGTGGTAGAAATCTATAAACTGTATTTCTGATTTGAAATATTCCCCCCCTCTTTGAAACAAACTCCGCTGAGAACACCATAGTCCAGTGTTGGCACACCTATGGCACGTGTGCCAAAGGTGGCACTTGGAGCGCTTTCTGTGGGCACCTGACATCGCCCCTTCATAGCCACCTGTATACAGGTTAAATTGCTGTATTGGCACTTTGCAAAAAATAGTGGGTTTTGAATCACAGTTTGGGTACTTGGTCTCTAAAAGATTTGTCATCACTGCCATAGTCTAAAGGAGAATTGTACTTTGTAGAAGCTTCCGGATTTAAGGTGTAATCAGGCAGGCGTTTCTGCTGTTGCCTAGTTCACTGCAGAGATGGGCTACATCACTCTTTACAGATTATGTAATTGCAAAAGCCAATCAGCCAAACCTCAGAATCTTTCTGGGTCCCTGTCATGTTTTGTTTGTTGGGTCATGCAAGTTGGATCGCTCCATTTCTAGCAACTGCAGTTGCTGGGACTGAACCAAAGTGGAGTTTGTGGCTTTACATTTCCTTTCTGTTTTCAATATTCCAATATTGTTAGGTGTCTTAAGACGACAGCTTAACTGCTTCACAATATCGGGAGATTAAACACTTCCTCTGCTCCTCTGTGGAGGGGCAAAGGAAGGAAGCAAAATATATTTTTAAAGTCTGTTAGGACAGTGTTGATGGGTTATATCATAGGGTTTTTTTTATTGAAAACTTACTCCCAAAAAGAGGAGGAAAGAGCAGGGGCAAGGAGGGAGTTTTTGTTGTTTTTCTGGTTTTCATAAGGGAGGCAAACCAAAGAGGGTTGCTTGAGGGATGCATGCCATTTAGATGCAAGGATTACACCAAATGGTATACCAGATTTCTTACCTGACTTTAAGTGACCCTATTTAGCCCACTTCGGCCCACTCCAGTTCAGCCCATGTAAACAAAGTCCTTATTTATTTTATTTACCGCATGTTTCCAATGTTACCTCCATCCCCCATAATGGACGTTTTGTTCTTTTCTTTAACTGCTCGCGTTCTTTTTTACCTTTAATGTTGCCTTTTAATTCCTGTAAGATGCCCTTCAGTTCTGTTCTCAAACTTGAATATGTTTTAAATGTACTGGACTATATATTGTCCCTCATGACTGTAAGCCGTTTTGGATCCTTTTCCAAGGAGAAAATGGGGTAAAAATAATCTAAAATAAATAAATTTTTTTTTTCAGTCTATAAGACACTTCTGTGTATAAGATGACTCCCCACTTTTCCAACCCAAAAATTGCCATTTCACAACCATGCAGTTCTCTCCTCCGCCTACTTCCATGTATAAGACCGCCCTCAATTTTTGAATGTACTGAACATGGGAAATACTGTATATCCTATCTATCTCTCTGTGCAGTACTCAACGTGGCTCAGCATACAAACTAATTCAACATAACTAAGTAGTCAATAAGTTGTAAGATTAAAGAAGCTATTATATTTAAAACAAGTATTATATTTAAAACAAGGATCAGAAAAATAGAGGCTTCTTATGCACTAAAAGGAAAAATGTAAAACACCCACCATTATTTTTATTGTTCAGTTGAGGACCAACAAATAATAATAATAATAGTTATCTGCTATGATTTTACATTGTCATGATTCTTGAGAGGGTTTCCTATGTATGAAGTGCCCAGAAGAGATTTACTGTACCTTTCTCGCCTTCTGATGGGTCTCTTGGATTCAGCAGCTTGCCCATGTCTACAGAGGCTTGTTCTTCTGGGCGGGGGGGGGGGCACACTAGTGAATTGAAACAACTGGCCCCTACTCTACCTCAATGAATTACCTGGTTCTGTATGAAGGCCTGTCCAATTAAAAAAAAATAGGAGAGCAATTGGTGTTCAGCCTAGATTCCCTTGGAAGGGAAAGTCTGGAAGTAGCTACCGAGAAGGCCCTGTCTACCTGTGAAGGTGGGAGTTCTGAGAGAAAAGTATCCCTGAAGATAAGACCCAGGCAGGCACATGTTCGGAGATACAGGCCCAACAGGGCCGTATCTTACTTATTTATTTTATTTATTTTAGAGTATTTTTACCCCGCCTTTCTCCTTGGAAAAGGACCCAAGGCGGCTTACAGTAATGAGGGATAATATACAGTTCAGTACAATTAAGACATGTTCAAGTATTTGAGAACAAGGAATTGAGGGACATCCTACAGCATTAATAGACAAACATGGAGGTTCACAATTTTCTCTCAGAAGAAGGCAGTGCCCACATCCTATGCCTACTTTTATAAGCAAAATATGCTTTGTTTACCACTTTCAGTAGCAGCAGTAAGACAACTGGATTACGGTGCATTTGAAACCCACCTGGCTGGACTGACACAGTAAAAATAGCATCGTATCAAAACCTGCTGAGATATCAAGGAGAACCAAACAGAAGGACATCCCCTGTGTCTCGTGCATCACAGATGACCAGCCACTTGTCAGCATGAAACTCAGGGTTGAAACCAGGTCTATATGGTGTATATGGTTTCAGGTGACCTGTTTCCTCCCAAGTATCTGGAAATTGAAGCTATTGTGGTGACTGATGAGACAGAGCAAGCGCCTGAGAAAGTGCTTCCAAACTAATCAGTTATCTGTTTTGCTGAGGATCTGGAGTGCGTGAACCTGATTGAGCTACCCCACTCTACCCCATAAATCGCCCAATCTAGATATTAGATGATAGTTGTTAAAATCACCCTGATCCATACAGGTTTCTCAAGGAATGGCTGCATGGGGCAGCTGGTATCCTTCCCCACTACAAGGAGGTACTGGCCATCTCTTGGATTCATCCCAATCACCCCCTCTCCCTTGGTACTGGAGTACCACCATTCAGCACCGCCAGTACCCATGCAGGCCAGGCATTTTCAGTTGTAGCCCAAACAAGCTGAGTGAAACTGGGGCTTTGACTGGCATGAAAACAAGGTTAGACAGAAACTCATTTGGAGCACTTGGGAATTCCTTAGCCTCCTGGTGGGGGTCATTTTCATGTGCCCATGGCACCCAAGTAATAATGGCTCACCATGCCTGCCCTCCTGGGGGTTTTGTGAAGTAGAGCTCTGTATCACTGATGATGCTACAACCCGAACTTCCAGATGACTTCACCTAACAGTTTCATATAGATGTTAAAGATAGCAGGAGACAAGATAGACCTTTGAAGCAAACCATTTTAGGCCAAAGGCCAGAAGGTAGAACAGCAATCACCTTCTACAACTGACCATCCAGGAAGGAACTGAGCCACTGATTCACCTGTCGGGTAGCCCAGGGCGATACTGTAGTTGATAATATCACACTGAGCTGCAAGGGCCAAAAGAATCAACACGGATTCTCCTTCACACTACCATGTATGACTCAGGGCATCTAGTAGGATGACCAAGCCAGTCTATATCCTGAAGTCGGCGTGGGAAGAATCTGAGTAATCGATTTCACCAGAAAACTCTAGAACTGAAAACAGTAGCATGCCCAAATACCTGATTTCAGTGAAAGATCTATTTTTTTGTTACAGTACAGTATTTATTTAAAATATTGTACCTTACTTTTCTGCTTAAAATGGACCCAAGGAAGCTTACACCATTAAAAGACACTATTTTATTTACAAAACCCTCCATGGCTTAGGACCAGCTTATTTGACGGAGTGTGTTGTCCCAAGATCTTCTTTGGCCTGACCCACTAGATCATCCCAGGTCCTCGTGCTTAAAGTCGCTACCCCACAGGAAGCTCATAAGACCTCTACCCAGAACTGTGCTTTTTCTGTGGTGGGTCCCATTTGGTGGAACCAGCTTCCTAGCAATATTAGGACCGTGGAGCCCCTTTCAGCCATTAGGAAGCAATTAAAAACTTGGCTCTTCCAGGCTGCTTTTGGCGACTAATGGTAGTCTTATCATATTCTCTTCTCCCTTCTTTTTTGCCATCATCATATATCCCATATTTTAATTGATTTTAATGTTTTGAATGATTGAGTTTGTTTTACATTTGTTTCTGTAGCTGAATTGTATGGATTTTCTTGTTGTGAATCGCCGAGAGTTCCTTCGGAAAGTTGGGCGGTATATAAATTAAATTAAATTAAATTAAATTAAATTAAATTAAATTAAAGCTAAAAACTATACGTATACGTATGGCCTTGCGGCCATGCCAGCCACATGGCCACAGACTTGCACAACACTGGCATTCTGGCTTGAATACGGAGATGTGCACAGTCCCTAGGGTTGGACACGACTGGCACGCATGTGCGGGGGGAATCTTTACCTTTTATACAAATATTTAAAGAATCAAATACCACACTAAAATTGGAGACAAAAAATATACAAAACATATTCAAAGCAAGAAAGCACAAAACTCCATGTAAAAACCCTCTTCCGGGACTGGCACTCACTGAGCTACAGTCTTTGCCTGCTCTTGGAAGGACAGCAAAGATGGGGCCAGCCTGGCCTCCTGTGGGAGAGACCTCTAAAGGCTGGAAGCAGTGGCAGAGGAGTTCCTCTCCCTTGTCCCCACCAAACCAAACCATGACAGTGGTGGGACTGAGGCAAAAGCCTCCCCTTGTGATTTTAACATCCAAGCAGGCTTATAAAGGGAGATATGGTCCTTGAGATCGCTTGGAACCAAGCCATTGAGGGCTTTCTAGATCAGAATTTTGTTATTTTCTTCAACAGGGTGGTTCCAGGATACATCACCACTACTTTTAAAAAACAAAATGGGGTCTGATGTCGCTTCTGGAAATCCCTCTGGAATTTGAGGTCCTGAAGCTCATTGGTTTCGTAGTAGATCGTCCCAGACTCTGACTCCCATCATCCCCAGAGACAGCAAAAGCAACTGTGAAGGGTGATGGAAGTTGTAGCTCAAAATAATCCCGAGAGAGCCCTAAGTTAGCCAGGCCTGGTCGAACTCAGTTCGGTCATTCCTAAGTACTGTAGCTGCCTGAACTGCAAGGGGCTGCCCACGAAAAAGGGACCATCCTGAGCTCTCAGGTGCCTCTTGAGCCCCGGCAGGGAAGAGGAGCACCCCACTCCCCCGGGCAGTTCATATGGGTGGGCCTCCAGCTGCAGAAAGCCACGGGTCAGGAGGAGAGTCAACGGGCCGGGATGATGAGATCCGGAGGTCGAGAAAAAAAGCCTGCAAGTGGTGTCCGGGTTGAGACCTAGGATTGTTTGAAAAGGTGCGGGAGAGATCCCAGTTCACCTTGTTGGCACCCTGGGCGGGCCTTTCCCTTCCCCACTTTGACATGTGTGTGGGTGGGGGGGGGCAAGCCTGGGGTGGGGGTGGGGCGGCGGGGGCGGCGGCGGAAGCACCTCGATCGGCACTCCCGGCGCCTCCGACGGCCGCGCCCGAGGGCAGGGCGCGGAAGCCCGCCTACGCGGCCTCCACCGCCACCGGCCAAGCCCGCGACGTCGCCGCCTCCGACGGGGCGGGCCGGGGCGGGCGCTGACGGGTCGGACGGCCCGCCCCCTCGGGCTTGTAGTAGCCCGGGCTCCGGCGGCGGCGGCGCGAGTTGCGCGCGAAGGTGCCCAAGGAGCGGGTGCTGTTGCTGTTGCTGTTGCTGCTGGGCTCGGGCTGCGCCGCTTGGCCGCACGTGGGGACGCCGCGCTTGCTCGAGGGCAGCAGCAGGAGCCGAAGCGCCGTCCCGAGAGGAGCCGCCGGAGGAGCCCCCCACCCCCACCCGAGGGCGACTCAGCCCCTCCGGGCCGCGAGTGGGTGGGAAACCCGTGGAGCGCAGCCGCCGCGCTGCCTTTCGGCCGCCCCCCCCCCGCTCCACCCCCGCCGTCGGACCTCTTGGCCCCCAAGCCGGGGACGGCGGCAGGCGCCTCTCGGGCACTCTCGGAGTCTGGCTCGTGTGGTCCAGTCGGGGCAAAGGGAGCGACATGGGGGTGTGGCTGGTGATCTCGAGCGTCCTTCTGGCGGCAGGTAAGGAGGAGACGGCAAGGAACACCTCTGATCGGACGGACTGGCAGCTCCTGGGCAGAGGGGCAAAATCTCCCTCGCCGTGTGCCCACTGGGGGTGGGGTCGGGGTGGGGGAATTGGGGAAGGAGCCCAGCTGGGAACGCCAGAAAACTCGGGATCGGCTCCAAATCATCACGCGTTTGGACGCTCGCCCCCCCCCCCCCCGGGTCGGTATTGGCTTCATTTCAAGCAGGAGTAGCCCTTATCTTCGTGCCCCGTCCACATTTGCCTTGGAAAGAGCGATGTGCCCTTAGGAAATGTCCATCCGCACCCCGCCAATGACCAGGGCTGTCTTCTTGTGGCTTGCCCACGCTGGCTTGGGCTTCTTTGCCTCACCCCCCAATAATAGCCTGTTTTGATAGCCGATAGGGTCGGATGGCATGGGTGGGTGTAAGCAGAGCACATAGTTCCAAAACACACACACACACACACACACTGAGGTGTCTGGGGTGGGGTGAGAGGACGTGACGACTTTTTTGTCTTGCAAAATGCCATTCCCTGACGGTCTGAAATAAAAGTTTTCCAAGTATCTGCAGCCCCAGTTGCTGAGATCCTCATTTTAAACCTGCACCTTGATTTTTGCAATTCAGAACGTTCTTTGTAGCCTACCGGCAAGCCTGCAATACAGCAAGCCTTTTATAAATGGGCTTGGAAACAGCAGTGCAAAAGAAGTGTGTGACTGGACGGTCTAAGCACGTAGGCTGCGTGGGTCTCAGAGCGTGGGCAAGGTGGGTGTGCGTGCCTTTTAATGGGATGTGTACCTGAGAAAGTCATTGCACACACCTTGGATGTCAGCATGTGACCCGCTGTAGTTGCCGTGCCCTCAAATGAAAAACGTGTTTGTCCTCCATTCATACTGTGTTCCTCTGATCCTGTCTTTGTTTCAGCTGCACAATCGTTCTATAAATAACACAACCAGTTCTTGAAATAGGATGTTATTATGGGTGGTTGGGTGAGAGCATTGCACCATGAACTCCGCTCTGTGTTGGGAAAGGGGTGGGGGTGGGGGGTAATAAGAAGGTTGACTTGTTGACTGATAAGATTGAATTGGTCTTTTTCAAATCTGTTTTCCCTCACTTGTAGTTTGTGCTGTCCTGGCGAATGGCGAAGAGCCTGGCCTCCTTCAGAGAGAACAGTACAGCGAAGATGGCACAGAAGATCTGGTAAATGCCCAGCTCCTTCCAGCCAGGGAGACCTTAGAACAGGAAGGAGAGAGACATGGAGTCCTATCATCCACAAGCAGTAACTTCAGTGAACTGCCTCAAGGTATGTCCCACCGTAGTTTAGAAGGAAAGTTTAGAATACCTACCTGTTGGGATGGTTCATGTTTTCCACAAATGTGAACTTCATTGAGAATAATATTGATCTGTTACTTGGCCTATTGTGCTGGGGAAGTCACACCAAAGGGTGTGCCTTCCATTTTCTTGAGTTGCATTCAGTGGCTACTGTCCAGTAGAGAGTTCGGCACATTTGTTTTCCATTGATTTTGAAGAATGAAATGAATCTGATGAAGGCTATATATCCCTATTTTGTAGGATGACCTTGAGTGATGCATTGAGAAGTGGGAGACGGATGCTCGGAATACAAAAAATTCAGAGATAGGAGAGGGTGCAGCTTTGTCATAAAAGCACACTAACTATAAAACAGTGGTCTAAAAAAACAGATGAAGAGAAAACTAATTTGAGATTAAGATCAGAGTATGGACACCTTTTAATTCCACAGGCTTCCAGGTCAACTGTAACTTTGGATGTTCAACATTTTTGGTCTGTCCCTTGTATGCTCTACCATTGTGCCTTGTTCTAATCATTTGGGATGATTTCGACTCCATTTGACTATAAAATTGCATTTCAGAAGAGAGAATTCCTCACTTCTTTGGCTCATGTGTCAGCAGGATGTCCTGACTAATTGATTACTCAACAAATGCTTCCCTCTTCCCCATGAACAAATTAGACAGTTTTTTTACCTGTTTACCAAAGCACATATGCCCCTGCCGTAATCAGATGTGTCTTGTGAGATATTGCTTGCTTTCTCCCCAAACATGCTGAGGACAGAGCCTTGGTGTTCTGGAGTTAGAAGGGAAGTTAATCACCTGACATCAAAGTTCCAAACATGCTTCTGTGGAAATAAATTAACTTGATATCAGTGGAATATGCTTCCATTTATGCATCTTTTGAGTTGGGCATGTGCCAAAGAGTGCTTTCATAACCCAGAGTTTCTTATCACTTCGATTCTTGTACTGTGTTTTTGCTAGACGGACCAGAAGCCCGCTTGCAATAGGACAATGACAGCGGCTGAGTTAAAATGGTTGACGTGGTCTTTCATATTCGGTGAAGGATGGCTTGTTTTTCCTGTATTTCTCATGGCAGATGAAGTTGTGGTGCTGAGATGAAAGTCCAGATTGGTTTTGAGTGTTGTCACACACACACACACACACACACACACACACACACACACACTGTGTGTGTGTGTGCACAACCCTAGCAACAGGAGTGGCTCCCCAGGACGAGGGAGGGAATCAAGCTGGAATGTTCCCACGGAAATCCTTGACTTCTTTGCTTGATGTCACCGTGTGCTGATGTTTTAGAAGTTCCTTGCTTCTATTTTCTGAGCTGGCTCTTTCCCTGGAGGGCCCCAGTGCCCCATGTTCGAGCCAGCCGCGCATTCCAGCTGCCCACAGGCCCTTAGAGCTGCATCCTGTGCTACCCACAGCTCTCTGTCCCCCTTATGAAGTATAACTACTTGGCTCCCACAAACCTCTACACTTAAAAATATGACATCAAAATTAGAGGACTGCTTAGGCTGAGGGTGCCGCCACACTTTGCAGGCTCTGGCTTTTCATGTGATTTGCCTCCATCTATGGAACTTGAGTAGTATGGAGTAACTGCTCCCCCCCACTGGGTCTTAATTCTTCTTCAACATGTTTTGTTGGTGACAGGATGTTTTCCTGCCTTCCTGCTACACAAAAACCTTTAGTATAGCTGTGACCTCGACTCTGAATTCTTAGCTTCCCCTTCCTTCCCTGGATTTCTACAGGAATCTGAAAACTTGGCCGCCTCAGCTTCTCCCTCACACTTAAACTGCCTCTCCCCCTTGACAACCCCCGCCCTCCCTTCTTTCTTATGGAAAACATTGGTCAGGCGGGGGGGGGGGTCCCATAGCAACAGCGTCCTTAGATATGGCAAGCAAAGAAAGACCTTTCTTCTTGGCCTTTTTTTTTTACCCCTGTAGAGAGTTTGAGTCACAGAGAGGTTTGAATAAAAAAGCACGGCTGGGCCACGGTCCAAAGGCAAAGTCAGATCAGTCCCTTGCCACCCTGGCTTAATTGCTTTGTGTGGCCGTGTGGGGTCTGTCCAGAGGAAGTATTAATTTCCCAAGATGGGGATGGTGTCAGTTGGTGGAGGGGATCCACAGATGACTCACAGCCCCCCCCCCCCCCGCCCACGCCATGTGGTTCTTCTTACCTTGCTCAGCTTAGTCACTGAGGCTACATTGTGCCATCTGGGGGCGTCTGGCTGGGTTTCCATTTCACCCTCTCTGCCCATTTTGGTCCAGAGTCCCTTGAAGGCTTTCTGCCCAATATGGGTCCCCAGGGCGACAGTCATGAAAAACAGTGTGGGAAGAAATTTGGAGCTGCTCCACTTCAGCAGGACGGCCTGGATGCTGTATCAACTCTCTTTAATTTCTTTTTAAATCTCTGTTTTGCCTTCCCTTTAGATTCTGCAACGCCTTGCAGCTTTTCCACCAAGGGAAGGCCTGGACAAGAGGTTAAACTAGGCAGTTGAATACTAACATACACACACACCTTCCTTATTCATGTTCTCAACTACATCTTCTCCATTTTTTATTCCAGATATTTATTTATTTTATTTTATTTATACAATTTATATGCTGCCCACTACCCAAAGGTCACACACACACACACACACACACACACACACACACACACACTTTCCTCTCACACCTTCCTTATTCATCTTCTCAACTACCTCTTCTCCATTTTTTTATTCCAGATCCTCCCTGGGACGTGTGGCAGGTTGGATAACATTACTTTTCAGCTGCACAGGAGTAGATGAACGGGGCGTCTAGTGCCCAGCCTGTTAGATGTACCCTTCATCTATTTTCTTTCCCTCCAGGGCTTTTGTCAACATTTCCCCAGCTCTGGGCTCCCCAGCAAGGCTAGTTATTTTTTTCTTTGTATACATCCATTGGGTTGGCTGCACACCCAACTCTTCAGTCAGTTCCATTAGTCAGCCCTTGGGACCCCAGAGCAGGGAGAGTCCTTGCAGCAGAGGTCACCTCCCCGAGCTTGCTTTCTTCTGGGTTCTGCCCACTTCCTAGGTGTCGTGCCGCCTGTGTTTCTTCTGCACCTCGGGGGGCGGGGCTGTCTGCCATGCCCATTTTATCACAGGGCAACCTGGTGGACTTTTCAACAGATGGAGTAGTTGTGCGTTTATGGCTTAAAGGGAAAAAAAGTGAGATGTGTTGGCTAAGACTAGAGAGCCAATAGTAGTGTGTTGGGTGAATCAAGCAGGGCAGCAAGGGGAGTGGAATGTCTCCCCCCCACACATACACAACATGGAAGACTAGCCTACCATATTGCTCAGCTAAGCGTCTGACTGAGGGTGGTGTTTGGTTCGTTCCTCACTGGAGTAGCTTCCTGCAGGATGTCTTGCTCCTTGGGCACACTGAATCTTCTCATGCTGCTATTCCAGGAGGAGGGGCAGGATGGGGGTGCTGCCAACAACCGGGTGAAGACCAGGGGCGGAGGGGAATTTTAAATAGCCTTATGGCTCTGTCTGTCTAGCCCCTGCAGCTCATTCCTCTCTGTGAGGAGTCCTTCGCCAACTTTAAGGGATGTTTTCTGCATTGCAGAGTGGTAAATGCGTAGATACTGCCGTGAGTAAATATACTCAGGGGTTGTGGCTGCTTCTGGCTTCCCTTTGTTCTTGGATGTATGCCTGATGGGATAGCTTTGTGTGTTGCAATCCAGAAAACAAACATTCTTCGTGGTCTGGTCTAGGGACATGTTCAAAGCCAAGCCAAGTGGGCTGCTTATATACCACCCTATGGCGCTTAAGACACTCTCTGTGCAGTTTACGATTTAATTTATGCAGGCTACACCTCCCCCACCCGCCCGGGCTGAGTATTCAGTTTACCAACCTCAGAAGGATGGAAGGCTGAGTTAACCTTGAACCAACTACCTGAATCCACTGGGATCAAACTCAGATTATGAGCAGAGTTTTGACTGCAGGACTGGAGTGTCACAGCGCTTCAGAAAGTTCACCTGTCAAACAGTAGTCTCCATTCTCTGGCAAGGCCTTAGTGCATGGGATAAGAACTTTCCCCCTTTCTTCACCACCAGCAGAAGCCAGAGAGAAGAGGGTTAATTGTGAATGGTTGTGAAAAGCAAGCGGGGAGGTCAGCCTTAGTTCAAACAAGTCCACTTCCTCAGAAGTTTATCAGGGCTACTGAACCCTAACAGGGTGGGGTTCTTATTGAAAGAGGTTTTATAGGGCCAGGGACACAACCTCTTCCCTGTTCTTGTCCCCTCTTAACTGCAGATTGGCTGCTCCTTAGTGGCACTTGGGAAGAGAGCAGCGGATCAGAGCCTGACCTTTCATGGAGCTGTGTTGTAATATTTAACTTAGCTCACTGACAGCCATCAGTTAATGATAGTGGAATTTATTGAGCCTGACTCGGAACAGCATTATGCAACAGGCTAGAAACTTTTAAGAGCATGGTTAGAATTTTATTCTGTGTTTTGTGGAGGCCAGCGAGTACAATATCAGCTTTTGCCCTGCTTCAAATCAGCCTTCTGAATGTACAATAACTTTGTGTGTGTATGAATTGGAAGGCCCACATTAAAGCATGGCGGTTTTAGTTCTGCTGCTTCAACATGGAACATGGGAGGAACATCTGTTCTTAAGTGAAATCTCGTGTGGGTCCCATTTCAGCCCCCCCCCCCAGCTATCATTCAGCCATTACAAATCCTATGCAGACCATGGCATCAGAGTGCACGGATGAGGGCTACCTACGCCTCAGAGCACATTGTTTGGGGTGGGGGACATGGTTACAGTCAGCAAGGAAGAAGGCACCACCTCCCCACTCCTTTACTGAACGGAGCAAATCCATGCACCACAGATGGGAGGAGAGCTCCTTGTCTGTTCCCTTATAATCCTTTGGGAAGGAAGGAGATAATTGGTTTGTTATCTGGCTTTAGCTGCAGCCTTTCTCATTGGCTGCTGCGCGAGGAGAACTTCCAGAGCTTTTTCTTCTGAACTATAAATGTAACCGGAGGGATGTGGTGGCCAGAAGAGGATTCTGGAATTGAGAGACAGGGAGATAGCCACCCAACACTGCTTAAGAGAGCCCCAGGACCAAAGCACTGGAGGACGTTATAGGTGGCTGGGTGATTTCTTTTTTTTTTTTTTACAGGGACTTTATTAGAATTATATACTGAGGTATTTCTGTATGATCTGTAGTAGATTGGTGAAGGTGTATGGCTCCCGCTTAACAATAATAATGACAAAAACCCCAGTCCCCAAAGCTGAGGAAGCTTGCAGGGAAGAATATTTTGTGTATCAGTAAATACTTAAACATGAACGTTGGCTCTACCTTGCAAACTTTCTCATCTTCATCAGTTTTAATATTATTAGGCGTGGGATGAGAAAAATTAAGGCATTACATTCCTTAAATTTAAAAGCATGCCTTTGTGGGGAGGGTGTAGCTGGAACCAAAGTCGACTCCTAAACCGATTTGCCAAATTCTGTAGTAAATAGTGATCAAATCAGTTTCCACGTTCATTTGAGAGTCGTGATTGTTAAGTAATGTTATATCAATTGATTGCTAAGAGACATATTGATTTCATTTCCTGTCTAAGGTAGGGTTTATAAAATACCCAAAGTCAAGCTGGTTGTGATATCTGCAGATAATTTAGTTTAGTATCTGCTAGACAAGTTTAGTAGACTATTAATTTGTCGAACATATGGTAACATGATATTGTTGTTTAATTCTTTTTTCAGGTGCTTTCCTGTCCAGGTCTCAAGAGCCTGTGACACCAAATAAAGAGGGGAAAGGGAAAAAATGGAGGAAGGGGAAGGGGAAAAAGAGAGACCCCTGCTTACGAAAATACAAGGATTACTGCTTTCACGGAGAATGCAAATACATTAAGGCACTCAGGACTCCAACCTGCATGTAAGTTAGTCTCAGCATTTCTTTCCTGGGGTTGTCTTTGCAGATAATAAACGCAAATGCATTTCTCTTTAATATAACTTTGGGCCTTTTCACATGACCCCTAAGATCCGCTGGCCACTTAACTTCGGACCAGAGATCTTGGGGGTTCATTGCTCTTCCTGCGTCCCCACCCCTCCGCACTTCCTTGCTCCTGCCTGCGTGAGGGGAGGGAGAAAAAAAGAGAGGAAAAAATGCAGGCTCACCTCTGAAGCCGCCCCGTCGTCGTCCTGATTCCTTCTCTTAAAGGGGCGGGAGGCAAAAAAACAAAACAAACAGAAGCGAGGAGAGCCTGGCACTCACCAGATTACAGCCGGATCTGGCGATTTTCACCCTCCGAGAGCAGGTACATGAAAAGTGCGCTGGCATGCGCTTAGGTGGGCATGGTCACACTTAATTTCCTGCAAACTCCGGAGCTGGTGGGGAAACAATTGTAAGCTCCGGAGCTGGCAGCCATTTGAGGCGGAGTTTAGGGGTCGTGTACAAATACCCTTTGTTCCAACAGCACAAAGTTGTCTTGCTGCCCCCCATGATCACAGGGTGGAGAAATAGCTGCGTTACACTCTTTAATTTTGGTTAAATAAAAATGTGAGCCGATGTACATTGTGGTACTAGAGTGTGAAGGTGTGCCACATACTTAAATGGAAATATGTAGAGCTCCACAAATATTGCTTGCACAGCAACGACCTTTTGCTTCTTGAACAAACTTACACATATCTGTTGAGAAATATGTCCCATTGAATATAGTAGGTTTTGTCCCCCAGTACATGGTTACAAGAATGCACCCTAAGCATCTGCCCTTGAGTTGTGGAAGTGGTTGTCTGATCCTTGGACTAAAATAAGAAATGTGAGGCCTATTTGTTTTTCAATTCACCTAATGACCTTGTGATGGTGGGGCGTGAAGTAGCAGCTATCACTAGAACTATAGTCTTGGGAAAGCAAGACATGCTCTTTCTTATACTTAGGTGGCAGTAAAATATGTCCTTGACCAATGACAAAAGAGATGTTGCCGCTTGACCGCTGGGAAAATAAACCATTCCTGCAGTAAGAAAAGCAGCTTGGATGTTCTTAAAGTTGGCATTCTGGGTACACCAAGTTCTTTGCCCAGCAGCAGTTTCTGCAGTCCTCTATGAGATCATATACTGCCCCACCCTACAATTAACATCCTTGCTGTAGTAACAGTTATGTTATCCCTTGTTAAGAGGTCTGCTGCTCATATACTGCCTCATAGTGCTTCAAGCACTCTCTGGGTGGTTTGCAGTGTAATTATGCAAGATACATATCCCCTGCTCCCAGCAAGCTGAGTACTCCTTTTACTGACCTCAGAAGGATGAAAGGCTGAGTCAACCTTGAGCCGGCTACCTGAGACTGAGTTGTGAGCCCAGTCTGGGTGCAGTGCAGCAGTTTAAACACTCTATATGAGGCTCCTCATATATATATTTATGGAGAAATGTGTTATGTTAGAATTATGGTACAGTTTAGTCATAACTTGGTTATTGGAAGAAGGAATTAATCAGAAGCAAGCCGTTAACTGTGAGCATTTGTACACGACCCCTAAACTCCGCAGCAAATGGCTGCCAGTTCCGGAGCTTACAATTGTTTCCCCACCAGCTCCGGAGCTTGCAGGAAATTAAGTGTGACCATGCCAACCTAAGCACGTCCCAGCGCACTTTTCCTGTATCTGCTCTTGGAGGGTGAAAATCCCCAGGTCCTGATTTAATCTGGTGAGTGCAGGGCTCTCCTCGCTTCTGGGGTGAGGGAGGCAAAAAAAAAAAACAGAAGAGAAGGAATCAGGAGGACGACAGGGCTCCAGGCGGCTTCAGAGGTGAGCCTGCATTTTTTCCTCTCTTTCTTCCTCCCCTCACGCAGACAGGAGCAAGGAAGTGCGGAGGGGTGGGGACGCAGGAAGAGCAACGAACCCCCAAGATCCCTAGTCCGAATTTAAGTGGCCAGCGGACCTTAGGGGTCATGTGAAAAGGCCCTGTGGCAATAGTTCTATTTTGTTTCTCCATGTTGCACTGTGGTTACAGCTAGCTTGCAGCTGAGAAAATTTCTATGATTGTCCTTCACAAAGTGCGAGGGCCTTGTTGGAATGCTGGACTTGTCACTCCTTGTTTCCCTTGCTGCTCTCTGAGATGGATACCTGTAGATTTAAGTGTCTGATTGCATCCCTCGATGAGGCCTCCCTGAGGACAGTTGTGTAGGCCCTCGTGATCTCGAGGATCGATTACTGCAACGCCCTCTACGTTGGGTTGCCCTTGACCTTTATCCAGGGAGACTTCAACGGGTGCAGAATGCAGCGGCCAGACTGGTGGTGAGTGCTCGTAGATTCGACCATATCACCCCAGTCCTGGCACACCTGCATTGGATGTCCGTGGCTCTCCGGATAAGGTTCAAGGGTTTTTTTTGTTTTTGTTTTTGTTTTGGTTTTCAAAACCCTCCACGGCCTGGGTGCTGAATACCTGTCGGAGTGTATCTCCCAAAGGTCAACTGAGGCCAGGCCCACTCGAATGTCGCAGGCACGCTCACTCCGAGTGGCCACTCCCAGGGAGGTGCGGAAGTCGCTCACGCGCAACCGTGCCTTCACTGTAGTGGGCTCCTTGCTGTGGAACCATCTCCCGAATGAGCCCCACCTTGCACCGTCCCTGCCCGCCTTCAAGAAAGCACTCAAAATCATGCTTTTGAAGGAGGCATTTGGTGACCTTTTAACTTAATTTTATTTACTCTCTGGGTTTTTTTTTTTTTTTGGATGACTCTTGCCGAGGGTTCTCCCTCCTATTATCCTTGCTTCTCTTTTGTTGTTTGTATTGCATTGCTGTTTTTAACACTGTTGTAATCCGCCCAGAGTTCCGCTGGAAGATGGGCAGTATAGAAATAAATAAATAAATAAATAATGTGATACAAGTAACTAGCTGGGTGTATGGACAAGTGAGGCTCCGTTACCCTTTCTAGAATATAAGTTTCTATCCCAAAGATGGATTCCCAAGACAGAGTTCCTGATGGTGGTTTTCCTTTTCTATGAAGCTGATGTCTCTTAATGAGCATCTATTTTTTCTTGTTCATTAGCTCCTTGACATCTGATGCTGGATGCAGGCATCTCCTTTTTCACTTCCGCAAATTTCCGTTTGGCTTTGCACTAGTGAAAGAGCAATGCTCCCACTTGACAATGGGAGGCATGCAAATGTTTTTTCCTTGAGCCAAGTCTTTACTAACTGGAGGGGAAAACGTTCAGTTCTTGCTGAGATTTGCACACTCACTATCCCTCTGGGGAGTGCAACATAACCTCTGCTTGTGTTACTATATAAAGCCCATGGATGCTTATGATGCTAAATAAACAATAACTAATAATAATGCCAAATTACTTGCACTCACAAGACTCAGATCTCTTTTGAAGATCGGACAGCGTTGGTCTCATACTTCAGGCTTAGTCTGGTTGAGCCCTAAATAGCTCTTCAGCAGCATTCCAGAAAGATTGCCATGCACAATTAATTTGATAGGCTGTGACTCTACCAGCTTTATTCCTGCTTCAGTGTCTGTGCATTTTTGATGACCAGAGAACTCTCTGCATTAACTATGACCAGATTAAACTGGAGGAAGAAGCCAATGGCAAACTGAGCAGGAGTGTGGTGCATAACAGACTTGAGAGACTGACAGGGAGGGTAACTTCTGGGGTACTAAACATAGCTGCTGGTAGGCATTTATAACCATGTGATTCGCCATGGCCTCATTGTTCATATCTGGAGTAATTCTTTTGTATTGTTTTTACCGACGACTCTCAGATGCCAGCAGGGGTACCACGGGGAGCGATGCCACGCCCTTAGTCTTCCAGTGGAAAACCGATACCGCAGCTATGACCATACAACTATACTTGCGGTCACAGCCGTTGTGTTATCCTCCCTCTGCCTTCTCATCATTGCTGTATTACTGATGCTCAGGTAAGCTCTCTGATGGGTTTGGGGAAAGTAACAGGATCTGGGGTGTAGGCATAGCATTTTTCTTTGTTACAATTTGAAAGTGCAAGATCCACTGGAAAACAACAGCCTTGAAAATTGGTCTTTGTAACCCTTGCTTAATTCAGCCCTTTAGATTTTAACTGTACAAGCAGGGAACCGAGTCCAGCAGACTCCCTGGTCCCCATGGCCACCTCGTGAATAGCTCTGTGTGATTTGTCCAATATGCAAATCTCACCTACCTGCCCATTTCCTCTTAACTTGCTTTCAGTAGCAGTTCTGAGTGAGGGAGAGTTCTTGTGTTGATTTGATTTGTTGTCAGATTTTGTAAAGATTCTTATTTTGATCCTGCCATCTTGACTAGTCAGCTTTGGAAATCTCTTCCAATTCAGTAAATCTGTGAGCGATGTATCAGCCGTTCTCTGTTATAATGTTATGTGCTTTCACCTTGTATTTAGCTTATAGCTTACAGGTAGGATTTTAAAGGTCTGTGAGATATTTAAGGAGTGCCACCTCTCTGTGAATTTCTGTGGCCCAAACAGAAGAGACCTTGTCCATCACTACATTCAGTGGCTCCGCCCTTTGTAAGACAACTGAGACAGCCTGAGCAAAAAGCCAGAAAGAGAAGAACTTAATGTGGTTTTAGTTTCAAGCAAACAAGGGAAGCTGGAATACTCAAGATGTTTATGGCCTACAAATCCAGCATCCCTGTGTAGCCTAATCAATAGTGGAGGATTAAAGGAGTTGAAGGCCAAAAACAAATGGAGGGTTGCAGCTGCCCACCCCTTGTCCAAAGTATTCCACATCTTACGGCTGGTCCATTCCACGAAATGCAGGGTGGGATTTCTGATGCTGAAAAGGAGCACCTGCCCCTTGTCTCTGACCAATGACAGTGTGTCCACCATTTTGTTGTTCTCTACACTGGTCTGGATTTATTCTTTATCTTGGGTACCTTTTTGGTTGGGCTTTCTAGGTGCCACAAACAAGGCGTATATGATGTCGAGAGCGAAGAGAAGGTGAAGCTGGGCATCCCTGTCAACCACTGAGGTCAGCTGGAAATGCAAGGTAACCGGTCTTTCCAACCAAGTGAGGGATGCGCAGACCGCTCAAGGGCTTTGGTGGGAATACATTACAATGGGTGCGATCCTTTCCTTGCCCTCATCCAAAGCCTTCCTTGTTTGGTAGTCTAATAGGAATATGATTGGCTACTGGTAGCGAATGCTGCACTTGCTCTTAGCCCAAAGGCTGAGAAGCAATATGAATATAAGATGCCCGTGATATGGGCTGTGCCCTAAAATATATTCTTTAGAGATACCTGAGCGGACCTTCGGTCCTGAGGGGAACAGCATTGGCTGGCTGTATTTGTAGCTATGTTGTACTGTGCTGGCCTCAGCCCCTGAGCCCCTAGCCAGGAACCACAGAGTTGCTGTGGATTGGTGAGCCTTTATATCATGCGGTCTTCCACTAAGACCCAAACCATACACCTTCTTTACAGCTGAGCCATCTGGTCCTACTGAAACCCTGTCACATCTCTGGCTACTTCCTTTGTATGGCAGCGGCTTCTGCTGAGTCACATTGGTGCTTTCGTTCTTGCTTTACAAAAACACTGTCCACCCCCCACTTGGCCCTGCTTAGAAGGCTGCTGCTGCTTCACAGCATCCACCACAACCCTTCAGAGGCTCCATAGCTGTGGCCCTTGAAAGCAAGTGGGTTGGTTTTTGTTCTTGGAGTGCTTTCTTTTAATGGTGGACATAGCTCTAAAGGCTGGGATATGAATAGACATACTCTGAAAAATTGCCCTTCAAGTATCTCCTTAATCTAGATAATCCAGGAGCAGCATATAGATTTGTATGCTGGGTTTACTTACAGACAGCAGACAAGTAGGGGCACTTGTAGAGAGTGACTGGATTCCAGACAACGACATGATTTTAAGCTTCAATCCACTTCCACAGTATGAGTCCAGGAGTGACTCAAGTTTATTTATTTATTTATTTTAGGGTATTTTTACCCCACCTTTCTCCTTGAAAAGGACCCAAGGTGGCTTACTGTAATGCAGGATAATATACAGTCCAGTCCAATTGAAACATATTCACTTATTGAGAATAGGGAACTGAGGGACACCCTACAGCAGTGGTGACCAAACATTGGCACTCCAGATCTTTTGGACCACAACTCCCACAGTCCTTTGTCATTGGCAATACAGACTTGGAATTCTGGGAGTTTTGGTCCAAAACATCAGGAGTGCCAAAGTTTGGCCACAACTGCCCTACAGCATCAAAAGACAACATTACATTAAAGCTACCAGAGAACGCGAGCAGTTAAAAAGAGAGTAAAATTCCATGTAAAGCTATGAGTGAGGGAAACTATCATTGAAAACATAGTGCCAATGCAATCACAAAGTCTATAAACACAAAGTCTATGTGTTCTTGTATGATAGACTCATATAAAAGCCACATAATAGGTGGTCCATCCTTCAGGGAAAACTTGCCTGAAGAGAAAGGTCTTTGCTTGTTTCCAGAAAGACATAAGAGATGGGGCAGTTCTCACTTCAAGTGGGACAGAGTTCCAGAGTCTGGGCATGGCAGCTGAGAAGGCCCTTTCATGTGTTCCCACGAGACGTACCTGAGAAGGTGGCGGGATGGAGAGAAAGGCCTCTCCTGATGACCTTAACACCTGAGCCAGTTCATACTATGAGATTCGATCTTGCAGGTCAAAGTTAGCACCTTGAATTGTGCTTGATAGCTGATTGACAGCCAGTGGAGCTAATTTAATAGGGGTGCAATGTGATCTCTGTACCCACCCCAGTCAGCCGTCTGGCTGCTGCATTTTGGACTCATTGGAGTTTCGGATCATTTTCATCAGTAGCCCCACATAGAGCACATTACAGTAGTCTAGCCAGGACGTCACTAGGGCATGTGTCACCATGGCCAGAGGTGGTTTCTCAAAAAAAAAGGGCGTAACTTGCGTACTAGCCTTAATTGTGCAAATGCACACCTGTCCACAGCCGTGACCTGGGCATCCAAGCTCAGGGATGAGTCCAAAAGTACCCCCAAGCTGCATACCTATTTTTTCAATTGGAGAGTGACCCCATCCATTACAGGTTGCATCCCTATCCCTTCTTCTCCCTTTTGAGTGACCAGAGGCACCTCTGTCTTGTCTGGGTTTAGTTTCCTTTTGTTCATCCTCATCCAGTTCATTACTGCTGCTAAACACTCATGTAAAGTTGAAATAGTAGAGCTGGGTAAGTAGATATAAGTAGAGCTGGGTATCATTGGCGTACTGGTGGCACTTAACCCCCAAAGACCTGATAATCTCTCCCAGTGGTTTCATATAGATGTTATATAACATAGGAGAAAGAACAGAACCCTGGGGGACTCCACAGGCTGTGGTGTCGAACATGAATCACCTAATACTACTTCCTGTGTTCTATCCTGCAGGAAGGACTGAAGCCACTGTAAGACAGTGCCCCCAAGTCCCATTTCAGAGAGACAAGTCAGGAGGTTGTCGTGGTCTATAGAGTCAAAAGCAGCTGAGAGGTCTAGTAAAACCAAAAGGGACACAGATCCCCTATCCGTTTTCCTGCATAAGTCATCTACCAATGCAACCAGTGCCGTCTCAGTCTCATAGCCAGGCCTGAAGCCAGATTGCAATGGATCCAGATAGTTTATCCTATCCAGAAACCTCTGGAGCTGTGAGGACACAACCTGCTCTAGGATTTTCCCCAAGAATGGAATATTTGATACCAGTCGGTAATTGTTCAGTATCATTGGGTCTAAGGAGAGCTTTTTTAACAGCAGTTTTACTATTGTCTCTTTTAAGCATGCCGGAATCCTGCCTGTTGTAAGGAGGCATTCACTACATTCCTAACCAGTCATTCCTAACGAGTCTGCCAAACCTTCTCTGGCAGCTTTCATGATCGCATGAGGGGCAAGGATCCAACACACATGTGGTGGCCCTCATCTCCCCAAGGGTCTTGACCACATCATCCGGCTGTAGGAGCTGAAAGTCATCCATTAATACAGGACAAGGACGGTGGGGTGTTTTATTTACAAGCTCAGGATCAATAGCTGCATCCAAATTAGCCCAGATCTGTTCAATTTTGCCTGCAAAGTGTTGTGCAAATTATTCGCAGTGAAATACAGAGTAGTCTGTGTTATCCATCCATGGGTAGCGCGTAGCAGACTTTGACTATTCTGAAAATCTGTCCTTCACTTCATGGGGTATCTTTGGAGATGGGAGCCTACGTGACTACAAAGCAAGGAGGATTCTTCCCCAGATGCTTGAGCCGGAAGCTTTAAAAATGAATATTGTACGTGAAAAGTTGTAGCATAGTCAATAGTTTGTTTACATTGGCATGATCTTTTCATTTCATTTCAGGATTCAGCAATGAAAGAAGCTTGACTTCCATGGTGCAGTGAATGGAACTCTTTTTCTTGGACACATTTCAAAGTCAAAGGGGTGTTTGTACGATGGGAAGAAGTGGCTCTTTTTCCCAAGGAGACTGTGTATCAATCAGACAGCTGCTTTGTTGAAGAAGCAATGCAATTCCCTTCTTTCTCCTGGTTGGAACAAAAAAAATTCCCAAGGAGACACAGGGACACATTTCTCCACAGAGAAATTCTTCCTGAAGTGGAGCCGCAAAATCAGGACAAAAGGTGGACTTTGCCTTGTTATCATTAGAAGGCCACGGCTTCACAAGCAAGCAATCAAGAAACCAGCAAGTGGGATTCTTCTGACATCTGCTAAGGATTTAACTGTGAAAACACTTGGACTCTGCTGCAGAAATCTAACTTTTGAACTTAACGAAATGGGGACAGTATTTAACAAGATATTTCATTCTAAATTATATATTTATTTTAGATACATTGTACATACTATTTATTTAGGGCTTGGTCCTGTCCTGACATTGAAGGGAGAGACAGGAAAATTGTGCAGTGTAACACTCTAATAAATAACCCTTTGTTATACCTGTTGTTGTGGATGAAGATATGAAAATAGCTAAAAAGCAACAATGTATGCAGCCCTATACTACCTGCCCCTCAGGAGAGGGTGGACGTATAGCCTCTAAATCTAGACTTTTCCCTAGGGCAAAATTCTTATAACTGTAGATAGGTTTTGATTTTTCTTATATATCATCATGAATCAATGTGGTATTGCAGTTCCAAACCAGGATTTATTCTTGGCTAGTAGAACGTTGGGCGTGTGGGTTATGCATCCAATCTTGCTCTTCTGGCTGTTGGACAAAATTTCTGTAGCAAATGTTGATATTTTAACCACATTTAATCCTTTTGCAGGGTTTTACCCCCACTGCTCCCAGGCATAAATTTGGTGACAGGCAAGGGGAATATACGGGCAGAAGCTGTTTGTGCTGAATCTGAAGGGTAATTTCTAACAGAGTGACAACTCTATCCCTATTCCATACCATTTCAATAGCAGGGGAGGGGGATTAATATGAGTTAATGTATGTCTATCTGTAAATATATAATCTACTGCAGGCATGTCCAAACTTCAGCCCTCCAGATGTTTTGGGCCACAACTCCCACAGTCCTTTGCCATTGGAAATACAGGCTTGGAATTCTGGGAGTTGTGGTCCAAAACACCTGGAGGGCCGAAGTTTGGACATGTCTATACTGCTTTGCCTTTTTAAAGGAGAAAGGCATGTTACTCAGAAGCTGAATAAATAGTGGACTTGGGTGAACATCTGTCTATTCAGTTCTGAAATGAATCATCTTTTGGTCGTCATTGTCACCTCCTTTTACTACTAGGTAGTGGGTTGTCCTAAATTGCCCCACACATATGTGAATTAAGATATAAATATGATCCATTATCTCCTTTCCTTGGATAGAATTAAGCAGAACCCAAATGCAACTGAAGTTGTCCTCAGATAAGTAAAAATTTTCATCCCCCAGACAGGAGTTGTACTTAGCAGTCAGAAACAGTTGCCAGCCATGTAGACCAGACTTGGGTGGGAACTCAGTGGGATGACCGTAGTGGAACCATCAGCTCCCTTGGGAGGTAGTGTTCGCAAACAGTGAAGAAATAAAAAGGGCTGGGTTTGGGCCTTTAGGAATTGAATGGTTGGAAAACTTGACTCAAATGCTGCTGTATTATTGTAGACTGCAGTTGAAGTTATCAGTCTGTTAGTAATTCCCTCTCTTTGCTTTAATCCTCCCAACTTCTTGGACCATGCTAGGCAAAGGGGATACCTTTCGAATTCTGAGTACATGAAGGGTGGAAGCATTCAATTGTAAAGGATGTGTTTCTTAATACTCAGAGTTTCTAATAGAAAGACAGTTCACTGTCCCACAAGACCTGGCCACCATTACCTAATGTGCCATGCTCACTATGGATTGATATCAAACCAATGGAAAAATGCTACATTGTACTATGGGTATCTCAAGGATTTCCTGTGAATGCAGAGTTCAGAAGCTGCCTCCATGCACTCTTTAAGCATTAGCCCAGTGTAAAAGTGGTTTTGTGTCTGGGTTTTGTTTTTGTTTTTTTGACAGAAAAAAGCCAACCAAGCCTCTAGGCTTTGCATCATGGCAGGCAACCTTCTTCATCCAGGTGCACATGGACCCAGTGCAAGGAGGCACTTGGCAACTCCTGCTGGCCGTAGGCTGACTGTGATATGACAGGGTTCCATTCATGGGACAAGAATCATTGTGGGAGTGCAGTGAGAACCCCGTGGTGGAGTGGTTAAATGCCTGTACTGCAGCTAAAACACTGCTCATGACCTGGGGTTCAATCCCAGGTAGTAGGCTCATGGTTGACTCAGCCTTCCATCCTTCCGAGGTCAGTAAAATGAGTACCCAGCTTGCTGGGGGTGGGGTGCAATCTGTAGCCTGCATTACTGTAATTAAAACTGTAAACAGCCCAGAGACCACTTGAAGTGTTATGGGGTGGTATATAATCAGAACACTTTTCTTTGGTTCCTGGCTATAAAAGACCCCAGACCTTGCCTTGGGAACAGTTTCTAGTACTCGAAATTCTTGAAGCCCATAAGGCTAAGCACATATTCTTTCCTTGTGCCTGCTTCACTATTGACGCCCCCTCTTTATGTGCCCTTCTATGACAACCTGAGACATCGATTCTGCTCCTTCAGCAGCCGCTACAAATTCCTTCTTTAATGGTTTGCTGACATCATTCTTTTCCGCCAATGGTGAACCCATTTGAAGCCGTCTGGCATTTTTATGCTAATGTTGGCTGTGGGTGGTTAACAATGACGGCTGGCCCACAAGATTAGTAATAGGGCATGAAGACTTTCCCTGTTTCGTGCCAGCCCAATGTGACAATAGACAAAGTGTTTACAAGCCAAGGATTGTACATTAGCCTGGGGGAAAGGAAGATAATGATCAAAAGCAGTATTGAATCCACATTGCTGCTCTCTCTTGAGAGTCAGGAGACAGATCAAAGACATTATCTGTTCTTTCTTTGCACAAGGAGTTGGAGGGCTGGTTCACACAAATAAGGGACAGGCTCCTCTACAGAATCACTGGGGGTGCCAAAAGATAATCTAGAATTAGAGACATACAGTATGTTGGTTGCCTGATGGGTCAATCAAAAGGAAATCAGAAGGGCTCTGCAAATGTTTTAGAAGATGCATGGATCTGACACAGCGTCCAAAATACTCAGGCTTCTTCCAAAGCTAAGGGAAGTCAGGTCTGCAGTGATCCAAGATAAAGCCGGCTTGGATCAAGGTCTTGGCTGAAACTCAATAATATTTTGTACGCTGGGTGAATCCGCTGCACTTCTGAGCCTTTTTTCAGAAGAAGGGGAAGAGTCATAGAGCTTGTGACTAGTTCTAGAAACTAGACAATGATTTTGCAAGGGCTCTCCCATTCAGCTGGGCCCTTGACTCAGGTTGGCCATGCGAAGGAACATATGGTATAGTACTGCAAGCTTTTTAAGTGATTTCTACCTGTTCATTGCTGATTGCATGCAGCCACTGCAGCACTTAGATTCCCTGTGTTATTCAAGCAGAACCTGAGAACCACAGCGAGCTGGAAGACACTGTATGTCCAATTGATGGCTTACACTCCTGGCTAGCATATGAGTGGCTCTGTGAGTCTTGTCCTGTCTCCAGAGGATCAGGGTTTCACTTCAGTCAGACTCTGACACCTGCGGCGTTGCTTTTGTCCTTATTCCAAGGGGAGAAAAACTATCACAGGAGCAAAGGAGGGCATCTGAGGGTGCCTGCCCTATTGATCTCTGCGATAAGCACCTTTATGAGGAAACTCTGAGGGTTACTGAAGTTTCTTCATGCCACCCAAAAACTTTCAAAAGAAAGAGGATTCAGAGAGTTTTAGGCTTAAGACCTCAGATGTTCTGTTGCAATATATATTATAGATCAGAGAAGGTACCACCTAGCTCCAGAGATTGCCAGGTAGTTATCAGTATTGAATGTGTATTGTAACAGATATATTGTTTGGGGGATTTTGTATGGCTGTTGTTTTTTAAATCGTAGTTTTTATGTATTAGGTATGAATGCTGTGAGGTGAAAGAGTGTAGGGCTGTGTGTGTATGTTTGATTTTTATGTCAGTTTTAAATGAGTACAAGTGATGTTCTGCGTGTGAATGTAGGAGTATGTGTAGGGATGTTTTGTTCTTAAATGGTAGATTTTATGTCTTGGATTTTTATATTGGGGTGTGTGAATGGGCTGACTGGATGGCACTTTTTAATCTTGTATTTTTATACAATGACAATAAATTCCATTCTGTTCTATTCAGGGAAGTTGCTAGATATGAAATACTTTATCCAGAAAAAAAGGTCATTTTATCCATTTTTGCCATAAGGGACACACACCACCAACTTTGACAAAAAGACAGGTAAGCAGATAAATAAAGGATACCTCTCCGCCCGCTCACCCTAAAGCATCAACAATTGAAAAGCATTAAAATGAACAACGAACAAGTGTTTAATGGTCTCAAAAGCAGGAAAGTGGGTAGGGACGTGATTGGGTTGCTGTACCATAACTGAATGGAAATAAATGCTAAAGAAATCTAAGGAGATGGCAAAGAAGCGGAATAGACTATTTATAAGTCTTAGGAGGCTGGTCTCCAATTTTGCCCTGGTTTCAGCATTTGCATCTTCCACCTGGAAAAGCACACAGTCACTTGAGCGAACAGAAGAAGCAGTTTTTGGCCTATTTAAGAGATGGACGCAGGGTAAGGGATGTTCCAGCAGATGCTGCCTCTCTTACTGCAGCAGTGACAGACGGAGCTGTCCAAACATACAGTACTTCCCCCCATCTCAGAACTCTTACAAGAAAAGGGGATGAGGTCTAGTAAGTAACTTGGAGGTCATCACACTGTTGTTGCTCAGAATTTCCTCCAGTGGGTAGCCATTGCACTGGGCTCCTCTCTGTGACTTTAGTCCAAATTCTCATAGTCTTGTGAGGAAAAGTGATGGCTCCCAGGTACAGTCAACTGCCAGTATGTGGGGGAGGTGGAATGTCAAGGGGCAGAAAGAGGCACAATGTTTAATGGACATTTATTTAGGGAATGGGTGGCTCCCCAGAACAATGTAATGATCACAATGCAGTGGGAACACCATCAGTTTCATTACTGCAACATTAGGGGGGGGAGGGGTCTTTAACAATCAAAAGTGCATGTAAAAATCAAACAATGTGTGCATGAGATAACAGATAGGGAAATTTAAGAAGACCAACTTCTATAAAGATATCAAGGTTTCTATATGTCTTGTGAAGAAGAAGGCTGTTGAGCAGGTGCCCTTTTTAAAAACTGTTGGCATGCAACATCCAACCCCACAGCTTTTATAAGCAAGTGTTTGTTGCATTTTCTTCTTCATTTGATAACCTGACAAGGGACTACATTACTCTCCGTTACGTTTCAACTCACTCTGTGGAAACTACAAAATAAGAAAATAATAAAATACCAATAAAAAATAAAGCATGTCACATCCTACGGAATTGTTGAATTGTTTATTCACTTGTGGCTTTTTTGTGTCTAACGGTTGTTTTATCTATATAAAACAATAATGGTCGTTACTTCACGAGCCGCTCGCTTCGCGGCAAGCCGTCATTTCTGTGCGAACCGATCGCTTCAGTCCGCACACTCCTCCTTTTTGGCTGCGACGTCACCCCGACCACGCCCCCTTTAGCGTGCTCCAACCGGGGCGAGTGATTCCCCTGCCAAGGGCTGGGAATCTTTTCGCTTCGCATCTCGCTTCGCTCCCAACGTCACGTGTGGTCTCAGTTTTTGGCTTTTATTTCAAGTTTTTTAAAAAAATATTCAAACAGGGATATCGATGCATCGCTATATCGTTTCATCGCTTTGCGCTGTTACTTCCTCGCTTGAGTAGCGGCGGCGGCGGCGGCGGCGGCGGGAGCAGGAGGAGCCGCTGCCGCCTCGCCCGGCCAGAGCAGGGCACCCGGGGCAGGCAGCGTGCAAGCGGTGGAGGGCAGGCGGCTGTGCCATGCGGGGCTCCCCCCGAGTAGCGGCGGTGGCGGCGGGGGGGGGGCTGCCAATGATGCCAGGAAACAATGGACAAAACAATATAAATTAGGAGCAGAAAACACAGGATCGTACAGTAACCACTCGTGAATGACAGCCAAGCATTGATGCATCGATACGCCGAGTAAATTTTTTTTAAAAAATAAAAGGAGAGTGGAACCGGACGTTGCAAATCAGCTTTCTAATGCGAAGGGAGCACGTGAGGTAGTAATCGATTCGGTCCCAAAAATGCCCCGCGTGAGTACAGAGAAACGGGGGTGGGAGCGAAGGGAGACCACGTGACCACCACGTGACCGCCTCCGAATTCAAATCGAAGGCAAGGTCGAGTAACGGCCAATGAATAGGAATAAGTAACAGCATTTAAAATCATTAAAGCCAGTTTAAGCCCAAAATGTTTCCTCAGAGTGGACATCACTGCTGCAGGCAAGCAGCTTTAAATGCCCATAGGGCAACCCAGTATTGTTATTTAATCAGACAGGGCACTATTTTCAGACGCCTGTTAATTTTATTGCCTCTGAGGCAAGCTATGTGGAAAGGGGATCCTGCCTGTTGAAGACAGCAATTTGAGGCAGGGTGTGTACAGAGGCAACTCCCCAGAAGCAAGCTTCGGTGGGTGAGGGGGAAAGATGCACAGAGAGCAGCAAGGCCAGAATAGGTCACTCTTTCCAAGTTGCCTCAGAACCCACGTTTACTAGCTGCTAGCTGCCGTTGTCTGGGTCATCTGTTTTGGTGGCCAGTTAGCCAGCTTCACCCTGAGTCTAAGTTTGGCTTCAATACTCTGAAGGCCGACATCATAACTTGGTGTTTGTTCTTCCCTATACAGAAATATTTCTGTGAGCAAGGATGGCACCATTTTGTGGTAGTTAATGAAATAAAATTAATAGGTTTTAGGAAGCATACTTTAACCATTTAGTGGCCTACAAATCCTGCAATGCTGATTGATTTAAACATAACTGAAAAGGATGATGGCTGTGTAAAATCAGTTTGGTTTTTAGCCTTTAAATATTGTTCTATCATGTAAGTCACCTCAGGTCTTTTGACAAGATGATGACGATGATGATGATGATGATGAGTTTTGCAGCAAACATCCCTGCCAGTTTCTTATCCTTGTTGCCAGTTTCTTATCCTTATCCTCATTAGCCACATGGTTGGTATAAGAAATCCCATCACAATCTGTTCCAGAAGCTAAAGTGGCAACATGTGAAGGAGGGCAGGATTCTTACACCTTTAATTTTTGTGAGGAAGCAGGTGTCTCAGTAAGCAGTAGATGAACTTTTATCTTTTTTACACAAGTATTAAAAACATGGGAGACTGGTTAAGCTTTTCATGTGGCAACCCGATTCCTAGATCAATCTCGATGTTATAATTTAATAAACGGTGATCCCTCCTGTTTTATGATGTCTGAAATGGTCATAAAAGGAGAATTAAAAATAAATAAAGAGGTGGAAGAATCATGTTGTGAGGAGCATCTTCAAGTTTGAAGACACCTTTGGCAAAGCCATCTGAACCAGCAAACATAGTTGGCAGTACTTCATGGGTAGCAGGGGCATTGTTTCCTCAGAACAAAGTCTCAAGAGTTGGATTGTTTGGGCAAGGAGGTGAAATATGGCATCTAAGGTGGGGTAAAAATCACGGGGGTTACATGTGGCCTCCAACGTTGTTCCTCCCTCCACTCTCAGACTAGGTATTCTCAAAATCTGGTGGGCCAGACAATTAACATACAATTTGCAGTATCAATGGGGTAAGGTTGCTAAGTGCAGTGCTATGGCAAGGCAGTCTACCTCAGCTTGATGCCTTTCACAGTCCAGATGTGTTAAATTACAACAGGCTAGGAATGATGAGTGTTGTGTAGTTCACTAGGTTTGGGAAAACAGTTGCACAAAATTGTTGTCATTCTGGATTATTCTGACCTGTACTATTTCTCAGATATTCTGTTGTGGCCCACCCATGGGATGGTGTCAGCACAATCACTGATGCAAGTACAGTACCATTTAGAGGAAAGGCAAATCTAAGAGAAGCCTGAAGAGAGTGACTGGAAAAGTCCCGTGTGCCAGATTCATTCAAATAGCTTGCTGGTTGACTTTTGTGGAAATTCGTTTACCTACTTTAAGATAAGAGCAACAGAAGACTAAGTATGACACTTGTCAGAAAATAGTTTTTTTCCCTTTTTAACAGATACCTTTTAAAGATTATTTTCATAATTATGACAGTTGTAAACAAAGTGTCAATATAACACCTTGCCTGCTGGGAATCAAGATTATGAATAAACAAGGATTTTAAAAATGACTCTTTAATAGGACCTTCCAGTGGACATGTTGCAGCATGTAGGACATGCCCACATAGGATAAAAATAACTACAGTAATAGTAAAATTGAGAAAATTACAGAATCCAGTAGTACAGTAGTTCCTTTGGGAAGGACAGTTCAAATATATTTGAATTTGATCACTCACATCTCCCAACTCTGTTATAGCTCCTACTTTGTAATATAATTTAGTTGTTTGTTCCTCCCTTTCCAATGAAGAAAGGAGCAGTTTCTTCTCATGCTGCCATTTGCTCATTCACCAGCTCATTACAGCTGCACCCAGGGTAAAACAACAAAATGGCTGAAATCCCTTTGCAGCTGGCAGAATGTAGTGCCTGTGGATTTTTGCAGAGCATTATGCCCGGGCAGTCTGCTTTAGGCAATTCACTCTGCAAGTACTCATGTAACACACATGCAGAACTACTTCCCAGTTGTCACTTCAACTTTGCTGGATACGTGTGTGTTTATTATCTATAATAAGATGAATTTATTCAGGTAATATATTATTATTTTTCTGGTAGTGTAATGTATTATTATCCAGTCGATGTATTATTCGTGTAAAAATGTATTGCTTTGTTGAAACGATAAGGTGTTTAACAGAGTAAGTATATAGATAAGTGTAGTATTATAGGATGTGGCGTGCAACACTGACTAATGAATATTAATTGTTTAGAACATTGAAAAGATCTTTTATTTGCATACTCCAATGGAGGTGCTTGTGATCGGACTCAACATGTATCTCTCTCTCTCTTTGCAAGCCTTTAGAAAGTTAGACGTGGCCTGGAAAATCTAGAAGATAGGGACCTACCTGACATGTGTGGAGATAGAGGTTTAGTAGTTGCCTAGATGCCCTGAGCACACCCGCTCTCCTGATCTCAGAAGCTAAACAGGTTCGGCCCTGGTTAGCACTTGGATGGGAGACCACCAGGGAATACCAGGTGCTGTAGGCACCTGGAGTAGGAACTGGCAAGCCACCCCAGTAATTCTGCCAAGAAAACTCCATGGGCATGGGGTCACGAAGAGTCATAATGACACAACAACAAAAGGGACAGATGAATGTTTTATTTTTTCCATTTGTATAATAATAAACTATTTTTGTTTGATTTGAAAGACAAGTTTATGAGACTCATAGTGTGAGAAGCACACTATGACAATTTAATTTTAATATTAAAATAAAAATACTTAAAACGGTGGCAGCAAAAATATCCGTGCTTGCGACAGTTTATGCCTGCACGATTTTGAGTTACACAAGTATAGCTCTGCCATAGGATTTCGGCTGATATGTTTAATAGTAGACTGCACAGTTTAGCATTGGTTTGGTCTTCACTCACAAGGAAGTATATGCAGACACAATTGGATTTGGACTACTACTTATCACTGAATTTCTGTTCTTGCAGAAAAGCACCTTAAAAAGAAATGTCTCCAGTGGCACAATTGGAGGCTTTTAAGCACCTCTTTTTTAAAAGCACCTGCCCAGGGTGGGAAATTTTGGAAAGCAAACAACTAACAAGAGAGTTTTAAACTCCTAGTGGTCCTGATCTGCATTTTTAATTCCTCATGAATAAATACCAAAGTGATTCCATGTCCACACTGTACTTTTTACAAGCACCGCAGTTCCAGGCATCCGGACAAGGTCTTTCCCCATTTTCAGTTGCTAATGGCCAAGACTGAACCCCAAGTGTCTACAAGCCAAGCAGGTGTACTAGTGACGGCTATGAGAAAGACTATTTCGCTGTTCCATTCTACCCTGGATACCTCCTGTCCCAGCCTCATCTTTTAGCCTGCTGACCTTTGCAGAGTTCTTAGTGCTCCTTGTTTCTTCCCCTGGTAAAGCCATTGTCTTGGTTCTTCCATGTGTTGATTCAATCAGGAAATGCTGCGGCTGGTGACTAATGGGAGATTTAGAAAAAAAGAAATTTTTTTTTGATCCCGACTCCAAAGTCCAAGAGAAAACGGGCCAAGAGAAGTGCTGCACAAGACAGGGAGGTTAGAATGTGCATTCCTGCATATTTTTTGTTAAATGTATATCATGCTTGGCAACTGCTGTATTCAGCCTCTGTCCTGGCAGACAAAGAGGGGGGATCGACGTCATCAGACTGGAAAGACTGTTGGAGCGAAGGAGTTCCGTACGGTCCGCGACAATCAGGCCAGGGGTCAGGCACAGCCTGAAAGAAGAATGGGAAAGCATTTTTCCATGTGGCATCTCTGACCTGAGGCATGACAGAGAGCTCTTTCTTGCCTCTGGCACTCACTGCCGTCTCACCAGTCCAGGGCACAGCCAGAGGGCCAGTAGTGGTGGCGGCGGCAGTGGGGGCGCGTGCGAAATCAGCTTGTCTTTGTGTCTCTTTGTTGATGCTGCAGGGAGGTGCCTCTCAACGCCTTGCACTCCATCTACCCACTAACTTCTCCAAGCACACTATGACAATTCTGTGGGAGTCCAGATCCAGTCGCCATGCAATTCAGACTCCCAAGCCGAAAGGTCACATACTTCAGGCAAATAGCTTTCTGAAGGGCACCTACAGATATGGAAAAGTCATCTTCACTTTTTGCCATGGGCTTCCAAGCTCAGCAATAAATTCACCCCAGACAAAAGCTGTAATGTGAATGGGTAAACCACTCGGAAGGTTCTGCCGTAAGCAGGTGGCATTGGTCCAAATCCAGGTCTAACATGGGCAAAAATGGTGAATGGGCATTGCTTCGTATGTGCCTATGTGATTCTTCTGGAAACCACCCAGGGAATTCTAAGGAAGGTTCTGGAGAAGAAGAGGAGGCCCAGTTCCTGTACAGTTTTGATGATATAGTAGATTTTGGATGAGTTTGCCAGCGGTCCACAAGCACTCTGCCTTCAAGGGGAATCCCCAGTTCATGGAAATAAACTGCCAAGCCGTGTCAAGATGAAGAAAATCTGGCTTTCAGAAGCAGAGTCCACACCTACCCTTAGGGAGGCCAACACTTCTTGTTCATCAAGCTGCCGCCCGGCAGGATTGGCCACAGTTGTACAAGCAATCAAAATCCACTAGCCAGGTGTAACAAGGCCACATTCTGGGGCTGGCAAAATGATATATAATCCCACTTCCACCTGAGGAGGCTGCTGGAGTGGTTACAAATAGGTCAGGGACCTAGAGCATCTTTCCTAGGAGGAATGGTTAAGACATTTAGGGGTATGCTTAGCTTAGAGAAACAATAAGGTGATGAGTGGAGGTGGGGAAAATGACAGAAATTTACAGAAATGTAAATTAAAGTGTGCCCTGTTCAGACATTTAACAGCATGTTAAGTCAAATCTGTGAGGAATGGAAGCACGCTGCAGGTGCCAGGGATTAGGGGAGCAGGGATTGGAAACACCCCTCAGACCAAAACAAAGGCCTTGGGTAAGGGGCTTGAATTTAAACATGCATTGCCTTCCTGTGGCTGGAGGAATATTACTGGCAAAACAGAGAGTGGCACACAGATACTATTCCCAGGCCTTTGAGGGGTGAGACAATCAAGCTATCAGAAAATATAGTTATTTTGGTTATTTTGGCACTCTCAAGATGTTCCATTTTTGACACTGAAATAATCACCAAGGGGAAAGAAACTGGATTCAGATGACACTTGCCTTCTGGCTAACCCTTACAGAAGAATCATTTCAGGGAGAGAAAATACAAATGCACACCCTCTGCGTATAATATCCTTTCCTCTCTTGCACTATATATCCTTTTGAGAATTCTTGATTAGTGATGTAAAAGTTCCAGCAATTTTGAAGCCATGAGGGAAGAACTTTGGAAAAATTTGCAGGAAAAAACAGGTTGTTTTTGCTTGCTTGTTTGCTTGTCTGTCTGTTTGTTTCTCAAAGTTTCTGGAACTTTTACATGTCTGTTTTTGAGAGGCCCTGATTTGTAATGGGTCTTGATAGTCTTGATGCATAACATGTATTGTGGAAAATAAGCTACTGTTTAGGACAGAAGATGGAGAGGCAGAATGGCTTCCTATAGGCAAAGGTGTCAGGAAGAGGTGCATTCTATCCCCTTATCTGTTCAAGCTGTACACAGAATATATCATACGGAAAGCCATGCTAAATTCAGATGAAGGGGGAGTGAAAATTCACGGAAGAAACATCAATAATTTAAGCTGTGTTGAGGACACCATATTAATGGCAGAAAGCAGTGATGGCATGAAATGACTTTTTAGGGAACTCATTTCAGACAGCCAGTCACAAAGGTAAAGCCTGCCTAGAAAGGTCTTTGCCTGCTTGTGGAAGGACTGCAATGTTGGTCTCCCATGGGAGGGAGTTCCAGAGTCTGGGAGAAGCATCAGAGAAGGCCCGGTTAACAGTCAGGCTGCAGCATTTTGGACCACTGAAGTTTCTGAACACTTTCCAAAGACAGCCCTGTTATTACTTGAACAGAAGGGCTATAGGGATGACTCTCATAAGTATGGTAGGAAGTGATGTGAATTATTCATTTATTGGCACCTATTCTTTTTGACTCACTGTTAAATCAATAACCTTACATAGCAATAGCGGGCGCTATGCAGCTGGGGGTAATCTGTCTTCCAGATGCCATGAATGCAACATGCTGACCAGGGTATTTTTCAGTGCTGCTTCAAGGCTAATCGGAATTTAAAAAAATCCAGCTGAGGAAATTGCAACAGCCTCCTTCTCAAGCATCCTCCCTTGTGTAAATTAATGTTCAATGGAAAAACAACCCCAGCCCCACCCAGCAAGTCCTAGACTTAATTTCTAGACGAAACACGATTCCTTTCTTACATTTCTTTCCCATCTTACAACTGAGGAAATAAAATGTTCATTCACCCAATTAAAAGGATACTGACAGGTTCACAATTTAAAATTCTGATACATGTTTTTTCTGTTTCAGTATCTATAACAAAAATAAAACGGGAAGACCAAAATCCTGTTTATTATGTCTGCCAAAGCAACTGATGCAGGGCCACAACAGGGAAGAGGGGTGCAAGTGGGGCATGTGTCAGGCTCCCAGGCACTGGGCTGTGTGTGTGTCTGTACTGTACTAAAATAACAAAATAATACTTGCACTTTGTACTACTCCATGTTTGTCATGGGTGACACAGACTCTAGTTATGAGCCTGCCTTTACTGATGAACTAGTGCCAGTTGAGAAGCCTGCCTGGCCACTTCCCATTGTACACCATTTGTGTGACTGGATTTTCTGTCTTCTTGCACAGATTCACTTCTGAAAGATGCACTGGCAACTGTAAATGCCAGGATTTTGGCCCAAGTTTTTGCAAGTTTCCAGTTATTACTGAGTTTTGCCAGTAATAAAATATCATTTATATAATTTACATAGCTTAAATTATTGATCTTTCTCCCACCAGCTTTCACTCCTCCTTCATCTGAATTTAATCTAACTTTCCATAGGATCTATCCTGCTGTCAGGCTCCAACAAGTGCCATCCTTCCTTGGGATCCATTTTTTTTTGGGCGGGGGGGGCGGCTTCAATATTACCAGGCAACAATCCTGTCTTATCTTTGATAGGTTTATTTGTTACAACAGGCATATTCTCTTTTTCTTTTTTTTAACAAAATTCAATGCTACTCCCTGGGGATTGCATGCATCTTTTACCATATTTTGAGAGCCAGGGTTGTGGGCTTCAGCCAAACAGTCAAAGGGCAACAACAGGTTCTCAGCGAGGGAAGTGGATGTTACATCAACACTTACATAAGGACTCATTGTAGAATGTCCATTCCATGTTGGGTTCCCAGACTTTCTCTCCCAGGCCTTTACAGACTCTGGGTGGAAACTCGGTCATCCCAGGATTGCTCCCGGGGGAAGTTAGGCACTGCTTATTTTCCTGGCAACTGGCTTCACAGGCAAATCTTTCCTTTTCCTTCTTTCTTTTCCCTCGGTCTCCCCACAGTATGAGGGAGTCACACTTTTGTTGAGCAACCTCTCTGGGTACTTTGAGGGTCACTCTCCTATCCATGGATCCACCCACAATTCCTACTCTGTTATTTCATCAGTCACTTCTACGACCGACCCAACTGTCTCCTGCTTTTCGCTTCTACCCTCTTCCTGGGTTTTCTAGCTCTTCTACATTTAAATCAACACTGCCCTTCATTCTGGCAGTTATTTATTTCATTTCTTCACCTGTAATAGCAGTCTTTTTCCTGAGAGGAGATGGCACACCCTCTCTTGTTCTCTCTCTCTCTCACCCCTGCATATTGTCTGACACCCACCTATGGGAAACCATTCTGTGTCTTAATATTCTGTCCTAACAGTAAGTTTTTGTTCAGAATATAGCACATACACAAGGACAACCAAATGTTATGGCATTTTTATTTCTTTTAGAACAATCCAAAGCTTTAAGATCAAAAGAGTTGAAGACTTTGGCATACTCTAAAGGACCAGATTTATTTTCCTTTGAGATTTTGGGGTGTGATTCAGCAGCCAACACACACTTACTAGAGGGCACGCACATGGTAAAAGAGAACCCCCATAAAGATCAGCCAGGCTCCCGTGAGCCACCAGTGACTCAACTTAGATGGTGGTGGAAGGAACATGTGTGAGGCCATCACACCAAGAGTTGGAGAACCAGGGTGGTACCAGGGAAGAATTATCCCACTGCCCTCAGTGTGGGCATGCCATCCCTCCCTTTGTTGAGTCCCACACCTCAGGGCAGAAAGCCAGGCAATATAGGTGAAGGACCTCTCTGTACCTTCCCCATCAGTGAAGATAACCAAGCTACAGTGTTGTCTCCATCATCTTCCTGGGGGCTAGCATGTAGCAGGCCCTCCTAGACCCTTCAAAAAAGCTCCACTGGGTGAGTCCTTGCAGATTCATACTTTTCTCATTCCACGTTCCAAGTACAGCGTATCTGTTGTGCAACATCTCACTTTCCTTTTGCTTCTGTGCACATAAGCAAGTACTGTAGTTGTTTCAGCTTTAACCCAATTGCTACATTAGTGATTGTACTATTTGTCCTTATTATTTGCTCTTCTGCATTAGCTGAGTGCTTTCAAACCTGAGGGTTGTGCCTTCTGGAAATCTCTTTTTTCATTTTGAATTGACTCTTTATAAAGATTTCAGGTTATAAAATATTCATTAGTGGTTTCCCACTGCTTTCTTCTGCATAATACTACCAAAAGATGGCTTGAGTGCCCAGCCATTGTCTGCAAAGGCTATTCTACCAGTGTCATACTGTCCGAGAGTTTCTCTGCTCCCATCTCCACTAGAACTGTTCATTGTCGTCTGCTATGACCATCAAGTTGTAAAGAAAATGGACACATCCTAGTCTGGTACCTCAGCTTTACCATTTTGCCTTGTATGACCTGCTAAGCCCAGACTCACAATAGATTCTAGCCTCCTGATGGCATTACTCTAATATTCCTTGACACATTGAACCCCCCCCCACTACATTAAGATGTGCATCCAATAGGCAGTTGAGTACAGTGGTACCTTGTATAAAGGAATTAATTCGTTGCAAATAAAATTATGTTAAGCCAATTTTCCTTTATACAAATTTCCCATAGGAATGCATTAAAAAATGAGTAATCCGATTTTTGTGTTGTACGGATTTGCCCCATTGGCAATTATGTTAAGCAAATTTTCCCTATCTCCGGAATTTTTTTATGTTATACAAATTTTATGTTATACAGAACCGTTTGTTATACAAGGGTCCACTGTATTGTAAACAAATGTGTATGAGTGACAGTGCTTGTCCCCTCTCCCTGCAGACCCCAATGCCTGTACATACATGGTATTAGAAAGAAAACAAGGATTTTCCGATTACCACTGTGGTATATTAAACATTTTAAACTAAACTAAAAATTGCCAGTGCCAAGGCATGCCAGTGCCCGCCAGCAGCTTCCCCGCAGATGCTATGCTATGCAGGAGTGGTAGCAACTTTCTAGCAAGTTCATTTAGTCTCTCTTTTAACTTATTTTATTAATTTTTAAAACAATACAATACATAATACATACATACAAAATCATAATTATTGATGCCAATTTTTCCATCACGCCTCCCCCCTCTATCTCCAGGTACCGGAGGCACCACAGATCAGAATCGGCAGCACATCAAACAAGTTTGCCGCTAGTTTTACAGACTGCTAGGAGGCAGGCAACCGAACAGAACAGTCGTTCTTGGACTGATAAAGGAATAACAGAAACGAGGGCGTAGCTCCTGCAGACGCACCAGGGCGAGGCGGCGCGCCCGCCCTTGACCCAAAGAGGAGAGGTTGTGGGAAGAGGGCGAGAGCCTCCCTCTTCCCAACAAGGGGTTAGGCTTCGGGTTCCCTACTACGCATGCGCTGGCCGAGGGAACCCGAACGGGCGAACCGCGACACGGTCGACGCCGTTGCTCTGTCCGCATGCGCAGTCTTACCAAAGCAGACAAAATGGCGGCCCCCGTGGACCTTGAGCTGAAAAAGGTACTCCTGGGTGGCGGCAGAAGGGAGTGAGAACGCCCACCAAACGCGGGCCGGGTGCTGGTGGCGGCGGGTTTGGTACTCCCCGGGGGGCCTACTTTTAGGAACGAAACCGGTGGACGTTACTGAAGGCCATGCTTGGAGGGGGGGGTCTCGACGTGCTCGGGGTCGCTTGGGAATGTCAGAATTCTGTGCTGTTGAGAGCAAAGTAGCGGCTTTTAATCGCACCGCCTCGAGGTAGTTGGAACACGGCTTGGAGCTCTTGTTAAATGGTCCTGTCTCTCATCAGCATCCCATTTTCCGAGCTGGCGAATCAGATGCCTCCGCAGGGAGGTGGTGGCAAGCGCATCTTGAGCCCAACAGCCTTTTGGGCCGGATCACGGCCCCAACATTTGGCCATCGGGACACACCGGCTGCGATCCGTCTTAAAAATGTCGTAACGAGGAGGGAGTGATTGGGGTAGTGGTTTGGCTTGAATAATAAGGTCCATAGCTTGCTTGTGCTGTTGGGTTTGACATTGCCTCTATAAAGCCAGGTAGATGCTGTGGCCGAGAATGTCCGTGTCTGGTATCAGCTGGTGTATCAAGACTGAGTACGGTAAATTAGTGGCACACAAGAGTGTCATTTATTAAAGCACAGAATGATTATAGATATGTAAACATGCAATGAACCTTATGTACTAACAGGAGCTGCTCTGATCGAGTAGGCAGTGACCACAATTTCTATTATGTACTGTCTTTATTTATTTCTCTCTTCCCCTCCCTCCCTTCCCACCACCCATCTGGTCGAGGATCACTGTGGGGCTTACATCACTCATGAAACAATAAATGACAACCTAAACAAACATAATAAAAAAGACATAGTTAATATAAAATAAATATATAACACAGTGTCAAAACATCACAAAAGAAAAAAATAAACCATCATAACATAAACATGACAACAGTACAACAATATTAGAGTAAAATTAGGAAAGTGGGTAGTTTGGCTGATTCATAGCTTAGAATGCAAGTTGGTCAGGAAAAGCTTGCTGGAAAAAAGCCATGTTTTAAATAATATTTTAAAGGAATCCAAGGAAGGGTCAAGCTGGATCTCAGGTGGCAAATAATTCCATAAATTTGGGGTGACTACCAAGAAGGCATGGGATCTGGTCTCCTTTAATGTTTCCCTCAGAGTTTGGGATGAATGTGTACTATGGGCAGTATTTGATGGAAAAAGAGTTCTGTCAAGTAATTAGGTCCTAAAACATTTAGGGCTTTATATGTGAGAGTCATAACCTTGAACCTGGTGCAGAAGCGCACAGGCAGCCAGTGCAAAGCAACCAGGGCTGCATTCTGAACTTGTTGAAGCTTCTGCAGCAGCCACAACGTAGCCCCAGATAGAGGCAATTACGGTAGTTGATTCTTGAGACTACTAATGCATGGACCAAGGTGATGGGAACCCTAGTATCCAGGAAGGTATTCAGCTGAGTGATATGCCTAAAATGAAAACAGACACCACCTGGGGTTCCACAGAAAGTGTCTGGTCTAGGACAACATCCAGGTTGTTAACCTCATCCCCTGCAGAGGCACCCCCTTCCCTGAAGGAGAGCATATTCCCAATCCACAGACCTCTGGGGCCATCTCCGTCTTGCCTAGGTTCAACTTCAGTCTGTTTTCCGACATCCACCTCAGCACAGCCTCAAGGCAGCACTCAAGGTACAGGACAGCATCATCTGGAGAAGGATGGAGAGAGACATAGAGCTGCCTGCCATCAGCATATGGATGACATGAAGCTCCAAATCCCCAAATGACAAGAGTTCTAGCAACTCTGTTTGCTTTAACTTCCCACATCTCTGTCTTTACACTATACTGTACCAAACAATACAAACAAAAAGGTAGAAGTATTCCTTTGTTTCTCCCTTCCACTGTAATTCATATAGTTTAGCTCATATCACATGTTCAGAATAATATTGTCCTAAAAATTCTTGGAGATCGTTTGGGCAAAGAAGAAATTTACGTGCACTGCCCGTGAGCTTGTTGGGTTCCATACAGAAGTCAAGTCCTTATTATTTCCTGTTCCTTCAGCAGGTCCCATGGTAGAGAGAGGCTTCTGGTGCAGGTTTAAGGTTAAGCCTGAAAGAGGATTGCCATCATGCCATGGAAGTTAATTGGACTTTATTAAGCTTCTCTGAATCTTTTGAGAGCTTACTGTCATGTCTACAGAAATCTTTAAAGATCTTTATGAATAACTAGCAATGCACTCTGAAACTTAAGAGAATGTTTTTCATGATTGGCCCTGATATGGGAAACCAACTTCCAGATCACTTGTAACTGTGGTAGCCTTTTAGGCTGTGTTGAGGAAAAAGAAGAGAGCAACAGCTATGCCATTCAGAACAGAGTGAGTATAGGGCCAATGCTTATCCTTTGAAAGTTTCTAAAAGCTACCTCTGCATATATTTTAACTAATGTAACTCATTTGAAGTTGCTACATAGCTATTATTTTTAAGCTAACCAGATCTTTATAATTTTGACCTGTTATTAGGGCTGGAAGAAGTTGGGAGGAATTGAGGACAGTCTTTAAAAATCACTTGTGAGCCATGTCAAGCGACTTTTCTTAAACACTAAGGTGTCACAAAGAATGATGGCCACATTTATGAGCCCTGTTCAGCCATTACTTGTACAAAAAGAATCAGCATGCAGTGTGAGAACACTTAGGTCCTCTTCTCTCTGTCCTCACTTCATTGCAAGAGATGTACATACATACGTTACTGCTTGCATATAGGCTTTCCAAGTGAACAGGCTTTTGAGCAGGAACCTCTCTTTTATAGGCATCTCTCCTTCCTATGATTACAACAACAGAAAAGGGAAGGGCTAGGCTAGTGTTGGCGAACCTATGGCATGGGTGCCAGAGGTGGCACTCGGAGCCCTTTCTGTGGGCATCCGATATCACCCCTCTACAGCTACCTGTATTCAAGTTAAATTGCTGTATTGGCACTTTGAGAAAAAATAGTGGGTTTTGAATCACAGTTTGGGCATTCAGTCTCTAAAAGGTTTGCCATCACTGCTCTGGGCACTCTCCTCTTCATAGAGGGATTCTATTCACATAAGTGAGCCTTGCATAGGGTAAAATGTAGTAGACATACATGTGCTGTGAAGGCTGTGTGCAGTCAATACAAATCCCATAACATTGAGATTGAGTTCATAAGAGGATTGTAGCAGTGGTTCAACTTCAAACCATATAAAGACATGGAGCTATTTTACACTCTGTCAGATGGTTGGTCCATCTGTTATCTTCTTAGACTTGCTACAGATTTTCACAATTCCAAGCAGATATGTTGTTCAGTCCTTGTTTCCTGAGATCTTGTTAACTGAAGATTTAGTCTAAATTGTCCAGCATTCAAAGCACTTCTCCATCGTGGTTTATAACAATGACTAATATGGTTGACATATTGTATACAATTAGATACCATATATTAAGTATTTTTGTTATTACCACTAATGTGTGCTCCCTTCTGAGTGAAGTTTGAATGTTCTGACTATTTGGTAATTACAGTTGTCTGAAATATAATTCCAAACACTTCTGTTATTCTTCCAATATCCTGTCATCTTCTAGTCTGACTGAGAAACCTTCTCAGTGCTATGCTGTAGTGAAAAGAACATCCCTCTTTTCTCTGACAACTGTGGAGTTTTTTATTTTTATTTCTGGTAATCTTGCCCAACTATGAAAAATCCTTTTTTAGACTCTGGTATATTATTATTGCATTTCCTTTGTTTGATTACACTAATTTTTGAAGTCAGATAAATATTTCCAGAAGCTGTGCTTATACAGTGCCATAATTCCTTTGTGTTTTGGTAATAAGCTCAAATATTCACTGAGATAAAGCTGCATATCTGAGTTCACTCTGTACACTGAACTAATGCAGCTGCAATATTTTTAATCACTACAATTTCTCCTAAATTCTTCAGCCAATATTCTTTTTCAAGCATATTGAAGGAATTTTGTCTCTTCTCTAGGTTCTGTATTTCTGGTCATTGTTCAAACCTCCAGTTTGGCTTCCCTAATTTTCACTCAGACACTCTTACATGTTTTTGTTAAAGCTATCTTTTTTCTGTTTTCATTTTTACTCTGTTATCTCTGGCGGATAATAGTATATACAGTAGTACTGTATAATTCCTTCCAAATGAAATTATGTTAAGCAAATTTTCCTTTATACAAATTTCCCATAGGAATGCATTGAAAATGGAGTAATCTCATTTTATGTTGTACGGATTTGCCCCATAGGCGATTATGTTAAGCAAATTTCCCCTATCTCTGGAACTTTTTATGTTGTACAGATGTTATGTTATAACAACTGTTTGTTATACAAGGGTCCACTGTATATAATAGTATCTGGTGGAGTGTATCACCCAAAGGTCAGCTTTGGCCCAGCCCACCAGAGCATCGCAGGCCCTCTCGCTGCTGGTCTCCACCCCTCGAGAGGCCCATAAGCCTTTGCCATGAAGCTGGGACTTCTCAGTGCCTGCCTCAACTCTATGGAACCATCTTCCTAGCAAGATAAGGATTGCGGAGCCCCTCCAGGTTTTTAAGAAACAACTGAAAACCTGGTTATTTTAAGCTGCTTTTGGCAATTGCTGAGGCTGTTTGTTAGTTTATTTGCTGTCCAATCTGTCTGTTCACTGCCGTTTTGCATTTGCCGGTTTATTTGCATTTTAATTTTATTTATTTATTTATTTATTACTTTTGGTATATTCTATTGCTTATTTATTTTTCTATGTTGTTCACCACCCAGAGTTCCCTTGGCATAGTCGGGCAGTTTACAAATGCAAATAATAAATAATAAATAAATATCTTTTTCCAGTTGTTTGCATTTCTGCTTTTGACATTATTGCCACATCAACTAATACCCAGCTATTTGAGTATGTAGTCTTATGATGTTTTCATAATTTTTTCCATAATATAAAATCAGATCATTCAGTTATTTAATTCTATGCTTTTTAAAATTTGAAATGAGCAACAGTGACATTGGAATGGTGTTCTGAATTTAGATCTGCTCCAGGATAAAGTTTCACTGATTTATTAGAGATTATTTATTATTTATTTATTTATTAACAAGATTTTTTAGCCGCCCCACTACCAAAAGGTCTCTGGGCAGCAGATTAGCTAGGATGTGTTCCATTGATTCTGTACAGTGCTGTTGTTATGTGGGCCCTAACAGATGTGGAACCATCTCCCCAGTGAGCTGTGCCTTGCAGAGTCCCTGCCTGCTTTTAAGAAGGCATTGAAAACCCACCTCTTTAGGGAGGCGTTTGGCGACCTTTCTATTCAGGGTTTTTTTTTTTTCCTATCTGCGCCACCCCCGCTGGAGGGTCCTGCCTCCTCTCAGTTTTTTTAATTGTAATTACTGTTGGTTTTATTTTATTGCTCTGTTTTCTAAGCCACCCAGAGTTCCGATCCAGAAGATGGGCGGGGTATAAATGTAATAAATAAATAAATAAATAAATAAATAAATAAATATTAATAGTGTCTTCTTGACGGTAGTTTTGAATGCAATGATGACAAGGAGTTCTTTATAAAACTGTACAGTATTTGTTTTCTGTATCCATTTCATTTTTTTCTGTATTTCCAACAAAATCTCTTGATGACTTATTTCCTCATTTGTGTGCAGAAATAACTATTTGAGAAACTGAATTTTTCCTGTTTTATAACAGGAAAAGTTCTTTGTGAAAATTTCTGTACTTTATGCTTTTCAGCAGTTTGGGCAGTACTGATATTTGTCCTGATTTCTTTTTGTATTGGATAACCATTAGCTGGTCAGTGTATGTATGGACTGTTTGGAATGGCTGCATTAGATCTTATCTTAGGATAATTGTATCAATGTGATTGTGCTGTATATTGTTACTGTCTGAATACTAAAACCAGAAACAAAGATAAAAGTATTGTGCCACTTTTGAGACTCAAATTTATTTCAGTACAGTATGTGTTTTCGTGGATGACAATTCACTTTTTAGACACAGCTTTTGTTGTTCAGTTGTTCAGTCATGTCTGACTCTTCGTGACCCCATGGACCAGAGCACGGCAGGCCCTTCTGTTTCCACTGTCTCCCTGATATTGGTCAAATCCATGTTGGTTGCATCGATAACACCATCCAACCATCTCATTCTCTGCCGTCCCCTTTTCCTTTTGCCTTCAATCTTTCCTAAATGTACTTTGTGACAATAGGTCTGTCTGCTAACAGGCTACTCACATGGTCATGGAAAATACTATTATTACATATTGCTATGGTTACTACAGTAACATTAATATTGTTTGTTTAATTCTTTCTTACATATCCAGCCCATCTTCCCCCAGTAAGTTCAAGGCAGCTTAGTTTATTATTAGACTAAGCATGTACTTTGTGACCTCAGCCGTCCAGGTGAGGTTATCTGGGAGTTGAGTCATGGCAACTGGACTTCATGGATGAGCAGCGAAACATTTTGATCCCACAATAAAAGAAGTCCAGTTATCATGACTCAACTTTCAGATACTTTGTGAGAAGTGTGTGTTAAGCATTGAGATTGTGCACTGTTGTCTCATGAAGCTTAGACTCAGCATACCTGAAACAGTTTATCTGCTACTGCACAGTAATTAAATGGTGTTAAGCTCCCTCCCTCTCTACAGTTGCTGTGTAGGGCAAACTTTCTCTACTTGTTGAATGAAGGGAGGTGGTTTAGAGAACACTTGGCTAGCCAGGCATATATCACTGAATGAGTCAGGTCAACTGTTGCACTGGTGGGGAGTAGCAAAACTAGGGAGGGGTTGAAGTAAGTGCCATAAATGTCCGTTGCTTAGGTAGATATTGGAATATTGTTTTTATTTGTTTTTATTTAAAAGGTTGGAATGGTTCCTATTGACACAATAGGCTATGAGTATCCTTCATATCAGGGCTGGGTAGAAGAAAGTTACAAAGGGGAGTTTGGAAGGTTGTTAGATTAGCGACAGGTTTCTGACTTCCCTTTGTTTAACGGGGATAGCAACTTAAAAAGTTTCCCCTATCTCTGCATTAGGTGAAGGGGAAAAGGTTGGTAAGGAGGAGAATAAGTTTCCAGACTTGTTCTTGGTATAGGTCCAAGTCTGAGCTCAGAGACATCATGTTCTTTAATTAGTAGTGTATGTCCACCCACATAAGGCACTACTTTGGACCTAGCTCTGGTGAGATCTTGGGGTCCTTGTAAATGTGCTAGGTAGATTCTGCAAGTGTCTCCCTGTCCCTGCATTAGAGGAATAACAGGTGCTGATTTTCTTTGTCCTTATTGGTATAGATGAGATGCTATTATAGATTTAAAATTAGCACAATAAATCCTGAATGGTGTTAAGGTACATTATGACACACTAATCTTAAAACTAAGCAGATCTTGTCCTTTGTGATGTGTGAGTGGAAGAATACTTGGGAGCTGTATGTAAGTCATTCTGAGGTCTTCCAAAGCAGAGCAAGGTAGAAGGTTATTAAACCAATATCCTGCTTCCTGACTTGTGTGGACCACCAAGAATTAAAGAAGTAAATTTATCCTGAAGGAGGGTGGTAGAGACATTAGGACAGTGATGGCGAACCTTTTAGAGACAAGTGCCCAAACTGCGATTCAAAACCCACTAATTTTTCATAAAGTGCCAATGCATCAATTTACTGTAACCTGAATACAGGTTGCTGTGAAAGGGCAATGTCAGGTGCCCACAGAAAGGGCTCCAAGTGCCATCTTTGGCACCCGTGCCATAAGTTCACCAACACTGCATTAGGGAAATCGAGGCTTTAAAAAGAGATGGGGCAATAAAATATATGTAATACTTATTTTTAAAAAAGTCTAGATTTATATGAAAACTATAGCAAAATAAAAGATCAATTTATAACTTAATTAGAATAAAAAGGTACATTTGTATTATTTTGGGTATTTATGAATTTTACTAATATGAACGCCTTTTTGTGCAAGCAAGATTATGTATATGCCCAGTGGTAAGAAAGTGTTATAAAATGTGGTGGCTTATCTAAGATTATGTACTATATCTCAGTTTTGTTGTCTAGAAAGGGGGGAGAAAATGAAAGCAACACCCACAAAATAAAGTGTGCTTGGAAGGAAATCAATTTTGCTTTTATTGTGTCTCCGTCAAACCAAAATGAAGTTTGCAAGCACTTGTCTGCAAGCAATGAAAAGCTCCCATCGCCTTATGTTCCTTTCATGAAGATGACATCAAGCACTAGATCAGGTGTTCGTATGCTTCTACAACCTGCACAGGAATTCTCATTAATTCATACTACACACTTCCTAGCATTTTGAATGAGTAAAAACTTTTCTTGAAAACTAGTTTATATATGTAACAGCCGGGATGTAGGTAGCAACTAGGATATCTATAAGGGGGCCAGGGCCAGGGTTTTCCCAGAAGCCAAGAACATGGTCAGCTAGTCTGAGTCAAGAGTCAGGGAGGATCTCAGCCGGTCCAAGGTCAAGAGTCACACACAAACACGGTCCGACAGGGAGGGGGATGCCAAACAAGCAGACTTAGAGGGTAGTAGAGTTCCAGGAAGGATCAAGGTAATAGGGCCAAAGCTTCAAGAGTCCAAGACATCGCGTTGCTGAGGCAAGGAACAGGAAGTGCTGGCTGCTAGCTTCATGCTAGTAGCAAAGCCCAACAGCTGCACTCCCTGATGGCCTCTGCCTGAGTGGGACTTGATTCTGCAAAGAGGCAGAGTCAAGCAGCCCCAATCCTGACAATGTATTCCAAATATGCAATTCTTTCATCAGAATTGTTCTTCCATGTTCTTCCAAGTGCCATTACAAAAATGTGAATAGAAAAAAGTTCTTGGAGGGAAAATAAAAAGAAAACAGTGTTCCCACCCACCTCTATTGAGTTTTTTTGTTCCCCCCTCCCCCCGGACCTTTGTGTCTCTGTTAAGGATTAATATTAAAAGGTTTGGCAGTGGTAAAAAGTACTGGTAGCCAACTCAGTTTCTACATCATGATCTCTCCTCAACTTGGCTCCATTCCTTTTCCTTCTTACAGGTGATCCAGAGATTGAAGGATGGGTGATGTGTGGCCTTGTTTGAGGGGATAGGAATGGAGGCAAGGTAGACCTCCATGACAGACTGTGAGGCTCACCATAACTGGAGAGGGCAGTACACTGTGCTGCTGCATGATAAGCTTGTCTAGCAACTTCTACTTAAAAAGTAACCTGGCCTGCTACCTTAGCAAAGTGATAGGCCAGGATACCATGAGTATGGCAGAAGCTTTGAATTGTGAACACAGAAACAGTATTTATTCCACTTTAATAAGCCAGACTGTTTTTTGAGGAATTGAATGTAGATGGCTTTCCTTCAGAAGAGGATTGAGAATAATGAGCTCAAGATCCCTGTGCTTGCTGTGACATGAATAATGTTTAAAGGTGTAGTTAAATCAGTCACTGTCTGATAATTCACTAATTTATGTTTATCTTGTTTTCCCTATTAGGCATTTACTGAACTTCAAGCTAAGGTCATTGATACTCAGCAAAAGGCGAAACTGGCAGATTTACAGATAGAGCAGCTTAACAGGACGAAAAAGCATGCACATCTGACAGATACAGAGATTATGACTTTGGCTGACGAAACACGAATGTATGAAGGGGTAGGAAGAATGTAAGTAATTGTTCTTATCAGTTATCTAGGGTATGTTCAGGTTTGCCCCTGAGCATTCCTGTTACCTGCTAGGATTCAGAACCAACCCAGGTCTGGGAATAACACTATTTAATCTGACATTAATCCAAACCAATTGAGTCATAGCTGAATTTGAAGAATAACTAAATTGAGAAATTCATCCTTTGATTTTTTTTTTAGTTGTATGAATCCAGGCTTATCCAAATTACAATAAGTCTAATAATGATTTAGCTTCACCAGTTGCCTTATGGGATTCTTCCTTGTATTGTTCTGTGGGATTCTTTCTTGTACTCTTTTGTGGCAAAGATGCTTGTGTTTTAGTGCTGAACAGTCATAGCCAGATCTTGCTGAGTTTATTTATTTAAAGTATTTTTATCCCACTCTTCTAAAAAGAAACCAAGGCAGCTTGCGTCATCTGAACCCCCCCCAAACAACTTTCAAAAGCTTAAAAACAGTATGTATACAAATATTTTGAAAATAATTAAATAAGTACTGTTTTAAAAATGGCAAATAAAATAAATATTGTGTCAGTAGTTCTGCACAAAGCCATTAGCACAGGCCCACAGGTGTGTGACACCCCGCTCACCCACTGGACACCATGCATTCCCCCCCTCCCAGTGGTGTACCATTCTGAGCAGTCCGGCAACACCTCCACCAGCAGCTGTATTGTTATTACAGTAAGACCCCCATGTCCACTGATTCATTATCCACTAATTCAGTTATCCACGGTTGGCAGAAGAAAAATTAAATAAATAATTCAGCAGCCGCAAAGCAAGCTACTTTCACAAACAGCAGCTGTAAAGCAAGCTACTGTTGTAAAACAGCAGCCGTAAAACAAGCTACTGTCCTAAAACAGAAGTTTTGGGGATTTTTAGTGTTCTCTCTTATCCACAGTTTTCATTATCCACGGGAAAGCCTGGAACCAATCCCCAGCAGATACCAGGATCCTACTGTAAATGTATTCCCGTTATTAGCTTAATTTTTTAAAATAATCTAGTTAACTTATTTTCTTAATTTTTTAAAAAAATCTTGTTTTTAATTATGCTTCAATTAATTATGCTTCCAGCTTGGTTTTTTGGTTGAAAATAAGTCTGCCCCACTTCTTCAGATAATATTTTGATGTTTCTTGAGAATTATATGCATGCTATATTGTTAATATGTTACATCCTAATGAAACATTGTGTTACCATGCTCTGACTCTTAACAGTGTGTACTGATTTTATAGAATTAATATATAGGAATAGATTTATTACAAATATTTTACATGTATAAAGATGTTGAAATATTTTAATTGGAAGTTACACAATGTATGTATTTCTTTTCTGTGGATCAGAATGAAGATGGCATCCTGCAGTCCATAACTGTAGATTAGAGTCTATATTCTTGGCTTGGAAAAGTAACAGTAGCCAACATTCTTAATATGGACAGAGTCATCTTGGATTGTACTGTATGCACCACCCTTTTCTTCCGAGGTGCAGCACTTTTTAAAAAATACCATATGTACTCGAGTTAAGCCGACCTGGGTATAAGCCGAGGACGTTTTCCCCGTTATACTCAAGTATACACAGTAACCGGCTGAGTTCTAAAAGGGCTGGAGATAGTAATTGGCAACATGTGCTGGGAGTGTGGAGGCAATTAGGGAGTTAATACCATAGAGTAAACTCCCTGATTGCCTCCACAGTCCCTGCACATTTGCCAATACTACGCCAGCCCTTTTAGAGCTTCATAACTAAGTCCCCTTACCCCTAAAACTTTCTAGATTTCAGGGAGTTCCCTAAAATCCCTTTCTGAAGGTACCCCTACTACTTTGGAGTCCCAAGGTAAGTAAATTTTGATTGCATATTTTTAAAAATAATTTTGAGTGCATATTTTTTAAAAACATGCACTCAAAATTACTTACTTTGAGGGCACCAAAGTAGCAGGGGTACCTTAAGAAAGTGATTTTAGGGAACCGAATTTTGGAAGCATTTGGAGGTTAGGGGGATGAGTTAGGAAGCTCCAAAGGGAGTGCCCCTTGGAAAAAAACCCTCTAATTGGAATCATATGGGAAGCGGCAGCAGCCTTATTTCCCACCTGATCAGCTTTCTGAAGGTACCCCTGCTACTTTGGAGTCCCAAGGTAAGTAAATTTTGATTGCATTTTTTTTTAAAAAATGTACTCAAAAATTACTTACGTTGGGGGCACCAAAGTAGCAATAAGTAGCATTGTAGTAAATTGGAATCTAAGCACTCCTGATTATGTGTCATGAGGACTGTATTATGGAGGATGTGCACTATTGGTAGCTATTATCTACAGTCCTTTAAACCTAGAAGAAGAATGGTGGTGGTGGTGGCGGTGGCAGCAGCTGCTGCAGATAGAATGGAGTGCAGGACAACTGCTTGATGAGAAATGAGGTTGAGACCAACACTTATGCCTCGATTAGTGATTAAAAACATCTTCCTAGGTTATTAAATGCTTGGATGTATAATTACTAGTAATCTTATCAGGCAAAACCAAAAGAAGGATATTGTTGCTGCTGCTGCTGCTGCTACTACTACTACTACTACTACTACTACTACTACTACTACTACTAATAATAATAATAATAATAATAATAATAATAATAGTTTTTGTAAACATTGCCAAAAGAGAAAGAAAACAGAACATAAAACAAGAGCAGAAAGTAGGGAAAGGGGGTGTTGTGCTTGTGCTGTAAAGACCATCTGTGAGCAGTAACATGATTAAAGGGACAGCAAAGGAACAATGTATATTAGTATAGAGAATATTTATAGTTTTACCTTTGAATACTGTACTCAAAGATGGGTCTGGTAGCTGTGAAGGAACAGAACAACAGAGAACAGCATAAGTATTATATTAGCAATTTATTTAGACTTGTATTAGTTTTTTCCCTTGGGTTGTGCCTAATAGGCTTGCACAGGCAAACACGTCTTCCTCTTCTAAATCTACTGTTAATATTGCATCCTTTCTTGGGAGTCAAGAGTGCATTGGCTGTTTGGTTTCTTTTCTTTTTAAAAAGGCTTCTGTTATCATTATAAAGGCTGTTTTGCTGTTATTGAGGGTTAATGTATCTGTGTTAGGCTAGAACTCTCCCTCCATATTTATAACCTGGAAAGTCAGAAATGTGGTGCAGGTGGAGAATTCCAGTGTGAAGTTTGATCAGAAGAGCAGTGTTTCAGAGTCTGGGAGAATGTTGTTGTGTCTCAAAATTGGATCTCCTGTCCCTGCTTTTAACCTGTTGGTGGACCAGGAGTATGCCATAGGCGTGTTTGGCAATTTTTCTGACTTATGTGTGCTGATTTTGATGAGGTCTGTGTGGCAAAATTTGAATATTTATGGATGTCTAGTACACCCCCCCCCAGCACCAAATGAATGCCCCTGCAACTGTGCAGGCTGCGAGGCTGGACTTGAGCGCCTGAACAATGTAGAGACAGTCTCATTGTGGGCTTTTTAGAAAGCCAAGATTGATTAAAGAGAGGAAGTTTTCCATTCCAGTTTTGACATCTCAAGATGAGAAGTGCCATGACCGTTTATAAAATCTGGACAGTCCATACAGTATTTCTTGTATGCTGAAAAATTCTTTTCTGCATGTCCAAATAGTGTAGAAGGAAGCCCTGCAAGTCTCCTAACAGAGCATTCTGCCTCTTAAACTTTCATCATAGTTCCAAAGAAAAACACTGATGTCACTTCACAAATAGCTGAAGCCGCAAAACTAGACATTAGTGTGTATGAGCGTATCAGGCTACATAACAAGTCTTTCAAAAGAATATGAACTAGCAGAATTAAAATGTACTGGCACAATGCCAAGATCCTGGACTGCCTTTTGAGCAGCATGTACAAGTTCATCCCACCCTGCTATGCACTGCTGGCTTTCCTTTTATGAAATCTGAAATAAATGTTGGGGGAGAAAGCAGTACTATTTCTGGTCAGGCTTCCTAAGTTAAGGATGGAAAAGTGACCTGAAAATCTCCATGTTGCATGTAGTTATGTATATTTATTTTATGTTTTTTTATATTATTTATTTATTTATTTTTACAACTTATATGCCGCCCACTACCCAAAGGTCTCCCACTACCCAATCAAAGAATTAAAACAGTTAAAAACATCAAACAACAATAAATAATTAAAACAATAATTAAAATAATAAAAACCTTTTAGTGTTGTTAGCTGCCGAAAGGCTGTATGTACAGATGGGTGGGAAATGATAGATAGATAGATAGATAGATAGATAGATA
>JAHTLZ010000204.1:97667555-97679897 GCA_023846285.1 Phrynocephalus versicolor | reverse complement strand
GATAGATAGATAGATAGATAGATAGATAGATATTGCTCTTGCTTTTGCAGTACTGTACAGTATTTTTATTTCAGCTATTCTTGCTACTACTGTTCCTTTATACAGATATAGTTTGGTATGCAATAAAGATGATTGATTTCAGAGGGACTTACTTCAGTGCACCACATGTTTCTCACTGAGCCTATATTTATGTAAACATGTATAAGAGTGTGGTATCAAGTGCCCCCCCCCAAATCCCAAAAAATGTGTTGCTTACAGCTGCAGCTTATTTTGGGATTTGTGGGGAGATGTTTTGATGTTCCCAAACCAAGTCATGCTAGGCTAAATGAAACGATAATTGCTATAGGATGCCTTTTTAAGTGTCAGCACCAGGGAACATTTGTATGCTATCTGGCCACTGTCCCACGGGTAATGATTTTTGAAACCCCCAACAAATCTTAAGGCAATGTTTCAATTTGTGGTTCATTTTGAAATGTGGCTACAACCCCCCCCCCGCTAATTGATAACATAAATGTTAGTTCTGCTGCTGTATCCCTTAAATGTTTGTCCCAGCATTGTTGTTAACAGAGGGGGTATTTAGGGAAAAAATAGCACATTCTTCTCTCTGTTTCAGTCTTTTTAACTGTGATATCTAGAGATGGACATTTTGTGCTTTGAACAGCTTTGTACGGAGCACAGTGCTACAGGTGGTGTTGAGTTCCTTCTCTCCCCCTCACCTGCCAGGCCCGCAGGAGTCTCCCTGCACAGCCAATGATGATACTGTGCACAGATGGATTATATGCTGAGAGATGAAATGCAAAGTTCTGTCGAGTTCCTGGAAGTAATACAGGAGATAACAGTGAACTAGTATATATATCTAGTCAAAATATTGGTGTGTGTGTGTGTGTGGGGGGGAGAAGCAGACAATCCCCTGATTTTTCTTCTTTACATGCCTATAGGGTCAAAGTTAGTCTTTGGAAGCTCACTGATACTGTAGGAAAGTTAGGCCATATCTAAAGCTGTAAACATACAGTATATGCACATAACTGGGAATTAACCCACTGAACTCAATACGGCTTCTCTTGGAGTAGACCTGTGTTAGATTACAGTGAAAAGTCTGTTAGTTATACGACTGATTTTGGCTAAATTGTAAGGGTTCAGATGCTTGATATTGGCTAGATTTCAAGGATGGGGAAGATAGGTGTCTCCAGATAGCTGTGCTCTACAGTTTCTTTCATTCCTCTCCATTGGCTGTGCTGGCTTGTGGAATGATGGGAGTTGTCATACAGCAACACTTGAGGCCCACACTTTCCCCGGAAGGGAAATAATTAATTTTCATTTTTAAGACTAAGGCACATAAAACATTGCCACTTTTTTTCAGAAGCCTTATTCTTAGTAGGGAAAGCAATGAACAAGAAATAAATTGTGTATTTTCAAAGACCTGGGTTTTGCATTAGCAATGGTATATATACAGGGCAAAATCCCTGTTATGCCTGCATTTATGTGCTGGGTGATAGGCTTGGCAATAAGGAACTGTGCAATTTGATTTCTCGGTGGGTTGTGCAGTTCCCATTGTGACCATTGTGCAGTGCACCTGGGGATGTGTTTCATGGAGAGCTCTTCCTTCTAAGCAGTATTGTTGCTCCTGCAAGTTATGTGCATGTATGTAAAGTGAGAGAATGTTGCCTGTTGCCTAATGCCTGAAGACCTCCCTGATTTGTAGTATAGGGACAATAATGGATGACAGCCGGCCCGGTAATTACACTTTTGTTCAACTGAGATCAAGGGGAATTAAGGTAATAATGCTTAACTTTATTGAGTTCAGTGGGACTAGGATGTAATGGTTAGAATGCCAGACAAAAAACCAGAAAACTTGAGTTGCATGTTCGCCCATGGAAAAATTTGGGGCTGGGCGGCAATGCAATGAACATGTGCTTTGAAACCTCATTTAGGGTCATGGTAGGTCAGCAGCAACTTTGTGTTCATAAACACACACATGCACACACGCACACACACACACACACACACAGAGGGAGGGAGGCAGGCATGTAATATTCATTTTATTTTTAATTATATGAACTGCTTCGGGGAGTTTTTATGGCTTATCAATGTGTTAAAACATATGTTGTAGCTAAGAGATCTGAAAAAGATCTCCCATTATAGTGGATCTGCCCAGGAATCATGTGGATCTGCATGTCCCAATTAGCCTGGTAGTAGCACAGTAACATTTACTTCTGAACTGCTAAAGGCACATGCAAAAAAATCTCTTCTGACATTCTCGGGTACAAAAGAATGTTGGGAGGAAGGGAAGGGAATTTGCCTCATATGTCTGATAAACATTATACAACAGCAGCATGTGATTTCATTCTTAAAAGCCTGGTGATTATGAACAGTAGAGCTGCTTATTAATAATATATTATCCTTGAAAAACTAATCCTTGCCTATCTTTATCAGTGCATGCTATCTCAAGTTGTATTTCAGAGATGTTCCATCATTTGAAAGGGGGTGAATTATGGACAATGGTATAAATCTACCATCCAGTTAAGTGTCTAGCAATGTAAAAATCCTCATTTGGAAGCTGTGTGGTTATTTCTGTTTGCGTAAGTAATATAATATGCTAGAGCTGTAGACTGACTCTGTATTCCTTGAGCCAGCTAACACAAATGTTAGTTATGGTAAGACAGATGCTGTTCACTGTCTTTAGAGCAGGCGGGCCTGTTTTCCTTTCTTTTCTTTTTAAACAAATAATTTAGCAGGTGACATGTTCTCCACTGCTATAGCTTCATGCTAGGAAAGATGCCAAGCAGCAAATTTCAATGGGCCTGGCAGGCAGTGACTGGAAACAGGAGCAGAGCCCATTCCCCCCCCCCCCCAAAAAGGCAGCTCAAACAATGTGAAGAATGTTGCATTTATTTATTTATTTATTTAAGGGCATTTTTACCCCACCTTTCTCCTTGAAAAGAACCCAAGGTGGCTTACAGTAATGAGGGATAATTTACAGTCCAGTACAATTAAACCATATTCAAATATTGAGAACTACAGCATCCTATAGCATCAAAATACATTACATTAAAGCTCACATTTTCAGAAAATTGGCCTAGGAGTAATTTTTTTAATCAACAGTAGAGTTGGAAGGTACTTTTTATGTCAGTCTGAGTCTATTTATTGTTGTCAATAAATAGACTCAGACTGACAAGGAGGATGAGGGACTGACCCAATCTCAGTTGGCTCTCACAGTATTTTCTGGTAGCTCTAGGGTGGGTGGGTGTTGTGTCATTACAGTCGTGACCGACTCTTTGTGATCCCATGTCCATGGAGTTTTCTTGGCAGGAATATTGAAGTGGTTTGCCAGTTCCTACTCCAGGTGCCTACAGCACCTGGTATTCCCTGGTGGTCTCCCATCCAAGTACTAACCAGGGCCGACCCTGCTTAGCTTCCAAAATCAAGCGAGATTGGATGTGCTTAGGGCACCTAGGCAGCTCTAGCTCTAGAGTACTCTATGGTATATGATAAGAGGCTCATTTGTCTCCAGTAGCAGCGGGGTGCGTAGACATTTGCAGCTGGAATCTTTTCCTGTTACGAGTCTAAACTTTTTAAAGGGATATACAAAGAAAAATAATCAAAATACTAAGGTTAGATGAAATTAATGGTTATACAGTACAGTATTTGCAGAAGCAAATGGATGGTTCCAGTAGTGATACAGGAAGAGACATTCTGGGAGGGAAGTGGCAGTAATGGTGGAAGATGAACTCTTGAAGATCTTTCATAAGACAGTGGCAGCCAAACCTTGTTAGTACTACACAGACAAAATGAGTGATAAACCCTTCTGAATATTTTATATCTTGAAGACCATGCAATGAAAAAGTCAAATTAAAACAAGAGATAGTGCTGTAAGATGAGACCTTTGGATCAGGAAGCACTCAGCTATTGGGAAGAGCAAATTATGCTGTTGCTCATGAAGAACATAGATGAAATGCAATTTAATGGCTGATACACAGAGAGGCAAAACCAAAGTCTAATACTGTGTGACGCATATAATTGAAAAATGGAATGTGAGAAGCATGGAATGTGTAAATATTGATGTACTTGGTGTGAGTGATCTAAAGTGGCAAACAGATGAACTGGTGTGTCTTTGATAGGAAAACAAGACGTAGCACAAACATTTGGGTGGTGTAATGCAAAACCTTACTGATTAATATCCATCAGACCTCTTAGGAAACTGTCAAAATAACCATCATTCAAACATGTCCTCAGCTACAGATACTGAAGATGAAGTGACAAAGAATTTGTGCAATATTTGGAAAGAAACTGATCACAGGCCAAAATAAGATATACAAATGAAAGTATTTGTTGGGAAGGAATTGACCATAAATCACAAAATGAATTTATAATTGTAGATGCCAGACGTGCAGAGGTGTGAAATAAAGCAGAACCAAACATCTGCCCAAGGAAACTGGATATTAGTCCTGAATCAAGACACCAGTAGCGGAACAAATGGTCTTTACATATCATCCTCATCTTCATCCTCATCCTCATGCCCTCAGCTATTTGATTATTGCTGTTTAGAGTAAATGTAGAAACCATGCCCAGGTAGGGTGTGGTCATTCAGGCAAAGTCAGTGGCCTGTTTAGGCAAGCTCCTGTGTAGTTGTCAGTAAGATGTCAATGGTTATTTATATAGTTTATGTACAATAAACTAGCTTATTCTCTCTTTCTTCCACCCTCCCCTTTTTCACACTTTTATAGGTTTATCCTTCAGTCCAAAGGAGAAATTCACAACCAGCTCTTAGAAAAGAAAAAAATAGCAGAAGAGAAGATAAAGGAATTGGAGGTAAGTCTTGAATTCTTAAAGTAGTCGCTCTTCCTTGTCTCCTTTACTATACTTTTATTTCCATAATGTTTTTTCACTCCAGTTGAAAGATGTTCCGTAAAAACACTTCCACATCACCAAAATATTTGTGTGTGTGGTGCAACAAGTAGCATTGTATTTCATGTACATCATTTTAACTTCAGATTTCTTGTAAAACATAGGTTATAATGAAGCATGGAGCCACAGCCAACAGCTAATTTGAGAAATGTCAAAAGAACAAATTATGGGTAGATTATTGTGGTTATTATGAGTAGCTGGGTTATCATGGTTTGGATATTACTTACTGTCCTTTGTTATATGTCAGGTAGTGGTACATAACTCATGATCAAAAGGACAGTAAATTGACATGACTGTTTAATGCTTAAAGAATAGGAATTGTTGACTGCTTGCTTAGGGCAGGCTTGAAGAGATGAAGACAGGAACAAGAGCAGTGGTTGAATCTGCTGGAAAAAAGGAATAATATGAAAACTGAAGTGCTGGTTCAATATAAGCCTTATTCCTTGAGGTTGCATCCCTTTCAACCACAAAACAACTTGTGTGGTTTGGCTTTCATTGCTTAAAAAAAACCCACCCCAACTATGGATTCCCTCATCCACCCCTTAGTAGCTGGTTCCCTTTTTCTTTGTTTTAAATTTCCTTAGTGATTTTGTGATGGCTTCTGCTTTTTGATTTTGATTTGTGGCTGAAAATCCATAGTAAGTTAGAACTAGAGCATAGTAAGTTAGATCTAGGTTAGGCCCATTGCATCAGTGGAACTTATGGAGAAAAAATCATCCCTGATTCAATGGGTCTACTTAAGTGTTGCTCCTTATTATGCTAAATGACAGGGTTTCAGCAGTTGTGTTCCCTCATTGGTCATATGAAGGCTGCTAAGAGCTTCCTGCATGGGGATACCTTTGCTATACCTGCATGTCCTCGAGTTGCAATGATCTGGTAGTGAACATCAGAAAAGGAAAATGCCCTGGCTACTGTAGCTGAAGATGCCAAAGGCAGTCATGCTAAACTGCTGTTTCTTGGGTAAGTGCTAAAGGAGCGTTTCCACTTGGAGATTGGAAACCCAGGTCTTGCCCCGATCATGAAGACATGCCTCTTGGACAAAGACACTGGCATGGCAAATATTTTCGTGGTGTGCATGGCTCTTGTGGAGGGAGATCTTCTTGCACTTTCCTCATCTTTGAACATCTATTTTTACTTATTTATTTTAAAGGGAGAGGAGGGAATAGATATGTTTAGGGACAACTGTGCTAATGATATGAAGTAAGCTAACGTTTTAATAACATTTGGGGCTGAATGTCAGGTCTGATCAAATGAAGACAAAGTCTACTTGACTCGACAGTTAAGGACAGCCTTGGCGGCCAGTGCAGGTCAGATGCCCTACAGGAAAAATGGCAGACATGTTTGAGCTATATTTGTTCCTCTTTCAAAAATGTGTTTGGAAATAACAGCTGTCATTTCTCTGTGATGGTGGCCATAATGACCTCATTGCTAGGACAGTTTGCATTAGAGTTTGGGGAAAATGCTGTGAACAAAATTTCACTTCTTTTATTAGGCTGGTTTTACAGTTGACTGAAATATCGCTATTTACTTGATGATACAGAATAGTAAGCAAGCATGTACTGTATGGTGATGCAAGTCTGCAAGTCATCATTGTTATAATTTTCTTTAGTGGACATTTAAGCAGTAGCACATATTCAGACATTGATAGTATTCATGTACAAGTAGGATTTACTTAATATCAAACCTCCTTGGAAAGTATGCCTTTTGTTTCCATTTTATTATTTCCTTTGAATATCTTAGTAATAATTGTGTGCCGACAGATCAGTTCTGACTCTTGGCAGTTCTTTCAAGGTAGAGAATTTTCAGTATGGGCTTATAGATATAGTATGTGTGCCCATGAGAATCCTAGCAGGGACTCATTAATTGCCTGCAATAAGCAGCATAATGCTACACTGTGAATGTGCATGATCCATTTTCAGAACTCTGGTGTTTTGGTAGAAGCTTTTTTGTGGTGAGGGGAAAATGAAATTTGTCTCGACCAACATTCCTTCTAATTTTCTGCCAGCTCTGGGTGGGGCTGCCCCTGGATATGGGAGATTCCAGATGCCACTGGAACCAAATAAGTGGCCACACTGGCTGTAGGTGCAGAGAACCAATACAGTGCTGTGTGGCCACACACCTGTGCATTTTAGAGGGAATGTTGGTCCTGACATTAAAGAGATTTTGTTTGTAAAAAAACTGCATGGCTGAACATTTCATAATTGGAACGGTATGTGTAGGAGATGTGCTTTGACTTATTTGCTTACCAAAATAATTTGTATATTAAGTGAAATTCCAGGATTATCTAATTGCCTTTTCCCATACACAGCTTGTTGCGTTTCCTTAAAATAATAATTTGCACATTAACCTGAGCGTCCAGAATTATGTATTTTATCCATCCAAGAAGTGTTCCACACTGATGGTTTTTGTATATAAATACATATACACATTTCTGCAAGATGCATGGGGAGTCTGGAAGTTGAATCATGACAACTGGACTTCTCTTTCTTGAGAGATTGAAACGTTTCGCTGCTCATCCAAACAGCTTCGACAGTCTAAAGAAAGCTAGTTGGGAGTCCTCCATTTTATGGCAGTGAAACATTTCAATCTCTCAAGAAAAAGAAGTCCAGTTGCCATGACTCAACTTCCAGATAAACTCACCTGGATGACTGAGAATCTTCACAGACATATAGATGGGCAGTGTTCTTGGAACAGATCCGTCAGGCCCATTGTAACTGGGAAGAAGTAGGATGGAACTTTATGTTGTAACAGATATTTGCCTGGCACAGCTATATCTTTTTGAAATAGCCACTCCTTTTCCTATTGCACAGATACCCAACCAGACAGCAAGGAAGCTTTCCTTCTGACATTTTGAGACCTTTTATTATTTTATCACTTTCTAATGGATTTCCTAATGCTGCTTTACTTTAGAATTCTAGCATGCTTTGTTTCATTTAGCAACTTCAGTAGCAACAACAGAAGTATTAAGAAGTACTGTGTATAAATCTCTGGGCATGTTTCATAGCTTTATGGTTAATAAATATCTGCAAATATTGTAGAATCCTAAGAGACTGTTTCTAAAATATTACTACTTCTGATATTATTACTACCTCAAGATAAGATGCAGCAAGATAAGAACTTTTTAGGCTTTGGGGACTTGGATGAGCATGATGTTGGTTCATCTTGCAAACTGTTGTTTAATTGTTGAGCCTATGTTATTGGAGACTCGGGCAGTTGAACCTAGGGTCTTATTATAGGCAAAACATGTGCACTACATATAAATTATGACCCCTGCTGAATTAGTGTGTCTAGCCCTGGGCAGTGTTCTGCTTTACTGAATAGGCATGATCTCTCTCATGTTTACAATATTGCATATTCTTGATTGAGCTTCACAAGATATGTGATGGGGGTGGAAGTTGTTTGGAGATATCCTAAATGATGGGGACAGGCCCCTTTCTTTAAAAAATACTGACAAAAATATTGCGTTCTTCCCTTATTCGGAGACCAACACAATAGATTACTAGTAGGGGAATAACACAATTTCAGGAAAGCATTATCTATGTTCATTGTCATTTGGTGTGTTTAAATGTGGTCTTTCCAAGAGAACGGCTCTGTGATGTCCTAAATACGTGGAAAACACACATTCCTCTTTATGGAGGAAATGATTATGGCTCAGTGTTTTCACTGCTGGTACTTGATAATCCCTCTCTCCCCTCTACTATTCTTGCCTGCTTAGTTGTTGGGCGTTGTCAGATGAAATGGCTAAAAATAGCAAGGAAGGAGGAGGGAGGTCTGAGGTGGATTTCTCCCGTGGGGCAACTAGCTGGATTTATAATTGCCATATGAAGGGTGTGTGAGTGGGGACAAAGCCTTTTGGCATATTTGATGAATGGATTTCTGTTTATTAAAATACATTTGAGTCTGTTGCTTTGTGTTCCATGCTAGAGCCACTGCTGCTCGACCCAAGTCTTGTCCAAGAATACAAAGGTCCCAGTTCTCCCTGTGGTGTGTCTAAAACGGATAGAAGTTGCTGTCGTGCTATTCCATCTTATGGAGGGCATACTTTGATAGGATTTAGAAGGTTTGTAATGTGAAGTAGGCTCTTGTTTAATAAACAAGTAGTGAAATTGATGTGATTATACTATTGCTGGATTTCAATTTGTTGCTTCAATTTAACTTTAGAATGATGTTTAGGGGGTGCAGTATTTGAAGTAAAAAAAAATCTGCCACTTTTCCAATTTCTTCCCTGTGCAGTCATCCTCCATACTTGAGGATCTGTTTAAATATATATATATTTATTTAATTATTTATTTTAAATATTTTTATCCCACTTTTCTCCTTAAAATGGACTCAAGGTGGCTATACTGTAGTGTTCTTTCTGCAATCCATAGCACTGCTCAGGAAATCAACACCATTCAGTTGTCACTGTATGGCAGGAAAGTGAGATTATGGTGTCTTGTCTTTTGCCCCCTTTGGTCTTCTTGCTTAGCTCTTTATTCCTCTTTGCCCTGGGGGTCTAGGCTTGATTTAGAACCCTATGTTGACAAATCCCCACCTTTTTTGACAGATGTCCTCCATATACATATCATGGACGACAATAAAACCAGTTGCACAACGCAGGGGCAATGTCAGTGCGTGTAGTCCCACTCTTCACCACATGACATTTTATTTGCGAAGGAAAATAATGACTGGGCACGGCAAGGATTGAATGCTTAGTCTCATGGTGTCCTGTGTAGTATTTGGTGTTAAGCAAATGATTCTGTAAGAATTCAATCTACAGCCTCGTCTAAGCAAAAGTTACTATCTAAGCAAAAGTTACTAAGCAAAAGTTATTACTAAATTCAGTTATATCCTAATTTAATGCTGATTGAGGCCAGTTTTTTGTAAATTGGTCAGCCTTGTTTTTAACTTGAATGTCTTCTCAAAAGAAAATAACTGTACCAAATTGTAATCTTTACTCAGGTAGCTACTGCATATTTTCTGAAGGCAACCACTCTGAGTTTAAAAAAAGCCCATCCAGCTAAAATTCTCTCCTTAGCAGACCATCAATTGTCAAAGGCCTGCCTGAATAAAAAGTGTCCATTCTAGCCTCCATTGGAAAACAGATCCAAAGCCTAGGAGTGACCACAGTGAATGCCCCCCCACCCCGCATCTTCGGCAAATGAGATCTGACTGGTGAATGTATTCATGTGTGCTCCCTGGTGTTGCCTTCCCTCCTAAAGCTGCTTCTCTCAAAGTTGAATGTCTTATTAATTAATTCATATAATCTAATATGAATCCCATCTGCCTTCAAACTAGACCCTGCATGGAGTAACCTTCAGGTACGTTACTGCAGCACTTTCCATTTCTGGCCAAACAACTGAATATCTTTACCAGAGGAATCCTTTATGAATCCTTTCCCACAGGAGGCTTCATCAGGTTGTTTTAGTAAAGGCAGTACCAAGATATTCTTCCTTTCTTATGTTTCCATAGTAGTCTTTACTGCATTGTCTGTATGAAATGATTTTGTGTGTCCCCCCCCACCCCCGTTCTTGATATTTCAATTATTACTAGGAGCACTGGGTTCAGAGTAAATATCCAGAACAAAATACTGTACAGAATTCACAGTTGGCCCAACTGCATTTCTAGCATACAGACTTTCTAGTTCTTCAGAATTCTTCATCGAGGTAATTAGCAAGAATGGATGAGGGTATCTAGAGAAGAAGCAGTGTTTTATAAGTTACACTTGAGATGCATCTGTGCTGCAGGAAAAAGGCTTGGATTGTAAAGTGACATACAACACTACAGTATAGACCAAGTTTGCCATCTTAGAAACCTGTGTGTGTGTGTCCTGAACCTTGGGTCCCATGCCCAAATTTTTAAAAAGGTTACGATGCTCAAAGGCACAAATGGGCTGCTTTTAATATAAAATACATCATTTTTCATTTAAAAATACCCTTTGTAACAAGCATCACAGTATGGGTAAGGCTGCCTGCTCTTGACCTAAATCATGGAGTAGGTCTCTGAGTGTTGTTCAAGCTTTTCTTTTCAAAAATGAAGAGTCCCAGTAAAATTTGCTAGACATCATTCAATATTGACAAACCTATCACTGACTCATTAAACCTACACTCTTATCTCTGGACTGAGTTCAACTGCAGACCTCATGGCTTGAATGTCTAGCTAAATTTCTGTACTTCCTAATTTCCCACTCATCATTTTACATTTGTATTTGGTCCTAATAAATGTATTGCTAACCTGTATATTTTGAATTTTGTCTTCCTCTTATGGATCAACCACAGCTGCCTCCCTTTTAACAGAAAACTGGCTATTCTTTCAAGTGATTCATACTATAATGATATGTCTTGTTTATTAAAAACGCCTTGTGTTTGGGAAAGTCAGTCATTATAGTTAAAAATTAGCAAAAGGTTTCAGTTAATTTAGATAAAGCCTTTCACATAATATTCTAATAAGCTTGAAAATTAATAATAAGATAGTGCTACCTGCCCAAAAGATTAATTTGCGGTCAACAACTGTGTTTTTTAGAACAGTCATGTTATGTATAGTGTCTAAAATACACTGTTAGTGTTTCATACTCCCCCCCCATAAGTATACATAAAAGGTGTACAGTACTTGTTGCTATAACAGTGATTTAAAGGGAAAATTTCAGGTCACCTTTGTCTTAGCAGTGTTTATGGGAATGTATTCTTTTTCTGGCATTTCCACCCCTTTCTAACTTTCCAATGAAGAAGGCTTTTGAAACAAAATTGAGTTTCATGACCTGCCAAGTAAAATGATTATCCAGTCCTCCCCCTCTCCCACAACAGTGCCCCTGGCTATTAGCAGTTGTATTCCATCAATATTTTAATCTGGCTTTCCAAAGTTGACACAGCTGCAGGTTCATGATAACATTCCCAAGAGGCTCCGGGAGTGTCCTCATTTAAAAAAAAGAAAATTGTATGGTGGTTTTTCCCTGTTTTTACCAATCTTTGCTGTGTTTCATTGCACTAGATGACTAGAAGGATGCCTATGAGGTCAGTGTTGGTGGTGAGGCATTTGCTGTAGCCTTTCCCAAAGGCATTTTTAAGTTCATTAACATAGTGGGAAATGTAAGTGGTACAGAGGCTGAAGTCACGTGAATGGTTTTGGCCCCGAAGCCAGTTAATATTTTTGCATTATGACATCTTTCCTCTTACTTCCAAATGAGAGTTACTAAATCTGGGGTTTTGTTCTATTTTTTTAAGGACCGTGTAGCTGAGTGTTAGGGATTCTCTCTGTGTGGATATTTTGAAAGTTCTACTCTTTTGTTTTATCATTATTTTTAGTAAAAAGGACTTCCTTGAACACATAGGTTTCATTTATAGAGATCATAATTGATTCTTAAAAGGTAGGATGGTAAACGACCATGGCAAAGTGTTTTACAACGTATTTATTTATTTATTTATTTATTTATTTATTTATTTATTTATTTATTTATTTATT
>JAHTLZ010000204.1:97648848-97667545 GCA_023846285.1 Phrynocephalus versicolor | reverse complement strand
ATTTATTTATTTATTTATTTATTTATTTATTTATTTATTTATTTATTGAGCTTCTATACTGCCCATCTTCCCGTAGGAACTCTGGGCGGTTCACAACATTGAATCACATACAATCAACTGGACAAATACAACAAAATGTACAATAAATAGTTTAAAATAAGCACCTTTGCACGAAACTGCAGGATGGCGGGAACTGCAGCTAGAAGATTGTGACAACGCATGGCAGTGAGAGAAAAAAAACACTAAACCAGGTCACCAAAGGCCTCCCGGAAGAGAAAGGTCTTTAACACCCTCTAGAAGGCCGGCAAGGACTCTGCTAGGCGCACATTGCTTGGAAGGTGGTTCCAGAGAGTGGGGCCCGCCACCGAGAAGGCCCGGTTCTGGGTCGAAGTTTTCCAGGCCTCCCTGGGCGTGGCCACCCGAAGCGACTGCTGTATCTACAGCTTTTCTGGATTAGTTATAGTTATGCAACATTCTACTTTTGGCATCATTGATTAAAGTATTCATTTGAGACTTTTGTTTTGGATGACATTTTAGGAAAAGACTGTATAGTGACTGTAGCTTTTCTTGGTTGGGCAGCTTCAGGGGCAGTGTCCCTGTTAAACACCATGTTCTGTCAGGCTATGATATCCCTCAAGTACAGTGGAATGCCTGTAGAAGATATTTGGTAACTTCTGATGGTCCAGAATGTTATGAACAGGCTGTTTGCTGGGGCTGGTTATGAGGAGCACATGACTCTTTTGTTAAACAGCTTTACTGCTTGTTGGTCTGTTTTGCAGGCATATACTGCTTATAACCTTGTTGTTCAGTCGTTAAGTCATGCCCGACTCTTCGTGACCCCATGGACCAGAGCATGCCAGGCCCTCCTGTCTTCCACTGCCTCCTGGAATTTAGTCAAATCCATATTGGTTGCATCAATGACACCATCCAACCATCTCATTCTCTGCCATCCCCTTTTCCTTTTGCCTTCAATCTTTCCCAACATCATGGACTTTTCCAAGGAGTCCTCTCTCCTCATGAGGTGGCCACAGTACTGGAGCCTCAGTTTCAAAATCTGTCCTTCCAGTGAACATTCAGGATTGATTTCTTTCAGGATGAATAGGTTTGATTTCCTTGCAGCCCAGAGGGACTCTCAAGAGTCTCCTCCCGCACCGCAGCTCAAAAGCGTTGATTCTGCAGCGATCAGCCTTCTTTATAGTCCAGCTCTCACTTTCACTTATAGCCTATAAAGCCATAAACAATCTTGGGGGAAAGCTGCTGGAAAGATCGCATAGGCTCCACCTGAGACTGGGATTTGAGATCTTCAGAAGTACCTTGTTCAACCTTTGTGCCACTGGAGACATATATTTAGTGGAAATCTGAAAAGGAAACTTATGGGTGGCAGGTCCCAAAATCTGACACTCTCTTCCAAGGGAGGCGAGGTTATTCCTTTTCACGTGTCCTTCTCTCAAATATGTTTTTCTTCAGACATACCTTTGACATTATCGATTATTAAAGAATGTTTATCTAGTTTGGTGCTGATGGCTTTTTGTTATATGTTACATATTGTTTCAGTTTATTGATTGCTGTTTTTTCTGTAATCAAGTTATTTACATTTATAGTTAGTTTTTTGAACCATTTTAATGAAGTCTCTCTCTCTCTCTCTCTCTCTCTCTCTTTCTGTGCATGTGTGCGTGCTCCAAAGCCCTCCACAGCCAAGGGATCTGTGGAGTTGGCCATCATTACATGGGAGAGCAACCAATGCAGTGAAACAGGAATATACAGACTCTGCAGTGAAACAGGAGTACAGTATACAGACAACTCACTGATCCTTCTTGAAACATCCACCTTTTAGGACTTCCCATCTCTCCCAATTTTCTTCTTAATGTCAGAGCAGTTCACTTTTACCGCTTGAGAATCTATTCCCAAGTCTACTTGAGTGGGTGTTCTCCCACTTCCCTTCTCAAAGGTTCCTTATCTTGAATGCCTTCAGGCACTGCTGGTTCCCGTATTGCCGTTGAAGAACATCCTGTTGAGGGGTTGGTCCTCCACAGGTGGAGCCTTGGTTATGGATGCCAAGGGTAGCCCTTTCCCTGACAGGTGCTGTGAAGGGTTGTGGAGAGCACTAAGGGTGACCTTTTCCCCCAAACCACCCGTGGCCCTCTCACAATGGGATATGTAATTGCTACTTCCAGAATCCATATACAGTATTTGTATTAACCTTGGATGATGACCTCTGTTACTCACTCTTTGCAGCTTATCTCTCATTTCACCCAGTTGCATAAAACTGGAACAATCCCATTGTCTTTTCTCCTTTTGCAATCTTGGAGGGGCCTGGCATGTATGAACAAACTCAACAGAGTCTCATGGCATTACTGCACTGCCAAAGCATTGAATCATCGGTGCCAAACACACCTTCACTTTTAATTATATGGAAGTGGGTGGCATTACAGCTTCCTGTTGGGTTTGTTCCTCTGCTTTTTTCAATAGCTTTGATTCTTCTTGCAGCTATGTGTTAAGGAAGGCATCTTCCTCTCTGTTATATATTACTGCCTGACACAGAAAAGTTCAGACATGTGTACCAGGAGGGTTTGACTTTATATTGGCTGATGCTTAACTTTGATATTTAACTCTTGCCTTTCAAATGTATGACACATTTCAAAACCAGGGGAAGCATTTAGGATGAGTACATCAAAAATGAGTACAATATTGCAAGTATGTTGGTTTTGAAAATGGCCTCGGTTGAATAGACTTTAGTCTTATTTGCATTCCAAAAGCAGAACTTTCAGTTGTGAAACAATTAGTTTTGCAAATGACCTGGACACAGACTATATTGCACAGGCTCAAATGGTTTCTAAAGAATCACCAAAGTTTGGCTTAATTTTATACTTATGTGAAGGTTGCAGGGTCCTGCATGTTAACTTGACCTAGCTTAATGCTTTGTGGACATGAACTTACAGTACGGTAGTTCTCTTTCAGAGAAGGATATTCTGGAGCACACAGAAAAGATGCAGGAGTAGAATAGTTTTGTTATCTTGCTTTTGTCATGAATTGCTTCAGATGTTCACCTGTTTTCTTGATTCATTTGCACTTCATTCGTTCATTTAGTTTTTGATGTTCAGCTTTGTTGCCCTACTGATTTAAATAGGAGATTCAGCCAGTATCCTGCTACCTGTAACTTTGGTGTTCTCTGTCCAGTGCTATGAAACTGCTGTGTTTCAGACAAAGGCTTTTCATTTCGTAGCCAATAAGAGCATATCTTCTAATGTTCTCATTAATTTTAGTGGGTGATTGTGTTTCTCCTGCTTGTCAATCCCATAGTCTGAATGTTATACTCATAAGAATATAAGAACATACTGTAAGAAGAACCGTGCTGGATCAGACCAAAGGCCCATCTAGTCCAGCTTCATGTATCTCACAGTGGCCCCACCAGATGTGTCTGGGAGCGCACGAGACTCTGTCTCCTGATACCACTCCCCTGCATCTGGCCCTTGAAGTACCCTGGTTTTAAACCTGGATGGTTTGTAACCTGTGATGGACTTTTCCTCCAGGAATCTGTCCAATCCCCCTTTGAAGGCACCCAGGCAAGATGCTGTCACCACATCCTGTGGCAGGGAGTTCCACAGACTAACAATGCGCTGGGTAAAAGAATACAGTGGTACCTTGTATAAAGGAATTAATTCATTCCAAATGAAATTATGTTAAGCAAATTTTCCTTTATACAAATTCCTATAGGAATGCATTGAAAATGGAGTAATCCCATTTTTATGTTGTACGGATTTTCCCCATAGATGATTCTGTTAAGCAAATTTCCCCTCTCTCCAGAATTTTTTATGTTGTACAGATTTTGTGTTATACAAGCTGTTTGTTATACAAGGGTCCACTGTATTTTCTTTTGTCTGTTCTCACTCTCCCAAACCTCAATTTGAGTGGATGTCCCCTAGTTCTGGTGTTTTGTGTGTGAGAGAAGAGCTTCCCTCTATCCACTTTACTCATGCCCTGCATTATTTTGTATGTCTCAAGTGTACAAAATGTTGTGTTGCAGTGACTCCAAATACAGGAATTCCTTTTATTTATCTAGTGCCTAGATTGAGAGTGATATTGGATGCACATTAAAGTTTTTCTTTATTCAGAATTAGGTAAGAAATTTTGCAACATATCTTCTAGGGATGGCAGAGTGTGGGAGAGGGAACCCAGAGAGAAGCTTTTCCTTTAACGTTTGGGTTCTCTCACAAATTCTTGAAAGAGTGGCTCTTAAACCCTGAAAGAAGAGGAGACAAAACTTCTTATGTTAAAAATGTCCTTCTTCCAGATCACCCAGGAGATTTTCCTCCCCTCCCGTCCACTGAGGGGCTGTCAGCTCCACTAGAGCTGCTCTTTCTCCCCTCTCCTTTCCTTATTACTCCTGCGGTGTGCCTTGCGTACCAGCCCCTTTGCCACCCCACGTTCCCTTCACCGTCCTTTCTCTGCCATACCACCATCACTGCGCTCTTTCCCTTCCTGCTGCTGTCAGCCAAGGTCGATCCACCATGGGCACAGCAAGCCTTCCTAGTGGAAGGTGGATATCCATTTTAAAAATGAATGTGCTTTTGCAATGTAAGATAAGTGGGAAGGTATGTGCTCTACCAGAAATGGCAGACCAGTTCCATGCCAGAAGTCTCTTGCTCTCTTTCTCTCTGAAGGAGAAAGGAATGAGAGAATCTGTTGTTATGGATCCCAGTGACTTCAGAACGCCATATAAACTGCATTGTGTAATGCATTTATGACCTTAGAAAAGTGATGTACTCTGTCATGGCAGCCCGTGGTAATGACAGATTGATCTATTTTCGGAATGTTGATGCCTTGCTGTTGAATGCTTTTTATAGGCTAATTCTATTTGTTAGTCCTAGCTTGGGTAGATCCATTGAATACAAGGAATTCCCATGATAGTTTACTGAACAAACCCCATTTAGTCAATAGGTCTACTCCTGTTTGGACTAGCAATTAGAGTCAGCTCTCGGTCTTTTAAAGATGGGTATCTTGAAAGATTTTATTTTTGTTTCAGCAACTGCAGATGATACCATGTTGCATGCCAGCATAACTAAGAGCCATTACAAGAGATATCATCTTGAGATGCTCCAGTGAAATTACTAGACAAATAAGTAACTTGATAATACTAGTCTTTCTTAAGTTACTTATTTATATGCCTTGCAACCTAGCCAATTTGTCTGGCATCTGGAAGACGAGGAAATCCAACTGGATTCTTCCTTGAGATCTGATGTTGTCTTGTCCTAAGGAATGCTTTTCCTTGGAGAAGGACATGAAACAACTGAATCAACTGTAAGGGGAATAAACTCTAATTAAAATTTAAAAATCCAGGTAGGTAGTTTGTTCATGTAAAAGCAACCCAACCCATCAATTGTATTTAGACACCAGTGGGGGTGGGAGGGACACTCCAGAGCACTCGATCACTGATCTTAAGGTATCAATTTTAGGACACAGAAACACAGAAATATTTTAGTGTCAAGCAGCTGAATAAGAGTTCATTAAAAGGCTGAATTCTGATTATCTGTGGGAAATAGCAGCTGAAATCCTGTTGCACAGTTACGTAAAATGTGGAACATTTGGAGGAAAATTGCCCCAAGTTAAGAAATCTTTGTAGACATTAGCTGTCGCATGCTGAGTCAGATGAGAGTATGTAACAGATAATGTTGGCTAATCCCCCCTCCCCCCAACTTGAGGCAGTTCACCTCCAGAAATTACATCTTTTCCATACTACCATAGCAGGATTTCAGCCAGTAGTGTTTTTGTTTTCATCACAGTGCATGTGTAAATCAGCTCATTAATGCAGTCATGTCTCAACAATAGTTTTTTGCTTGCAAGTAACATCTTTACCTGCCACACATTACCTCTGTGGGTAACAAGCACAGAGATGGTCCTGTTGCAAAATAACAAGTACTGTACTGGTTGTTGGTTTTTTGAATTTGTATAACAAGTAAAATGCACATCTTGCCCTTTTTTTCTATTCTTTAAAATTTTTCTGTTCTTTAAAGCAGTTAAAAAGTAAAAAGCAGCAAGTGCCACAAAGTGTATCAGTTTAAAAAAAAATAAGGCTCCAGGCTCTGGGCTAAAATTTGTCCTTATTCTATGGGCTGATAGTATGTGCTTATTTGACCTTTCAGTAGGAGGGCTTGGTGAATTCTATGTTTTATGTTTAAGTGGGCAGTAACACTTTTGATATTCTTTAAAAATATCAAAAAGGATATTTTAAGGATATTTCTTTGGCACTGTTTCACTGTCTTTCTTGTTTTCTTCTTTACTGAGACTGCTGATCTTAAAAAAAGTTTGTTAATCCTCTAAATAAATAAACTAGCTTTTACAGATCAGATGATGGTTAAAATATTTAATTGGTTGCTCTGAAAATATGGCTCCAAGTTATATTTTCCTTCACCTAGGACTGTGTGAGCAATTTTAAGCATTCCAGTGGTGGCACCCCCCCCAGACATTCAGCAGAACTACAGAAACCTCACACTACCCCTGGTTGACAACCTACTGTGTGGTAGGAGTATCTCTCTCCTGCTTGCCCCCTCCCCGTCCCGCTTGAAGCTGGGGAGGGCAGCGCTGTCGAGACAAAACGAGTGAGTCTAGCTGAGTCTTGAGATGGGATGATCACTTTCCTGAAGAGTGTTCACACACAGTGTCAGTGGAATGTCAAAAATGACAAGTGTTAACTTTAGAGATTCAGAAGCTCCAGGCCAGACATTTTTTTCAGATGGTGTCACAAGACACTTGGCATCAGGGTGTTTTTTTTAATTATTCAAGGCTCTTGTTTCATGCCCCAGGATTCTAGGCTTTTCGTGGATAAAGGCATCTGAGCATGAGCATCTATTAGGCTGACACTTCAGAATGTGATGCCAGTGGTTGAGAAGAGCATCTTCAGAAAGGGAAGCTGACTTTTCTGTTGAGCTCTAGAGATGATGGTGACCTGGCCTCAGACAGAGCAGGAGTTTGTTGATTCTCGAATCACATGCTCAAGTATCCTGTGGCTGGAACATGCCAGCTCTTCAAACCCCATAAAAAGGTTGGAATACAAATTTAGTCAAGAAATGGGGCACGTTCCTTACAGACCCTTTGGTGAATGGTTCTTGCTCTTTGGTTCTTGGACATCACTGAACTAAAAATTTAAGAACCTCTGGCTGTGTTGGCTGGAATTTCTGAGACCCTATCACATATGGGCATCATCATTTGGGAACCACTGCTTTAGGTTGTTGTCTCTGTAAATGGATGGCAACAGCAGCTTCATTTGGATGGCTTGACCATGAGATAGTAGCACACCTTGATAGCAATGACTGCTACAGCTAAAGCCCACATCCAAGCAGAAATCAGGCATCAGGTACCTTCCCTCTTAACCAAACATACAGCCCATGAATAGACATGCAAAGCAGATTTCTGTGAGGAAATGGTGTGCTTTGTTTATAGAAGTCAGTCACTTGTGGAGTCTGACTCATGGGTGTTTCCTGAATGTGTGGAATTCCTGCAGGATGACTTTCTTTGATCTCATTTCTTTATACCTGTTTCCATGGCAGCTATTTGTGGCTTTTATTAGGAGGATTGCTTTGATGATCGGGTGGACCTTACAATGGGAAGCCAACAGCCTATGACCTGATGAAGGGGCCTGTGCAGCTTAGGAGCCACAAAGATCCACACAGCCCACCGGCCCTGTATGGCAGCTTACCAAGGGCTCATGTCTGGGACATCTTTAGCTTTGTCATGAGTTTCATGGAGCTGACTAAGCAAAGGGCCATTAAGACCTTGGCAGAGAATGTGAGAGAATGAGCAAGCCGTCTAACCAGGCAAACTGCCTTTACTTCTGCCAACATGCCCTGCATCTGTCTGGAAATTGAGAATTCTAATCTGCAGGATGTGGCAGTGGTTGCACCAGAGATTTTGTCGCTGCCTTTTTTAGACTGGGCTGATTTCTCTTTAGGCAGTCCTGGAGAGTCAGGCATTCTGAGGGTGTTAATTCATGACAGCGAATGATGCGTTGATTAAGCATGAAGGAAGCTATGCTCAACTGTTCGCCACCCATCCACAGCTATTAAATAAACTTACTTTCTCTGAGTAAGTTTGGGTCGATAAGACTTTAATATTAGGGAATGTCTGGGAAGCTAGTGCAGGAAATTATGGTCAGTTCAAATGGAGACTGCAGCCAAGAAATCACAAGACTGAGACTATGAAGGGCAACCAGGAAGGAACTAGTGTGTGTGTGTGTTGTGTCGTTACAGTCGTGACGACTCTTCGTGACCCCATGTCCATGGAAAAGCAAAGCAAAGTGTTCTGCTTATATACCGCCCCATACCACTACAAGTGGTCTCTGGGCGGTTTACAATTTTAATTACAGTGTGCAGGCTACACATTGCCCCCCCAGCAAGCTGGGTACTCATTTTACCAACCTCGGAAGGATGGAAGGCTGAGTGAACCTTGAGCCTGCTACCGGGGATTGAACCCAGGTCGTGAGCACAGTTTTACCTGCAGTACAGGCATTTAACCACTGGATGTACCACTGGAGACCAAGGTAAAGATAACTGAGACTGTGGGACCCCTGATGACTGGATATGAAAGCTGGACAAGGGAAAATGATTTGTTTGAAGTAGGATGCTGGAAGAGAGCTTTGTGCTTATTATGGACCAAAGCAAAGATGAGCAAAAGGGTCCAAAAAAAAAATCAAGTGGGAACTTCCTCTAGAAGCAAAAATGATGATGCTGAGGCTGTCATACTTGGAGAACATAAAGAGAACACAAGATTTGCTGAAAAAGAGAGCAGTGCTGGTCAAGTTTAGAGTAGCCGGAGAAGAGGGGGACCAAATAGGAAGGCGTGGTCTTATTTTTGTAAGAGCTATAAATGATAGGATATTTTGAAAGTCACTTATTTATAGGGTTGTCATAATCAAGGCAATTAGATTGTCTATAGCAAAAACAATAGCATCTCCTCAGGGCACGCAATAATGAATTGGTTTCACCTGCCACTTCCCTTCCTGGCTGAAACATCGAGCAGACGGTCAAAGGACTCAACTAGTGCTCGGATGAGCATTTCTTTCAGGTACCAGTTAAGTAGTGAGAGGGTAGTGTGGACTGCTTGTAGCTGAAGGGACCCTGGTAATACCTGGAAGGGATGTTCATTCTAGAGCCAGCTTATTATCCTGTTACTTCTTATCCCAGTCAGAAGGGCAAGCAAGTGAAATCACTGGTCTGGAACCTGGCAAAGCCCTTTCTCCTAGTTTTTCTGAGTTTTGTGCCACTTCATATAATTGGGAAAAGAGTGGAATGCAAAGCAATCTTGAAGGAACACACCTCAAAGCCCTCTTTGAGTCTATGGGCGTTTATACACGACCCCTAAACTCCGGGGCAAATGGCTCCCAGCTCCGGAGCTTAAAAATGTTTCCCCACCAGCTCCGGAGTTTACAGGAAATTAAGTGCGACCACGCACCTTTCAAGTACCTGCTCTCTGGAGGTGGGAATTCCTTGATGCGGTGTAACAATAGTGAGTGTGGGGCTCTCCTCGCTTCTGTTTGTTGTTGTTTTGGCTCCCGGCCCTTTAAGAGCTACTTTAGAGACTGGAATGTTGCCACGGCAAGAGCGAGAGGCAGAACGGAGGTGAGCCACGTTCTTTCTTCCTTTTTTTTCTCCCTCCCCTCATGCAGACAGGAGCAAGGAAGTGCGGAGGGGTGGGGACACAGGAAGAGCGACAAGCCCCTAAGATCTCTGGTCTGAATTTAAGTGGCCAGCGGATCTTAGGGGTCGTGTAAAAAGGCTCTATGTCATTCTTCCTTTGCTTTTCCTATCACAGAAAGAGAGAAGCAAAGCTAACTGAAGCCCCCCCCCCCTGCAGCTCCCTTGCTCTTTGCTTCCTCTTCTGAACGGGGAGGGGGTTAAGGAGGCAGAAGGAACTTATTGAAAGCCCTGATGGATTGGATGGGCTAGCCTAGGAAGACAGGGCTGGACACCTTCCACAGGTCCAGCAGCCTCAATGGGCCGCCCATCCCTACTCCCACCCTTGCAACTTAACACAGCCCGTCCTCTCATTGGGACCAGGGCAGTTTTCTCCACATTATTTCTCAACCTATTTTATCAAAGGGTTCCCCCCTCAAAAAAATTGAGAATTCCTTATCTCCCCATATAATGGTTGCTTGCCCATATTATTCTGCCCTATATGAGAAAACAGATGTGCAAACCAAAGCATAGAGGTCACAGATTTTGAAATACTGGAGGATATATTGAAAATGACTTTTCATCAGGGCCTAGTCTCCTTTGGAATTCTCTCATCAGAGAGGCTCGCCTGTCACCACCTCTCTTACATTTCTAGTGCAAACTGAGGACTTTTAAATGTATCCAGGCCTTTCAGATGTTTTGATATTATTCAGTCTTGTTTGTATGCATTTTCTAGTGAACCACAGCCACTGTCACTGACATTCTGTTGTGTTACTTTGATTGTATTTTAATGATTAATTCTCATGGCTAACTTTGAATGTTCAGCATGGAAGCTCTTTTTTTATTTTTGCTGATGAAAACTTGGCAAAATTTAATTCAAGTGGCCATGCTATGACTACAATTAAAAATCCTGAATTCTTAGGTTCTCACTGTTGTTCATTGCATCTTTCCCCTATGCCCCTTGCACCTTGCCCTTCTCACTTGATACAGTCTGTATCAGGCCATCCCAAGTTGTGTTTGTTATGCTAGCTGGGAAACAAGCCAGCAGTTATGTGTGCAGATTTCGGTATAAATCATCTACTGTACCTTGCCCTGGGCTCCCAGGACAGAAATATTCTGCTGATGTGTCAACCAGAATTTTTTTTTATATTCATATATAATACTCAGGCCTAACTGTTTGCGAAGATTCTCAGTCATCCAGGTGAGATTATCTGGAAATTGAGTCATGACAACTGGACTTCTTTTCTTGAGAGATTGAAACGTTTCACTGCTCATCCAAACAGCTTCATCAGTCTGAAGAAAGCTGGTTGCGAGTCCTCCATTTTGTAGTACACTTTGACCTCATGTCACCTAGGTCTGAAACAGCCTGATAACATGAACAATGGCCTGAATAGGCTCATTAGGTAGACAACAGTCTCAGTAGGTCATTAGGTGAACACTGGCCTAAGGTGCTGAAACCCATAAAGTATGGGTCCTTAGCTATGGCCTTGGTGGTAGAGGCATGAAGTATTTTGATTGTCTGGGTATTTATTGTTGAAATCATTGCCTGATAAGTGGCAGATAGACTGTGCCTGAGCCCCCCCTCTTTTGAGAGAGGGGATTTCAATGCTCACATGAATGGCTTCCCTGACCCCTCTCTCAAATCACCCATCTTATCTGTCTAATATGCGCACATCTTCATCTTTGAATGAGTGTCCTTTGTCCTTCAAGTGGAGGTGTACTGCTGATTCTGGTCCTGAGCTGTTGCCCCTCCTATGTTGGGCCGTCCTCCTGTTTAATTGCTCTTTTTGTGTTTTGGTGTTGTGTCCTTTGGGTGTACAAGTCTCTGCCTTAGTGTGTTTGTGGGTTTGAAATAAACAGGGATGTGATGTTTGCCAAAAATCCCTTTAAGCTTTTCAAACACTCCAGCCATGTAGGGAATGACCAGGTTCTTTCATTGGGTCTGGGTCTCAGGCTAATCCATTGTTCTTCTGGGTTGGCCCACTCTGAATATCCACAGGCCTTCAGGTGCCTGTCTTCCTTCTTCTTGCCTTCTGTGGAGGTGGGGATGCTCTCTGCTCTGAGGTTTAGGGTCCTGATGATTCCTATCTGTACAATTGTGCATTCTGTTAACCCCCCTCCCCCCTAAAATCATTGGAAATCCAAGTCACCCTTCTGCCTGGGGTTAATTTTGGGTCAATTACTGTATTTCTGGAGTACACGTATAAAGAAGAGCGTGTGCAGGGAAAATTTCTGTAATCTGGAACATCTGAGCTTTTCCCTGACTCCTTGCTGACAGCAGAAATCTTCCTCATTTGCCATTGCCGGGTGCATACATCAAGGAGACACGATAATAATGATCCAGGATGTACCGACGAAGAAGAAGGGGATTCCCTAGAGACAGGGAGTCCTGCAGGGAAATTGTGGAACAACATAAGAGTCAAAGGATCCACATCCATGCTGCTTTCTTAAGTAATCTGGGTGCACTAAGGCCCTGTTTCCCTCTGCCTTGGACTTTGGAAGGAGAAGATGGCTGGGTTCTGCCCCATCTTTCTAGCAAGCAGGGAACCAATCACTCTTTGCTTGTCCCCAGAAATCATGTTAGTCTACTTAAAGCTGATGATGTCTTCAGCCACAATGATTATTATTATTTTTAAATAAGGTCCCAAGGCTTCTCTGGGATCCCTTTTGGAATGGGGAAGTTGTTGTGATGGGGGCTGTGGAATGTCGGGGGAGGTCTTCAATTTCCAAAAATGGTTGCCACTCGGATTATTTTGTGGGTGGCAAATAAATAAATCCTGTTATCATTTGGAGATAATTTGACATTGCTTCCTCAGTCACTACAGAGGAGGGTTTCAGATATTCTTGGTACATTCCTTTAAGCTTTCTCATGCTGTTGTTTCCCCCATCTTATGTATCTTTCAGCAGAGAAAGTCATATCTGGAGCGGAGCGTGAAGGAAGCTGAAGATAATATTCGGGAAATGCTGATGGCTAGAAGAGCCCAATAAGGGCCTCCGCTTCAGCAGTGCCTGCCTGCTTCTTCCATTTGGACTGATGAGTGGAAAGCAGCCCATCTGCAAACCCTGGCTATAGACCTTCTTTTAGTGTGGAAGAGATGAGGAGCTTGAATGATGTGGCCATGTCACGTGTAAAGATCAATAAACTCCTCCTAGAACCACATCCCGTGGCTGCTGGACCTGTTGGCTGTGGTTCTTTCTCCACATTGGTTGTGCACTTTCCCTCCGTCTCTTCCATTGCCTCACAACAGGGCAGTTAATGGCAGAAGCTCCAACCTCTCCAAAGGTTTTTCGGTTGCTCATGTGTCTGTGGCTTGAGACGGGGAGGGGAGCCGGGCACATTTTCCTCTCCTCTGCCCTGTCAGATGTAGGTTTTGTGCACAAGAGCTTTAGATGGCTGTTTCGTTTCAGGGTGCCCTGTTTTGTACCCAGACCTGGAACTGACCTTGCCCAGGGCCAGAGACATTAGGTCTGTGAAGTTTCAGTATCAGGTTAGGAGTGTAAATTTGTATGAGGATTGTTTCCAGCTGCTGCTGCTGCTTTTAGCCGAGAGCACACAGCACAGTGAATCTTTCTAAGAACAGTTGCCAGAGAAGAGTTAATATCTAATTGAAAAGGGGGGGAATTGGAGGGGGGGACATTAGATGTGGCCTGAGTGGATTTAGGGGATGGCTGCCAGAATAGAGTTACTTGAGCGTGGTGTGAGCAGCATACAGCTACCATGGTGCCAGCCGAATGCCCTTTCGGTAGACAAGTCTTCTCTCTGAACCACCTCCTGCAGTCTTCAGTCACTCCCAAAGAAGTTATAAAACCCGACTACATTCATAGCCGTTGAAGGTTAACAGGAAGACTGTGATGTTGCTGCCACCTTGTGCATGATATTTTTATCAGTTGTTTGGTTTTTTTATGCTATCCTTCAAGGAGCTTATGTGGCCTGGCGTATATTTCTTCCCATCTGGTATTTTACAGCAATAACAGTCTGGAAAGGGCAGCGCTGGAAGGGGCCCCGTGGATCATGGAGCCCAGACCCTGTCAGGGAGGCCCAGTGGGGAACTGGACTCCCAACCGTGGCCCTGCACCCTGGCACCGAACCCCAGGACCCTATCCAGCATGTCATCGAATAAACTGTGAGGCAGGTAGTAATGTCAAATAAAGGGGGAAACCCTTCCAGTATCCATCTTAAGCTAAGCTAAGACAAACTTTATTATCATTTTGTACAACAAAATTAAATGCCATCTCCAGCGCACATCATAAAACACTTCCCTGACATTCACATTTTATTCACCACTGCACAAACCCCGGTTGTCACATTTATATTGCACTCTACAGAAGAACCAGGCAACCCAAGAGTCGCAAAATATAATACAAGGTTTATGTCATTGACAATGCTTCATCAGACAAGATGCTAAACAAATCAAATTTTAAAAGTAAAGAGGGGGAGAAAGTGCCATTTAAAAATATAATCTGAGGAAGCATTCTAGAGAACACAAGACCTGTTTTGTCCTTTAAAAAAGGACATTTTACTCTACAGTGATCTGGTGGGTGAGGGGTTGGAGAAACCGATGCTAAGGTGCTGAGCCTGGGAATCAGTTTGGTGGTCAGAGTGTTGGACTCAGGAAACCTGAGTTTGAATACAAACTCACGAGGGGGTGGCGGTGGTGAGGGCACTCCTTAAATATCTCACAAACCCTGTTAGGGCTGCCGGAGTCAAAAGCAGCTTGACAGACATCACATAGCACACAATGTTGTTTGCAGCTTCTGCAAATTGTATTATTGTGACTCGGTTCTGTCTCAAGAAGAACAGATGCCCACTCAAAGCTATAAAGATATTCACAGTTCCGTTCTTTACATATAACACTTCACTTTGTCATCTCCAGAAGGAATGAGCATGAAGAAGGCATGCATTTTAGGCTACGACCTCCTTCCTCACAGAGAAGCTGTCACGAATCAGCATTCGAGAGAAAAATGGCCATGATAAGTGTCTTATGCTGCCATCTGCCGGCGGAAACCAATTTTAATTCAGTTGGAGGATGTTTGATTATTCTGGCTGTGCTCCCCAGGTCTAGCCATAAAAGCTTTGAACACAGGTAACCTCAGATAGTGCAGTGTATAATTTTGAGATTCAGAAATGGACAGCGTATTTACTCCTCCATGTGCTCCCTCCTTCCTTGTCAACTGCAAATAATGTGTATTTTTGGCTAACAGCAAACCAATAATTGGTTTTCTTTTTATAGTTAAGTCAGGTGTTTAGCCTTGCATTTGTGTTTTAGGAGTTGTCCAACAAGCATATACCATATATACTCGAGTATAAGTCGACCCAAGTATAAGTCAAGGCCCCTAATTTAACCTCCCCAAAACTGGGGAAACATATTGACTCGAGTATAAGTCTAGGGTGGGAAATGCAGCAGGGCCTGGCAGCTCCTCCTTTGTGAGCTGGGGGAGTGGTATGTGATGTTTAAAATGACTTTTAGCCACTGACCCAAGCACTTGCCAGGCCCTGCTGCATTTCCCACCCTAGACTCCCCTGTGATGCAGAGGGGGGTCATGAGAAGCGCCACACAATGTTTAAAATGATTTTTAGCCACCGACCCAAGCACTTGCCTCAGTGGCTAATAGTATTGACCCGCATATAAGTCGAGGGCCCCTTTTTTCAGCCCAAAATTGGGGCTGAAAAACTAGGCTTATATTCGAGTATATACAGTAATTGAAGACATATGCCAGTGCCCTTTTCATGAAGACAAGCCATGGGGGGGGGGGGGGGGAAACCATTTTTTTTTAATTTGTGGGAATGTCTATTGAGCAAGGAATGTAGATCTTAGAAGCTGTGACCTACTTGATACCCACAGAATTGTGAAACTGCAAATGAATCCTGTGAAAAATCACAAGTCCTTGCTGTAGCACCTTCTTGAATCTTAATTCTAACTCGACTGCTGTCACTTTATCTGTCCTGGTGGGCTTGAGCTTTATGGGCTTAATCCCAGCAGGTGGCAACAATGGCAGCTACAGCAGGTCCTTGCCTTTAATAGTGGTTCTGCCTTGGACAACTGTTACATGTACTGGGCAGATAATTACACCCCTCTCCTCAGCCTCTTTATTACTGCTGTTGAATTGCTCGGCATACCATGGCCACAGAGGCATACCACTTTCCGTGGACATGGATGGGAGAGTCGCCTGCACTTGGCAGCAAACCACGTGAGTGTCCTGTGAAGGCAGGGTCATCTCACTGATGGCATCAGCAGCTCCTGCTCTCAACACTGAATAAAGGGATTGGAGAACAGTTCATCTGAACAAGAAATTGCTTTCTATATTTCTCCTGGAGATCCAAGTCTTCAGTCAGGAAAGAAAAGGCAAAGATCCTCTCTCCTCTTCTGTCGATGAGTGAATGCCGTAATGCAGGACACCACTGATACGTTTTATTTCCCAGTAATGCTTTTGACCAAACGCTGGATCACAGAAGTAGGTCACATAATTACTTAGTAGTTAATGACAGTTTGGCTAGCATGCTTTTCTTTTTATTGTTAAGCAAGAAGGCTATGCAAACAGCATATGTTGTGCATAGAGTAAGTGCTCTTTTTGATGAGCCCATAGAACTTCATCTCTTATGCCACTACATGCTGAATTAAGGAGTGTAAACCTGGAAGATGCCAGTAAGGCTAGACTCATGATTTAATCCCTTGCATCATCTTAATCCACGGCTGTGTTTTCCCGGATAAAAAGTTTAGGTTTCTGCTTATTCGGAAGTTGAGTCATGGCAACTGGACTTCTTTTCTTGTTAGGTTGAAATGTTTCGCTCCTCATCTAAGTAGCTTAAGAAGTCCGAGGAAGGTTGATGGGAGACCTCCAGTTTATACTCCATGTTGGTTTCATTTCACCCTGGTCTGAATAGGCTTGTTAGATGGACAATGCCCATATGTGTGAAAAAAAGTCACATCTCGGCAACCTTTCCCAGTACCGATTAAGCATGGGTCATTAGCTTCCTGGTGGATGTGTGAAGTGGTCCTGGTTTTTCTGGGGATTAATGAAAACGGAGCATGAAAACTGGGGGCACCCTGTGCGTAAATCCCCTATCCCTCAAGGCCTCCTGACCCTTCTCTCTAATCACCTATGTTCTCTGTTGAAGATGTGTCCATCTTTGTCATTGAATGAGTGTCCCTTGTCCTTCAAATAAATTAAGGTACACCAATGATTCTGGTCCTGAGCCATCTTCCTGTTTAATGACTGTTTGCACGCCATTTGGCCTAAATACTATGCTTTGTAGTTGCAGGTCTTCCTGAGCCTTTTGGATCTCCAGCTTGCAGTTAATTGCTTTAAAGAGCCTTTTCTCTTGTGGAAGGGGTGGCTGGATTCCCTGTTGCATGAGAAGCAACAAGGAAAGAAGCACACACAAGACTGACCGTTGCAACTGGATACTAATCCAAGATGTGTGATGATAAATTTGTGATGTTGGGAGTATAGCAGCAACATTTGGGGAGGGGCAAGCTGAAGGGGGGCATGTTGCCCAACCCATTTATCACTCTGAAGCAGCAATAAGATAAGCTTCAATTGCTCTATTATGGTCTGAACTTGAGTCATTGGTGTTCAAAGAAAGAGCTACAATAGACAATGAAACTCTTAAGAGCTCTTTGTTTTTTATAGACTAAGAAGTGTGCTTATTATTGTTTGTACTCCCAACTCCCCAAATTCTCCAAAATTTCCCCAAACAGAATTCTGAGCATTTCAGCTCTCAGACACTCCTACCTACACCTACATTGCTCACATGGAGCAGGGCTTGTTTCCAAGGCGGCTTGACCTTTTTTGGCCTTGCAACCTGTTAAATCCTTGGAACTGCATTCCAAGAACATGAAAATGCACATTCCTGTTCAAGACTATCATGGAAGTAGACAACACTGCTGTAGTGGTTGTGAGAGTTGGGAGTTTGTGTTTCTTTTTCTTTTTTTAAGGTCTGCAGTAAGGCATACAACTATGGTAAAAAAATTTAAAAAGTGCAAATAAAGATTTCCAGACCCAGACCTAGAGTCCACAGAACCTAGTGTACTGGCCCTAGTGGTCTTGTGATCAGTGCGTGCTCGCTTGCATGTGCATGTGCATGTGTACACGTGCGCGCGCACACACACACAAACACAGAGAGAGAGAGTTCTGGCAGCAAGTTGAGTTGTTTCTACAACAGGTGATGAAACAAACTCTAATCTAGTCTTAATCATGTGCTGTCAATTCTGACTTATGGAGATCCTCTTCAGGGTTTTCTAAGAGCAGAGTAAGTACTCAGAAGTGGTTTCCATTCCCTTCTTCTGGGGGTGCCTTGGGGCTGTGCAGGTTTCCCAAGGATGAGCAGGTCAACTTATTTTGGAGGCACAGCGAGGAACTGAACTCCCCAATTCTAATTCCAAACAGACAGCTAACTCCCTAAGCTATCCAGCCATGTTGTAATCAGTCTTACTACTAATTTAAAAAGAGTATTCTGTTTTATTACTATGTTCCCCCCCCCAAGAATAAAATCCAAGCTAACTTTCAGCTCCTACCACATTTTTGTTTTTTAAAAGGTACACATTTCACTTTTCCGTCTTATAGGAAATCACAAAGGATTTGGACAGAAATACAGACAGGCAAGACGGTTGTGATTCTATTTCAAAAAATAGAATGGTGACTATTTTGCTTTGTAGCCAGCCCTTCTCCCTCAAAGAGATGAGGCCACGCCATTTTCACTGTGCCTACCAAAAGGTGTGGCTGTTAAATCACTACTGAGTACACACTGAATCATGTTTGCAGAATATTTAAGTGCAAACATTGGATAACATGACAGTCACAGTATCAAATACATTTTAATTCTAGTGAGCTAAACCTAATTTTCATTCTCAAATATCTTAAATAATAGATTTGAGATAAAATATGTTGGCCCCAAGTATCCATAGCTTTTAAGATGATGGATACGCCTTAATGTGAAATTTCCAGAAATTTTGCAACAATGGGGAAAGTCTGTTTTTCTTTTTTCTTTAAGAAAAAAACAGAAGTGATTGGGTATGTGTGTGTGTGTATAT
>JAHTLZ010000204.1:97594169-97640963 GCA_023846285.1 Phrynocephalus versicolor | reverse complement strand
GGGGCGGGGGGGGGACAAAAACAAACAGAAGGCAGGATAGCCCAGCACTCACTGCTTTACAATCTGCATCATGAATTGAATCTTTATTTACGGTTGTTAACCAAGACAAGAAATACCAAATATCAATTTGCCACAATAAAACGATTTGCCAGAATAAAACATTAAATTTTCCAGAATAAAACACCTTAAAAACACTTTAAAAACATTGTAAAACTTTTGATAAAAGCCACTAAATAGAAACAGGACTGTTATAAAAATAGTCAATATCAGAAGGGTAGATAATGTAATATATCGAAGATCAGGCCAACATCAAACCCCAAAGTGGAGACCACACTCCATATGGTGATCAGGAGCTAGAATTACTGGCAGTCATAAGCCTACGTACAACTACTGCAGCAGTGCAAAATCTGGCGACACAATTTGAAATCTGCTGGGTCCTGTCAGAGAGAAGTAACTTTGCATAGAATTTGGCAGGTCTCCCAGGAAATTTGTCGATAACAGGTTGAATAAGTTCCTTACCTAAGTCACGGTAGAAGGAACAATAAAGAAGGGTGACTGTTTCTACTTGGTTCATTTCGCATGGGCACAAGCAATTTGACAGGGGAGTATTTTGAAATTTCCCATCCAAAAGTTTGGAAGGGAGAGCGTTCAATCTGGCTAAAGTGAAAGCTCTTGTAATCTTTGGAGGCATTAAGCCAGTCAGGTATGGGGATATAGTAAATTTGTTGTAGGTGACTAGACTATGATTACCCAGAAGACTCACATGATCTTGGAATTCTATATCCCAAATCCTTTGTCTAACTGCAGCTTTGGCATTAGCATGGCCCATCGCTTTTAAGATACAGTTAGAGAAGCCAATTTGCTGTATTTCTTTGGCTACAAACTGTTTCCATTTGGATTGGAATGAATCAATTAGAACCAAGGGGGTCAACCGTTCTGTAAAGAATATAAGTTTTAGCCAATAGTTAATCATAAGGGCTTTGACCCGTGCTCTTATGGACACTAGACTGGCCTCCAAACGAACGGCTACATTTGATGTACATGGAGGTACAGCCAGAATTGATCTCAGAAATTTAGTCTGTACTACTTCCAAGGAATGTAAGTTTGTACCTGCAAAAATTTGGGAACCATACAACATTTGGGAAATAACCTTGCCCTTGAAAACATGGATAGCAGAAGATACTTGTCGCCCTCCTTTAAAATAAAAGAATCTGGTTATTGCTGCAGCACTCTTCTGGGCATTCAATGATGCATGTTTTTGTTGAGCGACCCAGGAGCCTGTAGAACTAAAAATTATGCCCAGGTATTTGAAGCATGAAACCTACTCTATGGGGTGGTTATTTATAACCCATTTGTGTTTGTTTCTTCTTCTACTAGTAATAAGTACTTTGGTTTTTGAGTAGTTTATTACTAGTTGCTCGTGATTGCAATAGGTGGAGAAGGCCCTCAAAAACCTTCTCAGGCCAACACAAGTTAAAGACAATAAAACTACATCATCCGCGAACAGTAACATGGAAAGGGGTCGTGAAAATAGCTTGGGGGGGATGAAATTCTGGTTTCGAGAGATTGCTCACAATACCATTTATGTAGAAGTTAAACAAGATTGGAGCTAGCACACAACCCTGTTTTACCCCATTATGAGCTGGAATTAAGTTGGACAATACTCCTTCTGGATTACAAAGAACTCGTAGACTTGAGTTTTCATAGAGATGTCACATTAACAGAAGTCTCCTGCCTATGTTTGTCTCTTCAAACTTTGCCCAAAGTTTGTGCCTTGGGATGCGATCAAAAGCCTGTTTAAAGTCGACAAAGGCTGCGTACAGGGCACCACCTTTAGGGGAGGAATAATTTATGAGAAAGGTGGTGGAGAATAAGTCCCTGGTCCAAGGTAGATCTTCCTAATCTAAATCCAGCTTGCTCCTCTGCCAACAGGTTCTCTACTTGCAGCCAGTCTGTTAGTTTACTCAATAAATGGCTGGCATATAACTTACTAACAATGCTAAGTAGGCTTATTGGGCAGTAGTTAGCTGGGTCCCCCCTATGGCCCTTTATAAATAATGGAACAATAATTGCAAGACCCCAGTCCTCTGGAATACATGCTGTGTAGTTGATCCAGGAGAACAGGGATGCCATTACTAGGGCCCACCAATCAGAGTTTGATTTTAAAAAATCTGCTGAAATATAATCCACCCCGGGGGCTTTACCAGCTTTCAATTTGCAAATCAGGGCAGAGATTTCCGCAGGGGAGCCTGGAGACCAGTCTGGTAGATTTCTATCACTTACTGGTGGACTTTGGGCACAGGCAGGGTGTATGGAATAGATATTCTGAAAGTTCTCCTCCCAAGCACTAGGCAGAATGTGGGAAACAATCCGGAGGGAATGTTCCCGCATTTCACCTGCCAATATCCTCCAGAAAGTGGCTGAGTCTTTGAGGATAGTTGCCGTTGTCAAACGTTGCCAGGTCTCTCTCTGGGCTTGAATTTTTTTCTTTTTGATAAGGGCTTTGTAATTTCTCTTCAGAATGAACCAATTGGGAGGAATCCTGGCTAAGTTCTGTTCACGATACAGTCTGAGTTTGGCCATCAGCTCTTTTTTTGCCATTTTGCATTCAAGATCAAACCACATCCCCCCCCACTAGTGTGGGAAAAGTGGGGGGGGGGTCTGTATTATTATATTTTATATGTGGCTGGAGATGCTGGACCAAATCCTTGTAAGTATCCAGAGCAGTTGAGCTAGAATCTGTGGTTATGATCAATGTACCGAGATGGGAAAGGGGATCTGAGAAAAGGAGTTATCTCATGGAAACATCAAATTTGGTAGTCCACTTGACCTGGGCAGCTCTAATTTCAGATGAGGGTGGGAATGTCATTTCTTTGTCTGCAAACACGTTGGTGGCACCAAGATTGAGTATGGTGGACAAAGGAAAGTGGTCACTTTCAGAGCGACATTCGACCCTAAAATCAGTAATTAAATACCTCAAATCCTTTGAGACCATGATATAATCTATAGTGGATGCACCTGCCAGTGAGGTAAAAGTAAATTCTCCAGGTGTATCTCCTTACATGTTCCCATTTAAAAGTATCAAGTCCAAATTGTTGACCATTTCCATGAGACAAAGACCTCCATAATTACAGCCTCGGTCCTTTGATTGTCTGTGGGAACACCAGGGGGTGGATGGGTCCGGAGGCAACATGTTGAACTGTGCAAATAGTACCTCGTCATGTTCTCCAGTTCTGGCGTTAAAATCTCCTGCTATCAATCTGCATCAGAAATTTTTCACCTTTGGAGACCAGGTACTTGGAAAATGCGCTGGGACGCGCTTAGGTGGGCGTGGTCGTACTTAATTTTTTTTAAAGTCCAGAGTTGGTGGGAAAACAATTTTAAGCTCCGCAGCGGGGAGCCCTTTGCCTCGGATTTTAGGGGTCATGTAAAAGCGCCCTAAGGGAGGTTGGAGAAGATGAGGAATGTCTAGTAGGTGCACACCTGCACCCCATTGCCTCCCTCCCAGCCCTCATACTCGGAGGGGAACACCTCAGATGTCTGGCTCAGAAGACTGACAAAGAACAAGGTTGGGCAAAAACTCTTTTGGACTACTAAAAGGTTACAAATAAGATGAGCTTCCTAGTTCTCCATAAATATGCAAGAGTGTTTGCAGTGTTTTGCACAGTTCTTGCTGAGACCACACAATGGACAGGACTTTGCAAGGGAGGGCCTTTCTTTTTTTCTTTTGCAAATAAGTCAGCCAAGGTACCATATGGCTACTTTTTCTGAGTTTTTGTTTTCATGCACATATTTCAACCAGCCAGCCTCTCCAACACAGCCTCAGCAGTAGCTCAAGTACGGCCTTCCTAGAGCTCTTCATACCATTAAAAGATTAGGAAATCATGCAATTTACATCCACTAAGGCAGGGCTGTCCAACTTTGAACAGGCCGAGGTCTACTTTTTTGGACCAAAGTACCTGAGGGCTACTACACTAAAACCTCTACTTACGAATTTTATCCGTTCCGAGCACACGCTCATAAGTAAAAATCTTTGTAAGTAGAGCAGTGGTTTCCCATAGGAATGCATTGAAAATAAGACAATGTATAGCATATTTGCACCAGTCATTTTTATATGCATGTAAAATTTCAACATGTTATAAGGGATTCCTATTTCATTATCAGGAAGAAGTTTGTCTAAGCCAGGGCTGTCCAACTTTGAACAGGCTGGGGTGCTGATCACCTGGCCGGCGGGGGGGGGGAGCAGGGGACCACACCATGGCCCTTGAACTGCCCCGCTCGGCTGAGACAGTGGGCTGGCAGACCCAGAGCTTTGTTGAGGCAGTGGTGGTCATTGGGGTGGGGGAGGGAGGGGTGGAGAACTTATCCCCTCACTTTTTTATTGATGGCTGGCGGGCTACTTATGAACCCTTCGCGGGCTACTAGTAGCCCCCGGTCTACCTGTTGGGCAGGCCTGCACTAAGGCCTTCAAGTATATTGTCTATCTCTTACCAATGCCCTGGTTAAGGACCTTCCAAAATGTACTGAAAGCTTCCAGACATTGTTCTGCTCACTATATTATAGAGAAAGAGATACATCAGTGACACTCAGATCTCCTTGTGACTGGCACACATGTGTCCCCAAAATGTGAGTCTGGCCAGGGGCTTCATCTGGAGCATCAAGCAAATAAGAACATAACACGGGTTTTTGCTAAACAGGACCAAAGGTCTCCAGAGACTGCCATTCTGTTTTCTCAGTGATCCCTCATTTGCCCACAGGTGGGTGGGTGGGTGGGTGGAGCAGCTACTCAAAGGAGACAATACCGAGAGGTACATTGCCTCTGATATTGGAAGGAATTCATAACCACTGTGACTAGCAGCTACTGGTAGCTTTATTTTGCATCAAGGTTGTATCACGCTGCATACTTTAGGACAAGTAATTACGAGTAAAATTTTGAACATGGAGTTTTTTAGTAATGAGTTGGATCATTGCTCCATTGAATCTGAAATGGTCTACACCAGGCCTGCCCAACAGGTAGAGCGGGGGCTACCAGTAGCCCGTGAAGGGTTCAAAAGTAGCCCGCCAGCCACCAATAAAAAATGTGAGGGGATAAGTTCTCCACCTCTACCTCCCCCACCCCAAGGACCACCACTGCCCCTGCAAAGCTCTGGGTCTGCCAGCCCACAGTCTCAGCTGAGCGGGGCAGTTCAAGGGCTATGGCACAGTCCCCTGCTCTCCCTACTGGCCGGATGATCGGCGTGCCACTGTCTTGTGAACAATTGAGTTGTTGGTGCAGAGCGGAGGAAGGGGAGTGGCAGGGACAGCGAGGGGCGGGGTCATGGGCGTGCCCACCTCCTTTGTGTGGTGGCGTCCCCCTTTTTCCTCCCCAGAGAATTCCTTCCTCCCACCCTTCCAGCCTCCTCCTCTTCCTCCTCCCACCCCCACAGCTGCCTCACAGAGACTGTGACCTGCCACTCCTCCTGCTCCCCTTCTGAGCCATTCCCTCCTCCTTGCACCACCACGGCAATGTGATTGCCCCGCTGCTGGCTTGGCCCATCCCAGCTGCACAGAGAACATGGCAGAAGTGAGTGAGAGCTATGGGCGGCGGCAGCAGTGGCAGCGAGGGGGCTGGAAGGGAGAATGGGGAAAACAGGAGAAGTAGAGTCAAGTCAGGCCCCAGGCAAGTTGGGAGAGTAAGTGCACCTTTTTAAAAAAGTCTTCCAGCAGCCCGGGCAAGTGGAAGGGGTGATCTGCGCAAGCATGCACACACCTCCTGTGCACCCGTCCACACCGGCTCAAGCAGGTGTAAGGGAAGCATGTGCATGGTCAGCCTTACCATAGGAATGCATTGAAATTTGTTCCCTCCAGAAAGAATTAATTGATTTTCAATGCATTCCTATGGGAAGCCGTTGCTCTACTTACATTTTTTTTTTTTTTACTTATGAGCATATGCTTGGAACAGATAAAATTCATAAGTAGAGGTTTTAGTGTAGTAGCCCTCAGGCACTTTCTTCTGGAAAAAGTAGACCTCAGCCTGTTCAAAGTTGGACAGCCCTGGTCTACGCTACAGCAAATGGCCATGGTCCTCCAGGTTCTTCAGAAGATGTCTCCCTCAGCTACAGCTGAACCTGGGACCTCTGGCATACAAATCATGAACTCTGCAACTGAGCTTCACCCTATCCTGTTCACAAACAAGAGAAAAGTAGTGGGGTGAGAGTGAATGTTCCATCCATTTCCTGTCAGACTGTTGCTTTCCAGCACTCCACCCCCCTGATTTGCCAATTTTGGCTCAAACAACAGGACTGGAAGAAGGGCCATAGCCATAAAAACATACAGACCAGAAGACAAGGTAAATTCAGCAATATCTCCACACATCCCTTTGGTACTGTAAATTACACTCCATGCACTTTTGATGTGTTTAAAGCAGATGCCTGTCTGAAGATAAATGTCCAACACTCTTTTTTCGTTCTCCGCCCACCCACCCCCATCCCCCAAAAGGCAAATGCCATTTTGGGTTGCATTGTGTGTGTGTGTGTGTGTTGTGTCGTTACAGTTGTGACCGACTCTTCGTGACCCCATGATCATGGAGTTTTCTTGGCAGGAATACTGGAGTGGTTTGCCAGTTCCTACTCCAGGCGCCTACAGCACCTGGTATTCCCTGGAGGTCTCCCATCCAAGTACTAACCAGGGCTGACCCTGCTTAGCTTTCGAAATCAGATGAGATCGGATGTGCTTCGGGCATCTAGGCATCACTTGGGCTGCATTAACAGAAGTATAGTCTCCAAACCCTGTGAGGCACTAGCTCCCCTCTATTCAGCACTAGTTAGGCCTCATCTTAAGTACTGTGCCCAGCTCTGGACACCTCACTTAGAAAAATGCCAACAATCTGGAACAAGTTCAGAGGAGGGCAACTGGAAACCAAGCTCTATGAGGACAAACTGAAAGAACTGGCTATGTTTAGCCTTGAGAAAGGAGACCAAGGGGAGCTACAATAGCACTTTTCATATACTTGAAAGGCTGTCACACAGAGGGGGAGGGTCTGTTCTCAATCAACCCCGAGTGCAGGACATGCAACAATTGAGCTCAAGTTACAGGAAGCCAGATTTTGGTTGAATATCAAGAAAACTTCCTAATTGTTAGAGCAAGACAGCAATGCAGCCCACTACCTGTAGAGGTAGAGGCCTTCTTGAACGAACAGTGCAAAGAAATAGAGGAAAACAATAGAAAAGGAAAAAACAGAGATTTGTTCAAGAAAATGGGAGATAATAAAGGGGCATTTCATGCAAAGATGGATATAATAAAGGACAAAAATGGTAGGGACATAACTGAAGCAGAAGACACCAAGAAGAGATGGCAAGAATACACAGGAAGAATTATATCAGAAATATCTGGATGTCCCTGATAACCAAGATAGTATGATTGCTGACCTCGAGCCAGACATCCTGGAAAGTGAAGTCAAGTGGGCCTTAGAAAGCATTGCAAACAACAAGGCCAGTGGAGGTGACGGCATTCCAGTTGAACTCTTTAAAATCTTAAAAGAAGATTCTGTAAAGGAGGTACGATAAATATGCCAGCAAATTTGGAAAACAGCAGTGGCCAGAGGACTGGAAAAGATCGGTCTACATCCCAATTCCAAAGAAGGACAATGTCAAAGAATGCTCCAACTACCGTACAATTGCACACATTTCATATGCTACCAAGGTTATGCTCAAAATTCTACAATGGAGGCTTCACCAGTATGTGGACTGAAAACTCCCAGAAGTGCAAGCTCAATTTCAAAGGGGCAGAGGAACTAGAGATCAAATTGCCAACATAAACTGGATTATGGAGAAAGCCAGAGAGTTCCGGAAAAACATCTACAGTACTTCTGTTTCATTGACTATGCCAAAGACTTTGACTGTGTGGACCACAACAAACTATGGCAAGTTCTTAAAGGAATGGGAGTGTCTGACCACCTTTCTTCTAAGAAATCTATATGTGGGACAAGCAGCAACAGTCAGAACTGGAGATGGAACAATTGACTGGTTTAAAATTGGGAAAGGAGTACAAGGCTGTATACTGTCACCTTGCTTATTTAACTTAACATGCAGAGCACATCATGCAAAAGGCAGGACTGGATGAATCACAAGCCGGAATTAAGATTGCTGGAATAAATAACAACTTCAGATACACAGATGATAATACTCTGGTATCAGAAAGTGAAGAAGAATTAAAGACCCTCGTAATGAGGGTGAAGAGGAGAGTGAAAAAAATGGGCTGAAGCTCAACATCAAAAAAACTAAGATAATGGCCACCAGTCCCATCACCTCCTGGCAAATAGAAGGGGAAGAAATGGAGGCAATGACAGAGTTTATTTTCTTGGGCTCCTTGATTACTGCAGAAGGTGACTGCAGCAATGAAATTAAAAGACAGCTGCTTCTTGGGAGGAAAGCAATGGCAAACTTAGGCAGCATCTTAAAAAGCAGACACATCACTTTGCTGACAAAGGTCTGGATAGTCAGAGCTATGGTTTTTCCTGTAGTGATGTACAGAAGTGAGAGCTGAACTATAAAAAGTCTGATCACCACAGAATAGATGCTTTTGAGCTGTGGTGCTGGAGGAGAGTCTTGAGAGTCCCCTGGACTGCAAGGGGATAACCCTATCCATCCTGAAAGAAATGTTCACTGGAAGGACAGATTCTGAAGCTGCATCTCCAGTACTTTGGCCACCTCATGAGGAGAGAGGACTCCTTGGAAAAGTCCCTGATGTTGGGAAAGATTGAAGGCAAAAGGAAAAGAGGACGGCAGAGAATGAGATGGTTGGATGGTATCACTGATGCAACCAACATCAGTGACTTGATTCTATGATTCTGCAAATGTTAATTTCTGCTCAGAACCCTGCTGTGATGATGATGATAGTGAGGAAGAAGAGGGCTGGCTCTGTTTCTCTTTTTTCAAGCAAGACCAAAGGAAGAGGATTTACTATGAAATATAGATTTGTGAGAGGTAGCCATGTTAGTCTGTGCAATAATTCCAGGCAAAAATTAAAACAAAACAAAATTAAAGACAAAAACAAAGTGGCACCTTATAATAATTAATCTTTAAGGTGCCACATATTTTTGTCTTTTATTTTATTTTGTTTTGATTTTTGTATGAATGATAGGACACAGATCAATGTAGTCCCAGGTTGTGTGTTATAGTAAATGCTTCTTCCATCCTCAAGACAACCATGAAACTGAAATTCACAAGCCATGTAAGCCCTTAGCTATTTCCAGAGGTAACAGACTCTGGAAACAGACACTTTGAACTTTCTCAAAATCTCTGGGCAGCAGAAAGTATTCCTGGAAGGAAGGAACTGAGAAAACTCAAGATTCCCTACCATTTGTTTTTTAGACAGCAACCACCTAGGACAGCGTTGGTGAACCTGTGACACTTGGAGCCCTTTCTGTGGGCACCCGACATTGCCCCTTCACAGCCACCTCTATTCAGGTTAAACTGCTGTACTGGCACTTTGCAAAAAAATTAGTGAGTTTTGAATCACAGTTTGGGCACTTGGTCTCTAAAAGACCAAGGATCTTTCAGGAAGGTATCCTCTTGATCCGAGCAACCTCCACCTTGGAAGCTTGCTATCCCACCCACTGCTGGTCAAAGCAAGTCCTGCTTTATCACCTTTGGGTGTTGGCTCTGACACCAAGTACCAGTCTGTACAATGCAAGCAGTATGTGCAAGCTTTATTGTAAAATGAAACACGTCACTTTTCACTTACTACACAGCACTTTATCTTTAATGGGCACATTTGGCTCCTGACTGCCCAGATAATTAGTTACTGAATAACCTGGAGGGCAAATGGTTCAGATGCTTTGCTCTGGATTATGGAGCATTAGTGAGATGCATTTAGGTATGATGGATCATCTTAAATCATACAGATCTAAGGACAGTACAATCATAGACCTGAGAGTAAGCCAATTACTTGTGTTCATGGAAGAGGAGCCTTTAATAAAAAAAGGGCCATCCACTCTAAGTAGCATCCTATGTATAGGACTGGTTTGTCATTCTGTGTTAGGAAATGTTTGCAGAAGAATGTTAAGACTCCTAAGCCTTTCCAGATCCAACACCTCCAGGCAAAAGAAGACCAAAGACACTTTCCTCCTTTAGTGAGCAGCAAATAGTATTTTTATATCTTAGTACTTCCAATATGATTCCAATTAAAAGGTTTTTCCTAGGGGCACCCCCTTTGGAGCTTCATAACTCAGCCCCCTTACCCCCAAATGTTCCCAAATTTCAGGGAATTCCCTAAAATCACCCCTGCTACTTTGGTGCCCCCAAAGTAAGTAATTTTCAAGTGTATGTTCTTAAAAAAATATGCATTCGAAATTTATTTTTAAAAATATGCAATCAAAATTTACTTGCCTTGGGACTCCAAAGTAGCAGGGGTACCTTCCCGAAGGGATTTTAGGGACCCCCCTGAAATCTGGAAAGATTTAGGATAAGGGGACTTAGTTATGAAACTCTAAACAGGCTTGGGGGGAGTATTGGCAACTATGCAGTGACTGTGGAGGCAATCAGGGAGTTTACTCTATGGTATTAACTCCCTAATTGCCTCCACACTCCCAGCACACATTGCCAATTAGAGCTCAGCCGGTATACCGTATATACTCGTGTACAGTATAATGAAAACAAGTCAGTATGTTTTCCCAGGTTTTTTGGGGGGGGGCGGAATTAGTCTTTTGGTGCTTATACTTGAATATATACAGGTATCTCCTCCAAAATCCTTCTGCTCACTTGATGAGACTACACTGGATCCTAAAATAACTGATGTTTCTTTAAGAGGAGCGGGGATTTATCGCTATAATTTCTTATCTAATTTCTAAATACTTCTATCATATGTTTTTATAGGCATTTGTTTCTGAGATAATGGACATTCTCACTTATTGCTGAAGGATCTACTGAGAGTACAAAGAACAAAAAGAAAGCAGGCATACTTGCTTCACACCCCTTCAGAGTTTGAATGTGCTCAAGTAACCATTAACCCAAACTCTTTCATCAAGTACCAACTTAACTTCATAAAATTATTTCTTAAACCCAAATGGTTCATTTGGTGTTTTCAAAAGGTTTTTCTATAGCCTGTTAGAAATTCTCAGTACATCTGAGAATAGCTTTGGGCTCAGTTAAGCTCAGCAAGATCATCAGTACTTAGGCTTTCATAAATACGAGCACTGCCTGCTTTTCAAGATCCTTCCATGGCAAGAAGAAGGTGGCAACTATGACATTTCACCTGGATGCCCAGATTTAGATCCTGTGCATTCTTAGGCTGGGTACTCTTAGCCAGACCCAGTAAAACTGGTTTGCCTCTTAGTCTGAAAACTTTATTCCAGGTTCTCTTCTGCGCCTTCCATGGCGAGAGAAAGCAGGTCTTCAGGTTATCGTGACTTGGGACACCTTCTTCCATTCCATATTGCTCTTTTTTAAAAGGAAAATCCTTCTGCGTTATCAGAAGGTGCAGCAGCCCTTCGGTTGGGGAAATGACTCTCTTAAACATTTCTTCCTTTAAATTTCATCAAACACAGGAATGATTTTTCCCCCTGGTTCTACTTTTGCCGCTAACAAATTATGGTTGAAAAGCAGGCAGAGAAGCCAGACTTTGTACTGTCTTCACCAATAGGGAAGCAGCAATCAACACCACAACGGGATAAACACAGGAAAAGGGAACAAAGTCCACTTTTTCTTGAGTGCTGCACCAGGTACTACGTGACTTGATGACCACAACAAGTTCCTTCTTTCTCAGTGCTTTACTTGAGCCTCCCCTTCTTAAGCCTAGTTTGGATGTACAGTAGATGTTCACAGCTCAGTGACTCCTGGCAGAATCTGTGAACTAGGTCTTTCTGAGAAGTTGGAAGCGACAATAGGTGACATTAGTGTTTAGTATACAGACTGATTTGAGACAGCCTTCTTCTAGGCAATCTTATCTACTTTTCTCCTGAACCTCTCTATACAAGCCATTGGCCTGGTCACCCTTGGAGAATACAAATCACCTATGGGCAACTTGCAGCCAGTGCAAGAACAGGGTGATAGGTGGTTCTCATTTTCCCACTTTTAAGGACCAGATGCTCCTTAAGGTCAGAAGAAGAAGAGAGTAAATTGGAAAGGTTGAGTGTAAACATGGGACTGCTGCATTCTCCGACATCAGAGGTAGGAGAGATCAGTGTCCAGAGGCTGGAGCTCTAAAGCTCCCAATGAAGTCAGAATGTGCACTGTAAGAAGTGGGAGACAGTTACGGACAACGGAAGCAAGCTGTGCGAGGACAGAACCTGAAAATGCTACACAGATTTCAGCACATGGCATAGAAATGTTTTGAAATTGTCTCAAGAAAATGCCTCATAGAAATTTGTGGGAAAGGGATATAAATAAGCAAACCTCTTTCCTGCAAATGTGTACAGTTTTGCTTTTGACAGCGGAGGACAGAATTGGGAAGAGGGGGAGAGAGAAAGAGAGAGAGAGAGAAAGAAAGAAACAAGAGTAAAAGCACACTATTAATACACATGAGCACATGTCCATACATACGCTTCGGTTCAGCAAATGTATTTCTGAAAAGGTGAGTTTTCAAAAGGATCTTAAATAGAGAAGGCAGTGAATTGTAGACATGATCAAGGAAAGCATTAAAAAAATTACGGTATTAGGACACCTTCAGGCAGGTGAGGAATGAAAGCTGGGGACTCTAATGAAAATGATGAAAGAGCAGGCAAAAATATTTGGGCATTACCCATCAGGTACTCGTGAACATGACTGGCAGAGAGGGAGGAAAGGCAAGGAAAGAGCCAAAGATAAAATATGCTGTCAATATAGGGAATAAAAAAATGAAAGACATGCAATCTGGCCTTGACACAATGATGAGACATCCTAAGCATATATATCAGACAGCCAATTGAAATTATTGATAAAGACATTAGGTGAAAGTGTTTGGATTAGAGAGAAATCTTTAGGAGTCATCAGCTTGCAGGAGATACTGAAAACCATGGGAATCTAATAGATTCCACAGAAACAGAGGACATAGAGAATAGCAGAAATCCAATGACTCCCACAGAAAGGCGTAGGTGCACAGTGGAACTGCTGATCAAGAAATCTGGCAGAGGAACAGAACCAACAGACCTTTGGTGTTGTGGTTATGTGCTATTAAATTGCCTCTGACCTATGATGACCCTACAAAGGAATGACCTCCAGAATACTCTGTCATTAACAGCACTCTTTAGCTCTTGCGAATTCAAGAGTGGGGCTTCTTTTAAGGAGCCTAGCAGACGGAGGGTTGTTGTGACACAATCTAAGGCACGACAGAACTCAAGGAGGAGGTTATTTTAGGATCAGTTCAAATGGTAGAATTGACATCAACACTTCAGAGGCTAAAGCTCCAGTTTGTTCCATTTCTGAGCCACCTGCAAATTAATCTGATATATACATTCTCATGGGAAAGTGACTGGTGCAAGAGTCATGGCCACTGGAACTAAAATCGGCTAGACAGGAAACATTTTTAAAAACACAGACTTATGAAAATATGGTATGTCTCTGCTATTTTATCTTCCATTCACATGTATTGTTTTTCTTCCATATTTTCCAATAAAGAACTATTGGGGCTTGCAAAGAACTGTAGGCAAGATGGTAACCCTTTCCTTCTAGGCAAAACTTCTATAGATGAGGTGACCTCAGGTACAATTCAGGAAGTTCCATTGCAACATCTTCCCTAAAATATACTGTACATCCACTGTTTTTCATATCTTCAGTTGCAGAAGGAGAGGTGTCATAGTCACTGGGCTGAGGACAGCTTTTGATCACAAGATCCTATCCACCAGGCAAGAGCCTTCAGACAAACCTGAGCACAGTAAACTACAGTGGTACCTCAACTTACGTTTTTAATCCATTCCGAAGGCATCTGTAGAAGTCAAACAATTCGTAAGTTGAACAGCAGTTTCCCGTAGGAATGCATTGAAAACTAATTAGGGAATGGATTAATAGGTTTTCAATGCATTCCTATGGGAAGACTGTCCCAACCCCCCTCAAACAAGGGCAGCCTAAGGCTGTTTTCTGCTTTCCCACTAGACAGCTGACTTTGACAGATCCAATCTGTCAAAATCAGCTGGGGGTTGCAGAGAACAGCCTTAGGCTGCCCTTGATTGAGGGAGAAGCCCAGGTGGGTTTGAAGGGAAGCGCTTACCTCCGAGTAAGTGCTTCCTCAGAGGTAAGGCTTCCCTTCCAAGGCTCTGGGGCAGCCTTTGGCTGCTTTCCGTTTTCCCGCCAGACCCTTCCAAATGGAATGATGCAACTTCGGGCAGCCCAGGCAGTTTGGAAGGGAGGTGTGATGTCCATCTCCTTCTTTTGTAGAGATGGAAGCAACCAAGAAGGAGGAGGAGATGGAGATAGGCAGTGAACGCTGCTCTGTGCTCCACGCAACGGGTGACTTTGACAGGTCCAACCTGTCAAAGTCACCTGTATGACAGCTGTCATATCAACTTATTCGGTTGAAGCAACTGCAAGTCGAGGTACCACTGTACTTTGCTAGGATTGCTTCTTTTACCACCAGTCAAAACATGTATCATGGCCTTTACAGGGAGTGAACCATCAAAAGGACAACCACCAGTGCTTGCCCAGTTGCAGCCCAATCTCTATTCTAATTCCCCTTGTCCAGAGAACCACCATCACTAGAATAAATTACTGGTTTGTTTGAGACACATCTTTCCAGAGCTCTTCCACACTACTGAACTTTGATACCTTGGACCTTTTATTATTTTGTGCTAAGGAGGTGGGTGCAGAAAATTAAACGTGTGCCCAACCACACACCCCTGAACCATGACTTTGGTAGACATTAAGGTACTGCAAAATTCTTTACCGCTTTGCTACAAAACAGTAACAGACCACTCCTCCTTGAAATTTCAGTATCCTGGAGGTGAACCACAAGCAAGAAACCTGCAATGGGCCGACCCACCCCATCCTCCTGTCACGGCTGCTTCTTCTTCAAAGCTTCACTCCTTCCCAATCCCTTGCAGTATTGTTGCTGGGAAGGAGAAAGAGCCTCAGTCAACACAATTCCTAATAACAGCCAGGAGATTAAAGGAGAACTAGAAGAGAAAAATATCTGCTCTTGGAATTCTTCCCCCCTCTAAGTAATTCTTAAGCAGTTATTATTTGTTTCTGCCACAGTTGTTTAAATAACTCATGAAGTGATTGATCTTTTAAGGAGAGCTGTGCCGTGTGCTACCTTAATTTTTTAATACATTTCAAAAGTTATAAGAACAGCCCAAATGGCCCCACACACAATGCTTTAGAAATAAGTAGCGGTAGCGTCCCCCCCTCTGTGTGTGTGTGTGTGTGTGTGTGTGTGTGTGTGTGTGTGTGTGTGTGCGCACACACACATTTGTGTGTGTTGTATCTTCATTTTTTCTAAATGTTGTGAATCCTCTTTGGGTTTTAGTCTGCAATTTAGGGGAGTTATTGAGGAGGATGAACCAATTTTGGGACAAGACTTTTCAACCCCTTGTAAAGTGCCTAGTAAAACCCAGCATAGGTTCACAGCACTTCCAAAACTGGAATCTCCATCCTCTACACCCAGCAAATGAACATTACTTGTTCAGTTTTAAACCACCAGTGTCGTAAATTATGTTAGTTTTCAAAACAATACAATAACCATACGTTGCTCCTGTTCTAAAACAACGCATTACAGCCAAGAGTTACTTGTAACATGTGGCTTCCAGACTTGGAAGAGTAGGAAAGCAAGCAAAGGGCAGCTGCTTGCTCACAGTGCTACCACCTGTCATAGGGGTATTCTCAGTGGGTACTCCTGACACCAACATTGCTGCCTCTTCTGCTTTCTTAGAAGCTGGGCAGTTGCTCACCCAACATTTAATATCATCTCAATAGAACAGAGAACTTCTTTGGTGCAAGGGAGGTGGGGCTTTGTCCTTGGCAAAGGATGTCCGTCTCTAATTCCTGGAAGGTGAGCCAAGGGCATGGAAACAGATGATCTCATCCATTTCTCCTTCCCACCAGCACTGCCCTCTGCTGATGACAGGACTTGGGCATTTTCTTCCTTTCTCCTTCCAGAGCATGGCCATGCTGGCTGAAGGATACTGAAAGTTGTACATTTTCAAATTATTTTGTAAGCTCTGATTTTCAGATGCATTAGTGTGAGGTGGACCTGACAGAAGCCTTTTTATGCTGATGATCATCAATCAATTAACTTAGCAGTGATCCCTCTTTGTTTGCCCTCCTTTCCCTTTCTCTGTTCTTCCCTTTCAGTAAACAGGATGACAACATGCTGCTAAAAATGGGGTCCAGTCACAGAGGCTCAGTAGAACCTAAGGGGCTTGCATATTCTAACACACACAGGCTGAAATCTTCTTGTGTGGCTAGATGTGCAAAACTCAAAGTTGTGCAAATGGAAGGGAAAATGGCGTGGAGGCAGAAGTCACATTCATGAAGAAATTCAGCAGGCAGGTTGCCCAACAGTCGCACAATGTATTGCACAATCAAACAGTGCAATGCAATGCAGACTGCATATGTGCAACACCCTGCACACTTCCACAGTTACAATTTTACGCTACACCAACTGCAACAGGATTTCAGCCATTATTGTTAAGAATTGGCATGCATGTACAAGGGGCTCAATACCAAAGAATATAAGAAGACAAAACATTTTTAGTTGAAGCAGCTATCTGGCAATTTAAATCATTCTGAATCATCAATTTTTATCACCATAATCAAGAAGGATCAAGGGACTGCCAGGGTAACAGATGAGGACCATTAAAATGAGTGATTAAAGTACCTATTAGAAAAAGAACCCAGGACTTAATCTAGAAGGGCCTAGCAAGTTCCTGTGTATAGCAGAAAGCTGCAATTCCTCACCTGTCTTCAAGGGTAGTAGGAACAAGCTGAATGTGAAAACTCAGGGATGGGAACCCCCATCTCAAAACAACTGCAAGGCTGCTGAAAACCCATTGGACTAGGAAGAAACACCAGGTTCCTCTATCTGGAATCATGCTTCTAATGAAAAGGGGGAGACATCCGTGAAAATAATAATAATAAAACAATCATTCTTCCATACATGCACTAGACATTACCTGTATTCTTAGGTCCATCTGCATAGACTGGTCCTGGAGGTGGAGGTGCGTTTTGCCATCCATAAGCTGGATAACCCTGGTAGCCTGGTTCAGCTGGTCCATATGGCCCCGGAGGCCCTACTGGGTAGCCAGGATATGGGCCAGGACCTGGTGGTCCCATTGGTTGCTGGGTATAAGGTGGGTATGGGGCCGTTGGCCCCGGGCCAGGATATGGTGGAGGATGTTCTTGGTTCATGTAGGATGCCAAGTGTTTCCTAAGGACACAAAGATGGGTTTTACTTGGACTTGTTTGTTTTTATTTATTCATACAACAGGAACATGCATCATTTATTGTTGCTATACCATCTTCCATACACAGAATGCTTAATACTACCCTCAGCCAGAGCTAGGAGTGAACATTACCAAAATAGGGAAAGTGCAACTGCAGGAAAAAGAAGACAGAAACAGATTTGAATAAAATGTGTATGGCTTCATTAACTTAAGTCCAGAGAAGCAAATATGAGAATAATTATTATAAGTCCTACAAAAATACAGCCAATTTGAATTTGATTTAAATCGCTACTCAGAAAGTCTTGATTTAATTATACAATTTCCCCTCTACAAGAGTGTGTTTGTGCTTGCTATAATCTGAATACACTGCCATGTCCAATAATCCTCTATTCACCAAGACGTCCAGTGTCTGAAAATGTGCACATTCAGAAGAAAAAAATCAAGAGTTTGCATTCTTTACAGAAAGCTGCAGAAGAGTATCAGGTAACATTACCATTCTATAGGAATCAACATCACTAACACCACTTCCAACATTATATCATCTTAAGAGACCGGAGGGTGGATTGGAACCATCCAATAATAACTTCCATCAAAGTTGAAAAATGGGGCTCATTAGCTTTGTATACTGCTCTTAACTATTATGGATCTCTGGACACACAAACCCAGTTTGATAATGGCAGGATTTTCTGATGGTGTCTACCAAACAGAGTGTTAGAGCAGTGGTTCTCAACCTCTGGGTCCCCAGATGTTCTTGGATTGCAACTCCCAGAAGCCTCCACCACGTGTTGTGCTGGAAGGGGTTTCTGGGAGTTGCAGTTCAGGAACATCTGGGGACCCACAGGTTGAGAACCACTGTGCTAGAGGAACCTGAAAACCTCCCTTAAACCATTTATACAGAAGCCTATGGAGACTCATAAAACTGAAGCTCCAATCAAAGAATTTTATAAAATATTTTAAAAAAGATTACTGTATAAGAATATATTGGCAAGCATCTAACCACATATCTGGGCTGGCATAAGTGTAACCATGCATCGTGGAGTGGCAAATAGCCACTGATAAACAAGTATCAGACTGTGTACCTAGCTTTGTGCTGAATTAAGCAACTGGCATAGAAATAGGAATTCAATTGGAGATTTGTTGATTTGCAGCTGTTGTGGTGGTGGAAATATTCAGTTGGATTGTAGCCAATGTCCTGTAAGAAAAGAATTAGAATTTCTAATCCTTATTCCACAGTGAAATCTTTGATCTATAATGAAGTTTAAATTAACATTATCACATAGAGGGTTTTTTTCTGAACAAAAAAAAGTTTTATCAGTAAAGATTATATCTTCTTGATTTAAATTCTGGAAGGTCAACATTTTTATATCATTAAGTTTTACCCACTCTGAATATACTGTAGTACATTTTAATATGGAAAGGACAGTTGTAACCAGGGGACCTATGTACTGCACACATTCAGCTCTGTTGCCTAGGTCTTCAAAGCCATGGTTTATCTTCTCTTGTTATGGCAGTTCATCTTGAAACTAAATATGGATGGACATTCCTCCAAACAGACGGGTGTGTAGTACAAAAGAGGGCACACAAAACTACCCTCCTTTAGCCCTATGTTAGAGATCAGTGTTGCCTCGATATACAGTGGTACCTCTACTTACGAATTTAATTCATTCTGAATGCATGCTTTTAAGTTGAACAACTCTTAAGTAGAGGAGCCCTATCTTAAAAAATAAAAAAATCAATTTAAAAAAACTATGAAAAACATTTGTAAGTAGAGCAGACTGCATCTAACATTTGTAAGGCAGCAGTTAAAACGCCAACTGTTTTCTGCTCTTAAGTCGAATTGCTCTTAAGTCGAGCTGCTCTTAAGTAGAGGTACCGCGGTAGAGGGCAAAGCTAAAGGGACATGTCATTTTACAGTAAGTGCTGATCTGTGTTATGACTAGATAACTTCTATGTTTTTTGGGGGGAAAGGGCACAATCTACTTCAGAAACTGACTCTGGGGGCTGTATGATGTTCTGCCACAACAATTAATCTCTTAGATAGGATCCTGATGTGGAAGCCACATCTGGAAGTCTGAAGAAATACAATGCTAACCTACAACCTACATTCAAGACTGTGCAGTCCACACAAGTACTGTTCTAGTAGAGAAGCCAATGCTGGGCACGTAAACAATTCATCACCAGGCAATCTCTCTGCTTTTCTGATTAAACAAAACATGTCATAGAATTAAACTTCATTTGGCACGTGATTTTGAAAATCACATACAAGTCTTTGGGTCCCCGTCTTGACTCCCAAGCCTTGGGGGTGGTGGGGTGGGTCAAGTGACTCAAGACTCGCCTTCAAGGCTTTGGACTCAGGCCTGAAGACTTGCACTCACGACTTGGGACTTGGGCTCCAAAGGTCAGACTTGGACACTTGGGCCTCAGGTCCCATGACTTGCCAACATGCCCGGTGAATGGACATCATGGGATAGCACTCAGTTGTTTTGAAGTTAGCATGCCTTCAGGACATTTATCATGGTTTGTCCCTTTAAAATCCAGGCAAGAGACCTCGAGAGCACGAGCTGCATCCTTAGCTATCTATTTCATTTACCAAAGTAATTATGAGTGGATCATTTTCTTAAAGCTTTCTTTCTGGAGGCAAAAAAGGACATGTCTGAGCCTTTTTGCATAAAGCTGTTTCTCTTCAATGACGTACATTAGGATGTAGAATATTAAGTGTGGATAGAAAGGGGATCCCAGGGTTGAAGCAAAGCAGTACAATCTGCTACCAATATAAATTGTGTTTTTATAAATGTGGTAGATGGCCAGGATGTGGCTTGCTCTCATATAGGTATTTTGCCTATATCGGATGGATTTCATTTTGCTTCTCTTCATAGTTCAGCCACGATTTCCTTTTTTGGAAAGGCCTCACATTTTGCTTCATTTTGTTTGTTTAAATTGATTTTCTTTAAATGTACTGCTTGAAGTATCCAAGGGGAAAAATCAACCACCCCCCACAAGATCTCTTAATGATTTAAACAATAACATGCAGAATCTTCTTCTAAAGAAAACACGTAGGTGTTTCCTGCAGATATGGAGAAAATCAGCACCACCTTGTAAATACTCCTATCACTCCTGAGTATGTATAAGGTATTGTTGACACTGTGCTTTATACCGATTCTATTTCATATTTAGATACAGAGAGAAAACTGGTACTGTGGTGATCTAATTTTTTTCTCTCTCTCATGGACAGTTTCTGATGGGGGAAAAATATTTGTCATTTGATATTAAAGTGGCATTTCAGGATCCAACGAGCAGATACCACACCCTGCAGGAAAATGCTAGGAAGAAGATTAAAGCCATCTCTGCCATTTACCTGTACAGTTGAGACAATAAATCATTTTATTTGCCACTAGCAAAAAGTGGGGTTGGGGGAGAGAACTATAAATTCACTTTACCCCTTTTCTTCTTACTGATTGAATATAAAGTTTCTGAGTATGGAGCTATGCTGAAAGGGAAAGGAAATTTACTTGTATTCACTTCGTTATGCTGCACTAGCGAATTTGAGTGTCTTTGTATTAAGTGACCACACAGAGAAGGAAGAGGAGAATGTTGTTTGCAGCTGACTTGTAGCTTTGCATGAGGCTTATTTACAAGGGAACTACCTAATAAGCTGTAAACAAGTGTTTCCTCCTATCATTGTCTTTTCTTCAATAGCCAAAAGGGCAGAGAAGGGGTCCTAAGACAGTGATTGAAAGCAAGATGTAAACAGCTTCCAAGTATATATTGTCTTAGCCAAGCTTAGGAAAAACTACTACAAGGAGTGAAGCACAAGAGCAGAATTTGGAGAACTTCTTTTGGGACCCTGCTGATGATGAAGTTGTCAGAAGTTCTCCGCCTCCAGTAAATCTTCCAAGCTCTGGTGATATGGCTGCATAAAAATCATTGACGCTAGTTTCAGATCCAGGTCCGCATTAGCCATAGAAAACCTTCAGGCTGAAAAATGCCTTAACACCAGTTGCAGGAAAGGAAGAAACTACAAGAGATTATGCATTAGAAGCTTTGTTCCTAGTTCCAAAACAGTGCAGTGGTCTTGGACATCCTGTATACAGCAATCCCCCGCTTATCGCAGGGGTTAGGGACCTGACCCAACCTATCATAAAGGAAGATCTGCAATATGTGGGTGCTGGGTTGGGTTGGGACTAGGGGGCCTCTCTGGGGCCTCCTACACTTCCCTTAGGTGTGGCACTGCCTCATGCGGGGGTCGAACAGGATTTCTGGGCCTGTTGGAGGCCCTAGAAGTGGTTTTGGGTGATCTTGAAAGCACTTCAGGTTTTCAGAAGTGACTTCTGGTTCACTAGAAACCATTTCTGGGGCCTCCGACAGGCTCAGGAAGCCTGTTGGAGGCCTCAGAAGTGGTTTCGGGTGATCAGGAAGGCACTTCCAGTTTTTCAGAAGCCACTTCCAATTTGCCGGAAATCACTTCTGGAGCTTCCGACAGGCCCAGGAAGCCCATTGGAGGCCCACTTGGGGCAGCACCAGGCCTGGGGTAAGTGCAGAAGGGCTCAAACTGGCCCACACAGCTTTCCCCAGGGGGGCTTGCCTTCATATACTGCAGTCCCACAATATACCAGGACTGCAGTATATGAACTGCGAAATGGCGGGGGCAACTGTATCGCATTGTTCACTTACAACGTTGGTTCCATGTGTCAGCCCACCAAGCTTCTACTAGGGTTATGTTAGCCTTAAGACTGCTAAATAAAGAGTGATTATACATGTTGCCCTAATGCACCTTAACTCATATAGCTTGTTGGACCACATAGTTAAGGGCAAGGGAAGCAGGAATTGCTCTAAGGAAGTGGCACCTGCCTCTAGCGTTGACTCCCAATCTGTTAATGGCAGGTAGGAGGGAGCCAGTGTTACAACTCTGTTGGCCTACTTAAGCATTCTGAGAATAGTGGCTTCCACCCACTGAAAAAAATAAATAACTGGACAGGATTTGAGCCTTTGTAGGTTATAAAACGACAGAAACTGTCTTGGTTCCATCTCCTCCTTTAGGGACAACTATCCTGGTGCCAGAAAACATTACGAAAGGAAGACACATCAGGAGACACACCTGTTATAAAGGAAAGGAGTCCCCAGGGACCCTCCTTATTTTCCCCATCTGTCTGGCAGACATTTCTTTCTTGGCCTCAACTCCCATTTACCCACCATTTGCAAGCACTAGCCATGAAAGAAGAGGGATTCCTTGAGTGCCATCCTTTGCTGATCCTCTTCAGACCATTATCTCAAGAGGAAGAATGTGTCTCCACCCCCTCTCGGCTTATTTACAGGCCACCCTTGCTGTTTATCAACTTGAGGCAATTCTCCCATGTGATGCCTACTTGCTGTTAATGGGGGGTTTGCTTTTTCAGCAATCCGTCTGGTTTGCTCAAAACCCCAAGAAGCTGAAAGTGCTGCAACACCCAGAATGAACACACAGCAATTTTGGTTAAGTGCACTGCACTCCTGGAACAAGCTCTTGTCTGAAATGCAAGGGCCATAGCATTAAATACACAAGAAAGCAATTCAACGGCTGTCCGCTAACAGTGGGGCAGAATAATGAAATCAAATTGGACTCTTTCCCAGCAGATTATACTCTCCAAGGGTATTTAACGACAACGACAACAAAATCTCTGAGGGTAATGAGACTGCCGAACCAGACAGGACACGCGATGGGGGTCTGCGTCCTAGAATTCCAGCACCATGGCGAGAATGGTCTCCTGAGAATGTGTTGTGTGCTTCCCAAGAACCATCACACGTTGAAGGCAGGTACTCCAGGGAAAAGGAAAAATCTGCTGTCTCATGCAGCAAGTTCCCTTCTACTCCCACCCCTCTCTCTGCTGGGAAATACACATGAGCTTATAAGCATCATCCTTCCGCCTCCCCAGTTTTGGAAATGGCTTGTCTGTGGTCTACCTAATGAGTTATTAACTGATATAAGAACTGAACGGGGATTTCACAACTCAAACATCGCCTTGAGGCTACATCAGCTACTGACGAACTGGACAAGATGATTTTGCCTTATCTAATAACTAATTTTCAAGTTCTCTTGTACAGTGAAACTACTTCACAGGAAACCAGACTGTCCTGGATTTTGCCAGATCAGTGAAGGAAGTTAACACAATCTTTCTCATCCTGAAGGGCAGATAAACATATTACCGGGAGAACAGTTTTTGTAGCAAAAGCAGCAGATCAAAGAGCTTCCCTTTCAGCCACGTTACTAAACAGGAGGGTGTGGGAGCAGGAACAGGGCACTGCTATGTTCCTACCAGAAGCTATGGGGTTCTACAGACATAATTTGGGGACAGATTTAAATCTCTCTGAAAAATATGCAACAAGTATTGTGGCCTGGGATGGAAATGCTAGCAGACCTCCTTGGATATGCAGATAATCTCTCTCTCTCTCTCTCTCTCTCTCTCTCTCTCTCAATTAATCTTTAAGCTGCTGGAATGGTTTTGTCTTTTTTTACTTTTTATTTCTATTTAGCTTTTACCTACAATCATTAAAAAGAATAGTTGTAAAGCTTGTATAATCCATATACAGAATAGCTCCCTGAACTCATGGAGTGGATTATTAAATTAATTTTAGAAGCCTTAATCCACTCTGAAATTTTGGAAGAGTGAAATCATCCTCTCAAAGCGATGGTCAAAATCCTGCTACGCAGCTCTGCCTGTGCAACAGGACTGGACATTACTGTTACCTTCAGATTGCAGCTGATTAAAGACTTTGAGCTGCCTAGATGCCCTAAGCACATCTGATCTTGACTGATATCAGAAACTAAGCAGGGTCTGGCCTGGCTAGTACTTGGATGGGAGACCACCAGGGAATACCAGGTGCTGTAGGCGCCTGGAGTAGGAACCGGCACACCACTCCAGTATTCCTGCCAAAAAATCTCCATGGACGTGGGGTCACGACTATAATGACACAACACACACACAGAGACTTGCTTAAATTTCCAAATTAGGTCAGTTTATCCACCAAGTTACATGCACCCCATTATGCCTATTGTTCAGGAGGAATCCAACCAACTGGATTTTGGCTGATGATTGTTCTCATTTCTAAAACCTCTGTCCTTGTGTTTAATGCAGTGAGTTTTCACAGCTATGATCCAATTAAAGAAATACCAAGTCTAGTAGGTATGTTTTAACAGCTTAATTAATTGCATTTACAGGTATTTATATATTGCTAAAATAGCAGCACTGAAGATATTTTCCTTTGAGATGGAACATATATGTCATAACATACCCGGCACATCAGGTACAAATGCCCTCCATTAATAAGCACCTTTGAAAGAATCTACACATTTTTTAAAATTATGTTTCTCAAGTTAACTGGGAAGATCTGCAGTGAGATACAATGTTTAAAATGAATTTATAAAAATGATACCTTTAGTGCATACATATACCACGGATAATACAACAAAACCTAAAGTGGTTTAGAAACTAAGCAAAAACTTGTACAAACTTCTTTAACACATAAGAAAATGAGTCAATACATCTGTTTATGTTTTAAGATCAATTTTCAAGTATCTTTTCATTAGGACAAACAACTTTTTAAACCAGGGGTCCTCAACCTAAGGCCTCAGGACTGGATGTGCCCCCCCCCCAAGGTCCTGAATCCGTCCCCTGGGACCAATTGCAACCCCCACCTACCCCCTGTTTTGTGAGCAAGCCAGCCTCCACAGCTGCTTTTGGACTGTGATCCGGCCCCCAGTGGTGTCTGGGTGGTGGTGGACCAGCCCGCTGTTTGAAAACTTTGAGGGCCCCTGTTTTAAACTATGATTTTCTTAGTAGGCACCCAAGGAAGGTGTCAGGCATAGAAGGACTTCTCTGTGTTTCACCCTGTCCACAATTGACCTGCCTCTTTTGTCAGGTCAACAGAACATTCTGGAATATACAGTACTACTTGTTTAGCTAAACATGCTACAAGGGACTACAAGGGTTATTAATAGATAGCTCTGTGGTTTAAGGTAGGGAGGTCATTACCTCCTTAACAGAGGTTGGATTTGATTATCCATAGGGCCCCTACGAGCTCTGCCATTCTAAGGTGATTTGAGAGCTTGAAAACTCCATTAATAGACACAATTCAGGAATGAGTGTCTTCAAGTACTGTAGTAGCAGCCTGCGCCACTGCTGCCACAATAACATGAATACATTACTAAGAAGGAGACAGTCTCTCCCTCTTGTGGGTGAAAGAGGGCTTGAACGTGGAAAGGGGGTGTCGCATCAACGTCTCCCCTCTCTTTTTATTTAATTCTGCTCTTCACATCACTTTGAAAGTCTTTTAAAACCTGTTTCCTCCTCTCAGTGCTGTGCAAAATGGAAAGGAAAAATTGAAAGCCAAGAACTGAGAATAAGAGGTATGCAGAGATGTAAGGAAAGGGAGATGATGAATAAAGGAGGGCAGGGGAAAAGAGAGGAAAGAAGGCTCATAGCATCGCACTGATATATCCCTTTTGTAATTAGAAGAAAAGGAGGAGGAGGAGGAGGAGGAGGAGGAGGAGGACTTGATTGCCCCAAGAAACTGTAGAGAAGTTGGATCCATACAAAATTAAAGAGCAGTGTAACCTGCTATAAGGGTTCAAATACAAAGAAATGTAGCACTGTAGTTCAAAACAATGTATAAACCCACTGAGTGTTTAATACACAACATGAAAGCTGAAAAATGTATCAGTACAACAGAGGGATGAAAAGAATTTGTATAAATGGAGTTAGTTTCTCACAGGTGATTGAGCCCGTATTTGTTTGGCTCAGTATTCCACTGCAGCTTCCAATATAAAAGATCCTATTACAGGCATGTCCAAACTCCGGCCCTCCAGATGTTTCGAACCACAACTCCCACAGTCCCTTGTCATTTGGAATCTAAGCTTAGAATTCTGGGAGTTTTGGTCCAAAACATCAGGAGGGCCGAAGTTTGGACATGCCTGCCCTATTAGCTTCTTTTAACTGGGACTAGAACCATCAATGGAAAAGAAAACAGCAGAGGAAATCTAACAATGAAAGATAACCCACAACCAAAATTCTACCACTTCTTTCTGTCCAAGGTGAAAATGAAAAGGGTCTATTGGGAATTAGGGGACTGTTTATGCCTAAACACACGAAGTACTGTGTTTAGACATAGTGCCTTTCCCTTGGCACTTGGTAACTACAACGCCAGGAGTCCCAGATGTCTGGTTACATTCTGTGGAAAAACAGAGTGGCAGAAAACTATACCTGAAACTATATACACACTTATATTGAATTGAAGCCCTTCTGAACGCAGTGATTTTCTTCCCAATATTAAGGCATACAATTTGGCTGCAGAAGAGGTGTGCAACCAACAAGAAACAATACCAAAGATGAGAGAAATGAATGATGCTGCACAATACACCTAGCAGGTTTTCTTTAACAAAAAAAGTAGGTTGGAGTAAGCGCCAGTGTTGACAAGCTTTTGGACTAGGACTGCTGGGTTCAAATTTCCAATTGATCATGGAATCTGACAGATGAGTGGCAGTGTTAAAGCATTCCTTAAACATCTCACATATCTCAAAGCACCAAGAGACAGAAACAACCTGATGGCACCACAACAATGGGGAAGGGGGAGCAGTTGGAGTTACAGTGCCTAGGCAAGATTTTACTTTTCCCACACTAGTACAGATTTCAACAACAACAACAAAAAGAGCTTTGCTGACTTGTTATCTCAAGCAGTTAGTCCCAGCACATGTCACTTTAAATGTTTATTTAGTTGGGGGGGGGGGGTTTCAGGCAAGAAAGCTGCTTGAACAGTTCCTCTGTCGGAAGAGTGCCATCTTTGAAAAAGAGATCTAGGCAAGTTTCAGTGTTGCTCCATGTCAGGCACGTTTCTCTTGTTTACAACACAATGGGGATCTTCCCCAGACTCCTTTTTAAAAGGTGGATCTTTGGGAGAGAAAATCTGGAGCACTAAGCCAAACCAACCAGGCTCCCGCTCTTTGGACAGAGGAACTGTTCAAGCCGCTTCCTTGCCTCCCCCCCCCAACTAAATAAACATTTAAAGTGACATGCACTGTGGCCCAGAGGTTGTTGTGTGTATTACAAAGCCCTGGTAACTTGGTTGGTACCCTGGTGTGTGTGTGTGTGTGTGTGTGTGTGTGTGTGTGTGTGTGTGTGTGTGTGTGTGTGTGTGTGTGTCCCTTTAAGTAGCCAGAGGGCGGGACAAAGAGGGAAAACAGATTTCTTTCACTCCACCACAGGCTGGTTCACCTGCCACTTCACTCCCACCCACCCCTGCGCGCCCTCCCTTTCACTCCATGCCAACGGCAGCATCAGCCACAGCAGCAATCCGAGTCCAGGCTCTGGTGCTGCTTGCACTGAATGCGGGTGGTGGTATCCTGCCTTCCCTTCCCTGTAGCACACACCGATCAGATGCTACAGGGAAGGAAAGGCAGGATAGAAGCCTCCTCCAACTCCTCTTCACCCGAGTCTTGGCACGAAGATGCAGGCAAAGAGGTGGTGGCTGCCCCCTCAATTACTGACAGCCGAAGGCTCCTCCACGCAGTCTGAGACAGACACCTGATTTTGACAGCTCTGAGCTGCGGCCAGGGGAGGAGAGGGGGGAGAGAGAAAGCCTCTCACTGTCCCTTGATTGAAAGGGTTTTAGACAGCCTTTCCATAGGAATGCATTGAAAACCTATTAATCCATTCCCTCTGGAACGGAATAATTGGTTTTCAATGCATTCCTGTGGGAAACTGTGCCTCGTAAGATGAATTGAACTGGAAAATCCATGCTATGTGGACACCTCCCAGTGACTCGTTTCCAAAGAGGTCTCCTCCATAGCACCTCTCCCCTCACCTTCTGCAGCCAGTATCCCCCCCCCATCACCTCGTTTGCAAAAAGGCCTCCTCCATGGAGCCAGCCGACCCCTTCTGCAGCCAGGATTCCCCAGTCCCAATCACCTCGTTTGCAAAGTGGCCCCCTCCACCATCCAGCTTTCTATAATAAAAGATGGTTATTAAAAAGTTGTCTCCCTTGATAGATTTTGACATCTGTTTCAAAAAAAAATCTTACCGTTCCTTAGAGCCTGGGTCAACATCGTCATCATCCTTACCAGGAATTGCTAACTGAACTAACAGACTTGGTCTATTACCTGCATTCTCAAATGGATGTGAAGGTATGTATAAATATACAGGACCAATATTTGCACTCCTGCATCTCAGGAAGAGGATTCTGATCCACAAAAACTCACACTGTATAATATTTTCCTTTTAAAAAGTTTGCCAGCATCCTAACAACATGGGCATTTCTTTGTAAACTGTGAAAGAGTAAGAAAGTGAGGAATGATGTCAGAATTTTGTGTGCCTTCCTAGACTGTACTGTGGCAGATGAATGGTGGCACTTATTACGAGGCTTCTGAGCCAGCTCTATTTCTGTCTTCTATGTGCCTGTGTCTGCAGGTGGGGTGGGAGTCACGGGTTCCCAGCACAAAACTCCAAAATGTAGAAGAATAAAGGAAGCTCTCCGGCTACCTCCACCTGCCTATGGTGCCTCTTTCCAGTTCCTGTGTGTCAACCATATACTGACCTGCCCCTGCTTTATTGTCCTGCAAGGGAGAGATTCTACTTTTCCCTTCTTGAAACCCCACGAACACAAATCTTTAGGGGCCATCTATAGCTACTTAATACCATTTAGGCAAGACTTTTGAGCTTACACCCCAGCTTCCAGTGGCTAATTGTCCCACTAGGGAAAATATACCTTTCCCCTAAAAATGGCCAATTGCAGACTATGATCCTGGAAGTGAGGAAGTGATAAAACAGATTGTGTAGATTAAATTTCTTCCTCCTCAGCACTGCAGTTCTGACTTGTGGCGGACCATTCTATTGCTTTAAAGAGATTTAAGAGGAAGAAAATGCTGCTGCAGAGACAATACAGCCCACGTGTGCCCTGTAAATTGCAGCCTGGGCTTCTAATTGCAATAAGCAATTTCTCTAGCATCAGAACCACAGCTTTCATAGATAAATAATGTCAGTAAGACCTACAGGCTGGCAAGGAGCCTACTATTTATTTTCTGCTTCCTCTTAAGATGGAAAGACTCGCCCACCATCCATTTGCGGGTAAAGATACCAACTTTCTGAAAAGGCCTAAACACCCACACCCAGGCACTTGAGTGATGATGGTATATAAATGTTAAAATACTACATTTCAGATTTCAGAAAAGATATGGCAGATGGGTTCAGCTATAGGGATGTTCTGATGACTATTGCTCCCTGTGAAATGTACTTCCATGGAAGAGACAGATCCATCATACGTTGTACCAGGAAACATGAGCAACCACAGGCCCAGGCATGAGTTCCTAGCAAACCCAGTGACATGTTAGACTTTGGCAAGTCATCTTGCTACAGTGTGCTGCTTATCAACACCGGGCAGTAACATCTAACCACATTCATTAACTCCTCTGAGATTTCCTGGTTGACATCAAATGATTTCTCATGCTGTCTTCATGCCTAGAAAACGAACATTGAGCAAACATACTTCCCTTTCTTTTTGTGCACCAAAAGAAGCAACGCAAGATCTTTCTGCTTCCCACTTTAAGGCAAGACTAGTTCCCTGTGATGTCTCAATTAGAGTGACTGTGGTTGTTTAAACTTTTCTTAGAGAATATGCACCAGGATCTGAAATCCTGGCTTTGATCTCTTGCAAGAAACTCAGTTTCTTCCTCCCAGTGCAATTCAGAATACTGCCCCACAACATGGCCAGATGGAACTGCTTAAATCTCTGGACAGGCTTCACAAGCAAGTTTACTGTAAGCAAGCCCTTTGCCCTACTCAGGTAGGTTGGAAGCCCCTATGCCTACAACATTCCAGTCAGGACTTAGAGATAACCTTTGTGTTTTATAGCAACAATGTGAGTCCATTGTTCTTCTGCCATGATAACCAAGCAATATTCATCCTTACAAGGATCAGTCCATGAATTCACCATTGCGGGTGAGGAGGGGAAAGTTATTTTTCTTCACAGCCTCTCAGTGTTCATGTCTTCCTTCCCTACTAGTGCCATTACTTCTCTGTTAAGCATTTATTACTGGAGTTGCAAAACTGGCCCTCAAGTTTCAGTCTTAAAGATAAGGAGGACACTTCCAAGTAGAATGACCTCACTTGTTTATCATGTTTACTAGATAAGGAAATGTTTTTCAAGAAGAGAATAGAGCAAAAAGGATATCAAGCAAAAATCATGAAACATCTGGTAATGTTTAAATAATGATGAACTTTACCTATTTTTCCCAAATAGTGCAAGTCATCAGGAGTGGACATTCTGGTGGGCAGGCTGAAAAATCTAATCTACTCTCCCCAAGTGAAGACTGATCTCTCTCTCTCTCTCTCTCTCTGCCTTCCCATGAGTGCCAGTTTCCTTTACTGTACACCTGCTGCTTTCTGTGCAGCTTTACATTGTTCCCCTTTACACTGTTGTATTTGCCGCTGAACCACCTGGCTTCAACCAGGGTGTTATTTTATGCTTTATCAAACTGATTTGTTTTATCATGTTCCTAGCAACTGAAAAACTGGTAAATAATATGGTACACCTATTAGTACAGTAATGGCAGGAACTACACCTTTCAGATAACCCACATTAAGTGAAACTGCCTCTTTTATACATTCTGCTTTCATTTGCCCTTTCACATTAAAGCAGGGTGTGGAGCAGTCCCTGGCCTACAGCCTGGCCAGTGCTAGAAAGATTCCCACTACTATGGACACAGCTGGGGTTGGTGCAGCCTCACCCACTTGCCATGCAGGGGGAAAGGAGCCCCCGGAGCTGCCCCTCAACTTACCAAAAAATAACTGCTGCAGCTGGCTGGTGTCACGGCACTGGTAGGTAGTGATGCTGTTCGTGCTTCAGGGGCAGCTCTGGTTTGGCAGCATGATCACCCTCAGTCCCAGTGCCATCAGTAGCTGGGAAGCCTTCCAGCATCAGCTGGCCAAGACGGAAGCTCTGATGTGGTTTCTAAACAGTGACCAGGCAGCCTTCTTAAATGACCACAGTTGCTTTGTGGTGACTTGGACCCTTTCTGCACATGTTGCAGCCAATGTACTTCTGCACAAACCCCCACACCTCTTGTGTATACCAAAGGCACCCGAATTGTTGGGAAGAAAAAGGGGAACAGCGGTCCACATAAGACCATAGTGTAAACAAGCAGTGTCATTACTTCATGTAATTACTAGAATGGATTACTCCTCTGGTTCATGAAACCACCTAGGCTACACTATATTTAACAAGGGAGCAACATCTTCATGACTGAAAATAGAACAGCAGGTGTGCTCTTTCTTCCATTGCAAGGGAGGTGAAAGGTAGCCCCATTCAGCTCAATCTTAAGAAAGAAAAGGAAGTGGAGGCTGGTCAGGAAGCATCTTCCTGAGGAATCCAGGAAGTGAGCTCAACCAAAAGATATTTTCTCAAGTATGGGAAAGTACTAGCAAATTCATCCTATTTAAGCATGGAATTAAACACGACTTCCTGAACATAGGAGGAAAAAATGGGAGCTACCTAACTTCTAGAAGAGCAGGGTAGGTAAAAGAAACTTGCTAGTAAACCATTTATCTACCAACCAGATGAGAAGTCATTGAAAAGTGGAATAGATACAAGGCGTACAAAATGAGGAGTCCACAATTATTCCATGATAGATCCTTAAGTGTAATTTTCATATACTGTATCTGCACTCATATTTGCACTACAAACTCAAGCTGGCAATATTTTTTCTGGGTTGCTAAAAAGCTCCAGAACCCAATGTGGTGTTGGGGATTGAGGGACGGAATAGAACTCTGGGCAAGAGGGTTAGAATCCCTGCTCAGGCACAGAAACTCACGCGGTGGAGTAGAACAGATAAAACCACTCCTTAAATGAAAGCCCTGTTAGGGTCACTATAAGTCAGTTCCAACTGGACGGCATAGAATAATGACAACAAAACTTACAAATAAGATGGCCTTTCAAGTTTCTGAGAACTCTTTTATCAAGCAAAGATAGTGTAGAAACTTGGGATGTGGGCAAATAATTCAAGCCATTTATATCTTGTCTTGGTATTAGACCATTTTTGCCTGATGAAGTGTTCTGAAGAACCAAAAAAGCTCATCTTAGCTGTGACTTTTTAGGGATTCAAGCAGGATAATGGTAAGAAACCTTGTCTGGGCCATAGCTACCCAGTAATTTTCCTAGTGGGAGCTAAGTTTTAGAGAAGACCTCAAGGAGTACATTTTAATAGTGGAGGATGGGACCAAAGGCAAAAGGGTGGGGTCAAAACAACCAGCACTTCAGATCTTTTACCATGTGGAAACGAACCCATACAGAGTTATGGAAACAACAAAACGATGGTGCCACAGGGAAGTGAGCATGGTAGAATCCCAAACGGCCAAACCACACAAAGCCCCGATTCAACCCCGGAACTTCAGTTTTCCTCAACCTAGCCCAGATGCCCCCCCCAAGGTGAAAAAGGAGCTTGCTGGTCAACATTTGCATTAAGGCCCACACCCAAGTCCTCCAAACCCAGCTCTGAACAGCCTCTCCGCTGCCAGTGGCCCTGTCGAACATGCCTCTTACCACTTTCTAACAGCCAAAACAAGAAAGCGCTGGGTAAAATGGGAATCCCAAAACAAATACAATCATGGCATGGAAGAAAAAGATCCCATAACTCAAGAGTTGTAATTTTCTAATAGGTCTGTTGTTAACCACCCTTGGATATGCATTGCCTTCAACTTGAAATATTGTCCTTCAATGTTGTAAGCAGCTTGGGGGTCCTTTTCAAGGGGAAAGGTGGGGTAATTAAAATAAAATAAAATAAATAGCCTGTGCAAGTATGTAAAGCAAGAAATTAAACTAGCAGAAAAAAACCTAACGCCCAGAAGCCTTGGCTAGCAGTAACAAGCCCCCATTGTAGGAAGGAGAGGAGGCAGGAAGGAGCCCAGATTCAAGGGATCGTTATTATCAAATCCTCGTGGGCTGTTCTTACTGGAAGTGTTGTTCTTCGGAAGGAGGAGGGGAAGGAAGATAAACCCGTGACCCTCCCACCTCCCCGTTAAATTAGTTCAAGAAAATGACCAGGTTGTTCTGCGGGATCCGCTTATGACACTCTGGAAATCGCAGCAAGGCATTTTAATGCCCGTGCGATACAATCGGGTCCCCAGTTCCGGAGAACGCCTGCCAGGATCCACTCGTTCATCTCTCCCCCTCCCACCCAAAAAAAGCCCCCCGCGCCGGCCCAGGGGGGGGGGGCGCGGTGGCGGCCAAGCCAATGGGACCAGGGCCGCGCCCCCCCCCCCCCCACTCCTCCTCCTCCTCCTCCGGGGCTTGCACGGCTTCCCTTGGCTTGGCGGACCGGGGCGAGAGGGGACGCCCGAGCCCCTACTGAGGACAGCCAGGCCCAGCCAGCGCTCGTATGAATGCGGAGGAGGAGGAGGAAGAGAAGAAGCGAGAAGGGCAGCGAAGCCGTCTCCGACGCTGGCTTTTCTCCAAGGGGATTCAGGGGGCCTGGGCTGGCCGGGAGCTCCCCACCTTCGGCAGCGTCGCAGCTCCGCCTGTAAGCCCTTGGAGGGGGGGGGCACAATCTCCTCCCTCCCCCCCCTTCGACGGCCGTGCTTACCCGCCCGCCTCACTAAGGCTCGTCCCTTGCTCTCCTCGCTGACGGCCCGCTGCCTTCGCCTTCGCCGGTTGCTGCTGCTGCTGCTGCTGCTGCTGCTGCTTCCAAAGGGGAACCTGCGCGCGGACCCTCTCCTGCTCCCGCGGCTGCTGCTCTTGCTGCTGCTGGGGGCGTGACGTCACTCGGCCAGTCGTGGTCACCCGGCGGTGAAGGGGGCCGGGGAGGGAGGGAGGGAGGTGCGTCACTGGCGGCTGCACAACGCGACAGATGCTCCTGAGCATGCGCGCAGGCGAAGTCGCCCCCCCCCCGCGTGAGCTCCCTCCCGAGGGGCGCGTGATCGGGCTTGCCTGGCGCAGAGCCCTGGTGTCACACACACACACACACACATCCGTCCCCAGCACTCGTTTTTTTTTTTTTTTGCACCCCTTGAACTGTTTGTGAAGATTCTCAGTCATCCAGGTGAGTTTATCTGGAAGTTGAGTCATGGCTACTGGACTTCTTTTTTGAGAGATAGAAACGTATCTATCTCTCAAAATAGATAGAACTGCATTACCTCCGCCTGGGACCGAGGAAGATGAGAAAGGCAGCTCGCGGTCCGAGCACAACAAAGAAAGGCGGGAAAGGGTTGGCAATATGTTCACCCGTCGAAATTGTCACCTGATATCAGTAGTGGCTGGGTAGAGTTTGGGAGTTCCAGTCCGTGGGACATTATTTCCTTGTCGGTGTAACCTAACTATCAATTCCGTTTATTTTTATTATAGTTACATTGAGCCTCATGGTGCAGCGGTTAAATGCCTGTACTGCAGGTAAAACTGTTCACGACCTGGGGTTCAATCCCAAGTAGCTGGCTCAAGGTTCACTCAGCCTTCCATCCAGGTTGGTAAAATGAGTACCGGGGGAGAATGTGTAGCCTGCATGTTGTAATTTTAAAAAAAAATGCCCAGAGACTACTTGAAGTGGTATGGGGCGGTATATAAGCAGAACACTTTTGCTTTGATTATGGTTAATTTTGTAATTTTGTACTTTGTATTTGATTTGTACTGCCCATAGTAGCCTTTGGGCTAGATAGCTGTGATATATAAATCTCATAAACAAACAAATAAATAAATAAATTATTTTTTAAAATACCTGTTGCTGTGCTTGTACTCTTTGTCTCTTGGCAGCGTTGGCCCTAGTAAATTTCTTTTATTCAAGTGTTCAACTTTGGCAATTAGCAGGCTGGAACATAGACAGGTGAAGATTCCCAGGTCCCCATCTGTCACTGCCCACTTTTGATACCGTACAGTACTGTGAAAAAAGGCAAAAGTACAAGATTCTTAGGACCAAAAACAGAATGGCCGGAAAAATTATTCTTAAAATGTTTTATAATTGCTGTTAAAGTAACTTCTAGAGATGACTGTGTAGACTACAGCTGGCTACACCTTAAAGTAACTTTGCAGCTACTTAGTGCATTGGTTTTATCTGTGGCTACTCATTGCATTACTCACAATTGTGGCTGTGTGCCTTCAAGCCGGAACTCACAGCAAGCCTGATAAAAGCTTTCAAGGTAAGTAAGATGTTTAAGGAGTGGTTTTTAATCAGTTCCATTCCCCGCCCTGAGTTTCCATGGCTGAGGGGGCATTCGAACCCAGGCCTCCCTGAGTCCTGGTCTGCCACTCTATCCACTACACCACACTAGGTGCCCATTACTCACTAGTTAGAGGTACCCAATGTGCTTTGAGTAATGGCCTTCGAGCACAATCTGGGACCTGATAATTGTGCCCATTGTGTTAAGTCACTACACTCCTGCAACAGATACCTTGCAGGGTGTTGGAATTCTTTTAACAGCTGACGCTTCGGAGAAAGAGGGTGATACTTTTGTCTTTGGGGAAAATCCCTTTGCCAGATTGAAGCAAGGGTGCTGGTCAGGGGATGAGAGCAGGAAATGTTCAGTCTTCCAAGTGGTGCTAGAGTGTGACTCTCCTGATCACTGGTTATGCAACCTAGAGCTGATGGGAGTCGTAGTCCTCAGGTTCCTTTCCTCTCAGCTAGAGAATGGGTGGCATGGTTCTCCCCCCCACTCCACTGCGAGCAAGCGCTCATATATCCTTCCTTGTGTTGACTTCCAACTTGGCATGTTTGATTCTCCCTCTAGTGGGTTTTTGGAAGTAATGCATTTGGGGAGCACAGTTGTGTTGATAGACTGGATGCCGGCTCTGAAGTACTGTACTCCAAGAAGTGCTTAAGTGTTGTAGGAGAGAAGCTTACAGAAGCACCAGGCAGAGAGATTCCTGTGTAAGGCAATGGATATTTCAAAAATGTGGGGCTGAAGGGCAGAGAACAATGTTTTGGGGGCTCACGTTGTGGTTAGCCAGGGGTGGGGTCTTCGTAGAACAGTGCTTGAAAAAGACCTGGGGAGAAGAAGAGAGCTAGAGAGCTTTAAAGCCTTATACTGTTGTGGGATGCTTTACTGAAACTTAGCTTGTTTATGAGGGGATATTTGAGCCCTAGCTGCCTGGTCAAGATCAAGGATGGGTGTGGATAGGGTTAGGGTTACACACACACACACACTGTCTTGCCCAGGAGATAGACACGCACAATGGCATTTGATATTATTCAAGTGCAGAAATTGTGACCTTTATCTCAGTTAGATGAACGCCCCACTCTCTTTTTCTTCTGGTTATCTAAGCTACGTTACCCATAGATGTGAATAAGGACCAGGCCCTGTATGACAACAATAGATAGTTTCAGTAATACCTTGGTTTAAGAGTACCTTGGTTTAAGAGCATTTTGCAAAACAAGCAAACATTTCTTCTAAAATTTGCCTTGATCAAAGAGCAATGTCTTGCAATACAAGCACTGGAGCAGGTTTTATTTTTCTTTATATTTTTCTTTAATCTGTTCCAACATCCTTTCTTATTTTTCAAACCATTTCTAGTCATGGGGCAGCTAGTCATGTGTGTATAGGGATACAAATTGCATTTTATAATTGTCACATTAAAAACACAGAGTAAAATCCAGTTGTTAGTCCCAAAGAGAGCAGATTCTGCTTCCTCGTACCTAAACCATGGTGTGGACATGGACTTCTAGCCAACTTCTTTTGTGAATTTTGGCATTTTGTGTGTACAGTTTGTGGTCCATTGGGCCCCAGAATGAATCATCTGAGTTTCCATTATTTATTATGGGGAAATTTGTTTTAATATATGTGTTTTGGTTTACAAGCATGTTTCCAGAACAGATTATGCTCGTAAACCAAGGTATTACGATAGATAGATAGATAGATAGATAGATAGATAGTGGGCAGCCTATTTGATATAAAATTCTAACTAAATTGTAAGGTACTGCTTCAGTTAGAAGATAGGATATATCTGCTATTGTTCTGTTTTGTTTTTAACGCATCTGACAGATGTGTTCTTTATGAAAATAGCCTAAAAATTCCCGGAATAACAAATTATTCTTCTATGTGCACTGAAAAACCTCCTACTGAATACAGATGCCTGTAAAGAATCCTCCGGTAATTGTTGCTTGTGGGTAATGTGGAAAAGCAAACTAGGAAAAGGGAATGCTGAATCCTTAGCCTCACTAACCTCTTTTGCAGTCCAAACTGTGTGTGTCTGCCTGTCCTCTACATTCACACGGAAACACACATATCACCAGCATCTAGAAGCAAATCAAAAATACATGGGGCACCTACTTCCCTTTTATTTGCAGGCATGAACTTCCTCTTTCTTCTTTGGGGAAGCACCCCATTCTTTTCCTCCATTTTCTTGGGAGGTACAATTCCCATGCATCAGGGTAGAGTGTGTGGGAAATGACGGACTACCTGTAGTGTGACTTGTGTAGCCTGCATACTGTAATTAAAACCGTAAACCACCCAGAGACTACTTGAAGTGGTATGGGATGGTATATAAGCAGAACACTTTGCTTTTGCTTTGCTTTGCTTTTAGATGGATTACCATGTGTGATTGAATTCACAAGAACACCTGTGTTTTCCATGTTAGTTTCCCTCCCTCATAATGGATTTTTTTCTTTTAACTGTTCGTGTGCTCCTTTTAGCTTTAATGATGCCTTTTAATTGTTGTAAGATGCCTCTTCTATTTCCCTGTTCTTAAACTTGAATATGTCTTAAATGTTCGGAGCTGTATATTATCCCCCATTATTGTAAGCCACCTTGAGTCCTTTTCCAAGGAGAAAGGCGGGGTAAAATTATTCAAAAATTAATAAGTGATGCCAAAATCACTAGTTATGTCTCTCCAATGTCTGACGATCTCAAGAAACAGTAATAGAAAGCGTTGTCCACATACCTTACCCTGTTACTCTGCATGCATGCTACTTCATCTTCCACTTTGCTGAGATTTGCTGTCCACAGACCCTCAGGCTGGCCATCTTGTCTCCTCAGGCACTACCTGAGGAGACGAGAGGTAACTGTTGGTGAGGTAACAGTTGGTGGACAGATAAGAAGCTCGGGTTATAGACGTATTCTAGAAATATATCTCTTCTTTATAAGTTTAAGGCCTGTGACATCATGACCAGTCTGGCCTGAATCCAGACATTTATCTACCCTTGCTTGCTAAAAAGATGCTGGGTGTTTCTGCCAAAGCATGCATGGCCTACTGACTGATCACATTGAAGGGTTTAAAAAAGGGGAGGTTGACGCCTGTAGAGAATATTCTGTGGGCCTTTTGGGGAGTAAAAGGTAGGCACGTAAATGTGCCCCTTGCTCTGGTAGGTCTTCATCGTATAACTGATCATGTGAAGAGTTGTGGAATGGCTATTGCAACCCACAGGAGACCAGACAATTGAAGGGGTTAACTGGTGGAGCAGAGGAGGCAGGGCTTACACCATGAATGGGCTTTCGCTCCCTACCAGATACTGGTCTATATGTCTTGCTGAGAGTGGTTTCTGTAGCACTTCCTGCAAAAGCTGCTACCATGAACAGAGGATAAAGAAATTAGGGCATTTCCTGCAGAACTACTGGGAGCTGCCACACCACTGGTGGAATTAATTAGGACTATTAGGCAAGGTGCTTCTCTTAATGTGGGGTTTAATTAAAGATGATTTGGTCACCATGTTTTCCTGCTCAGCCAGTCAATTGTTAATTGTGCTCTATGTTGATCTGTCTAGTTGTTACAAAGTTCAGGCGTCTGTCATTTGTACCTGAAAAATGGAAACACAGAAATGTCATTACTGTTCAAAATTTCAAATTTTATTATACAGTCATAGACCCAAATATTTGAAAGTAGACAATATATAGTATATGAAACATAAGATAAATAATCATTAAAATATATCAGACAGAGTAACTTCCAATCATATGGCTATCTTATGGAATTTTACATGTTTCAATTCTCGTAGCTGCGAATAAAAACTTAGCCACTGACTGTGTTATTGTTTGTTTTTCTCCCAACAGCAGAAACTTCAAAAAGCCTGTGGGGGACAAACTGGTATATTTGCTCATAATTGGTTGGAGATAATAGAGGTGTTCAGTCTTAAAGTCTACATTCTAATATAGTGTTTGCTAAGGTCTCAATTACTTCTTTCCCACAAGGACAAATCCTTTCTTCATAAGGTATATTATTGAAGCGCCCTTTTAATAGGGCTGAGGGAAAGCAGTTAAATCTGGCCCTTGAGAATGCAAAGTGATACCTTGGTATTGTAATTTGATGAACATACTTTGATGTTCATGTCTTTAATGCAATCTGAATGAAGCTGACCAAAATTTAGCCCTACTCCGCATTTCCAAACATAAGGGGGGAACCTGGTATGTTTATCTTCCAGCATTCAAGAGAAGAGATGAACTCCTCTTGGTTGGCGTAACAAGCCACAACTAGAGTAGACCCACTTGAACCAAGGGAGATCACAGAGGAGTGAACTCACCAAATCCCCACTGATTCAATGAGCCTATTCTAGCTGTGACTTGCCATGCTAAGCAATAGGGTTTCAGCCCATGCTTCACTTCTGGTTAAGGCCGTAGACCTAGAACAGAACAGAGCTAGTGCTGGAAATGAATTGCTTTTGGTGGCATTTTGTGCAAGTGACCCATATTGACTTTTGCTATGTCCAGGGGCGCACCACACTAACAAACCGTCCTTCCCAGTAGACCTTTAGTGGTTGCAATCATTGTCTTGGGAGAAATAATTCACACCTTTTTTCTGACTTTTCAATTGACAGTCAACCTGGAGGACTAGATTTATGACTAAATGATTCACCCCTGTCTCCTGGCTTTTCTGTCTGGTAAGAACTGGTCTGTGTATCCACATGGATACCTTTGACCATTCCAGAATATGGCTAAATTCCCGTCAGAATCACAGAAGAGATGTAGTAAACTGAGGAGGGACAACATGTACCACCACCACCACCCCAGGTAGTTCTGCCACCATCTCAATCCATCGGCTGGTTCCCACCCCACTGAGATGATCATTTCTGCTCCTGGAACCTCCCAGAAGCACTGGTTTTGCAATACAACTGCCTTATTTTTGTTCCCTATCACATCAAAATGAGATGTAGACTTCTGGACACTTCAGGGATTGGTTTGTCTTCCTCCACATATATATTGACCTCCCCCCATCCCTGGAGCTTGCTTACCTGGATGTAAACATGTAGGTTTAGCTGCCAGCAATTTGTTCTCCTCTTGGGTAAAGGTTATATATAGCTGTGCCAATCTGAAAGGAACATGATGCAAGTTGCATCTTTAAAGAAAAGAAGAAAAATCCACGTTAGCATAATACACCTTTAGTAGGCAAAAGTGCAAGGTAGTTCTACCAGTTACAAGGGGCCAAAACTGGATGGCCAAACTTTCAAGTTCTTCATGGTACATCAAGTACCATGTGTCAAAAAGCAAGTTGAGAGTGGAGGAGTAATATGTACTATGCAACAATGTCTCAATCACAGGGTCTGTGTAAATTGAAGCAGCTTTATCTACAACGGAGGGGCTGTTAACTACTTTGGAGCAACTAAGGCTTTGCCCCAGGGCTCCAAAATCTGCAGGGCACTGACATCTGAAGGTGAGTCTTCTGGTGAGTGTTAAGAAAAGGAAGGGCCAAATTTCCTGGCTTTATTTGCTTTCCTTTTAAAATAAACATTAAAATCTTATCTTTTTTATTTTCAAGGGATACCACTTGGCTCTCCTCCTTTTTTTTTTCACTTGGGGAGGGGCTCATATTCATGCTTCACAGTGGAGGAGGTACTTGCCTTAAGTGCCAAAGTGGCTAGTTATAACTTGGACACACTTCTTTCTGTGTCTTTTTATAATGGAAGCCGGAGTTCTGAGTCTGGAAGTGTAGATGCTGTGCTCTGTGTTCTCGGCACCGTTCTTCATGGGAATATATGGGAGCTTCCTTTCCAATGAAATAGGCACTTGGCCAGTGTTTAAGGGTTACATACTTCCAGTGTGCTCAGCGGTGGTGTGATTTGGCTTTGGCTTGAGTCGCACACACTCTGTTTCAGTACGGAACCTTTATTGGCATCCAACAAAACATACAACGTACAACACAGCAGGCAGCGGCACTTGCATGAAGGAGGAGTATGTGCCAAGATGGCTGCTGAAATAGAAACAAAGCATGATACGACAGAGCATAATATGACACAATATGTTCATTTGAAGGGACAGTAGCCATTGGCCGTGAGGCTTTTGGATACCTGGGAACAGTTGTTTTCATCTTGTGAGTGCAAAGCCAAAGACTGCATTGGGAACTGAAGTCGCATTAAGCAGGATCTACACTGGCTGAACCCAATGCTTTTAACGAATGCCGCTCCTGAACGCAAGATGGCTAGCAAATTCCAAAAGCATTGTAACAGCTACAAAATCCTACCAACGCACGAACTAAACCCATGGTTGCCTCTAGAGGCCAGTAGCAGCAGGCAACAAGATAACAAGCATTCTTTATTCCCCAAAGACATTTGAAATGTACTTTGGAAGTCTTTCCGGATCAAGACATGCAAAGGGTTCTGTAGCATTTTGGAGAAAACTTCAGAGGCTGTGAAAAGAGATGGCTAAAAAGACAAATTCCGAATAGAACTGCCCAGACCACTCGTTCATCTCAAGTGGAGCATTTGAGGAGTCCAATAGTGAGAGAGGCCCGGAAAACATCAACAAGAAACAAGGTCTTCTCAATAGTTGCCCCTCATTTATGGAGTAAACTGCCCCCAGATTTATGCTTGGCCCCAGTTAAAATTTGGGCTCTTGAGGATCGCTTTCCCAGAACCTTAATTTTTATCATTCCAACACCCAAAAATCTTTTCTCTGCCTCTTGTTATGTAGAATGGGGTTTTAATTTATTTTCACAGTACAATCTTATTACTTTATAGTTGTTGTGAATTTTTCGGGCTGTTTGGCCGTGTTCTGGAAATTCCAGAACACAGCCAAACAACCCGAAAAACTCACAACTATCAGATCCTGGCCATGAAAGCCTTTGAGAATACAGTACATTAAACTTACTTTGTTAAAACTGAAATTGACTATAGGTATTTAATGTATACATTTGCATGTTTAATTTGAAGCTGATTAATTTGTACTTTATTTGTTACTGTTTGTTGTTTACAATTTCTCTCTTGTTGTATTGTAAACCACCCAGAGTAGCCCTTTGGCTAGATGGGTGGTATAAAAATCAAATCAAGTCCAATAAATAAATAAATAAATAAAATGATCAGTTGAAAGGCAGGCTTCCTCTTGGAAGCTAACTGGTACCCAGTGCAACTGCAGACCAGAGGTAGACATAAAATGTAACCACTTGCATCTCCAGTTGCATCTCCATCATTTTAAGATGTGATCTTCTCCAGCAAGGCTAGCTGGCATCCCTGTTGCTGTCAGTAAGAAGTATATATGTTCTTGGTGGCATCTGGCTTTCCCCAAAACAGCACCTCCATCTTGTTTGGATCCAGCATCGGTCTTCTAGCTCAGATCTATCCAGTCTCTGCTTCCAGGCCAGGATTAGACTTCTTTTTGCAGAACAAGCAAAAATTAGCAATGGAGGCCATTCACTAGTTCAGTGGTAGGAAAACATCTGTCGATCCTGTCTGTTTTAAGCCCTTCTAATAAAAGCTTGACCTATTGAAAGATATCTTGAATTGTTCAATAACTTTTGCTCTCTAAAGAAGCAAAGATATGGAACAATTCAAGATATCTATGAATAGGCCATGATTTTATGAAAGCACAATAATAATAAGTTCTATTCCCCTTTTGTATGCAGTTTGGGATCAGTCCTGCTGAGGAAAGCACTTTTTTTACAGCTGACAAGGAAGGGAAATTGATTGTGCATTATTAGAAATACACAATTAATAAAACATTATCTGTTTTCCTATAGCTCCCACAACAGTCCAAGTACCAGAGCTGCATTGAAAATTCAGGGAGCTATATTCTTAACAAAATGCAAATGTGCTCTGCATTCTGCTTATTTCTTTTTATTGCTCCTTTCATGGAATTTTTAAAATGAGTTTTAATTGAGTTTTTTTTATTGGTATTCTATTGTAAGCCCTCTCCAGAAAGACAGACATTTAAGAAAAAAAGCATTGCCTGATTTCTCTCTTGCACGCAGACATATGAAGCTGCCTTAAAATGGAGGGTGCTTTATATTGCCACAGTGGCAATCCAGAACCTTCATTAACCCCTCTATTTCCATCCAATTTTTCAGGAAATTCCCACCAATGTGATTGATGTTGGCATTTCAGGTCCCGAATAGATAGATTGGCCCCAAGGGCAAAGTCCCTTGCTGGTTCTCCCCAAGACCTTTTTTTCTCACTAGTTTCACCTGGTTGTTGAGGAATGAAATTACCACAAGATGGCAGCAGTTTCACCGGTTGCAAAGAGAGGACCAAGGTTGTCCTCAAAGGCGGACAGGCTGGGATCAATACAAAGGTGGTTTTCAACAACAAAATTGGAAACTTGTTTTGAGTAGTCCAGGATGATTTCTGTAGCAGAGAAATAAAGGGACCAGATGCAAAGGAAGAGAGGGCTTCCATACATATGAAAACTGCACTCTACAACCATTGTAGCTAGGACGGTATTTTCGGGGAGGTTCTGTGTGGACTGAAGTTTCTTTAGGAAGTCTGTGGTGTCCCTTACATAACTGGGTGCATTGGTAGCATAGGGTTTGAGAACATTGTCCAAGTATCCAGATATTCCAACTGTGATGGTGTTGATGCTTGATACAATTGGTTGACCAGGGTTACCTTGTTTATGTATTTTTGGTAGTAGATAGAACTTTGCTGATTGAGGTTCTTGTGGTGTATTCTGCAGGATTTGTTCACATATGTATCCAGGGAGGTCTTTCATGATGTTCTGTAATTCTTTTTCCCCCTCCTTAAATCGATGGACCCAACAACTCACCTCCTACCCAATCCTGCTATGTTATTGTACTGAAGAAGGATCTCCCTCAGTCCTAGTGATAGCTAGTTGCAGGCGAGTTAAAAAATAAATAGCTTTGAAGGGAAATAGTATACATCGTTTACCTTCCGGCCCTATGCCTTTGGGTATTACAGTCTCCAAAACTTCTGATAGCCCAGGACTGACAGCTGATCCAGATAATCTCGGCCAGTTAATAAAATCCGCTTTAAGGGGTTAATCAGTCAGTTACTTTAAGTGATGTGTACTTTCATGGGGACTGAAATGACAGTTGAACCCTACTGGGGCTATTGGAGCTCCTAACATCACCCTTGGCTATGCTACCTAGGGATGATGGGAGGTGTAGTCCAGCAACATAGTGCTGTGATTTGCCTGCCCCTGTCTTATAGGGAAACAGTGCTTTTTCCTTTCAAAGCTATTGTTTAAGTCTTATGGAAGTATTATATTACCTGCAAGGAGCATTTGATAATCTCTCAAAAGGAATTATTGACTAAGGTTGCTTTAACAAGTGTCAGCCCTAAAGACATTAGAAAGTGGCCCAGTGATCAGACATTTTGGGAAACACAGTCCTGCGTGTAGGTATCAAATTGGGAGGCTAATTAATGTCCTCATCAGTATTCTCATCAATAGAATACTGATGAGGAGGCTGCCAACCTGAAATGTTTCAGGGCCATAGATCTGATTTAAAAAAAAAAAACATCATCTTGACATCACATTTTGAATTTTCATGTTGTTTTTTGACTTTGGGAGCTTTTTATACTAAAAGCACAGAATATATATGCTTGGGTATGCAAGTGAAGATGGGTTGGGTGGCAAGAGTTCTTCTTCTTCTCTGTTGAACCCAAATTTTGCAAGCCTGGGTGGCATCTTCTCATGGTCGCATCAGCTGAAAGGGCAAATAAATGAAAAGACCTTTATTCTGGCCTCTCAAAGTTTTCCTACATGGTATGCTTGCTGCAGTAAAGATACATCCAAACGTGGCATCCCTAGTAGGCCATCAATCTGCTAGGCCATCCCTGTCTCGTTTACAGCATAGGAATTATTTACCATGTGGGTGGCTGTCATTGCATTACGCCCTTTCCTGTCCTCATTTGCCTGGAAGCACAGCATGTCATCTCACGTTTCAGTTGAGGAAAATGCTACAGGGCTTTTAACAAAAGCTGGCAGGCGATGGCCGACCCCAGGTTTGGAAAATGAAGACCCAGGATCTGTCCTTGGAGGCCAAGCAGCATATGTGTTGTTGGCTCTGTAGCGCAATGGAAAAGGCAGACGGGAGGAGGAATGGCTGTGCACGTAGCAGCATCTGAATCCTCAAGACAGGTCCGTGTCTGCCATGTTTCATGTCTCCAGAATGCACAACCCACCTTGGATTGATTTGGTCTGGATAGTGGAACACCTGGGGGGGGGAGGTGGAGAAGGGAAGTCAGCCAAAAAAGTGCTGCTTACTATAAAAAGAAACCCAATTTGGATCCAAAATGAAAAAAACATACGGAGCATTAGAGCTGGATTACCACTTATAGCAAGCCTATTTGACCAGGGGAAGTCTGTCAAACTGGCCTCCTGAGAACACCTCCACATGCAGGCCATCTTCTGTTCCAGCTCGCTAGGAGAAGATAATCCTAGCTGTAGGACGTTTGAAACATTGCAGAAGGCCTGTTGCCCATTCCACACTAGTGGTTGAAACATCATAAGAAGAAGGAAAAATATAGGGCAAGGAAGGGGAACCAGATGTGTCATGGAAGACTTGGGCTCCATAGTATGGTTCAATGTAGGATCCATAGAAGTTTAATTTCCAAGCTCCAAAAGCTATTCATGCTGGCTTATGGTAGCTATTTCCATAGTTTCCTACGTAGAGTGCTCAGAGACAGTTTACAATACCCTTGCTTTTTTTGGGGGGGGGGTGCCTTGGAATCGTGCAGCTTGCCCAAGGCTACCCAGATGGGCTCTCTTCCTGAGAGGCATAGTCAAGAACTGAACTCCTGACTCATGGCTCCACAGCCAGGTATTCCAGTTTACTGAGCCATTCGGCCAGGGCACAAGGATTTATGATCGCCTAGCACAGTGGTTCTCAACCTGTCGGTCCCCAGATGTTCCTGGACTGCAACTCCCAGAAGCCTCCAACACTTTTTGTGCTGGAAGGGGTTTCTGGGAGTTGCAGTCCAGGAACCTCTGGGGACCCACAGGTTGAGAACCACCGGCTAGCACATCGGATCTCGATCTCGCCTGATTTCAGAAGCTAAGCAGGGTCGGCCCTGGTTAGTACTTGGATGGGAGACCACCAGGGAATACCAGGTGCTGTAGGTGCCTGGAGTAGGAACTGGCAAGCCACTCCAGTATTCCTGACAAAAAAACTCCAAGGACGTGGGGTCACGAAGGTTCGGTCATGACTGTAACGACACACACACACACACACACACACACATTATACATTTAGTGGGGATGTAGCTTTCCTATAAACAAATATGAACAACATGTTGAGCTCTGGGTGGAACGTAAAGTCACTCCAGTGTGTGTGTGTGTGTGTGTGTGTGTGTGTGTGTGTGTGTGTGTGTG
>JAHTLZ010000204.1:97578545-97594159 GCA_023846285.1 Phrynocephalus versicolor | reverse complement strand
TGTGTGTGTGTGTGTGTGTGTGTGTGTGTGTGTGTGTGTGTGTGTGTATGTGTGTGTGTGTGTATGTGTATGTGTATGTTTTCTTACCAAAGTCTGTTACTTTGGTTGGACCAAAAATACTGTATTTGAGAACGGGTTCTGGGCTGCTGGTGGGAGGGGGCTTCTCATTACTTTAAATGGGCTTGAAAGCTCCAAGACCTTTTCTTATCCTACCCTCTCCCAGCCCAACCCCCTTAGAGCAATAGCAAGGAGCAGCTCAAAGAAAGAAACAAGGGGAATTCTTCTCTCAAGCGAACTTGGTAATCCCAGCATTAGAAGATATATTTCTGAAAGAGTTTGAAGGGAACGATGCCTCTGCAAAAGAATATGTCCTTCTCTTACCACACTATCCATCCAGGTAATGCAAATTGACCCACATTTCCTGTTCATGATAAGATAGGGAAGTAGTGTTGCATCTAGGCTGTGGATCTAGAGTGGATTCATACCCATTCAACATCATAAACCCATTAATCGCCTGTATGAGGAGCCTGGAGGCTCACACCCCAGAGGAAAACCATGTACAAATACATCTGATTTGGACTTGAAATAAGGATCTGGTGATGAAACCATTCTGTTAAGGGGGGAAAAAAAGCAAAAAGTCAAAGTACATTGTGCAAGTCTTCATGCCAGAATTATCTGAACTGTTACTTGTGTGCAATTTACCCCAAATGTCACTGCAAATGTTCAGAGGAACGATTCACTTGAAGTTCTTTTTAAAGTTGTTCTCAAAAGCTAGAATTATCAAGTTGGTTTTTTTGTGATGAAGCACGGAACCATTGAATGCTGGCAGCACATGTCGGCTAAGAATGAGTTCCCTGTCACACAATATGCCACATATGCAGCATTGAGCCTCTGAATGAGGTTTACATATAGCTGCTGCCTATATTCATTTCTACTAATCCCTGGCTGTGTCTTAAAAGAGCTCACCCAGAATGTAAGACCTTCCTCAGATGCACATGTCATGACCACAGGAATTTATGCTTGTGTCTATGTAAGATAGGGCTTTTTTCTGAAGCAACATTTCAGAAAGCAAGTCTTCATATAGAGTGATCTGAACATTATGATTATTATGATTATTATTACTATTTTTTTCTTTTAATTTTTATTATTATTGTTTTTCTTTTATTATTTTGTTTGTTAGTACTGTTGTTGTTGTGAACCACCCTGAGTTCCTTTGGAAGATGGGCGATAAATAAATAAATAAATAAATAAATAAATTTACTTTGTCCCAAGTAAAGCCAGGGCTCTGCATCACTCTTTGCTAAGTTCCCAAGAGGTAGCCACAATAGTTATCAAAACTTTTGCTCATTAAATTTTTTTCCATCTGTTTTTACAATAATGTTTCTATTCTATTTTTTTGTATTGCGTTTTTATTGTACCTGGCTACCAAAATCTTGATATATAATATATGAAAAAACATTAGCACCCCCATACCTGATGAATCTGCACCTGCTGATTCAGTTATCCATAGTGGGCTGCCACAAATATGGTAATTAAAAGAGTGCCGTAAAACAAAACACTGCTGCAAAAGGGTGCTGTAAAGCAAGTTACTGTCACAAAACACTGCAAGTAGCTGCCACAAATCGTGTGAAAATGTGGCTCTGGATTTTGCAGGGGTACATTTGATTTTTAGAAGAACTGCATAGGTGTTCGCTCTTATCTGTGAATTTTAGTATTTGTGAGGTAGCCTGGAACCAATCTCCCGCAGATATGGGGGTGCTACTGTACCTGCCCTTTGGATCATTGTAGGACGTTGCGATTTAAATTAAAAGGCATATCTATGGGCATCCTATGGCCCAAACCAACAATTCAGAACATGTGCTATTTTAGACTGTGCTTCTCTCTAAACTAGCTCCTATATGACATGTCCTCTTCATGGGAAAGGATTTCCTTGACCAGGTCATGCTGCTTGTGGAGAGCTCCCTTCACAGTTCTCGTGCTCCTGAAAACAGTTTTGAAACCAAAAGGCTTAGGGGAGGACTGTTGTCCTTTTAAAAGCGAGCTGGGCACCACCGTCTCTGCAAGTTCTCAGAATCGTTTCAAGCTGCTTCACTTTCAACTTCAGAGCTGTTTCGAAGAGCACAATGGGGTGGCTGGAGCCTGTAATTAATGCTATGAACCATGCATATGAAACGAGCTGATCCCAAGCTAGAATGTAACAAATGCACACTCTTTTGTTTATGCTCTTTCATTTTCATGGTGCAGGCAAAACTATGTGTAATACACAGAGAAGCAACAGAATCCATTTAAAAGAGGAAAGAAGAAGGAAGAAAGGGGGACTCAGTAAAATAAGCAATCCTTGTCATTTTATAAACCTTTAAAGGTTATAATTTTTCCAGGCAACTTAGATTAGCAGAGAAGTACACAGTCTTCTAGCTCTTTGTTTCTTGGATGCCTCCCGACTCTTGGGTCTCACTCACTCTATTGCCCAAGTCCTGCTCTGCACTAACCTATGTTCTTGCACTGGGTATGCTCTGCATAGAATGCTGTGAAGGCATCTCCACCAACACGGATGCCCTGAGGCAACTCACCAACTGAAGATACTCTCTGAGCATCACAGTACTCAGTTGTGGCATCCTCCAACACGGCCTTTCCTCCGCCAGCAGATCCATAGGTCTGGCAACTGCACATCCATCTACCAAACTTGCTGTTTCTATTTATTCATTTGAATGGGTCCGACTCCTATGTTGGCTTCTCTATTTTTCTGTAATAAACATCCCGTGTATTTTCTCAAAGTTAGATCAGATTCCCACATTGTTTTACAATTCCATGGAGTGCTCATTTTAACTGTGTGGTAAAGACCATTTGATTGATTGATTGATTGATTGATTGGATTGATTGATTGTGTGTGTGTGTGTGTGTGTGTGTGTGTGAGTGAGTGAGTGAGTGAGTGTAGTGGGGGAGCTTCCCCTATCCCCTGAAGCAGGAGCAAGTTGGGTCTACACCCCTGCTCGTGAGTTCCTGCAGTAGCCCCCTCCCCTTCCATTTCGGTGACAGCATTAGCACCCATGATGGCAGTGTCACCACTCTCCCGCCTTGGTCTTTGCCACCCAAATTGGCAGGGAGAGGAAGGGAGATGCACTCCTCTGCAAGAAGCACCTGACCCGCTGGGCATAGCAGAATGAGGGCTGAAAGAAGGGGTTCGGTGGTTCAGGTGGTGGAGGAGCTGGCCATAAAAAGAGGAGAGAAGGTGCCAGGGTGACAGTATCTCTTGTCCAAACCAAATAGTCTAAGGATGTGCAACAGGTTACACAGTCTGGTTTCCCTCCAACTCAATACTTAATATACTTTCCCAAGTGGTTCCTGATGGCTTTTGTCTACCTGATCTTCCATGCAATATGTGGACAGCCAGAGCTGGCAGCAAGAGTCTCTTTTGGGCAGTTCCAGTTCTGGGTGCCTGGGCAGGGTTTGAAGTGGGAATCCTGGTTTCCGCATGGAGAGGGCTGTGAATGGGCCACTATGTCAGCTTTCCCCAGTTCTGCCACTAAAGAATGCCTAGAGCTCTTTGAAGCAGAAGTGATGGAGCTACTGCTGGTCTTGACATTGGGAATGTCAAATGTCTCCGTTTGGCTCACAGTGATGGGGGTTGTTGTCTTTGTACACAAAGGATTTGCATGGATTAGTCGAGCAGCAAGGTATGCGTTGTGTGAGAGAGGTCAGGGTGTAAGTGTGAGACAGGGGAGATAGTGTGGCTATTACAATACTGATGGGGTAGGGAATTCAATTTAGACAATATTTCAGCACTGTTTACTTGTCTTACCTTCCTCTGCTGCATCAGGTTTTCTTGATGCAGTAGTTCCATTCTTCACTACAAAGTAATCTGTAATCCATTTACTGAGGCGGTTGCTTCATTCTACCTAATGGTAGGACTGGCTCTATATTTTCTAGTTACTGTACAGATACCAAGTCTAACTATTTTAAACGAAAAAATAGCATTATACACAGAAAAATACTGTAATTGCATCTCTGGTGGCGGGGTGGTGGTGGTTCCAAAATGAAGCTGCCACCATGGAAAAGGCCCACTTTCAAGTGACTTATTTTTGGGTCTCCCTCAAGGTGGCCATGTGGAGTCTTCCAACGTGGGAAGCGTGGGCGGGACAGGTAGATGTTTGGAGGGAGTCAGGTAACAAGGTCTTAAACCGTTAAGAGCTTTAAAAGTTAACATCAACATCTTGAACTTGGCCTGGAAGCAAGTAGGCAACCTGTGCAAATGGGCTGGGATAGATATTATATAATCATAAAGAGATGTTCCAGTGATTAACCTGGTAACAACATTCTGCACCTGCTGCAGCTTCCCAACTGCCTTCAAGGGCAACCCCACATCAAGAGCATTGCAAGAGTCCATTTTCAAGATTACAAGCACATTGATCAGTGTTAACCCTTGTCCAGTCCATAATCGCGGCCAGACAGATTCCAGGGGGCTGCACAGCTTCTGCTTCTGAAGATTAAAAGGAGAGATAGTGTGTCATCAGCCTACTTATGACAGTAAACTCCAAAACTCTGGATGATCCTTCCCAGTGGTCTCATATAGATGCTGAACAGCACAGAGATCTACTGACTTGGAAATCGTGACATTGTAGGACAAAAGAAGATCCCTGTTGGATAAGGCCAAGGGCCCATCTAGTCCAGCTTCCTGTATTTCACAGTGCCCCCACCGATGCCTCTGGGAACACAGGAGACAATTAGATACTTGTCTCCTGATAGCACTCCCTTGTATCTTGAGGTACCTTTCTTTTAAACCTGGAGATAACACGTACATCCTCATCATGGCTTGTAACCTGTGATGGCCCTTTCATCCAGAAATCTGTCCAATCCCATTTTAAAGATATCTAGGACAGAATTCATTGGCACATCCTGCAGCAAGGAGTTCCATAGACTAACTATTCACACATTCCCCACTTCCTTTGTTACTTGTATTTACTGTACATTTTATTAGTATGATCAATTTACATTCTCCCACTCTTTCCTTTCAGATTTCTCTAAAAGCTGAGATTTTAAGTAGCAATTGAAATTTAAGCCTGTGTAAATGTGAAGTGTAAATCACTATGCAGAATTGCCCCTAACTGAAGAGTCACCACTCGGATTCCTGGTTGCTATTGGCATATGACAAGCCATGAGAGCAACAATTCATCAGTTAGCAGCAATTTGCCATCACATTTAACACAGTTACACTTACACTGGCGTAAATCCACAATAGGATTCAGGCCAGTATGTTAGGATTTGAGAACTGACAGAAAGTTTCATACAGGGAGGCAGATGTAACTTTTCTGGTGCTATATCCCAGTGCATCTCCTGAACATTTTAAGAATCCACAAAGCTTTAAAGCCAGCAAGAAAATGGGATGCTGAGTATCGGAAGTGTTATTGACTCTTAAAAGCAGCACGATCATCCAATTCACATTAGGTGCTCGGCATTCCAGCTGTGCAGTGGCCCATCCAGTTGTTCTTCTTCCCAAGAAATGTACGTAAAACTTCACCTATGTACACCAGACCAAACCATGTCAAATATTCTTTTTTGGATATATTGGGAAAGGAAAGGAGAGGAGGAAACCGGACAGTCCTTTCCTTGCCTACTGAGGGATGTCCTTCCCATCAAAAAGGATGGTTCCTAGTGAGATAGCGGCACAAAAACTGCTACATCTCTTATCCTGTTTCAAAAAATCAGCAGGTAGCGGAACAGGTGTTGGAACAGCACTGATTTTGCAATATGAGGAGCCTTCTGCCTAGAAGGAGCCAAAGAAAACCCTGGCTGTTGCTTAATCAAAAATGAAAGACCATATATTTATTTATTTTCCCCTGATGATGATATAAAAATCTAGAACAGTGAAAAGTAGATTTTGTGTGCCAAATCAGATTTCCTAAACTAGGGGTGGTTAACCTACACCCTATCTATAGCAATTCTTAGTAGCATTAACAAGTGTGATGCACACAGAGGCATGCAAAACGCCCCATTTCTCCAAAATCTTGAGGCCCCAAAGTTAGGCTCCAAGGCCAACATCTTATCTGAAGCTGGCTGCCAACCAGGTTGGTCTCTTTTGAAATCCCAAGCACATTCCTGTCCGATGCTGCAATTACTTGTGACAAAGCATTCCTTTGATAGAGAAGCTTGGTTTTTATGAAACAGCCCTGGGTGGCGTACAGTTATAAATGGACGGTGGCACATCGTCAAAACAAACTGGCACAAAAAGCACAGTCTCTCTCTTTTTGGGGCTTTTGAAACCTTCTGCAGGCAAGCCGAAGTGATCTTTACAGAGAGAGCAAACATGTTAGTATTCCTGGGTGGGGTTGGGTGGGGAGGCTGCCGCGTTGTTTTCAATACTTTTGCATTGTACTTTTGTGCTTCTGCCAGGCCTAGATGAGAGGTCTTACTGTGGGTTGTGCCGCAAACTTCAGTTGACTCACATTTCACTGAAAGCCCTACCAAATCTGTTTGAATATGTAGTGCTCTTTAGGCCCAGCTGGAATGGAGCAACACATGGACTACCTGTAGGGATCATCTATGTCTCCGGCCAGTTGCAGCTGCCTGCTGCATTCTGTAGGGGTGGTATATCATGATCTATGCATATCATCTGCAGCAACGAGGCAGGCATCATAGCCATGTTTTGGTCTATCATGAAGCGAAGATATTAGTGCAACCCAGAGACGTTCTGGCTGTCAGAGGAAGGGATCAAACTGGCTCTACTGTAATCACTTTGAAAATCTTATTTTGCTTACATCAGGGCAAAAAAGATGTGGTCAAGGAAAACAAATGTTTCACTTCTTAGTAGGCACATGGCAACATAGCAAAAATGGAATGAAGAAAGGAGTAGGCAACAAAATTCATCACGAGATTCCACCCAAATTGCTAAGTTCCCAACTCAAGGTACACCCGGAGAACTGAGCCAAGGCAGAGCTTTGCTGGTCCCGGAGAAGTGAAGAAATTATTTGAAGCGCTCAGATTCATCTACAGCAGCCCAAACGGTGGGAATATCCCTCTTCCTCAGCTCTGACTGCTCAGTCCAGGTCAAAGAGAAATCTAAAGTTTTTGCCAAGATGGGCCGAGAATTTTCAAAGTGTGCTGGACAGACCATCTGAAGCCAGTGAAGAAACAATTAGCACATGGGCACAAGTGCCAGTCAACAGTTCCAATCCACTGCCTCCCCGCCCCAACCCCAATCTCTGGTAGAAAAGCCCTGGGACCAATGGCATTCCAGCAGAGATCTATAAATAAAAAGGGCAATACATGACCCCAATAACAGGTGTTGCATGGTGGTCAAAATAAACTTTCAAGGATATACTGAAGACAATATCGAAAACTTTTGACATCAGGCACGCCAACTGAGAAGCTCTCCTTCAGCGGCTGGTGAGAAAAAACAAACACAGGCCAAAGAAGGGCTCAAGATTTCTGTAATGAAAGGAATTAAGGAGGCACAAAGGAAGAGAGAAGGGAGAAAGCAAGGAAGTCATTTCTCAACAGCCCAACAAGTGCTGCACCAGCTAACCAGTTCTGGTCATCTGTCTGTCCATCAATAAGATGCTACTGCTCAACCTTAACCACATCTTCAGTTTCCCTGCCTAAATAGTGAATTTCATGAATATGTCATTGCGGAAAATGAGGGACAAGCTATGTAGGATGGTGATGCCGGCAACAACTGCAACAATTATATAACAGTTGTTCACCCATTAATTATAATAATGACTTATGAACAATAATGAAAACATGCATGCTTTAATTGAAGCTCAGATTCCCTGGATTGTGGGAAGGTACCCAAGTCAGGTGTGGGACAGTAGCCATGCAGCTTCTCTTTCTGTAATGGTTTCACTGCAGAATGAAGTTCATTTGAATCCTCCAATTTTTATTTTTATTTTTGTAAAAACATTCTAAGAACATTGTTATTAAAAAAAAACCACTGTGAGGATGATGAGTTAAATACTCCCATGAGGTCAGAGACATGGAATGGCATGAAGAATTAAAAACAGCCAGACAGCCAACACAAACTGTTTGATGAGGGTTAAGTTTTCAACCTGAAAGAAGGGAAACTAGAGTAAATTAAATGGCACAAACAATGGTCACTAGAGGGTGCTTGTGCCAGACTTCGGGGACAGGATTTCTTCCCCTGCACAGAGGAGAAGACAGCCTTGTATTTCTCCCACCCCCCTCCACCAACTGCAGACATCTGACTCATTGTTGGCACCACTCTTAAAGAATTAAGCTCCAAAGAAGTTGGGAGAAATCATGCAGAAATGAGGATTCAGTAGTAGATCTCAGAGGATTAAGACTTTAAAATAATATTTTTGGAAAGCTCGATGTATCTCCCCAAAGAGAAAAACAAAAGTAAGAGCCCTGTTAGTTAATTCATTCAGTCAAAAGGCTTTGGTTTAAGACTGACTGAGGTATGTGTTGCAGAGTTTTCAAGTTTTTAGTTAAATTCCTCTAGCTTTGTGACAGAAGTGCAGGGGAGTCTCAGAGCAGAATAGCTTCAAGTTCTATAGAGCAATCCACCAATTTTTCTTATTGACTGGTATTTTCAGTCTCAGTAACTCATTCTGAGACATTAATGGCAGAAAGAAAAAAATCAATTGCTTACAACTGGACATCAGATCAAACAACAAATGGACAAACATGGCTGCTTTTAGCAACAGGATTCAACATACTCTATAGAAAAGGGGGGAAAGCGCTGCACAGAAAGGTAGGGCTCTCTTTGAATTCAAGAAGCAGAGAAAGAAGAATTGGTTAAGAGTCCCATGGTGCAGTGTGTAAATGCCTGTACTGCAGCTAAAGCTGTGTTCATGACCTGGGGTTCAATCTCAGGTAGCTGGCTCATAGTGGACTCAGCCTTCCATCCTTCCAAGGTCGGTAAAATGAGTACCTAGCTTGTTCAGGGTGTGTGTGGCCTGCATAATTAAAATTGTAAACTACCCAGAGAGTGCTTGAAGTGCTATGATGTGGTATATAAGCAGAACACTTTGCTTTGCTTTGCTTTTAGTGCTGGATAGATTGAAAGTCACACCAGTCCAGAAAGGTCCCTCCTAGTCAAACCTACTAAATTTATTTATTTATTTATTTTAGAGTATTTTTACCCTGCCTTTCTCCTTGGAAAAGGCAGCATGTGAGGGTGTAAAAACTCCAACAGGGTGATTGTCTACTACCACTTTGCTTATTTAGAAAACTGAGTTTGTGCTTTTTTGTTCTTATGAGTCAGGACAGTGTGGAAGATTACTTCTTCAACATGTTGAACCATACTTAGTCTGAGGAACAATAATCAAGCTTCAGAGAAAGAAATTGAAACACTGTATCCATTTTCTCAGCTGCCTAATGGCCCTAAGCACATCCAGTCTCACCTGATTTTGGAAGCTAAGCAGGGTCGGGCCTGGCTAGTACTTGGATAGGCGGCCACCATGGAATACCAGGTGCCGTAAGCACCTGGAGAAGGAACTAGCAAGCCACTCCAGTATTCCTGCCAAGAAAACTCCATGGACATGGAGTCATGAAGAGTCAGTCACTACTGTAATGACACAACAACAACAACAACAACCCATTTTCACAAATGTACTAAAATTAGTCTGCTTGCATTTACGATGCTCCTAACTGCACAGCTTGGGTGTGACAGAAAATACAAAAATCCCAAAACTTTACTTTGCAGCGGATGAGAAAGACAAAAAGAGAGGTATAGCGCTCTATATAAAACAAAACTTAGAGACAAAACTAGTGGAAACAGATAATAATGGTAGGACCTTGATGGTGGAATTACAGTTGGATAAAAAAAGATACTTATAGTAGCAATTTATGCCCCAAATGGGAAGCAAGATAATTTTTTTGAGGAATTATATAATGATGAGGAAATAAGATTATATGAACATATATGTGTGATGGGAGACTTTAATGCAATTGTGAATAAATGTAAAGATTATAAAAATGAATATAAAAAGAAAAGTAAAAAAAGAATACTTCCTGAAAGCTTTCTTTGTCTCATAGAATAAAGGACTAAAAGATATGTGGAGAGAAAGAAACTCCGAGAAAACACAGTTTACTTTCTACTTGATCCCTCATAGGACATGGTCCAGAATAGATATGATCTGGATGACGAATGAGTTAGGACTAGGGATAGAAGAAGTAGAAATACTTCCAAGCCTTTGGGGAGATCATAATCCAATGAAGATGGTGTGGGGGTACCAAAAAAAGGGGAGATCAAGATGGACGACTAACACGATGATCCTCAAAGAACCAGAGTTTCTCGAGGAAGCAAAGAAAGAACTAGAACTTTTCTTTAAAAGTAATACACCAGGAGAAACCTCTATCCAAACAGTATGGGACACTACAAAGGCAATAATAAGAGGTAGGGTGATTGCTTATAATATAAAGAGAAACAAAATAAAAAAACAAATTTATGAAGAAATTAAACAAAAGTGCCAGGAGCTAGAAGAAAGACTTCTGGGAAAACATAGGTAAACAAAACAGATATTAAAGGAAATAAAAATGTTAAAACATAGGCAAAACTTGTTAGACTCAGAAGAATTAGCCTACCAGTTAAGATCAAGTAAACAAAACCATTTTAAAAATGCAAATAAGCCAGGGAAATGGTTGGCATATAAGCTGAGGAAGCAAAAAAAAACAAAAAAACAAAAAAAAAACAATCCACAAACTAAGAGATGAAAGAGGGATGTTAGTAACAACAACAAAACAAATTCATGAAGTAGCTAAAAAATTTTTATGAGAAACTATATCAAGAACAGACAATAGATGGAAATGAATTAAGGAAATATTTAGAACTGGCAAATTTACCAAAAATCCCAGAAGGTACAAGCAAAATGTTAAATGCCGATATTTCAGAACAGGTATTAATTGAAGCAATTCGAAGACAGAAAAATGGCAAATCGCCAGGTCCAGATGGCCTACCAGCAGAGATTTACAAATCTTCTCAGGACCTATTAAGTGGGAAAATGAGAGAAGTTTACAACGAGGCTTTGCAAAAAGCGGTAATCCCGAAATCATGGGGGGAAGTGATTATTACTTTAATCCCAAAGGAGATCTCTGATCTAGAAGAAATGAATAATTATAGGCCAATCTCATTATTAAATGTTGATTATAAAATACTAGCCTCAATAATGGCGTGTAGGTTCAAAAAATTCCTTAAGGACTGGATACATTGCAATCAAAATGGTTTTCTGCCAGGGAGACATTTTAGGAATAATATCAGGATGATTATAAATATCTTAGAATATTATGAGATCCACCCAGATAACCAGATGGCTCTGCTCTTTCTCGATGCTCAAAAAGCTTTTGTCAACGTTAATTGGTCTTTTATGATAAAACAATTGGAAATAATGCAATTTGGTGAAAATGTTCTAAACTTTATAAGAGCAATATATAAGACCCAGACTCCACAAATTATGATAAATAGTGAATTAACGACCAAGATAAATATAAAAAAGGCACTCGACAGGGCTGCCCATTGTCTCCACTCCTATTTATCTTAGTCATAGAAGTCTTAAATAGGATGATTAGGAATAATAACGACATTCGGGGAATCAAGATAAGAGACGAAACATACAAACTGCAAGCGTATGCAGATTATCTTGTATTTATACTTGAAGAACCACTTAAAACAGCTCTCAGTCTATTAGAGGAAATCACTAAATTTGTGAAGGTGGCAGGCCTGATAATAAATAAAATAAAAAATTCCTTGTGAAAAATATGCCGGGATTGCAAAAAAATCTTTTGTCAGACCTCACCGGTATTCTAATTGAGAAAAAAGTCTTATATCTCGGGATTCAGATGTCAGCAAGAACATCAACTTTTTAAAAAGATGACTATACAAGTCTTTTAGCACAAATAAAATTGGATCCGAATAAATGGACAAGAATGCAGCTTTCAATGTTAGGTAGAATAGCAGCAATTAAAATGAATACTCTGCCAAGACTGCTATTTCTATTTCAAAATTTACCGATTAAGTTGGATAAAACCTTTTTTAAAGAACTGACCCAGAGGACAGTAAGTTTTGTTTGGCAAAAAAAGAAAGCAAGAATAAAAATGAAGCTCCTACAAGAGACAGTGGAAAGAGGTGGTTGGGGCTTCCCAAATTGGTCTATATGCTACCAGGCGAGCGCATTAGTCTGGATCAAGGAGTGGATGCAATTAAAAAATAAAAGAACACTCTACCTAGAAGGCCACGACTTGCAATCAGGCTGGCACTCCTTCCTATGGTATGATAAAGTTAAAACCCACAAATATTTTCAGAGACATCCTATAACAGACTCCCTATACCAAATCTGGACAAAAATAAAGCAAAAATATTATCGGGAAATACCAAGGTGGGTCTCTCCATTAGAAGCAAATATGCATCCAAAGCTGATAAATTTCGAAAATGTTATAACTTATAATGTTTTATTGAACGGGGAGAATTCACTGGTATCTAAAAAACAATTAGAAGCACAGGGTCTGAAACTGTCTTGGTGGCCCCTATTACAAATAAAATCCACATACTCTCAAGATTTAAGAACTAAGGGATTCACAAAGCAAGAATCCTTGTTAGATAAAATCCTCCTCCGGACAGAAGAGAAAATACTTCAAAAATTATATAGATGGTTACTAGATAGGGAGATGGAAGAAGAGGAACTTAAAGAAACGATGATCCGTTGGGCCAAAGATTTTGGATATTCGATTCAGCTAGAACAGTGGCAAAAATTATGGATGTTTAACTACAAATCAACTACAGCAGTAACCTATAAAGAAAACTTACTAAAAATGTTCCACAGATGGCACATGGCTTCTGCAAAACTAGCAAAGATAGATCAGAAACTGTCAGACAAGTGCTGGAAGTGTAAAAAAAGCAAGGGAACATATTATCACTGTTGGTGGGGCTGTAAAAAAGCAAAAAAATTCTGGATAAAAGTACATGGTTGGATAGAACAAATAGTGAAAGAGAAAATCCCCTTGTCTCCAGAGTTGTGTCTTTTAGGGATTCTACCACCAATTAGGAATACTGAGGAGAGTTATCTTATAATTCACATCTTCATTGCTGCAAGATTAGCTTAGGCTCAATGTTGGAAAGCAGCTTGTAGCCCAGGATACAAAATAGTGATTAATAAAATTCTTGAATGTGCAGAGCTGGACATCTTAACATATAGATTAAGAAACAAAGAAGAAAGCAAATTTGCCTTGGTTTGGAATAAATTTTATACTTGGATTTATAGCAAAAAAGAGGTATAAAAATGTTTTATATTTGATAAATCGAACTTGACAATTGAATTGTATTAGTACCTTAAAGTTGGTAATGTATAACACACTGAAACTCTATATCTCAGTTCCTTTGAAACATTATTAGCTAAGTCAGATTTTATTCTGTTTTTGTTGCAAAATTGTTGAATAAAGATTATTTTTAAAAAAGAAAGAAAATACAAAAATCCCGTTCTTTAACTAATGGGAACTCACTGCTGAGGACTGTGCCATTGGACATATACTGGCAGGCATAAATAGCAGGAATCTGGTCATCCTTTAATGATCAAGATTATGAATTTTAAAGTTTTCTAAGCTAATGACTAAACACAATTTGTGACATTTTGTTGAAGGGTACCATTTATGGTTAACAAATGTATTGATACCATAATATGGCTCTGCGGTTCTGACTGCTTCAGCTTCTCTCCCAATTTGTGATATACCCATTGAATTAGTATAGAAACAGGAACCCTTAAAATTTATGCACAGTCATTTAGAACTGATCAGTGTGTGATATACAAGGCTAGAGACAACTATGGAATGAAGAACTGAATTGACATCAAGCTTTATTGCCGTCATTCACTCCTGGATAAAAATGGCAACAACTGTTTTATTATAATCAGCAGTGTCCCTGTTCAGCTCAATGTGAATGAACACTGTTTTTAAAAATACAGACAAGAGTGTAGAGGAAACTAATTCTTGTATGAGTGGAAATGAAATACATCAGAACTGGGATTTGTTAGAGAATACACTTAGAAGGGTTTCTGCATCCTGTGCCTGGAGTATAAATTTAATAAACTATAAATACACTACTGCTGCTTTAGCAGATGGAAAGCACCTCCATGAATACAAAGCTGTGTCAAAAAAAAAATCCCCTTCTGTGCTTTGCTGAAGGCAAGAGCAATAGTGGAGTACAGCTCCTTTTATTAAAACAAAACCTAAGCGCTGTGACTGACGTGACCTGCCTCTGAGACTGAACTAAGATTCTACTACGGAAACACAAATTGTGAGACGGAGAAAGAAGAGGTTAAATGTCATCATCAAAATCATCATCTGTAGAGAAAAGATTCAGGTACAGGTTATTTGAATTAGAGACAGCAAGAGGACCTTTAGAAGGAAATAGGTTGGTTTCTTCGGGCAGTCTATCTAGCAGCCTTTCTTGAGGATGGGTACTAGGCAAGACTGGCGCCGGTCTGCTGCTTTCCATAGGTAGGTTAGTGACTGTAGCTTCATCGGTAGCAGTGGCTCGTTGCCCTCTCTCACCTCGAATGGATGCTGTTTGAATTGTTTTATTTTGTCGTCCAAAGGCAAATGGTGCTGGCTTCTTTCCCCCATATTATCTACGGCTCAAATCTGGAGCTTATTGAGCAGAAAATTTTGTTCTATGTATACTGGATACAGCAATGACTTTTCACCAAATGTTTGAACAAATATTCTCTAAATGATATTTGTATACGACAACAAAGCTCCCACACCGAAGCAGCATATAAACGATGACACCATTTGCTGGGCGGGGGGTTCTGGGGGCGGTGTTCCAGCACTGCATGCCCTTAAAGTGCACGTTATAAAGAGGCATGGAAAAAACCCCTCTCAGCTTTTTGCCTTTTTTCAGACCTCCAGAATGGATTAATCAGTTTGCCATTCATTTCAATGGGAAACTGCATTTCAGGAAATAAAATTTTCAGATAACGAATTGCCTCAGAGAACGAATTAAATTCATTATCTGAGGAACCACTGTATTCCAGTTAACTTACCTTTCATAAAATATTCACTGAGGTTTTGCCCAGCAAACTACAAATAATCATATCTTTAAATTTCATTCAATTGGTGATATGTTTGTGAAGATTCTCAGTCATCCAGGTGAGTTCATCTGGAAGTTGGGTCATGGCAACTGGACTTATTTTTCTTGAGAGATTGAAATGTTTCACTGCTCATCCAAACAGCTTTGTCAGTCTGAGGAAAGCTAGTTGCGAGTCCTCCATTTTATACTTCACTTTGATCTCTTGTCACCCTGGTCTGAAATAGGCTCATATGATGAACAATGGCCTGAATAGACACGTTAGGTAGACAACAGTTTCAAAAGCCTTAAGGTGAACAATGGCCTAAAGTGCTGAAACCTATAAAGTATGGGTCGTCAGCTATGGCCTTAGTGGTGAAGGCGTGAACAGGGCCGGCGCTTCCATTAAGGCGAACTAGGCCACCACCCCTGCCACTGGCCACCGCCGTCCCCCCCGCTGCCCCCCGCGCCCATTGCCGCCCCCCCCGTGCCCGTCACCGTCCCCCGCCATCTGCCGCCCCATGCCCCCACCCCTGCCGCCTCTCTGCTCCCCGCCGCTGCTGACGCCGCCTGCCTGCCCCCTGCCTGCCCCACCCCCCCGCTG
>JAHTLZ010000204.1:97537071-97578535 GCA_023846285.1 Phrynocephalus versicolor | reverse complement strand
ACCCCCCCCGCTGACTCCTGCCCCACCTCCCGACCCCTCGCCTAGGGCGCAAAAAAACCTAGCGCCGGCCCTGGGCGTGAAGTAGTTTTGATTTGTCTGGGTATTGTTCAAATCACAGCCTGATAAGTGGCAGATAGACTATGCCTGAGGCCCCCACCTCAGTTGAGAGTGGGGTTTTCAATGCTCACATGAATGGCTTCCCTGACCCCTCTCTCAAACCACCTATCTTCTCTGTCTAATATGTGTACATACTTATCTTTGAATGAGTGCCCTTTGTCTTTCAAGTAGAGGTGTCCTGCTGACTCTGGTCCTGAGCTGTTACCCCTCCTATGTTGGGCCATGCTCCTGTTTAATGGTTGTTTAGTTTCTCCAATGTAGAGGTCTACACACTCCTCACTGCACTGGACTGCATATACTACATTGTTCCTTTTGTGTTTGGGTATCGGGTCCTTTGGGTGGACCAGTCTCTGCCTCAGTGTGTTTATGGGTTTGAAATAAACAGGGAAGTAGTGTTTGCCAAAAATCCTTTTAAGTTTCTCAATTTCAGCACTATAAGCCATTGTTCAACTTTAGGCTATTGAGACTGTTGTCTACCTAAAGAGCCTATTCAGGCCATTATTCAATTTATGAGCCTATTTCAGACCAGGGTGACAAGAGGTCAAAGTGAAATATAAAATGGAGGACTCGCTACTAGCTTTCTTCAGACTGTCGAAGCTGTTTAGATGAGCAGCGAAACGTTTCAATCTCTCAAGAAAAAGAATTCCAATTGCCATGATTCAACTTCCAGATTCAATTGGTGAACAGTGCTAAAATCAATTCCTTTCTTAGAAGAGGCTCTCTTGGTTTAAATACCTTTCAATCCATAGTTTATTGTATTTTTAGGATTACTTCTTTTAAAAGTTTAAGTAATAAAAGTATTGTTTCCATTAGAAAATGTATACAGGCTTTAAATGAAATTAGAGACCTCTCATTCAAAATATTTATTTATTTATTTTTACCCCACCTTTCTCCTTAAGAAGGTCCCAAGGCAGTTTACTTCATTACAACATAGCATTTAAAGCTAAAAACAGTATGTTTGCAAATACTGTACTAAAAAGAATCAAACAAATATCACACTAAAAGACAGTAAACAAAAGCAGCAAGGCACAGACATCCATTAAAAAATCCGAGCCAGATAGCCAACCATTAGGACAAGCTTTCCTGAAGATCTACATATGTTATAAGTTATGTTCAAAGCCCTTTTTTATTTGCTACCAATACATTCTAGATTCATCATCATAAAAACATTAACTCTAACTTCCTCATATATAATTGCATTTTTGCACCATTCTGTTTTTAAATAAATATAAATAATCACAGTTTAGTCAACGGGAGAGTAAGAATCCCAAAAAGGAATCCCTTAAAGGAAATAACCCCAAAACAATTATACAAATTATGAATCAGAGAGATGATGTTAATCCCAGCTGCTTCCAACTTTTACAAACGTCACATTTCACTGTTTCCCTAGTAAAGGATCAGGCATGTAAACCATTGTCCAGTTTTGAATTACCGGTATTCATTTTTATTTGAAAAAGCAAGTAAATAATTTTACTTCTCATGTTTACAATATTCTTGTAGATGCAATTTACAGTAACAACATAGGATTAAAAGGAAGAACTGTGGCAGATTTAAAGTTTCAAATAAATGATAAAGACTGGACTAAACTGTTTCAGTCTTCTCCATTTAAATCAGGTTTGGCTAGCCTTAAAAACATGAGTGAAAGTTACTCAGTAGAAAGTATTTGACCCATTTTATGCCAAAATGTATTAATAAGGATCCCTTTATGAATACATTTTGGAGGTAGCTTGGCACCTACCTATATTTGTGGTGGAAATATGCTATAATTTATGATGTTAGGGAAGTGACTTTTGCCAAATTAAAAGTTATTAGCAATCAAAATACTGTACTAATTAATCTGGTTTTGATCTCCCAAAGATTAGTTTGGACCACAAAGTATATCTTGTACCACATATAAATGGTTGGCAGGCCTCTGTTTCTGTGCTAACGTCAGCTTGAGTGATTTTTTTTAGAGATGGCCTATTGAGCAGCCCTTTATGTTTTGTTCTGGGTTTGAAATATAGTATTTATTTAGCTTAGCTTAGTTTAATTTAGTGTAGGATATTTCTGTACTGCCTGACAGTGAAATCTGGGTGGTTTACACAAGAAATGTCAAAAAATATGAATTATTAATTCCACCAACTCTCCAGCCCCTGCCCCACAACAAACAGAGACAAAAACACAACCAGTTTACAAACCTGACAAAACATATGGTGAGAAAGGAGTTGTACCTCCTTAAGATTTGGCCGCCTGAGAGACATGATAGGGATTGTCCCCTCAGCTACATTTTGATCCATGAGCCCAAGCTAAAATAACTTCCTGTGAGAATCTAGATCGGAAGAAAGAGGAAGCCCTTTTAGTGGAAGATGGGGATAGAATGTGCTATAACAATTTGAGGCCAGTTGGTAGGCTTGGATAATGAATTTCTAATGTTTACTTTATGGGCTTAATAATGCATAAATGAATGTATATCTGAATGTATATCTACCTTCTGCATTTGCTGACATCTATCCTTGATCCACCTGCACCAAATCCTTCATAAGTTTCCAGGTTGTTGGAGGGAATCATTGGATCCATGCAGAAGCCTATGCCCAATAACTGTGGTGGATAAAAGTTAATAAGGCAGGAATTCAAGAACTTCAATATGAGATGGATAATTAGAAAGTGACATGCAATCAAAAAATTGGAGAATTGTATCTATACTGGATGTTTTCTTAGATTTGAAATTGAGATTGATTTAAAAAGGAGTATTTAGAGTTTTTTGGACTCTGCAACAATTCTTTAGGATGAGAATGTCAAGCTCTGATAGATGTTGGCAATACACAGCAATATTGGAAATATTGAGGGATTTTTTGGGTTGGGAGAGTGAGAACAGACAAAAGAAAATATTTTTACCCAGCATGTTGTTAGTCTGTAGACCTCCCTGCCACAGGATGTGGTGATGGCATCTGGCCTGGATGCCTTCAAAAGGGATTGGACAGATTCCTGGAGGAAAAGTCTATCACAGGTTACAAACCATGATGGAAATGTGTAATCTCCAGCCTTAAAACCAGGGTACATCAAAAGCAAAGCAAAAGTGTTCTGCTTATATACCGCCCCATACCACTTCAAGTAGTCTCTGGGCGGCTTACAGTTTTTAATTACAGTATGCAGGCTACACATTGCCCCCCCCCCCCAGCAAGCTGGTTACTCATTTTACCGACCTCGGAAGGATGGAAGGCTGAGTCAGCCATTAGCCAGCTACCTAGGATTGAACCCCAGGTCGTGAGCAGAGTTTTACCTGCAGTACAGGCATTTAAACACTGCACCACGAGGCTCCACATGCAAGGGAGTGGTATTAGGAGACAGATATCTCGTCTTGTGCGCTCCCAGACACATTTTGGTGGGGCCACTGTGAGATACAGGAAGCTGGACTAGATGGGCCTTTGGCTTGATCCAGCATGGCTCTTCTTAAGTTCTTATGTTCTTATCCTTGAGACATGTGATCTCGGCTTGTGTAGCAATTCATTCATTTTGGCTTGAAGTTGTCACTTATATTAATGCAGCACTGGGGAAATATCTGGTATTTGCAGAAATTAATGTTCTCTTAAATTATGTCTTTGCCCTATAGAGTCTAACAATCGGGCAATGAAACTGGGCTTTTTACATCCTTATGGTGGCTAAGGAGCAGAGGAAATGGCCAGATGGGGAAAGTTGGAGCAGTGTTGCTCACTCTTAAAAGGTTATTATCTTTAACGTAATCTATTGTATCTCTCCCTTGAGCGATCCTTCTATTCACAGTGATTGATTATTTTCTTTCCCATGAGAAGGACCCAAACAGAGCAGATTATGCAGCCAGGTAAACCATGGTGTGGAGGTGGACGTCTAGGCAACTTCTTTTGTGAGTTTTGGCATTTTATGTGTACAGTGTGTGGTGTATGGGCCCCCAGAAGCAATCATCTGAGTTTCCATTATTTCTCATGGGGAATTTTGCTTTGATATATGAGTGCTTTGGTTTACAAGCATGTTCCCGGAATGGATTATGCTCATAAACCAAGGTATTGCTGTACTTTCATTAGTTACTGATAAAAATCAGAATTTAGATCATGACAGTTTTCTAGCTTGACTTTGTCTTGCAGCTAGAATGTTGGTTTCCATTACCTGAAAAGAAGGTAATAAATCTCACAATATTTGGATGGTGGAAGAAAGAATGAGATTTGGCTCTTATGAAAAAAATTGACATCACAACTTGCTCTGTCTCTTGTATGTCCATCTGGCAATTCCATCCAGCATCATGGGAAACTGGAGGGACGGGGTTGGGGAGTAGCTATGGTTTATAAAAGGGTCTTTGGGGCTGACAAGCTGTCTGTCCTGGTGACTCCAGGTCTGGAGGCCCTCCACGTATCAATTGGGACCAGAGGTTTTGGGAATGTGCTGGCATACCATTCTCCCTGAAACTAGCACTCTCCTTTCTGGTGCTGGGAGACTTCATCTCCCCTGCACTGTCGAGGTCCCCCCCAGTGGTTCTTTCTTAATCTTGCATCACAAACACCAATTTCATGAGGACATTTGCTTCAACCTCTGAAAGGCCTACAATGATTTATAATAAGCATGTATCTGACTATGCTCTGAACTGCCCAGAGTGGCCTTAGGCTAGACGGATAGTATACAAATCCAGAAAACAAATTCATGTTAATTGCTCAGTACAGAATAGAAAAATATAATGAACATGGTTAGATTCTGTGGAGTCAGGACCATCCTTCCCATCCCAAGAGCTCCTGGGTTTGCATATTCCTTCCTTTCTTTGGTCTCACCTTAGCCTGTTTTGTAGGAAGGCGGGGATAAAGGCAACAAATGCAGTGGCTGTGGTTTGTGTATAAGTTCAATGGGATGCACCCAAACAGTCCCCTGTCGTGTGATATGCACCTCTTCCTGTGATAGTCTATGGTGACTGCATTTAAAAAGGGAATCTTCTCAAGAGTTTGAATGACAGAGGCAGGGTTACTGTTTTAACACAACAAACACATCTTCTTTATCATAAGAAATTGTGGAAATCTCATTAGTTGGAGGAGTCATGATATCTGTAGCTGTCTAGCGGGTCCATCCATAAAAATAGAAAGTGCCATAGATATTTTGATTTGCAATAGACCGAGTATACGGAGGGGTAGTCAAGACATGGTATTTCTAAATGTATGGTATTTTTAAGAAGCTCTGCATTCTTCACAAGAAAGAAAAGTTTTACTCACACAGGGAAAGTCTAGTCCAGTGAGATCCCATCTCCATTTATCCTGTGAGACGGGAGGCCAGAAAAATAGTTTGGTGTGGATAAGTGTCTATAGCTGTGGATCTGATGGTAAGTACTAATTGGATTCAGGTGCTTAAAGCATGAACAATCATAGATGTTCAGAAATGCTTCAAATGAATAAGCTTGTATCAATGAATGAGAATGAGGAATAATTTCTCTGGCAATGGAATATGCCTGAAATTTCTATGAAATCCACCACTGAAGCAAATGGATAAGGTACTATCTGATCTCTTTGCAGAAGTCAGGATGGATGCTTCATTTTATTTTTACTTGTTACTTTCTGGTATAAAATGACAAATAACTCAGAAGATAATTAAATACTTGGAACTTCTTTTCTATAGAGCATAGCAAATGACATAATTTGCAAATTGTGTGAGTCAGTGTGGTATTTCACACCTGCTAATGACTTCTGTTGATATTCAGATCTTTTCCACTGAAGCTTTGTAGTGTAAAAGGCAACAGTGGTTAGTGGGTATAGAATATATACCATAGAGCAGGGCTGTCCAACTTTGAACAGGCTGAGGTCTACTTTTTCCTGAAGAAAGTGCCTGAGGGCTACTACACTAAAACCTCAACTTATGAATTTTATCTGTTCCAAGCATATGCTCATAAGTAAAAAAAAAAAAAAATGTAAGTAGAGCAACGGCTTCCCATAGGAATGCATTGAAAATCAATTAATTCTTTCTGGAGGGAACAAATTTCAATGCATTCCTATGGTAAGGCTGACCATGCACATGCTTCCCTTACACCTGCTTGAGCCGGTGTGGACGGGTGCACGGGAGGTGTGTGCATGCTTGCGCAGATCACCCCTTCCGCTTGCCTGGGCTGCTGGAAGACTTTTTTAAAAAGGTGCACTTACTCTCCCAACTCGCCTGGGGCCTGACTTGACTCTACTTCTCCTGTTTTCCCAATTCTCCCTTCCAGCCCCCTCGCTACCACTGCTGCCGCCGCCCATAGCTCTCACTCACTTCTGCCATGTTCTCTGTGCAGCTGGGATGGGCCAAGCCAGCAGCGGGGCAATCACATTGCCGTGGCGGTGCAAGGAGGAGGGAATGGCTCAGAAGGGGAGCAGGAGGAGTGGCAGGTCACAGTCTCTGTGAGGCAGCTTGTGGGGGTGGGAGGAGGAAGAGGAGGAGGCTGGAAGGGTGGGAGGAAGGAATTCTCTGGGGAGGAAAAAGGGGGACGCCACCACACAAAGGAGGTGGGCACGCCCATGACCCCGCCCCTCGCTGTCCCTGCCACTCCCCTTCCTCCGCTCTGCACCAACAACTCAATTGTTCACAAGACAGTGGCACGCCGATCATCCGGCCAGTAGGGAGAGCAGGGGACTGTGCCATAGCCCTTGAACTGCCCCGCTCAGCTGAGACTGTGGGCTGGCAGACCCAGAGCTTTGCAGGGGCAGTGGTGGTCCTTGGGGTGGGGGAGGTAGAGGTGGAGAACTTATCCCCTCACATTTTTTATTGGTGGCTGGCGGGCTACTTTTGAACCCTTCACGGGCTACTGGTAGCCCCCGCTCTACCTGTTGGGCAGGCCTGCCATAGAGGAAACATGATTATTAATTATACATGGCCAAATATAAGGAGACTGACAAAGGTCTTTACCTGTTTCCGGAAAGACAACAGAGATGAGGCAGTCCTGGCCTCTAGTGGGAAGGAGTTCCCGAGTATGGCCACAGCAGCCAAGAAGGTCCTTTCATGGGTTCCCATGTGACTGTCCAAATGTTATTAGTAATCAAAGCTCTCTCTTCATTTCAATCACTGAAAATGGCAAGAATATTTGTCCCAAGAGACAGTGTCCCCAGAGGTGACAGGAAGGCAGCATGGATCTTTACCAGAAAATAGCATGGACAACTAAAGGTGATGGATGCCCCGAGAAGAACATTAAGGTGAGTTGGGATGTGCACAGAGAACACTTTCATATTTCTTCCATATTAAATTCTTTTAGTGGTGTCTTTGTCATATTGTTATAGATGTCATTTTGTTTTACATGAAAGGAAAAACAAACATCACTCCTGCTTCAGGTCATTTTACAGATTCAAAATTCCCACCTCTCCCAGACATTCTGATTGCCTTCTGGCAACAGCCCTTAGGATGCTATTGAATGAAAATTTCTCAGACAATTTGACATACAAAGGGCCTTGGAAAGCTACACAAAAGAGGGAACATGAAACTTACAATATATAAGGGGGTGGGGGGAAAGAGACAAAATAAAAATAAAAAAGACAAAAAAGTTGTGGCACCTTAAAGACTAGTGGTTGTATTTTAATGAGAATCCATTTTTTGGCAACAATGATATCCTGATATCTGATTTGTTCCATTAATTGTTTTGTGGACAGACTGTCCTGTTTGTCATATGGTTGGTAAAGATGTCATGAATAACATTAGCAAAAGAACAGGTAAAAGTACCCTTGATCAGAACATCAGAAACAGCAATACACAGAAACCTGGTTCTCATCATTCTAATTCAACTTGGCATTCAGCAAGAGAGAGAGAGAGAGAGAGAGAGAGAGAGAGAGAGAGAGAGAGCACATATTGGACACCAATCTCAATGGACTACCTATTATGTGTCATTTATATGAATCTATAGGATCACATAGACTTTGTGTTTATAACTACTTATAATCTTATGTGATTATGTTGACACTATGTTTTCAATGTTAGTTTACAAGGAACTTTACTCTCCTTTTAACTGCTGGTGTTCTGTTGTAGCTTTAATGTAATGTTGTCTATTAATGCTGTAAGATATCCCTCAGTTCCCTGTTCTCAATACTTGAACATGTTCTTAATTGTAATGGACTGTATATTATCCCTCGTTACTGGAAGCCGCCTTGGGTCCTTTTCCAAGGAGAAAGGTGGGTTAAAACTACTCTAAAATAAATAGATAAAATAAATAATTAAAAACAACTTAAGAACTGTAAACCGCCCAGAGACTACTTGAAGTGATATGTTACCAACTCCATCTTCAAATTGCAGAATAAAACATGACCAAATCAAAGGTATCTGATGCTTCCACAAGAAGTCACCGACATGCCCCAAAACACATTATTTTGCTACGTGACACCACCAACCTCTTTTTGTTTTGACCAGTCTTAACACTGAGGCTCTTGGGCAGCAAAGCTGTTACATGAAGCAGAACACTCAAAAATAGCACCTGCAACCAACACCTGGTGCAGTGTCTCAGCTTCCATAAGAGCTCTTAAAAACAGCCATGCTTTCGGACGAACTGAAAGAAGTCTGAGAGCACTTCACTTTCAGTGCAATAAAAAACATTTTGTCTCCCTGTTAACTTTGGGCAAACAATCACATTTGCAGGCTTGTGAAACAATAACAAGCACCTGAAAAGCTTTACCAGAGGTGCAGGTGACACATGCCGTGACTACTTTTTCAACCTGTTTTCAGCTCTCCAGGAAAGACTCCCATCTTCGTTTTCAGTTCTCAGACTAATCTCTTTAGAGCAGATATACATGGGCGGAACAACTTGTGCACATTAGCACTACTGGCGTGTCCCCTGCATGGCCATGTGGTTGCATATTTTGTGAGGATCTCATGTTGTAGAAACACAACACCACCATATGTCTTGTGGCACTGTCAAGACAAAGAAATTCATTATTCACATAAGGTGACTGTGATTGTAAGATGGTAGTAGTCTGAAGTCTATGCCCTGGGAGCCTCGCCTGAATAGCTACTGTAGACGGTTACTCAATACACTAGGAACCAATGACATGTCCCTTCCTGGGCTCTCCAGCCCTGCTCTAAAAAAACAACACAACAACAATGAAACAAGAACAAATATTTGTGTTTATTCTGAACTCATGTAATATTTAAATTTCTAACCTTCCTTTTCATGGCAAATTTGTTTAGCAACAAGCTTCATTTTGAGCTTTTTTTTTCTTAAACGGGATTTAATCCTTGACATTCTCCAAAGATCAGTGAGGTACTATAATTTCTGTCAGACTGGTTCCTAAGTAAGTAAGTAAGTAAGTACCATTTGGTAACAAATATCTGGCCTTAGTGACACAGGCAGGCCTCAGTCACATCCCTTCTGGATTACTGCAATGGGGATGCCTATAGAAAGTGTCAGGAAACTCTTGGAAAGCCTGCCTAAAAAGCCATGTTTGAACGACCATTTAAAGATTCCTAGTGAGGAGGCCAGGTGAATTTCATGTGTGTGTGTGTGTGTGTGTGTGTGTGTGTGTGTGTGTGTGTGTGTTTCTTTTCTTTTTGGTCTTTTCTTTCTGAGGCTCGCGGGGTCAACATTCTCAACTGCCTGGCCAGGGAATAATGTGTGAGATGGGCATATGTCATTGGAAGCAGCCTCCTGTCAGGTATCTGTGTTCCAAAGTCTTTAAGGCTTTGTACCTCATTATCATCATCACCTTGGCTAGAACAGAAAAGAAAGAGGTCTTCAGTAGAAGGCCTCCAGGATAGAGGTGATATGGTGACATTTCCTCTTCTACACAGTACTGTAATCTGGCCACAATATTCTGGACCTGCTGGAGTTTCTGTATTAATGTGGAGTCACAGTGCAAAATAAAAATTGGTAAAAACCGGACTGGCCCCGAGCCTTGCCGGGGTCGCTAGATTGGCCCTCGTCCCGTCATAAGCACAACGCTCTTTCCCGATTCAAAAATCCCCTACCGTTCCCGAAATATCGGGAAAAACGCGAGCTGCCCCTTTCCAAGCAGCAAAAGAAGCCTTGCGGACCGAGAAATTGGCGAAGCGGAAGCCAAATTCACACCCATCTCCCACAATCTTTCCCTTGTTTTCCATTCCCCAAGGGATCCCAATTCTGTGACTTAGCCTTCTGGCCCCCTCCACTCGTGCCTCACCGCACCGTTTAACCTTCACTGACTTGCTCATTCCCAAAACTTCAAAGCCCACAGCTAAGGGGACCTGGTTTGAGACATTCCCAGCCTCCATACCCACAGAATGGGGGTCTTTCTTAATATCAAAGGCCCAACTCCACGGCCCCCACGGAACCAAGACTCTCTCTCTCTCTCTCTCTCTCTCTCTCTGCCTTCTGCCTCATCTCCTATCACCTCCTGTTATTTTCCTGCTCTTCTACACCCTGCCTCACTGAGGACTAGGCTCTTGGGATCTGTCTTTGTATTCCCCTGCCTTTCTGGATCCAAGCCACCTTTAGGGCAACAAGAGGACACCAGCATGGCTGAAGAGGAGTCATCCATCAGGACTTCCATTCCCTCCAAGCGGCAACATCACGTACACCCAGCAGCTGGGCCAGAGATAATATCTCAGCCAGAAGGCACACCACTGTTTCGTCTTCACACCTATTCAAGGCACCTCTGACAGCAAAAGACTTTCCGGATTAACATTGCTGCCTCTACTGTGACTTCCTTGCCCCCCCACTGTGACTGTTCCGTCTTCCCTCGATCTGCTAATCGTTCCCTGATTACCCAGGCACCTGGACAATACTGACTTCTCTCCTCTTATTGTCAAATCTCCTGGCCACACATTAAGGGATTAATTCCTGCCTAATCCACCCAAGCGGGGGTCCGGGCCATGGACTGTGTAACGCCCAGGACCTTCCCCCAAGAGACTCGTGGGCTCATCTCATTGGTGGTCCCCGGAACACCACCCCTAGCCCAACCCTGGAGGAGGTACCACTCTGTGGGGCGGGAAGGGAGAAAATAAAGTTTGGGGTCTCTTTGTCTTGGGTTGCGAAACGCCTCACTACTGCCTTGAGCGATCCATTCGCCTTACCATTTTACTAGGCCTAATAAACTGGTAATTCTCTGGATCTCTTGGTGTTGGTTTCCTTCATTGGCTTTTGTGGAGTCCAGCACTTTACAGCAGGGCTAGCTTGCTGCGATCTCAACATTAACCTCACAGGCATCACCACATAGAGAGCATTACAGTAGTCTAACCGCAAGACTACCAATGTATTTACTGGCGTGGTGAAGGAACTGGTGTCAAGGTAGGGACACAGTTGGACAATCCCCCTCAGGTGGAAAAAAGTAGAACAGACCAAAGATGCTATTTGGGACTCAACTGATAGGCTAGGTCTGATAATATATCAAAGCTACAAACCTCATCGTTGGCAGAGACAGCACTCCCGGCAAAGAAGGAGCACCCACCCACAAGAGCTCCATCTAGTTTGAGTTCAGCCTCAGTCTATCATCCCTCATCCAGCCCAGCATGGGCTTCCAGGTACCATTCAAATGATGGGACAGCATCCTCTGCAGAAGGTTGGAAGAAGACCTAGAACCGGGTGTCATATTGGTGGCACAAAGCTCCAAAACTCCTGATGACCTCCCCCAGCAGCCTCAGATAGATATTAAACAGCACTGGGGAGATGATCGACCCCTATGGAACTCCACAATTGAGGGTCCAAGGAGTGAATATAATCCCCCTAAGCAGCAAGTACTCTCTGAGGACAGTCCTTTAGGAAGGACCAGAGCCCGGATAAACTACCACATGCTTAAAACTGAGATTCCCATTTTTGAAAGAAAAGGAGGTGATCAGCAGCTGAGGAGTTCGAACGGTAACAGTAAATAGCAGTCTTGTCCCTTGTTCTCCAGTCTGCAGGAGACACTAGGAGTGTCTCTCTCTCTCTCTCTCTGTGCGTGCATGCATGTGCAAATGTCCTGCCATGAAACCCACAGGAAAACACACTCAGTAGGCAGCAGTTGCCCTTTGGGACTACTTGGGCAGGATGGACAACAGAAAGTACAGTAACGTTAAAGCCAATAGTAGGGAGAGGCAACTAATATTAGTTTATTGTCTCTTCTTCTCCCTTTTCCATGACACTGCAATGCAATCCCTTAATATTTAACATAACTGTGCCAAACCTGAGCTAGGTTCTACATTTAGACTGCAGTACTTCTTAGACGATAAATCTTAAAATTGCTTCCCACTGACCATGCAGACTGGGGTTCCCGGGAGTCACTGTTCCATGGTAAGAAAAAGACAAAAAGAACAGCATTTTGCTAGGAGTTTGTGTTCATACTATACTGCTGCCTGTCTGATTCCCCAAGTCAAAATACAATTGGAGAGAATCTGTGATGATGAGTCCACTTGAGGCTATAAGAAGCCATTGAATGGATAATTGAATCTTTCCCTCCCATCCCTTTTATGAGCAGAGATCACCTGTCAGGAACAACCCCATCTATCTTGACGGAGGGGAATGCTGGTGAACCTTGGTTGGAAATTGTTCAACATTCTGTCGAATTCATCCAAGAATGAGAGAAAAATGAGAAAGAGTGCAAGGAGGGAGCTGATAGCCACGGCCACCCAACTGATTTGTTATAAACAGGGAAAGAGACAGGAGGAGGCCACGGGGATGTGGCCTGAACATAGGAAGCAGTGGCTATTTCCTCGGAGGCACAGCTCACAGCAGGGATGGCAAACCATTTAGAGACTGAGTGCCCAAACTGTGATTCACTAATTGTTCGCAAACTGCCAATACAGCAATTTAACCTGAATACAGGTGGCTGTAAAAGGGCTATGCTGGGTGCCCACAGAAAGGGCTCCGAGTGCCACCTTTGGCACCCGTGCCATAGGTTTGCCAACACTGGCTCAGAGGCAAGCTTCTCCTACCCCCCCCCCTTCCTGCTCACCACATCTGAGTGCTGAGGTAGGGAAGACTTTGTTTCTTGATACTGCTTGTGCACAGCGTCCTGCTCACTTGCTACTCTGTTCTGGCAGCTGAGGAGAAACAGCTTACCATGGAAGGAGCAGCAGCCATATCATTCTTTCATTCCTTCACGAGTTGTATCCTCTGAGTAACCTGCTGATCTGAGTAGACTGGGTCCAACACGCCTACCACACACAACGCACTGTGTGAGAGCGGCCAGCTGCTCTTCCTTCTGTAGCACTGTAGGGAAGATGTGGCTTCTTTGGGCTTAATCTCCAGCAGGGCCACGTACCACCCACTGTAGGACTTCTGATGAGCCAACAGAAATGACCCAAGATGGGGTGGCTGCTCCTTTAGCCCCAGGGCCAATTCTGGCATGCTGCATGGCCCCAAGTGTGAGTGGGCAGGCAGAGGCGCCAGCTTAAACCTCCTTTCTAAGTAGCACCCAGGAGACCTGACCCACCAAAATCAGTAGCAGAAATCTGTGGAATATCTAAATGAAAGCTTCTGTTTCAACAAGCGAAGCAAGAAGAGAAAAAAAATAGGTCAAGAAGCGTTGCCATTTATTTTTCTGCTACACACAAGTAGATTGCTCTCTAGGTTTTGGTGCCCTCGAAAGTTTGGTACTCTGGAGGGCAAAAGAACATAAGAACAGCCTTTCTGGAACAGGCCCCTGCCCATTCATTCCAGCATTCTGTCTCACACAACGGCTCACCATTTACTTCAGGGTATTCCCAAGCAGATGTCTTCACCAGCTTAAGATTCCCCGCAAATGGCATTGAGAGATATCCTGCCCATCTCTCCAACCCGGAGGTTGTCCTTAGGCATCCATAATGATAGCCATGGATACCCTTGTTCTCCAGGAACTTGTCCAATCCTTTCTTAAAGCTGTCAAGGCTGACAGCTGTCGCCACCTCCTCTAACAGGGAGTTCCACAGACCAGTGATCCTCTGTAGAGTACTGAGGGCAAGAACAAACCATCTCAAAAATAGCTTCTTTTTTAGAGCAATATTGGCCTTAAACAGAAATCCTGGACTTTGAAGTCAGCTTATTTTATATGTCATATTTTAGTCATTTTATATGTCGTATTATGTGTTGTACCTGTTTTTAAATCTATGTGAAATGCTTTAAATGAGTTTTATATAGCAACCACAAAATTTCGTTGTTCCTGCAAGGGGGCAATGACAATAAAGATTCCTATTCCTATTCCTATTCCTGTTTGTAATAGTATTATTATTTGTTTGAGATCTAGCACCCAAAAGTTTCATGGCATTGGAATTGGAATGGAATTGGAATTGGAATGCAATTTATTGTCATTGTATAAATACAACGTGATTAAAAGTGCCATCCAGTCAGTCATTCACACAACCCAGCATAAAAATCCAAGATGTAAAATCTACAATTTAAGAACAAACCATCTATACACATACTCCAACATTCACATGCCGAACATCACTTACACTCATTTAAAACTGACATAAAAACCAAACATACACACACAGCCCTACACTCTTTCACCTGGCAACATTCATACCCAATCTATAAAAACTACAATTTAAAAAACAACAACAGCCATACACAATCCCCCATACAATATATGTGTAACACATTCAACACTAATATTACCCGTCAACTTAATTTTTAACAGAATTTAGCATGGTTACTGCTATTGGGTAAAAACTATTTCTGAATCTTTCTGTCCTTGTTCTAATAGATCTATACCTTCTGCCTGATGGTAATGGTAAAACAGAGAGTGTCCAGGATGAGAAATATCTCCTACAATATTCTGAGCTTTCTTAAGACAGCGGGATCTGTGCAATTCCTCCAATGTGAGGAGTGGGTATCCGATGATCTTCTGTGCCATATTGATAACCCTCTGGAGCGATTTCCTCTGAGCCACCGTGCAACTGGCATACCACAAACATATGCAGTATGTCAGTACACTTTCTACAACACGATAAAAAGACACCAATAGTCTCTGAGTGATGTTATTCTTTCTGAGCACTCTCAGAAAGTACAGTCTCTGTTGGGCCTTTTTCAGCAGCTCAGAGGTGTTTATACTCCAGGTTAAATTCTCCTCAATATGGACTCCCAACTGATGAATAGTGGTTGAAGATCTGTTTTCTTCTTCCTGTAATCTATTATGAGCTCCTTAGTTTTTAATGTGTTCAGAAGCAAGTTGTTCTCTCTGCACCACTCAATCAACCGCTCCACCTCATCCCTATAAGCAGACTCATCTCCTGCTGAGATAAGCCCCACTACCGTGGTGTCATCCGCAAACTTAACTATAATGTTGTTATGATAGGCGGGAATACAATCATAAGTATAAAGAGTAAAGAGCAGTGGACTCAGCACACAGCCCTGTGGAGAGCCAGTACTAAGACTCAGATCCGTAGATGTACATTGACCTACTCTAACCCTCTGACTATGTCCGGACAAAAAACTATTTATCCACATACATATAGAATGTGGAAATCCCAAATCCCCTAATTTAACCACCAGTCTGTGAGGGAGGATGGTATTAAATGCTGAGCTAAAGTCCACGAAAAGCAGTCTTGCATAGCTTCCCCGCTGTTCCAGATGTGACAATGCAGCATGAAGGACTGTAGCTACAGCATCATCTGCAGATTTATTTGCTCAATATGCAAACTGGTGGGGATCAAAACTCTGGGGGAGAAGTGATGTGATGTAATTCCGGACCAGTTTTTCAAAGCATTTCATCACCGCTGGAGTAAGTGCAACTGGTCGATAATCATTAAGACTGGAGATATGAGACTTTTTAGGTACAGGAACTATGGTGGAGGACTTCAAACAAGATGGAACCCTAGATTGAGCCAGAGACTGATTAAAGATCTTGGTAAAGACTCCAGCTAGTTGATCTGCACAGTCTTTCAACACACATCCAGGAATTCCATCGGGTCCAGCAGCCTTCTTCAGGTTGATCGCCCACAGCATACGCCTCACCTCATACTCCTCTACTTTAAGGATAAGGCATGCCCCCTAGTTCTAGTGTTGTGCAATAGGGAAAACAGCTTTTCCTTTTCTACTTTGTCCACACTGTGTATGATTTTATAAACTTCAATCAGGTCACCTCTTAGGTGCCGTCGTTCAAGAGTGAAGAGGCCCAGCCATTCTGGAGGCATGGTGACCAGAACTGTATTTTATTTATATTTATTTATTGTTGTATTTATATCCCGCTTATCTTCTACAAGTAGAACTCTAAGCGGCTAACAAGGACAGTCGGTGCCAACCAACAAACAATGTCAACGTAGAACAATAAAGACAAACATAACAGATAAAATCCTCCTGCATCCCAGCCTGCCAGAGGGCAAATCTTAACAAATTAAAATTGGACACTCCCAATGTCGGCAGTCTAGAGATTGATTAGGTCAATAGCAATGGCGGGGGGAAAAATATACTCTAGATGGGACCTCACCATATATTTATGAAGAGGCAAAATGACACTTGCTGACTTATTTTCTTTACCCTTCCTAATGATCCCTAGTGTTGAGCTTGGCTTTTTTCACTGCTGCGGCACACTGGGCTGACACCTTCATTGAACTGTCCACCAGGACACCAAGGTCCCTTTCCTGGTTGTTGCAGAGATTTCAGACCCCATCAGTTTATAAATGTACAGTGGACCCTTGTATAACAAACAGCTTGTATAACATAAAATCTGTACAACATAAAAAAATTCTGGAGATATGGGAAATTTGCTTAACATAATCACCTATGGGGAAAATCCATACAACATAAAAATGGGATTACTCCATTTTCAATGCATTCCTATGGGAATTTGTATAAAGGAAAATTTGCTTAACATAATTTCATTTGGAACGAATTAATTCCTTTATACACGGCACCACTGTAATTGGGTTTTTTTGTCCCAACAGGCATCACTCTGCACTTTCTAATGTTGAAGCTCATCTGCCAGTGCTTTGCCCACTCCCTCAGTGTCAAGAGATCCCTTTGGAACTCCTCAAAATCTCTGTTTTTACAACCCTGTATAATGTAGTGTCCAAATTTGGCTACCTCGCTATTTACCGGGGTAACCAGAGTGGGGGCAAAGCTTTGTCCGCCCCGCCCCCCTTCCCCGTTACCCTCCTGTGCCCACACGTCTGCTCCTTTCCTCACGTGGCAGAGTTCAAAGGAAAAAGGAAAAGGGAAAAGCAGCCAAGGGCAACAAGCGCGATGGCAAGGGCGTACTGTAAGTCCGCTGCTCCCTGTCGTTCACCCTCAAACCCGAAGTTTCAGCGTTAAAAACGAGGTTTTCGCAGATCCGTGCCCGGGAAGGCAGACGAGCAGCCGCACAGGATCCTGCCACGTGGGCGGGGCCTCCGCACGTTACCCATGAAGCCGCAAGTGAAGCCACGTTGCAGCGTCTGAGACTACGGGCATCGCGGTGCGTCTGAACAGGCGGAGAGATTCTTAAAAAAATAAATAAATTAAAAACAATTTTAAAAAATCTGAGTTTGGTGGGGAAGCGAGATCGCTGCGCCGTAGGACGGACTCTGCATTTAAGGAAGGCTGCCCGGACTGCATCTGCCGCTGAAATAACAACTCGGAGAGTCTGGAGGTGTGTGGCGGAGAGAGAGAAGGCGGCCAAGTTCCTCAGTTCCCTCCCCTTTTGATGTTCTCCTCCTCCTCCTCCTCCTCCTCCTCCTCCTCTTCTCCCCATCTTCTGGACTCCTTCCACCTTCCTTTGCATGTGTCGTCGGAATGAAGAGAGCAGCGTTAACACACACACACACACACACACACACACACACACACACACACACACACACACACACACACACACACACACACACACACACACACACACACACACACACGAGGAACGGGGCTCTCAAGGACGTGTGTCCTCCCAGCCAATTCTGTCAAACCGCCCCCCCCTTTTTTTTTTTAAATTCGCGATGAATTGGGATGTGGGGTTTTTGGGGGGCTGGGGAGCGCGAGATCCGTTTCCAGCTCCGCCAGCCAAGGGATAATTCCTCGGGGCTTTGGAGACACCCAAAGTCCTTCAAAGCCACGTCCCCTCGGGATTTTGTCAGATGGGCGTCCTGCTTCGGGTTGGAAGGCAGGTTCCGTGGAGTGCAAAGGGGGTCCGCCGTTGTGCCCAAGGACCTTCATTTGGAACTAGGACGGGCCAGTGCGGGGTGGGTGGGCGGGGGGCCAGGACGAGTCGCCTGGCGTGGACGAAGGGGATTGGCATATTGCCTGTTTTTAGCTTTCAAACATTGCCTTGCAGGGATGTAAGCCGCCTTAAGGAGAAAGGGCGGAATGAAAAACAAACAAACAAAAAGTTTAAATCAGCAAACAATAACTCCTCGGCCTCAGGGCGGGCGCGCTGGGAACAACTGCTGGGATTTCCCGGTGGTATGGTGGCGTCGTGTACAGTGTCGCCGTTACCTGGAAGTAACGTGGGATGGAAGAGATGAGGGTCGCCTGCGCTGATGTGTTTGCGGACGCGTGGCGGCGACCCTGCCCTCCCGTCCTGCAGTTTCGGCTCTCTTGAGTACCTGAGAAGGAGGGGGTGTAAGCCGCCTTGGGTCCTTTTCCAAGGAGAAAAGTGGGATAAAAATACTCTAAAATAAAATAAACAAATTTCTTCCAGACCAGTTTGATGAGCTCCAAGAAGAGTCCTTGATTGTCATCACTGGCGCTTCACACTCGCGACTCAGGCAAGTTGCCTTAACAGGAGCATCAGGAGCCGAAGAAGGCAAGTGCAGGCATAGTCAAAGGAGGGCTACTTGCAAAGCGAGTGGGAGTTTGAAAAGTCGCCAGCCTAATCCAAACCTGCTCATTTTCAAGTAATCCAAGACGCCAAACTTGGAATCAGTCACCGAGAAAGGCAAGAAAATTGGCATTTCCTTGAGAGCCCCCTTTCTGTTTGTAGGAAACAGAGATGGGCACGACCAGGAATTTTTTTTTCCGAGTTGTCGTTTTTCGGGATGGGTCAGTTTCGGCTCGTTTCCGTTTTCCGTGAAATTTTTCAAAAATTTGTCATTTCGTTTTTCGCTTTTTTGCCTGTCGTTAGTACTGGTTTGGGGGGGGTAGCGGGCTCCTGGAGGCACCTCTGTGGGGTGGGTGCCTCCTCTGGCCTGCTATGAAGGGAAAGCGGGCTCCTGGAGGCACTGGGGTGGGTGGGTGCCTCTTCTCCTCACCCGCTAGGAAGGGAAAGCAGGCTCCTGGAGGCACCTTGTGGGTGCCTCCTCTCCTCGCCCGCTACAAAAGGGCATGCATAGCCATATGGATATGCATACCAAGTTGCAGACTTGCTTAGTGGACAGTGACACTGGACTGGCAGAGGCACCCCAAAGAGGGGTGCCTCCTCTGCATCAGTCAGTGAGAGAGAATGCGGGCTCTCACTGTGTCTCACTAAGAAGGGAAGCGTACGTGTAGTGCAATGCAAGATCTGGCTTAGGGTTAGGGTTAGCGCAAGGGCTAGGGTTAGGCTAGTTACGGGTGAGGTTAGGGTGTGGCGTATGGGTAAGGGTTAGGGTTAGGGCTAGGGCAGGGTTAGTGGGCTTTTTGGCACATCCCAGAAGTCTCAGTGGCCAAGTGGCCATGCGATTGGTGGAATGGCTCCAAAAAATTGCATGGTCCACTCCCATGGCCAGCCCATCATTGCGCAGGTGTAAATATATATATATATAAATAAAATAAAATAAAATCAATGGAGAGGAGGACATTTTGTTGCAAGAAAAACCCACTGCTGCTACTGTAAAAATTCTGGCAGTTTTAAAATAGTAGCAATTTTCGCATGTTTCTGGGTGCTTTGGTGTGTTTTTGGACCACGATTTCAAAATAAATTGCGGTCGCCCCATTTTGGATTCCGCATGGCATGGCGAGTTGGCGAGACGACGAGGATGCCCCCCACCAGAGCAGCCCAGGACAGGAGGGGGGGGAGGCCGGGGACCCCCCCCCAAGAAACCACCCCTCTAGGTGCACTCTCAGAGGCAGGCATATTTTTGCCTGCTTTTTTGGCTGGGAATCGGGGGTTTTTTACTTTTAAAAACTTTTTTTCTGTGCCACTTGAATGGCGGCGAGCCAGCGAGCCGGCGACTTTGACGGGACGACGAGGATGCCATTGCCCGGCTGCCACCAGAGCAGCCCAGGAAGGACAGGAGGAGAGGGGGGAGGCCAGGGACCCCCCCCCCAAGAAACCACCCCTCTAGGTGCACTCTCAGAGGCAGGCATATTTTCGCCTGCTTTTTTGGCCGGGAATCAGGGTTTTTTTACTTTTAAAAACTTTTTTTCTGTGCCGCTTGAATGGCGGCGAGCCGGCGATGGCGGGACGACAAGGATGCCATTGCCCACCACCAGAGCAGCCCAGGAAGGACAGGAGGAGAGGCGGGAGGCCGGGGACCCTCCCCCCAGAAACCACCCCTCTGGTAGGTGCACTCTCAGAGGCAGGCATATTTGGCCGGGAATCGGGTTTTTTTTTACTTTTAAAAACTTTTTTTCTGTGCCGATTGGTATCGCGCAATCGCCGTGATGCCAGGAACGACAATGACAAATCAGACCTAATTATTTGTTCGTCGGTTCGAGTTCGAGTTCTGGCAGAGTAATTGTCGTTTCCTTTTCCGTTACGTAACGGAAACGAGGAACGGAAACGGAAACGGAAATTCCGCTAAGTCGTGTCCATGCCTAGGAAACTCTTTTATTGTGAACTTTAAGCTCCTTTCACACCACCACTAAAATCCGCTGCAAAGTGCTCGCATTGTTTTCCCACAAGCAGTGGACTTAAAAAATAAATAAAGTGTAACCACACCCACTTAAGCGACCCAGCACATTTTACAAGTACCTGGTCTCCAGGTGGTAAAATCCTTGTTGCGGTTCCAATGCAGATTTTAAACCATTACTCAAGTCCGTGGGAACACAGAAAATCTGCACCAAAACCTTTTCACCCACGTCATGGTATCTTTGCTGCGGTTCTCAGTCATGGTATCAGAACGGTTGCGGATTTTCAAAGCATGACCATGGGAACATCCAGTCCGTGACATCAACCATGTGACTGCCCGGTGTGTGTGTGATCCAGTCAAAGTTTTCTGTGGATTTTAGTGGTCGTGTGAAAGTCTCTAAACCCAGTGGCACCGGCTCCTTATGATGCCAGGCTGTTGTCCCTGCGACATACTCTCTTTTTGGCAGCACGATTACCCTTCCATTCAGTTGATAATATTGGCATGGAAAGAGGTTTGGCCTGGTTCTCCAGAAAAAAGTCAACTGACTGATCAAAATGTGGCTAAAAATGGTGAAACAACGACTGCATATCTGAAACACGGATTTAGGAAATGTTACAAAAACAGAGATGCTAATTAAAACACCAGGTTAATTTATTATGGTACATCGATAACACTAAATTCTAAGCAATTATAAGACATTATTATCTCCTCATCACACTGTAATGGTATACATGCAAACAACAGGCAAGAGAACCTGAACAGTTCTTTCTGGCTTGTATCCAAAATCATTATGAAAAGTCTGAAAAGTTATATATATATATATCCCCAAAAGAGATTTGGAAAACATTTTGACATTCCACCCCCCCCCCAACCACCCACAGGGAATTAGTAAATTTAGCAACTTTAAAATCCAAAGCTCAATTGTGAGGTTTGGTTAGGAACCCTAAATCATGCATTATGCATTATATCCATGCATCATTTAGGGTTCATAACCACACCTCACTCCCAGGGCAGTGTGGGCAGGGACTTCCACATTCCGTTTAACTAGCAGATTTGACACCACAATGCAGTTAAAAAGGCAGAACAAGAACCACACAAGGATATTGTTTGCCTCATGGAATATTTCCTTGTGGTGAATTATTTTCAAATACTGAATGATCATCAGCAGGCATGATTTTTATCTGCTCCACTGGCAACTTAGACAGTGGTAGTTCTTCCCTAGGAATTCTGGAGGCATTTTTTACGGGGAATATCTGAATAATTACATATGGATCTAGACATCCTATTAATTGGCTCAAATCTTCTTACCTAGTTATCACATAGCACAAATAACTTTTGAAGACAAATTGCCTTAAGCTAAGAAATTGTAGATTTAGTAGTTGCATACTGGAATGTATGACTCAGTATGCAACTGATATTCCTTATAGTGATTTTCAACTTGGAGCAATCTGCCTCCAAAAGTTATTACATCAGCATGGCCACGCAAGAAAATTTTGTCCCATTATGTTTTACTGTGGAAACCTGGTAAGCTTTGCCTTGTTTATCTTCTGATACCTGTTACTTGCAGCATTGCACTGGGTTACTGTAGTTTTTGATGAGCTACAAATGCATCTCTATACACGGATACTCATAGGTCGCATGGGAGTCAGTGGGACTTGGTCTCAGGTAAAGTGCCTAAAGGACAGCAGCCTGGCTTTCCATGAATTTTGTTTTATTTTTATTTTTTTTAAAGTCTGCTGAGCCACATAATAAATCACTAAATTTTATGACCATGCATTCTGACTGTTACTTAAGCGTGATGCCCCCCCCCCCACACACACACAATCCAACTCCTGGGCCTACTACATATAACGTTCACTAAATAACCTTCAGTTCCAGGATTTCGTGGGAGGGAATTTTTCGTTGCTCTTCACACTGTTCAAAATTTTAAAATTGTCAGTTGTTGTAAACTTCCCTTTAATATTGATTGAAAAGCCCTAGTACAGTAGTAGGTTTTCTGTTGCATTATAATTTTTGCAAGATGTTCCAAGGACTTGGTACAGTAGGTGCCTCTGAGGTTTTTGTGATGGTGTCATGATGCTTGGTGTTATTTTCACTCTGTTGCCTCCAAATTCTGAATCCTGCAATTGACTTCATTAGGATGGAAAATATGTCAACCACCAGATGTTTTGCTGCTGTTCCCAGAATCTGCTAACATTATCTGTGCTGGCAAGTGTTGGTAGGAATGGCATTAACATGTTGGAGGGAGATAATGCCTCACCCCTGATTTATTGTATCTCACACTCTCTTGACAGACTAGTCACAGGAGTTTTAAATCCTGTCACTCTATATAGTGATAATAAATGTAAAGGTAAAGGTTTCCCCTGCACATGTGTGCTAGTCGTGTCCAACTCTAGGGGCGGTGCTCATCTCTGTATTCAAGGCAAAGAGCCAGTGTTGTGCAAGTCCATGGCCACGTGGCCAGCATGGCTGCAAGGAAACACTGTTTTACCTTCCCACTTTTTACAGTAGTACCTATTTATCTACTTGCATTTACATGCTTTTGAACGGCTAGGTTGGCAGGAGCGAGGGTTATCAGCGGGAGCTCGCTCTGCTGCATGGCACCCAGGATTTGAACCGCCACGCTGCTGACTTTGCAGCCAACAGTTTTTGGAGCCTTAGTCCGCAGCTCCACCAGGGAGATTACAAATGCCCAGTTTGAAAAGATTCTTCAAGAGCTCTTTACATTATATAATTAATCCTTCTCTTGAATGTTGTCTGTCATGCCATATTTTTACTGGTTATTCTAGTTGTGCTGGGCAAGGAAGTGATCAAAGTAAAACATATCCAGTAATACAAGGGAAATAAAACATTCTTGTTTGTCTGTAGAAGTTGAGCAAGTACAAGTTCCTATTCAAGCCAAATGCATATACGGTTGCAAGACCTCAGCAGAACACCGTGTGTTGGTCTCGATGGTAGCTACCAGAATGTCAGCCAAGGATTGAGAATTATTGAGGTCAGCACTTACCGGGTCTTGTCATGTGCTGCTTTGCCATTGTACAAGACACGAGTCCTACAAGCTTCACAGCAGATTGCACAGAAACAAATACATGCTAACACTCTCTCAGTGTGCATCTGACCTCCGCACTGCCCTCAGGAGGTCATCTCAGAGATGCCATTATAGCTAGCAGGTATCATTCTCTGGCATGTGTAAATAATATAAATGACCTTTTAGAACTACCCATTATTATCTGGACTAGTAGCCCAGTAGCAGGGTCACCGTTAAATTAAGCAAGTCAAAAGTGAATAAGACTTTCTGAGGGAAGAGAATGCAGCTGTCAGTCTCTGTTACGTAGCTCTTCCACACAGATGCTGACACTACAAAAACATCTGTCCTTTATCTGTAAATCTAGAAGTGACCCTGCCAAATTATGTGGCACTAAAGCAGTTTCTGAATACAAGTGATATTGGAAGTAGTTTTATATATACTCATTAGCTGCTGTACCACAGATTTGAACTACAAAAGCAGCCACCAGCTTCTGATCAGTAAACCTCTTTCCTATCACTTGCCAATTTTAACTATAATCAAGTAAATAAGTAGTTGAGTTTATGCACATTTATTTTTCCCTAGACTTTCCCCCTTTCCCTCCCTCTTGTTTCCCCAATCATAGTATTTCTGATTGTAAGCATCCTTGCCTCACAGAGCTATAAGGTATTATCCAATAATCAACTTGTAATAGTAAAAAACAGCACAAGCAGCTCCCCATTGCACAGTACTACTAAATAATGCCACTGATAAAATAAGGCATGTTCCTGGTGGAACATTCTGCTCAGTGGAAGCACAGTAGAATATTTTCAATTTTATTTTCAGAATAGGTTCTTTTACCAGCCAAGTCACTGAGTTGAAAGAGACATTTGAGTTTACATAAATCAAACTAAATGGTCTTCACGTGACCCTAAGGGCCCTCTGATGTCTCCCAAACACGTCCTGGAGATATTGCACAATGATGGCAGGAGAAGTAAAATATGGAAAAATATTCCAAAAGGATTTCTGGAAGTTTGATGCTAATGATGTTGTGTCATTAACAATCAATTAACAAGGTGTAAATATTTAAAACTGCAACAAATTTAAATATTTCCAAGGGAGTAAGGAATCTTAGTATTTACTAGATTTTTTCCAAGTGACATCGCCTCCCTGATTTTTAAATTAGTTAACTACTCTTTTTTAAAGCAGATGCTTAATCTGGAAACTGCTGTCAATTACAGTTTGTATTCGACTTTATCTTTTTATGCAACACACAGCGGCATTTGACCTTTGCCTCCAAAATTTCTTCTTGCCCTTATTCAGATTTTCCAATAATCTTTGCGACAGTCTTGCGACACAAAAGATGACTATTCACTTCTGCTTGTTGATTGGAGCCATTTGGAAGGCATTTCCTGATCACAGCCATTATAAGAGCTTGTACACAAGACCAGGTTTTTGCACATTCTGCAAATTGGTCTCTGGCTGTTACTCTCTAACATTGCAGCAGGGCAAAAGGGAGCTGATTGCGGACTGATTCCTTGGCATGCCAGAAGGAGCAATGGATCTGCAGGACCCAAAGCCCTTCCATTCCTTAGTCACAGGAATTACCTGCAACGAGAATGAAACCATTATCCATGCATCTTCTTTCTTCCATCCACTCAGCTTGTCACACCAGGGCTCAGGATATTTTGGAAGTTCTGCTACTTCAACACTCCAAAACAAGTAGGATCGACTGACCAGGAATATATGATTTTCCTCTGTTGTCTGATACCCATAGAACTTGGATGCTTGGACCCATAGGATGCGTTCAGGTATAGGATTTAAGTGCTGGAAATGCAAAAGCCCATTAGGGAGTCCTCCTCCCTCCAAGGGGTAGGGGTTGGGGTTGGGGGTGGGGAGACTGTCAATCTCTTCTGAATTATTGGCAGCATTTTATGTCATGTTGTACAATGTATAATTCATTTCAATATTAGATCATCATTAGTGCTCTTCAAGGAAATACAAGCTAATTTTCCATTATAGAAATAAAATATTGATAATGAATGTATTAATTTCAGATAAAAGTTGCTGAGGGAACCACCCTCATTTTCACTGGTTCAAGTTTTATTGAAATTAATCACATCCAGAGGGAACATAAGAATATAAGAAGAGCCATGATGGATCAGGCCAAAGGCCCATCTATTCCATCTTCCTGTATCTCACAGTGGCCCCACCAAATGTGACTGGGAGTGCACGAGACTAGATATCTATCTCCTGATACCACTCCCCTGCATCTGGCCCGTGAAGTACCTCGGTTTTAAGCCTGGAGATTAGCCATCTCCATCATGGTTTGTAACCTGTGATGGACTTTTCCTCCAGGAATCTGTCCAGTCCAGGCCACAGACTAACAACACACTGGGTTAAAAAAAATTTCTTTTGTCTATTCTCACTGTCTCAATCCTCAATTTGAGTGGTTGTCCCCTAGTTCTGGTATTTTGTGAGAGGGAGAAGTGTCCCTCTATCCTCTTTACGAATGCTCTGCATTATTTTGTACGTCTCAATCATATCCCCCTCAGGCACCTTTTTTCCAGACTAAAGAGCCCCAAATGTTTTAGCCTTTCATTATAAGGGAGTTCAGCCAGCCCAGTAATCATTTGTCACTCTCTTCTGCACTTTTCCCAATTCCACTATGTCTTTTTTGAGATGCAGTGATCAGAATTGTACACAATACACCAGGTGCGGCCTTACTATCATTTTGTACAATGGCATTATAATGTTGGCTGTTTTGTTTTCAATACCCTTTTTGATAATCCCTAGCATAGAATTGGCCTTCTTCACCACTGCCACACACCTTCATTGAGCTGTCCACCAGCACACCAAGATTTCTTTCCTGATCTGTCATGAATAGCTCGGAGCCCATGACTTGATACATAAAGTTTTGGTTTTTTTGCCCCAATATGCATTACTTTACATTTTCTTACATTGAAACGCATTTGCCATTTTGCAACCCACTTCCTCAGTTTGGAGAGATCCTTCTGGAACTCTTCACAATCTTCTCTGGTTTTTCCACACAGAAAAGTTTTGTGTCATCTGCAAACTTGGCCACCTCACTATGAACAGATTGAAAAGCACTGGTCCCAGGACAGATCCCTGGGGCACACCGCTTTTCACCTCTCTCCATTGTGAAAACTGCCCATTGACACCTACTCTTTGTTTCCTGGAGCTCAACCAGTTCTCAATCCATAAGAGGACCTGCCCTCTTATCCCCTGGCTGTGCAATTTTCTCAGCAGCCTTTGGTGAGGGACTGTGTCAAAAACCTTCTGGAAATCAAGATAGACAATATCCACCTGTTCACCCAAATTCACATGCCTGTTGACCTTTTTAAAGAATTCTAAAAGGTTTGTCAGGCAAGAAGCCTTACAGAAGCCATGCTGATTTTCCCTCAGCAAGGTTTGTTCTATGTGTTTTAAGATTTTCTCACCATCTTCCCTGGGACAGACGTAAGGCTAACCGGCCTGTAGTTACATGCTATACAACAGAATACATGCTAGCTACAGTTTTATCAAAGAAAGGCAATGGATTATAATCTACATGTCATTGTATACAGTTCAGTTTAATAGCAAATGATTGATTAATTCATAATAAAGTAAAAAAATCTATTTCTTGCTAAATTGTAATTTGGAGAAAACATGTTGCTACTCTATACTAACATTTTGTATTTCACAATATTTAAGGAGCATTTTCTATTAGAAGTTGTTGTTTTTGCAAAACAAAAACAAAAACAACAGTACTCTGGAAAGTTTAAAATGCAAGAATTATTGTGGGTGACTGAAAATAAAGTTCCACAAGGGAAAGAGGCAAAGAAAGCAGGATTTAGGATAGCCTGTCAAGCAGAACCTGAAAACAGGATGGCCAAGCAGCACAGGGCTCCCTTGTCTTCTGTCAGGAGTGCTACATCTGGACAGAGGTGTCTCCAGATGGCTTCCGTGGCAAAAATGAGACTAAGTAGCTACTGTACCAGAATTATGGCTTTATAACCCGGACAGCACTAGAGCTCTTATAATCATGTAAAAACAATCTGCACTACTGTCTTCCCGTTTCTTGTAGCAACTGCTAACTGAAAAACAGTTCTGGCAAAGTTTCCACCACCCTGGAACTACCAAACATTCTACTGTTCAGAGATGAGTCTTTTCATTTTCTGCAGTAAACCATGTGATCTGTAAGATCAAGATGAAGGAAACTACATTCAGTGGCTTCTATATATGTCTGAGGCTCCATTTTGTGTTTAAAAAGAACTGGCCTTTACTTGTGCTTGAAAATATAGAATCATAGAATCATTGTAGGGTTGGAAGGCACCTTGGAGGTCTTCTAGTTGTTCAACCCCCCTGCCCAAGCCAGGAGACCTCATACCATCCCAGACAGACGGCTGCCCAGTCTTTTCTTAAACATCTCCAGCAATAAGGCATCCACAACACCGGGAAGCAAGCTGTTCCACTGTTCTATGGCTTTCACAATCAGGAAATTTCTCCTTCTTTCCAAGTTTTTCTCTCCCTCTCATGCATTTCCATCCATTGGTTCTAGTCATATCCTGAGGTGCAATTGAGAATAAATCAATGTCCTCTTCCCTGTAGCAGCCCTTCAGGTATTGAAAGACTGCTATCATGTCTCCCCTCAGAGAATTGATAGTCCATCAAGAAGACTTGACATAATATTCACTTCTACATAGATCAGAAATAATGTGCTCTCATTTATTTCTTAATGAATTTATGTCCTGTCCCATAACATAATAAATGAATACAAAAGTGAATACAAAAGTAATGTAAACACAAAATAAGATATAAAAGCATGAACAGCAGAAATGCAGCAGAAAACACCGTTCTCAGCAATTCTCGGTTAAAACCCAAGACTTAAAGCTCAGAGTCTGACCCATCTTCAGATGTAAAGATGATCATGGACGCCATCTTCAAATATGTGCCTGGTACATGGCCTGCTGAACAGAGTTCAGTGGAGAGGATTTTGCCATATGGTTTATCTGGGTCATGGAGGGGTGACATGTGCAGCCTCCACAGGATGCAATATGTTGCAAGGGTGCCACGAATACTGGTCGTATATCTGTAATAGCTAGTACAGAGCTGGAGTTCCATCTCATCCAAGAAATCATGAAAGATAAAATAATGCTGTTATGATTAATCATTGCAAGAAAGTGTGCATGCACACATGTACACACACACACACACACACACACACACACACTTTGTTACACTGCAACTCAGAAAACCAGACTTGCGTCCATCTTTGCTGCCTTTAGACAAGCAGGCGAATATTTCCTCAGTAACTAGTTACCTGTTGTGTGATTTTTTTAGATGGATTGTTACGCCTTACTGTTTGCACTGGATTTAGCAGTAGACTTGTGTTTTCCAATTCTTAGAGTAGAATCCCCCCCCATATTTGTTTACTCATTCTTAGCTTTAATATTGCCCTTTTAATGATATAAGATGCCTCTTCACACTCATTGTTCTTATTGTCTTTAATGTTTTTAACAACTGTTGCATATTCAGTGTCTTCAACTTTAAATATTGTCCAGTGTTTAAAGCAATCTAGGGTCCTTTTCAAGGAGAAAGATGGAATAAAAATATTTTAAATACTGTAAATAAATAAATAATCTGGCTAAAAGTCCTCCACCCACCTTTTAAAAAAAGTTAGTCAACTTCTGCAGAAAGCACCCAATGTAGATGACTTCAATAGGTATGCTGTCAATTCTCATTTATGTAACACAACTCAAGTGTTCAAAAGACGTTTGTATCCATTATCTCAGAAATCCTACAGAAGCCCTGTAAGGCAGCAAAGTACATGCCCACATCTGTCAGTTGGGGTACTGGTGCTGATGCTAAAAAAATAGTGGAAGCAGAAGGTCACTTTATTAGTTTATGGTTGTAATGAGATTTCATGAACATGATTTCCAAACTTATAGTTCAGTCTTCTTAGCTACCATAAATGCCAGATTTGGTGTAATTTATACATTCTTATTTACATTTCCTGTATCACCATCATTACATTTGCTATTTGGAGTGCTGTCTGTATTCTCTATAGAATCAATATGATGAATGAAATGTTTGTTAATTCTGAACAGTTCAGATGGAAACAGGAGGAACAATTAATAGGAAAAGGGGACAACAGTTAAGTATTTGGGATAAATACTGATTAAAGCTCTTCCTATCAATCCATTATGCGCTGAGTTTTCCGTGTTACACATTTTAACAATCTGAGGCAAGGGATAGCTTTGTTATCTCTCTTTATTACAAAGTGATTATATATGACCAACCTCAAGAAAAGTCTGAACAGGTTCACATAATTAAAACTGGTATCTTTACAAGACTAAAATTGTTTTGAAATTGAATTCCTACATACAGTTTGGAAATATATTTTAGCTATGATGTAGGTCTATAATGTCCTTCAGTGGCTACTCAAAGAACTAATTAGCAGAAGTTCACCACTGTGACTTTGGAAAGATTCTTTTCAACCATAGAGTTAGGTATGGTATTAAATACCCAAGATCATATCTGAAAAACATAGAATGAGCACATCATGTGGATTTGAAGAAAAGCCAGTGGTGACAAAATGGACTTTCAACACAAAACAGCTTTTCTGCCCTCATTATAAAATAACAGTCTGGCAGGAATCCAACATAGAGATGACGCCTCAATATGCTAATGGATTATTTTGGTGAAAGATGTTGTCCTGAAGGGAGGTCTCAGATATTCTCAAAAAAAAAACATTAAAACTATTTTTAATGTAGAATGTTTCAACTGCAAAATAAAAAAGAATGTTTAATGTAAATTGTCAAAAAATAGAATCTGAAATCAATTTTATTAAAATCTAATCCACTCTGAAACAAATGCATCCATTATTATGGGTAATATTTCTGGATAAATTTGATGTACATATCCTATAAATACAAATAGTACTTCATGCTGCTTTTGATCAACTGTTGAAAAGTTAAAAACAGATGAAGAATCCTGCTGGATCAAACTCCATCTAGTGTACCATCCTGTTTCCCACAATGCCTTTGGGAAACCCAGGCACAGGAAATGAAGTTAATAGAGCTCTCTCATCCTAGCAGTAGCACAACTGGGGGCCATTGATAGTCTTTGTTCTCCATTCCCACCAAAAAATTAAAACTTACATTCAAGTTATAGTCTGTTAATTAACGTACATGTTGATAAGGAACAACTAATCTCAGTTGATACTCTGATCATGTAATACACTTTTCTATTAGTTATGCTGGCAGTAAGTTGGTCACGACTGTAACGACACAAAACACACACACACACAGAAAACCAACAGAATTGTGAATTGCTTTACACTTGACCTTCTGTTGCACAGAGGATATTCTACATCAGTGACTCTAGGTCATGAGTCACCTTTATATCAGGATATTTTCTGCATAACCCAAAATACCATGAAGCATATTGGAATACTGTAAATCTTTTCACCCCACAAGTCCATTATGCACTTTTATGTATTTAAATACAGTGGAACCTTGACATACATACTGCTTGACTTGCAGCATATTTGACTTGCAGCAAGAAGGGGCCTGTTTGACTTGAGTCGCAGGCTTTGACTTACAGCTCGGAGCTCTGGCACAAGGCACCGGAATTGGGCAGCAGCCATGACCCAGCATCGCAGCTACCAAACGGCTCCTGCCTTCTTCCTCTCCTCTGGCAGTGGCGGCTTCGGTGAGGCCAGCTCCGAGCACCTGGAGTTGGTCCTCGGCCTCACTGAAGCTGTTGCTGCCGCTGGAGGAGAAGAAGGGCTGGGAGCTCGGGGCTGGCCTCGCTGGCTGCAGAAGTCTGGTCCACAATGGAAGCATTTTAGTTGGGGAGCTGTACAGTTGTGGGACTCTAATAGTAAGCATAGAGTTGTTCAGAACTTGGAACGTCAGGTTAAAAATCAGTAAAACTTAAATGTTAGACGTTGCTATGAACATTAAAAAGTGGAGGTGTATAACTTGTGGACTATAATTCCACTGCCTCCTCCTCTCTTTGAAGAGACATTTCATTTACATCCCCGGAAGGAATCTCCTATCCCAGTCAAATTTGTGTTAAATTGTAGTTTTTGGGGGGGTCTTTTTCATCATCTGGAACGGATTAATCCACTTTCCCATTACTTTCTATGGGAAAAGTTTGTTTGACTTAAGTCACGTTTGATTTATGTCTAGACCTCTGGAACGGATTAATGACCTAAGTCAAGGTTCCACTGTATTTGATTACTCAACTATCTTTGATAGTTACACACAGCTGTAGTCCATTGGCACAATGAATTCTGTTGAGTTTCAAAAAAACAAAACAATCTTTCCAAAGGCACAGGAAAACCATGTTTAGGTAGGTATTTGATAGCTAATTGATCTTGCCTAAATAAGCTTTTGACAGCGATGCCTTTTTGGTGAGATGTTGCAGGCTTCCACTGTTAAGTTGCTATGATTTTAACTGGGTAGTTATAAAAAGATTTTAACCTGTATTGTTTTTAACACTGGAAACTGATTCAGTGTTTTAATATTAAATATTGTATTTTTAAAAACTGTACTATGAGCATTATTGAGTCCAGTTTCTGAAAGAAATATGGGATAAGTGTGCATGTAGATGATGTTGGCATACTGTGATGTGTGCAGTGGACTGTGTCTTCGTATCACAGAAACAGCAACACAAATGTTTAAGTACGTGAATTAAAAAAAAAACAATTCCATCATGCTACTTTGCTGCTTGTTAAAAGAGAGATAATTACAATGTTGCAACACTTCCACCACCTTCCCAAAAATCCTACCTCACAAAAATGAAACTTGCATTCCTCGATCCTTAGTGTAAAAAATGTACAGCATTTAAAAACTCTCCTACTAAAACATATTTACAAGGCATTGAAGTACAGTAGGACACCCCTATATGGAGGAGATTGGTTCCAAATGGGGATGGACATTTCGTTTCGGAACCAGCAGGTTGCCAAAAGTACTATGTGAGCCCAGGTGGTGCTCAGAACCGTCTGATACACGCAGAACCATTTGCTTTACCTTTTTCTGGGCTAGCGCAGGGTTAAACTGCAATGAGGAAACACACTGTGACATCATTTTTCCTTATTCGTGGGTGTTGGCCAATCAGACAGGGAGGCAGGATGATGCCTATGCCTGTACAGCTCCTGATTAGCCAGCACCCACAGAGGAGTCGCAGCGTGCTTCCTCATTGCAGCTCAGCTCTGTGCCGGCAGAGATAAAGGTAAAGCAATTGGCTCTGCATGTATCAAACGGTTCCGAGCACCACCTGGGTTTGCATGGATCGTTTCGTAACCTACTGGTTCTGAAATGAAATGCTCATCTCTAGTTCCTACCCGCCTCCTAGATGCTGAAAATTGTGGATAATAGAGAATGCTATATATAGCATGATAAAAGACATCCACACCCCAACCCTCCACTCCAGAAAGATATATTTTTAATTGCATTACTAGGACTAAAGACAAGAGGGCACCAGAGATCATGATATATAATTGTCATCTACAAGAATTCCTAACACAGTCTCCGCCTTCCTCTAGTGATTAGTTCTGGTACTACATGTGAAAATATGTTTTTTTCTGGATCTTTTTTCTTTCAATATTTTTAATATTTTCACACTGTGGATAAGTGAAACTGCAGATCCTGATGCTGTGGATCCAGGGATCTTGATGGACTGTGACAGAGCAGTTGCCAGATGAATAGTCATATTCATCAGCTGAAGTAAAACCACTTCAAGTAGCAACCAATTTATTATGGCGCCAGCTTTTGAGGACTACAGTCAGATGAGCAAGTGTTTTCTCACCTGCCAGGCCAATTAGATGCGGTGTAGAGGAAAAAAAATCTAGGGGTGAAATGTTACAAGCATGCAGGCTGATTATTAAAGTTTAAAGGTATGCAAAATAAGCGCAAAATACAATTCATAGTAATAGCTGCTGATAACATAATAAATTTTGCACTTGATTACTAATTCGAAAGGCCCCTTTACTTATTTTGTATATATTTGAGCTTGTAACATAGTTATTACCTTCACATTTTCCACTTCTACCTGATCTCATTGATCACTTTCTACATCTCAGCATCTGTCAATTAAGGATGCAACAGGGTGCGCTTCATGAAGTAAACTCTAATGGGCAACAAAGATTGTGGTTCCAGAGGTATTTGGGGTTCAACTCCTGCCATTCCTTACAATTGGCTATGATGGCTTTGGCTGCTGGGAGTAACAGTCCGACATTATGCAATGGACTGAACTTTGCCCACGTCTGCTCCATGAAAACCTGTGCCCCAATAACTGTCGAGCCATAAAACCTTTCATTTGCTTTCAGACAGTTTCGTGGTAAGTCAGCAAGTCTGTTGATGGCTGAGATGATGAGACTCTGATTATGAGCCCCATTACCAGAACTGTAACTTCTCTCTACAGGTTATTAGTAAAACTTTGGGGAAATCTACATGCAGCTTCCTTCCACATGAGATGAAAATGATGGGTTTTTCTCCTACTTTATTGCTACTAGTGCCTCTCCCCCTCTGATCTGATGTAATGGGGAGTGGATAAGTACAATAGCTCTGATGGTGTGTTGATTTCTGTCCAGGCATCTTTACAACAAAGGAGTGGAAGGCATGGTTTCTGGGTTGGACGGCGCGCGAGATTTTATTTTTAACATAAAAGGCGGAACATTGGTACTAGATTATTTTTTCTAGATTAGTAGGTAGTAACACTGTAAAATCTTCAAGGCCCAGAATACTGCACTCATTAAAAATGGAGTCTGAGGGAGCAGCTGTAGTTACCTGTAACACTTGTGCCATGTTGGTCATCTTGACAAAACGCACAGAGAACTACACTTGCTGCAAGTGCAAACTGGTTGCACTATTAGAAGAGAAGGTCCAGGAGCTAGAGGCCTGCATATCGAACCAGCAACATATTAAGGAGCTTGAGCGGTTCTTGGACAGAGCGGAACAGACTATCCAGGTCCAGGAAGAGATAGGGCGCACTTCTGAGGATGAAATCACTTCCCCAACCCAGGAGGTAGGTGTGTGGAGGAATGTGTCTCAAAGAAGTAGAAGGCCAAGGGATCGCTCAGAGAGTCTCATATTGCACAATCAATTTGAGGCTCTTTCCCTCATCACACCTCGAGGCACACACTGAGGAACAACTGGTTCCACCTGATGATCTCTCCCTCATCACAATTGATGAGATACAGGATCAGGTACATGTAGAAGAACAGGCTGCAGGAGAGAAGCTCCTTCTGCTAGGGGATTATATAGTTAGAAATACGGAGGGATGGATTTGTGATGAGCATGATAACCGTATAGTCACTTGCCTGCCAGGTGCAAAGGTTGCAGACATCACAAGAAATCTAGATAGCTTGTTAGAGAGAACCGGGACGGAGCCAGTGGTCATGGTGCATGTTGGCACCAATGATGTCGGGAAGGCCAAGCGGTCAGTCTTGGAAGCCAAGTTCAGGTTGTTAGGACGAAGATTGAAGTCCAGGACTTCCAAGGTAGCATTTTCAGAAATGCTACCTGTTCCTCATGCAGGACCCGCCAGGCAGGCAGAGCTCAGTAGCCTCAATGTGTGGATGAGGCGATGGTGTCGAGAGGAGGGCTTTAGATTTGTCAGGAACTGGAGAACATTTTGGGACAAGCCAAACCTGTTCAGGAGGGACGGGTTGCACTTGAATCATGATGGGACCAGATTGCTGGCACTCAACCTCAAAAAGGCTGCAGAGCAGCTTTTAAACTGATAACTGGGGGAAAGCCGACAGGAGCTGAGTGGCATCCGGTTTGGAACACCTCATTCACAGGGAATGAGGTTGGAAAGGGTAGAGAATCACATAGAGATGACATAGCAGGTATTAGTACTGGGAGAATAATGGAATGTGATAGTTTGTCTACTGAAAATAATAGCTGTGGGGGAAAAAGAACAAAGCAGCAGCTGTTGTTGCAGAACCCACTGTACAGGTGCTTCTACGCCAATGCTCGAAGCCTCCGACCAAAAATGGGAGAACTTGAACATTTGGCAGCTAGGGATAACATAGATATAATAGCCATAACAGAAACCTGGTGGACTGTAGAGAACCAGTGAGATACAGCAATCCCAGGCTATAAACTCTACAGAAGGGATAGAGAGGGGCGGGTTGGAGGGGGAGTGGCAATCTATGTTAAAGAAGGGGTAAAATCCAGCAGAATGGAGATTGACAGAGGGTCTGAATCCACCATAGAATCACTGTGGGCTAAACTACCAGGTCCAAGGAGTGATGTGATAGTTGGGGTATGCTATCGCCCACCAGATCAAAAACTTGAGGGGGACCTTGAAATGAGGAGACAAATCATGGAGGTATCTCAGAAGGATAGGATAGTAATCATAGGGGACTTCAATTATTCCCACATTGACTGGGCCAATGTGAGCTCCGGGCAAGAAAGAGAAACTGGGTTTCTCGACTTGCTGAATGACTGTGCCTTAGAGCAACTTGTCATGGAGCCCACCCGAGAACAGGCAACTCTGGATCTAATACTGTGTGATACTCAGGACCTGGTCAGGGATGTGAATGTCACTGAGCCTCTGGGGAACAGTGACCATGCTGCAATCTCCTTTGCCATGCATGTTGGAGGAAGAGTGTCAAGCAAATCAGACATAAAAACCCTTGATTTTCGAAGGGAAAACTTCCCTCAGATGAAGAAACTAGTTAGAAAGAAATTGAAGGGGAAGGTTGGAAGAATCCAATCTCTTCAGAGTGCATGGAACCTGTTTAAAACAACGGTAACAGAGGCCCAGTACAAGTGCATACCACAAAGAAAGAAGACCTCATTTAAGTCCAAGAGGGCACTGGCATGGTTAACGAGTGGAGTTAGAGAGGCTCTAAAGCGCAAGGAGAGGTCTTTCTGTAAATGGAAATCCTCCCCAAATGAGGAAAATAAAAAGGAACACAAACTCTGGCAAAAGAAATGTAAGAAGATGATAAGAGAGGCAAAGAAAGATTTTGAGGAACGCATGGCGAGCAATATAAAGGGTAATAATAAAAGCTTCTTTAAATATGTTAGAAGTAGAAAACCTGCCAGAGAACCAGTTGGCCCTCTGGATGGTGAGGGAGGAAAGGGGGAGGTTAAGGAGGACTTGGAAATTGCAGAGAAATTAAATGAGTTCTTTGCATCTGTCTTTACGACAGAAGACCTTGAGCAGATTCCGCTGCCTGAACAGCCCCTCTTGACTAAAGAATTAAATCAAATACAGGTTAAAAGAGAGGATGTTTTAGGACTAATTGATAAATTGAAGATTAACAAGTCACCGGGCCCAGATGGCATCCACCCAAGGGTTATTAGGGAACTGAGAAATGAAATTGCAGATCTCTTAACGGTAATATGCAACTTGTCTCTTAAAACTGCCACAGTACCGGGGGACTGGAGGATAGCAGATGTCACACCAATTTTTAAAAAAGGAAGGAGGGGGAACCCGGGAAACTACAGGCCAGTTAGCCTTACATCTGTCCCAGGGAAGATGGTGGAAAGCCTCATCCAAGAGAAAATCTTAAAACACATAGAACAAACATTGCTGAGAGAAAATCAGCATGGCTTCTGCAAGGGTAAGTCTTGTCTGACAAATCTTTTAGAATTTTTTGAAAAGGTCAACAGGCATGTAGATTTGGGTGAACTGGTGGATATAGTCTATCTGGATTTTCAAAAGGCTTTTGATACAGTCCCTCACCAAAGGCTGCTGAGAAATTGCACAGTCAGGGGATAAGAGGGCAGGTCCTCTTATGGATTGAGAACTGGTTGAGATCCAGGAAACAAAGAGTAGGTGTCAATGGGAAATTTTCATAATGGAGAGAGGTGAAAAGCGGTGTGCCCCAGGGATCTGTCCTGGGACCCGTGCTTTTCAATCTGTTCATAAATGACCTGGAGACAGGGATAAGCAGTGAGGTGGCCAAGTTTGCAGATGACACAAAACTTTTCTGTGTGGTAAAAACCAGAGAAGATTGTGAAGAGCTTCAGAAGGATCTCTCCAAACTGGGGGAATGGGCTACGAAATGGCAAATGCGTTTTAATGTAGCCAAATGTAAAGTAATGCATATTGGGGCAAAAAATCAAAACTTTATCTATCAACTCATGGGCTCTGAGTTATCCGTGACAGATCAGGAAAGAGATCTTGGGGTGTTGGTGGACAGCTCCATGAAGGTGTCTCCCCAATGTGTGGCAGCGGTGAAGAAGGCCAATTCCATGCTAGGGATTATCAAAAAGGGGATTGAAAATAAAACAGCCAACATTATAATGCCATTATACAAAACAATAGTAAGGCCGCACCTGGAGTATTGTGTACAATTCTGGTCACCGCATCTCAAGAAAGACATAGTAGAACTGGAAAAGGTGCAGAGGAGAGCGACTAAAATGATTACTGGGCTGGGGCACCTCCCTTATGAGGAAAGGCTAAAACATTTGGGGCTCTTTAGTCTGGAAAAAAGGCGCCTGAGGGGGGATATGATTGAGACGTACAAAATAATGCAGGGTATGAGTAAAGTGGATAGAGGGAAGCTCTTCTCCCTCTCTCAAAATACCAGAACTAGGGGACATCCACTCAAATTGAGAGCTGGGAGAGTAAGAACAGACAAAAGAAAATATTTTTTCACCCAGCGCGTTGTTAGTCTATGGAACTCCCTGCCACAGAATGTGGTGATGGCATCTGGCCTGGATGCCTTCAAAAAGGGATTGGACAGATTCCTGGAGGAAAAGTCCATCACGGGTTACAAACCATGACGGAGATGTGTAATTCCCCAGGCTTAAAACCAGGGTACTTCAAGGGCCAGATGCAGGGGAGTGCTATCAGGAGACAGATATTTAGTCTCATGCGCTCCCAAACGCATCTGGTGGGGCCACTGTGAGATACAGGAAGCTGGACTAGATGGGCCTTTGGCCTGATCCAGCATGGCTCTTCTTATGTTCTTATGACACTATGTCACATTGTGTTTAAATTACTTTCCGTATTGATACAATCCAGTCTGATTCTACAAAGGTGGTCTAGGTCCCACGAGTTGGATACACTTAACAACCCCTTCACATTGCCATTAATCTGCCATTTGTGTGCTACAGCGGTTATGTTCCTATCTGTAGGAGAAAATCCACTCAAAGCAACAAAGACCCCTTCGTTAAAATCCTGTTGCCTAGTTATGAAAAAGCTCAATGTTTGGCAGCAAATTGCTTTAAGTTATAAACCTCCGCAGGCACTGCCTGTTGACTCGGCCTAGCAAATATAAAGTCTCCTGAGATTTCTTACACCAGTTTGCTTCCATTTTCATAACTCTGCAGTAGAATTTCAGGGATTGCGAAATTCATATACAGTACTGATGACTGAAGGGCCAAGCCACTCTCCCCCATGACAACACCATGTAAAGTGCTGTTTTAGGAAGATGGGCCTGAATGAACAACAGCACAGTTTTGTTGGTACTATCCTGTTAAACACCCTGATTTATGCAGTTCTCTCATATTCAAACCTTCCAGAAATTGTAAGTGAACGAGCATATTTAAAAATGATTATGTTGAAAGATTTTGAAAAACACTTTGAACTGAAAAGATAGAAACCAGGTGTTCCCAATAGTTTTTACTTGAAAATCATCACTAAGATCCATATTAAATCAAATAATTTATTAATTAATTACATGTAAACACTTTATATTGACTAGCAAATACATTGCCCAAGTACCCCCTTCCCGCAGCAAAGGAAAAATACCCTCTTTATAAACATACTAATGATATACATTCTACTGTTCAGTGAATGTATATAGAATTGACACCTTGATTTTCCTTATGTTTAATTCATTTAAAGTGCAAAGGAGATAAATTTGATCGGCATTGCAAGACAGTGTCAATGGTAACTTTGGTCTATCAAGTGAAAACTAGATAAAATGCCCACCCCTTTGTTTTTAAAAAGCAGAGAAATCAGATCTTGCATGACAACTTTTTTTAAAAAAATAAATAAATTCCTTTTCTCATATAACTGAAAATATTTTTAGACTGGAGAGATACTATTCTGAACAAATGAACAAGCATGTTTCTTACTTACAATTTAGAGTTAGTACTTACATACAAACAATTACACAAATACATAAGCCACAGAATGTCTGAACATTGTCCATTATGTCAAAAATACAACAGTTGTGAGATGGTAGCAAGGATTGTTAAAAACAAAAATAATAGCAGCTATTTACATAAATTAAAACAAGTATTTTTGCCTTGTTCAACATTCCAATCTTCTAATAAGTGTGTACTCTTACAGTATATGCTTGTATGATAATTAAAAAGTTACAGAAAAACATAACCACCAATGCAGATTGGCACATCTAATAAAGGATTAACTTGCAAAAAAAAGTTGTACAGACTTGAGAGATATTTTTACTTTCTTGAGAGATTTTTTTTAGTCTTTCCATAAAACATACATACACTAGCTTCACTTTCTGAAAAGAAAAAAAAATATAGAGAACTGTTTTATACTGTCAAACCTTCCATGTGATTGGGCACATGGATGCATAACTGTATGGAGAGTAATGAGGATAAACCATGAAGATGTCTGCACTTTTCCCACAAGCTATAATCCTAGATGTAGCTGCAGGTTCTCAACCTGACTCCTGTTAGCCTCTCTTCACACTGACACATGATCTGCATATGTGACTGTATGAAGGAACTGGCTCACGACAATTTGCCCTTTTCTTGAAATTGTAAAATGGCTTTTACCTCTGACGTTAACATGGTTCTGAAGTTATCAGCACCCTAGATTACAATGCTGAAAGGGTTACTTGTCTATCATTAATGCTTAGCGTAACTGTGCAACTCGACTTCCAGGATTGTGTCCATAAGTACATGACCCTGTGGGTAAAGGACTCCCTTGAACTAATGCTGTTTTCCAGAGAAGTGAAGAGAATCTTTGCCATTCCTCTGAAATGTGTAAGAAAGGTTCTTTATTTTAACTGATGACAAATGAAGGCTCTCTTGTCTTCATTCTTTGTTATGCAGTAGAAAAGTAGAAAACTGAAGTGTGTGGGGGCTGCACAGAGGGTGTTAAAGCCTGCTTCACAAGTGCTATGTTCGTGCAGGCCTCACTGGAAATAAAAGGTTTCACTGACAGAAACGGTAGGGAGATCTGACACCAGTAGAATATCTAAAACAATTTAGAACTACTTGTTGCTGGATAGCTGGAAGAGGAAAGCATTTGAACTGTTACAAAGAATTGCACACAAGCTCATTATTTCAATGTGGAGTGTGTTTCTCATACCCTAGTTTGCTATTTCTCTCCATAAAGAGCTTGTGGAAGAAGAAAGGTAGGGCTGCTCTGCTCTGGTGAAAAGCCATCTTTGATTTCACCAGTTACAGTATTTTGAACATACTGCAATGGAATATAAAAAATATCCGAATGCACTGCTGATTTGCATGTTATGTTCCTTGCTTTCAATGTCTTTCAAAGGTGGCTTATGAATATTGGTGTTTTAGGAAGATTTAAGCATCACCCATAGCTTACTTGTAACCCCAAGCTATGTCAGAGTACCAAATCCTGATTTGCTTTTGCAGTCACAGAAGGAAAAGAGCAAAGCATCAGGAAATGGGCTGCCAGCTGAGCACATCCTGGCTAAAGATCCTGGCTAAGGAAGCCGAGGCTGCAGGCTCCGTGCAAACCAGGTCCTTGTGTGACATGGGACTTATTAACAGCAACTATTTTTTTTAAAAGTCACTGAAATCAGTGAAGACTTTAGAATTCAATTTTTCTTTCTTTCTTTCTTTCTTTCTTTCTTTCTTTCTTTCTTTCTTT
>JAHTLZ010000204.1:97512632-97523887 GCA_023846285.1 Phrynocephalus versicolor | reverse complement strand
CATCATCATCATCATCATCATCATCATCATCATCATCATCATCATCATCATCACTCGTAGGAGGCGGAAGGAAGAGTCAAACTTTCCATCTTTGGCCCTGCGGCCAGATGATATCTAAAACACTGAGCTTTCCAGCCAGTCATTCTCAAGTATGTTGTACTGGGGAAATATGCAGCTTAAATTAGCTCCCCTTCTCCCTAAGACTTGCAGTCTGCCATTAAACACTTACAGGTTCCTTACTTCAATTTAACTTGACTTGAGTTTCTTCTTATTCAAAGCTCATGGACTCAAGTACCAATAATTAGTTTAGAGATTGAAATCATTCACCTAAGCTCTTGAAGACCACAGACTTGACAGTGGAAACCCATATGCCTTCTAGAACAACTTCTATGTTGCCAATTAACACTTCTACATAGTGGGAGCATGTAGGGACCACCTCTATTCCATGCACATTGGAAAGAGGATTCACTGGCTCATAGCATTTCTCCTCTCATTCTAAATGCTTCCAGGGAATCACATTAGCAATTTTGAACATAATTCATAACCTTATTGATTTTAATATGTTAGGACCTATCACTGATTATATAGAGACTTATCCTAGACCAGTGATGACAAACCTTTTAGAGACCGAGTGCCCAAACTGCAATTCAAAACCCACTAATGTTTTTGCAAAGTGCCAATACAGTAATTTAACCTGTATACAGGTGGCTATGAAGGGGCGATGTCGGGTGCCCACAGAAAGGGCTCCGAGGGCCACCTTTGGCACCCGTGCCATAGGTTCGCCATCACTGTCCTAGACCTAGCAAAACCAACTCCTATCCAGAATAATGTGGTCCCCAGTTAAAATTAAAGGATGCCAACCTAAACCACTTTCACATGAAACTTTAATGAACAGCTTCAGATGCTTGTTCTTTTTTTAAAAAAAACTAACTAATTTTGGGAATATTATCATCAGTTGAAGCAATGTTTAATTTTAGTGGCAAAATTGTTTATTAAAACGTTAAAGCCAGTACTCAAAATGGCTCATGAGAATGGCCACAATTCTACAGACTTATCCCACTGATAACATTCCTTCTGTCAGTAAACTAGGAATAGAGATATCACTCTACGCCCCCCGCCCCCAGTTCCCCATGTGTCTTCAAAAATCGGCCCTGGGATGCTGGAAATTCCTCAGGAACGTGTTGTCCAGCAACAAAGGAGACTACGGGGCGGGGGGGGGGGAGAAGCCCACTGCACTGGTGGTTAGGCTCTTATGCAACTTTGGAGGCTGGCCATTAAAAGCATATGTTAAAATCGTTTTTCAAAGTGATGAATTGTCAATAAGTAATTAATGAAAGCAGAACACACCAATTAAAATCAATAGCATACAAAGAAAATGATAAGCTGGTTTTGCCAAACAAAGCTGAAATAGAAAGAGTCAACTCCAGCTCAGAAAACTAGAGAAACACACTTCAACTTCCCACAAAGTCTCTGCTGGTAGCAACCCATGAGCTGACTGCATAAAATAAGAATTTACAAAGTAGGGCTTGATCTGTTAAAGACAATGTGGAGGATGATGCAGAGCAAGGTTAATTCCTAACTATAATGTGAATTATAAAATGAAGGTGAACATCATTAGCATTTATGCACTCTGAAGAAAATAATAATTGGCAATAATAAATATTAATAAAGTTTTGAAAATTGATCAAGAATGAAATGGCAATATTTAGCATCAATTGCAATCCATCTTCAAAGACAATCTGAATGCAATTGGGTACAATTAGTGCCAAATCTGTTATAATAATCTTTTCTGCAGAAATGGAAAAACCCAATACATAATTTTAGTCCTTGTAATCAAGGACCAAATTTCAATACACTATACTCTACCAAAATCACATGATCTGTGCATGGAGAATCATCTGGTATCCTAGAGGCCAAGAGTTAACATGTGGAAGTTCACTGCAAAACCGGATCAAGCAACAGAGAATATATATTGCTGTATACCAGAACCTTTATGAGCAAAGTAGATATTCTAAATCGTTTTAAATGCAATATTACGTAAGCTCCCACAAGAGATTTAACAAGATATATGCATACCTCATGGACTTAAGAAAAACAGTTCTGATGCCAACTTTGTACTGCCTCTTCATCATCTTTGGAAGAATTTACATTTGTTATTCTTCAAAGATACAGCGCAACTCAATATTGCTTTTGCAGGCATTTTAGGGACCATGAACAGATTTGGGCATATCTGTAAATGAACCCCATTAAAGTTCACTGCCATTTACCTGTCCATAAATATACACAACATCAATTATGTTTCTAAGTGCTCTGTTGCATTTGGACTAATCTAGCTGAGAAAATGACAGCTCTCCTGAGAAGGTGAAATGACTTTCCAACCTCATGAACAAGAATGTAGATTGATTGATGACTATCTCAGAACAAAGTTCTGATATTCAAAATACTGTATACTGAGCTTTCACATAATAAACTCTACAGTACTCAAAAGACGTGGAACCCATAAACTTTTGCATAACCACCGAAAGTAGATTTCTTTTTCTCTAACAGGTTTCTGTGTCATCTGATAGACATTAAAAAAAAAAGTTTCATTACCATTTTTGACATGGAACAAGGATTTGCTATTCAGTGGGGAAAGTGGGAGATGTCCCAAAGATAAAGGTAATGGTCTCCCCACCATGTGTGTTAGTCGTGTCCAACTCTAGGGATGGTGCTCATCCCTGTATTCAAGCCAAAGCACCAGTGTTGTGCAAGTCTGTGGCTACTTGGCCAGCATGGCTGCAAGGAAACACTGTTTTACCTTCCTGTTTTTTACGGTGGTACCTATTAATCTACTTGCATTTACATGCTTTCAAACTTCAAGGTTGGCAGGAGCTGGGGTTAACATCGGGAACTCACTCCACTGCGTGGCACCCAGGATTTGAACCCCTGAGGTGCCAATTTTGTAGCTGACAGTTTTCAGTGCTCTAGCCCGCTGAGCCAACGGGCATGTCCAAAACCTGAGCCCACTTAAATTAGCATCCTTGATTCCACCCAAATTGTTTAAGCCTCCTTTGCCAGATCAGTACTGGAATGTCCAACTTTGTCCAACCAGATCAGTGCTGGAATGTCCAATTTTTAAGTACTGTATATACTCGAGTATAAGTCGAACCGAGTATAAGTCGGGGCCCCTAATTTAAACCCAAAAACTGGGAAAATTTATTGACTCAAGTATAAGCCTAGGGTGGGAAATGCAGCAGGGCCTGGCAACTCCTCCTTTCTGAGCTGGGTGTGTGTGTGATGTTTAAAATGACTTTTAGCCACCAAGGCAAGTGCTTGAGTTGGTGGCTAAAAGTATTGACCCGAATATAAGCCGAGGACCCCTTTTTTCAGCCCAAAGTTAGGGCTGAAAAACTAGGCTTATATTCGAGTATATCCAGTAAGTTAAGATATACATTGTGTCCTACTGGGCGACAAAAGCCTAAGATTTCAAAGGAATCCACAATCTGAAAGCAGACAGATTAGCAAATGTAAATCTTTATGTCCTTGATCCATAATGTTGAGCTCCTTTAATTCTAAAACAAACCAAAAAATGGACTGTTTGATTTTAACAGGTTATCAGTGCAATACTTTCAAACGGCAAAATTTACTCTCAGATTAATGTTCATATTATTCCTATTAAAAGAATATTGGTAAAAAAAGTTAAGATGAAGTATGGCCCTAGACAAGATAAGTGCTCATTTTAAAATTGCAATAAAATTATGGGCAACAGGGACAAATTCCAGTGGGCATTTAAGTGACTGTATCTTCCACTACATGTTAAAATAGAAAAACCTGGTAAATAGGATATGATCAGAAAAACATAGTTACATTTAAAGGTCAGCAATCCAATTTTATATGGAAAAAAAAAGAATTCTAACTCACAAGTAGCAGGTCAATTCATCTGAACCTCCAAGTCTGCTGTAGAATATCCAGAACATGGAATGCTACTTTCTCCTCCTCAATTACATACAGATTCCTCATACAGTCTCCAAACCACAGTGTGCCAGGCCACTGAATACAGGATGAGATTTTAAGCACGCTTTGAATCAGCCTACAAAGCCCAGTGCGGAAATATAATCCTAACCTTACGCAATTCAGATGAGGTGACAATCTATGGCTAGAGAAGCTCCAGGCAGAACCGGAGACAGCCATGATGACATGAAAGGTGGAAAAGGAATTTGTCATGTTCTAAATCCTCCAAACCATGTGATCCTGATGACTGGAACAAAATATCTCAAGAAGACCACTTATTGTTCATAAGAGAAGTGTCAGTTCTGACTTATGGCCACCCTCTTCAAGGTTTTCAAGGGGAGAGTACCATTCCCTTTGGGGGCGGGATTCCTGGGACTCAAAAGCTTGCCCAAGGCCACACAGGGTGGCTCTTCTGGGATGTACAGTGGTGATCTGAACACCCACCTTCAGACTCTGTAGCCAAACACCTCCCTCCCTAAGCTAGCCAGCCAGTGATAAGTCAACTAAAAACTGATTTTAATTTTTAAAGTTAATGTCAACATCTTCCTCTCTAATTCTGCAATTCTTTCCATGGTTACTCTGCAGCTTCTCAGGAAGCATATAGCACCATGGAATTAGAACATAAATTTTATGTCATACAAGAAATGACAACAGTGAATACAACCGAAACAGATCCATTTTTATTACAAACGAACTTGATCAGTTGGCTGCAAAAGGTTATACCAATATCCTATTTATACCAATACAAAGTAAAAAAAAAACTTTACAAATTAAATAAAAATGGACCAAAATAGTACTTTAAAGAAAAAATAATTATAAAATATTATAATCCCATTTCAAGAAGATATTTTATTCTTTCCAAACTACCAAATGTCAGAATAGGTAGACTTAATACTTTGTTGCCAGCATTAAAAAAAGTACCAGTAGCTATAAGGACATATGCTTGTGAGTCACAAACCTCACCCAACTGAACCAACCACAACATGTACAATAGTTTGCATAGCTTAAAAGGGACCTGGCTGATCAAAGCAGTGGCTACAATGCTGCTTTGAATTTTTAAAAAAAAATAACACCTGTAATTGGTATTGAATGAAATGACTGGCCTCACACGTTTTCTTTATTGCCTAACATGGTAATATTTCCGTCTGCACAGCCAACTACATTTCATCAAGTTCTGTGTGTGCAGTTCTGTTTTGTAGTGCTTCTCCAAGAGTGCTACATGGAGCAGGTGGTAACGCTCACATGGGATACATTTCAAAAGTGACACTGTCAAGTATTTTCAGGTTAAACATTTGCATTTTTACAAGTTCTCCATCACTATATGCAAGGTTTGTCTGTGAACTTCAAACTATGCCTACCTCCACTCTGGAAGATTTGTTTAGGAAATGCTGGATTCCCTGCTTGCCCTCCTCCCTGCTAATTTCCTCTGGCACACAGTCAAATTTTGCCATTTCAACACTGTTCAGATAATTTTCTAAAGTTACCTTAGCTCCCCCTGTGGCTGAAAACTGTATTTTACAGCACCGAACAATAACGAGGCATGAATCAAGAGCGACTAATTTTTAGCTTGTTTATTTAATTTCTCAGACAGAGCAATTATAAAAAGAAAACAAGTGGGACTTCAAACTGAGGACATTTGCCATGCTGTAATCACCTGACAGGGAGGTCTTTTTTTAAGGTACATTACTTGACAGTGTCCTTTTATGTTACAAATCAAAAATAAAAAGATAATATGTTTGTATTGCAATGGATTTCAAGTTTTTAAAAATTCTTTATATAGTAGCATTATGACTCTGGATCAAGACACTGAAAACATACTAAGGAAAATAAGGCATATTTTCCGAAATATGGATTTCTTGGCACATTTGAGCATACTGTTTTAGAACATCAAATATGATCAAATATACCACTACTTTTACTCTTCTAATCTTAAAAGAAGGTTCCCTCACTATTCCTTATTTTAACAGCAAGCAATGGAACCTTGGTAAAGTACTGAGCATTGAAACCAGGACCAAAAAAATGAAACTCAGAGCAAGGTCATTTATAGTCAACATCTTATTACCATTGGTTAAGTCCTAAAGTATCTCAGATGTGTCTATAAATCAAAACATCCTCCAGAGATAAAATGTAATTGCAAAGGTGGTAAGCTGTTGTGATACAAGGAGAACCCGAGAACCCACATATCTTGATCCAACGAGATCAAAGATATCTGGGTCAAGAAGAGTTCTCTTTTGTGATTTGTGATTCTTGGGAAAAGGAAACACACAAGTTAATTCTATGGACCTTTAAGTCCCAAACCATCTTTATTGTTGGTTGGAAATATATAATATGCTTTCTGAGAGTCAAAGATGGTTTGAATGAGAAATCACAGCTTGCATTGTACAGACTCTTTCCACTTTTACTTCTGATAAACAGATATTTTGTTTCTTGAATCTGCAGAACTGGCTATTTGACCAGAGCCAATACAGGGACAAACAGAATATATGTTCACATCACAACAAGTGAACATACAGTACTTGCAATTACTGTGGCAAACCTAAGGTCAAATAAGGATTTTGCTCTTGAACCAAGTTTGAATTAATTCAAAGGGGACCACAAGACACCTCGCTGACACAGATCTACAAAAGTTATTGCTTAAACATAAAACTTCTGCCAGTTTTCATTGCTGCAACTTTTTGAACTAAATTGAATAGCAGAACCAAGACAACCAAGTTGCAAAAGCAAAGCAGTTTAAACTTCCTTAACTATCTGTACCACGGAGAATGCAGTCCTTTCCACATCACAGTTCAAATACAACTGCTCAACAGGCCTTCCGATTAAAACTAAGCAGGCATACTACTAAATGCTTATATGTGGTCAAAACCATTCCAATTATCATTTTAATGCACTATGGAAGCTTATTTTTGCTATGTTGCAAAGTGCATCTTAGAAAATAATGTAATAAATTCCAGTGATTCTTAGAACATAAATGGCTAAAAACTATAACATTATTGCACATTTGGTGCTCTATGGGCACCGATAGCCAACTTGTTTAACCAGAAATGGATGATACAACAAAAACAGATTTTATATTGACACTTAATAGTACATCTCCAAAACAGGGAATTATAATTTAATGAAAACAGAATATAATTTCTCTGAACAATCTTTGTCTCTCCTAAACCCAACCATTTACAATCAATCAATGAGAAGCATAGACAGTTCCTGTTCCTACAGGTGGCATCTTCTACATACAGCAGTTAAATCTACATCATTAATTTTTTTCAGGGATGTTAAGAAAACTCAGGAATCAAGTAGATTCTTATTTTGTCAACATTTCCTACAGAAATCCAACTAGGTTCTTCTAGTGTTTTAAGGCATCATTTATAACATATCATTTTCACTTGCAATGATGATAGTCATGCAGCAGTTTAATAATAAAAATATATTAATATTTTTACTATACAGCAGCAAGAAGTTAGTCAATTAAAAGCACACAAACATTTTTAAAGAAAAGCCTGTAAAAGTATGTTACTACAAATAAGTGAAATTTGGAGAACACCTGTTGACAGATTAGTGTCCTGACAGACCATTTTCGTACCCTATAGTTTTAATATATCGCTGCGCACAAAGTACATACTTTTAACTGAAGGCTTGCACATTTGGGGGTGAGGGGGTCACTACTACATATATAATAAAGTATGTAGCCAGTAATAACTAGCACCACAGCTACATGAAATTTCTTTACAACACATCAACTTGGCTGTTACTTTTAAAGGAAACTCAAAATCCATGGCTCAGTAGGATCACATTATCATCATGTTGCACTGACTTCTAGGACAGGCCTACATATGTTACTCAGCACTAGCACAAACTGAAGTTTTGATCCAAACGTAAAACAAGTTAAAGGGATTTTGCTAGTGGCCACACTCACAAAACCCTCACCACCTGTTATTAAAAAACAGGTTCACTGGAAATTGCTGCACATTAAAGTACTTTAAGTACACATCATAAAAATATATATATTATAAACAATTACAGGTACATCTCATATACACAACAATGACAACATACCTACTTAGCTGTAAACCAAACAGGTGCAGAAAAAATATGGGAGATCATTTCTCTTTCTCTCTCTTTCCTCTTTACTATTTCAATAACTTTGGTTCAAACCATAAAAATCACAAGTTAGCAAATTTCATTTAAATGCCTTTTTAATATTCTTTCTTCATGTTCACAGAAGTTTCACTGACCATTTTATATGTTTAAGGTCCAGATGCAATGCATATTGTATAAAAGAGAGCACTTATTGTTTACCTTGCATGAATTAAACCTACGTACCTTTTAACTCTACAGACTTCTGCATAACATTTAGACAAAGCTCAGACACACAGCATGCCTAGCCCTCATATATATATACACATCTCTAATCACAGGTATATAGGGTGTCAAATATACTATAATAACCTCCATGAAAGGTTTTGAAATTTGGTAACAAAATGAGAAGAAAAACTAAAAATATTATTTTACGTGTTCTAAAATATCTCTTTTTTGTGCTAAAGTCAAATGTTAGCTCAACATGAAAAGGACATTTTCTCTCTTTTAATATAATTCAGCAATATTTTAATCTTGACCATTTTTGCAAACACTTTTTTAATAATAATAATAGCTTAAACGTGTACAAAAGTTCTTGGTTAATTAGGGAAATAAACACTCAGTTCTTTATATTTTTTTAATCAAGTAGGAAACACAGTTCATCATATATAATGTTATTACTTTTTTGTAATTTTTTTTGTTTTGTTTTTAGCAGCTGCTTACTGTTTTATACGATGGGCAAGAGTGGAAGGAACAATCCAGCGATGGAGTGGAGAGAAAGGAGTTGCTTGAGCGCGGCTGTCAGTTTTGGTGGTAGGTGGGTGGGTGGTGCTCCCCTTGGAGTCATCATAACAGGTATATAGTTAACGGCATGTGTTGTTTTCCTTGTGTGGGTGTCGGTTCTCTCTCTCTTTCTCTCGCTTACAGTATAAAGTCTCTCTCTGTGTTGTTGTTGGTGGTGGTGGTGTTATTATTTCGAGTGTCTCTGTGCAGCAGGGCAGGGAGGAGGCAGCCAAGTGGAGAGGAGGGAAGTGGGGAAGAGGAAGAGGAGGAGGAGGGTGGAAAAGGAGGGATGGAGATCAATCCTCCTCCGTCTCCTCGGCCTGCAGCAGAGCTCCGGGCGGGCCGGGGGCGGCGGCGGCGGGGCTGCCAATGCTCTCGGTCTCCGGCGGCGGCTCTCCTGCTCCGGAGGAGGACGACGAGGCGGCGGCGGCGGCGGCGGCTCGCTTGTCCCTCTGCTTCTCCTGGATCTTCTTCATCTCGTCCGAGTATTTGCAGAAGGTGTGGCCGAACTTGGCCCACACCTTGTAGGGGACGGTGATGGAGTTGCGGTAGGTGGGCTTGACCTCGCTCACCCGCATGAAGACGCCGTACTTGTTGGAGCCCACGTCGAAGAAGAACCGCTTGTTGTCCACCGTCAAGGAGGTGCCCTCGGGCAGCTCGGCCGGCTCCTCCTCCACCCCGTAGTCGTCGATGAGCTTGGCCAGCGCGTCGCGGAACTCGATCAGCCCTTGGGCCGGCAGGGCGATCGTCTGGCCCTGCGTGGAGCCCAGGCCCGGCCCGCGGTTGACCGTCTGCCGGATGCGCAGGAACCGCCCGCGCTGGTTCTCCTTCAGATCCATGTAGTACTTGCGGTTCTCCCGCACCAGGAACTCGCTCTTCAAGGCCCGCCGGGGCTCGTCCGCGGCCTGCGCCAGCTCGGGAGGCTGGCTGGGGCCCAGCTGCGCGTAGTGCTCGATGAAGTCGCCCAGGTAGTCTCGGAACTCCACCGCCACCGACATGGAGAGGGTCAGGCGGCTCTTGCTTCCCCCCGCGCCCACCTCCGCGATCTTCAGGAAGCGGCCCTTGGCGTTCTGCTTCACGTCCAAGTAGAAGCGCTTGTTCTGGATGTCCACCCGCTTGGAGGCCAGCTCCTGCGTCTCGTGCTGCAGGCCCACCACGCCGCCGCCGCTCCCGCTGCTCCCGGGCCCGCCGCCGCCGCCGCCACCCGGGCCCGAGCCCGGCGCCCCACCGCCGCCGCCACCCTGCTCGCTGCCGCTGTCTCTGTCCGCCATGATGCTGCCGGGGGCCGCCTGGGACGCCCGCCTGGCTTGCCTTTCCTGCCTGCGCGCCCCCCTTCCTTCCTTCCTTCCTTCCTTCCTTCCTTCCTTCCTTCCTTCCCCGGCCGCCGCCGCCGCCGCCGCCCTCCTCCTCCTCCTCCTCCTCCCGCCGCCGCCGCTACAGCTCCTCCTGTCGCCGCCGCCGCCGCCGCTCCAACCCCCTCCGCAGCCACCACCAGCAGCAGCCGGCCGCTCTCGCGAGATCTGGGGATGAGACAGAAAGAGAGAGAGCGGCTAACATGGCAGAGCGAGCGAGCGAGCGAGCGAGCGGCGGCGCGAGCCTGGGAGGGAGGGAGGGAGGGAGGGAGGGGGAGGGCAGGCGCGCGACTGTACTTTCCAGTAACAGGGGAGGGAGGAGGCGAGGGAGGAAGGAGGGAAAGGGAGGAGTGGAAGGGGGGAGTGGAGGGGGGGGAAGCCCCAGCATCGGAGGGCTGGGCCAGGAGGGAGGGAGGGAGGGAGGGAGGAGGTGCTGGGCTCCTGACGAGGAGGAGGAGGAGGAGGCCCCACCCACCTCCCTTTCGCGCCTTCTCCCCTCCAGTCGACGCGGGAGCCGCCGCCGCCGCTGCCTGTCCGCCGGCCCCTGCTGGGCTCACCCCCCCCCGCCGCCCTGTGCTGCCCAGGCCGACGCACACGCCAACCCTGTCGACTATCTACACAACACACGCACACACATGCAGACCCCCCCTGTCTCCACCCCGCCCCAAAGGGGGAAAAAGGCGGGGGAGGGGAGGTGTAGATAAAAAACCAAGAACCCGAGAGAGGTCAGTCAGTGAAATAGGGACCCCCCCCTCACCAGCTTTGGGAAGATTTTACTTCCTTCCCCTTCCGAAGGCGGCGGCGTCGATTTTCACGTGGCTTCAGGCACTGGGGGGGGGGAGAGAGCTTGTGTGGGTGAATGTGTCACGGAGCACACATCTTGTCAAAAGCAGAGCCAAGAGAGTGGGAAGGGGGGGAATCGTGCCCCCTTTCCTCCCCGCGGCATTACTGTTCCTCTGGGGCCTACTAAACAGGCCCATTCTTCAACACATCCTCCTCGGTGGCCCAGCTATCTATCTATCTATCTATCTATCTATCTATCTATCTATCTATCTA
>JAHTLZ010000204.1:97474392-97510399 GCA_023846285.1 Phrynocephalus versicolor | reverse complement strand
TATTATTATTATTATTATTATTATTATTATTATTATTATTATTATTATTAATTTTCAGGCCTTCTTTCTGCTCTAGCCTCATGTCACAGTAGCCCATCAAGTGTCTAGGAACAGGTCTGAACTTAACTTCAGGGATCTTGAGCTACATAACCTATGGTTCTACATTTTGAAAAAGAGCCTTGTCCCACTGAGGAAGAGGGAACTAGTGAGATGCACACTAAATGGCAACAAGGAACCTATAGGCCATTTCTTCTTTAGGGTTTCATGCCACAGACATATTCTGAATAAATAAGTAGTCCATTACTGTACAGTGGTACCTTGTATAAAGGAATTAATTCGTTCCAAATGAAATTATGTTAAGCAGATTTTCCTTTATACAAATTCCCATAGGAATGCATTGAAAATGGAGTGATCCCATTTTTATGTTGTACGGATTTCCCCCATAGGCAATTATGTTAAGCAAATTTCCCCTATCTCCGGAATTTTTTATGTTGTACAAATTTTATGTTATACAAGCTGTTTGTTATACAAGGGTCCACTGTATTTGGTTCTCCCTGTGAATTGTTGAACACTCTCCTCATCAAGGCTCTGAAATTTTGGGGTGCTGTGATCTTGCTGTCCCCTTTCCCAATCTTGTGTCCAGGCAAGAGGAGATGGAAAACCTCTCCTCCTATTTGGTGCCTTGGGAAAGCACTGGGTGGAGATGGCACTTCCCCTATAGCCTGGACGGCAGGCCCAAAGAGCGCGGGAAGAGAAGCTCCCGAGAAGAGAGGTCTTCCTTCTGGCAAGGGGTGGGAGGAGGAGTCCTCTTCTTGCTCCGCCGCTCTCCATCCAGACAAGCCGCGTCTCAGCAGCGGGAAGAAGTGGGAGCGTGTGGGGTGAGGGTTGTTTGAGAGTGTGTGTGTGGGGGACACGGCTGGCCCCGGTGCCACGCCGAGGCGGGCACGTCCTTGACGCGGGAGGGGGCGAGAAGGACCGAGAAGGGTGGTGGTGGTGGGGGGGGCAGTAGGACTCGGGGAGCGGCCGGAGAGGGACGCCTCTTCCAGGCGCCGTCGTTTAAAGGGGGTGCGTGGCTGGAGAGGCCGACCGCACAGCCGCCGCGAGTCCCTGAGCGAAGGGAGAAGCTAAGGAGGGTCCAACCCCCGGAGCCCCCCGCCTTCAGGTCCACCGCTCCGCTCCTTCCGATGAACCCCACCGCTCCCACCCAACTTTTTCATCGGGCAAAGCATCTCCCAAAGTCGGACCCGGTGTCATATATATATACACACACAGTGGACCCTTGTATAACAAACGGTTTGAATAACATAATTTATTTGTACAACGTAAACAAATTCCGGAGATAGGGGAAATTTGCTTAACGGGATGGCCTATGGGGCGAATCTGTACCACCTAAAAATGGGATCACTCTATTTTCAATGCATTCCTATGGGGAATTTGTATAAAGGAAAATTTGCTTAACATGATTTCATTTGGAACGAATTAATTCCTTTCTACAAGGTACCACTGTACTGATATATACCACCACAATAACAAAAAACAAGGAAATGCCCGATGTAGGAGAACCGGGGTAGGTAGAGATAGGAACGTGACACCCGAACCCTCAGCCTTCTTTAACTCTCTTAAAAACAACTCAAAATGAACCTAATAAAAGGTGGCCTTAAACTGAAACCGAAGGAACTGCTCTTTAGTGGGGTTTTTAATCAATCAGCAGTGCGCTATTCTCGGTTCTACACCCATCTTTGATCAGCAAACTCATGTATTACTGTTTCCCTTTGACCATGACTTCAATTTCATTAACTTAATAAATAAATAAATAAAAATCCCGAAGTCTTGCAACATTAAGATCAGAAATGGTTTCTGATTCAGTGCCACCTCCTCCTGTTTCAGAGTCCATGAATATAGACAGCAATACCTTTTCTTAATCCTAGAAGATACACAAGGAATACCTATGACAATATGGGTGTAGAGTTGGAAGAAAAGGTAATTGAATGGTTAAATCTCAAGTCTCCCGCCAGCTGAGAAGTAAAACAAGATTTTAGGGTCACAACAAATTTGCATAGCTTTGGATGAACTAATTTGAAATAAGTTTTGTGCTTCACAGCAAGCAAGCACCACCAATTCATATAAGATGTCAAACATACTTCAATCCCTACAAAGTATTTTTAATTGGACAAAAATTTAATTCATCCACACAAAATATTGATGTGACCTGTTGAGAAAATGTCACTATAATAGTCCTGATTACAAACACTTTGTTATAATAAAACAATGAATCCCAACCTCTCAGTACTTGAGCTGTAGGTCTTAACAATTAATTTAACACATAAAAATATTCCATTTAAATGTTACTAAAGGGGAAAAGCATATTTTATATTTTACAGATAAACTATACAGTATCTGTTTTGTAAGTTAAAAATCAAAGATAACTAAAACAAGATGAGAAATTGAATGATGTTTTCAAAATGCACTGAAATTAAAACTGATATTTTAGAAGTGTCTTTTAAAACTATAGACACCTATTTACATTTTCTAAACCAAGTTAAAACAAATGCTCAATACTATCATTAAAAAGATACTGAAGTTTTAATTCATCCCTGCCTTAGTGTATTCACAACAAAATGAACAACTTAAAAAACATAAAAGCTTTAATGATTTTTTTTTACTGGAAACTCTTGTAACAGAATGATAATGTAGTATGACTTAACCTAATGGATCCCAATAATGCTATTTATTTAAAATTAACATCTTCCCACTGCTACACTTATGTAGAAAATGGTAAAAAACTCAGCCAAATCAGAAGCATTTCCTTTTGATTTTTGGCAATCCTGCAAAGTTTTATTTAAAATGAATTTATAACTCCTGATAACTGCAGAGGTAGATCATTACAATAGTAAAGCAGACACAAACCATGACTGGGATGCATTTATTTAACAAATAAGGCACATAACATTAACATTCTAGGCAATTTTTTTAGTTCTTTATTTAAGAACATGCAATAATTCTGGCATGACACTTTGTATCCATTTTGATTTTGTATCAGAAACAAAAATGGAATTATTTAAAACTTATAATAAAAATAAGACATCTTCATGACTAAACAGTTTATAACAGTATAACAAATTTCCTTGGGGATTTATTCATGCATAGAGAAAAATGACCATAAGCTAAAACACACTGAGCTCTTGGTTCCTTTTAAAGGTTTAATGAAAATTAGATTTCTTAAATTAACTTTGCATCATATCAACCAACAAGTATGCAGTGTAATGAGAACCAAAAAAAGCTCTGCAGAAAAACAAACCAACAGAAAAGCAAATGTGGCCCTCCTGTATCACAAAATGCTGCCAGCAACAGTTATACTAAAGGTAATGTTTAACACAAAAGAATAACCTGAGTCCATGCTATTAAGCATTTTCACCAATAATAAAAAAGTTGTTACACGGGCAAACTAAACATACTATTCAACATCTAAATCTGCAATATTGTTAAAATAAAGTACTTTACAAAAACATACAAAAACAGCCTATAACAAGTTATTAATGGCTGAAGTACATCTAAGCATTTGGTTTGCAAATGGTTTAAATACAGGAATTATAATGAAGCTTCAGTTTCAACAATACTTGTCATTAGTGTCCTATATTGTAAAAAATGCACACAAAATGTTATTGAACTAATATTACCTGTAAAAATGACAATAAAGTGGTTATTTAGAAGCTAAATTAAAAGAATCATTCCGCAAATCCAGTGTGCTGATAGACCAACATCCCTCTATACAGAATATTACTTAAGCTGGGGCTTGCACTTTAAAACTATCTGTTTTTGTACCATGCAGGATCAATAGATACTCTGGACATGTGATATCCTACAAATCTGATTTATGTTTTTGGAAAAGAAAAACCCCTGTTCCATCACCAAACACTTCAGTTTAAATCACACAGGGGCCAAAAAATGAGAAATGCAAGATTGTCTCTTAATCGTCACACTTATTCTACCCTCAGTTAATCTAGAAATCTGATCATATTGTCTTCTCTTTATATAACATAATTATTGCAACAAACTAAGGGGAAACAATTTTTGGTTTTTTAAAAATAAATCTTACACTGGACAGTGCATGATTAGCCCTACATTAAAACATGAGGCATTTATTGTGATCATAAGCAAACTTGCTCAAAAGTAAAGTTCACTGCACTTAGGCTGACATGAGCAAGCATATTTAGGATTAAATTGCTAGTTTAATTATATTAACAATAAATACTATTTTTATTGTAACCAATCTGAAATGTTAGTTTACTTATAAAACATAATTTACTTATAAATCCTGGTGGGAAAAAAGTCAAAACTGACAGACTACAATTGCATGCTGTATACTTGATTATCATTGCTTTATTTTGGTATTGCCTATTTTAATTAAAGCAATAAAATATGTATATGTTGAGCCTCAACATATAGCAACTTCACACAGTTAGTATTGTTTTTCACAAGTGTAAGTGAAATAAAACACTAACTATCTGGGGAAATATTTCAATCCTATGAAAAAAGCAAAGTACACAATTTCAATTTCACAGCAGGGGATACATTCTAAGCATCCCACTTCCCCATCTAGGGGAGACAGGCTCTTGAGATCATTTGTCAAATCTCTTTTACAGGTTGGCCCTGGAGAATCCAACAGATGCCGTTCAGGAAAGATGCTAGAAACCTATGTTGTCTACAGCATACACAAGCAACCAAGACTGAGCAAACCCTGGGAATTATACTACTGTACCTGGAGAAGTTTGGACTTTCTGTGCAAGTCCAGGACATGACATTTTCCTGACTTGAAATCCATCACTTTAGGCCTCTCATTCTATATGGTACAGATATTTAGGGTCTAACTGTCTGCCAATGGTTTAATTTTTTTTTTTGTAAGTATGATGCACAGGGATGGTGCTGACCAACTGCCAGGTAAATGCCGAGGTTTCCTATTGCTTCAACATACCTGTTGTTAGGTGCACCTACTAGCCACAGAGGAACGCGGGCAAGGCTTTATTTTTATTCTCTTGGTTTTAATCGCCCACACCAGCGTGACTCCTCATAGCAACAGATCCAAGGCACGGCGTGGATGCTCAGAAGAAAGTTCCCCGGCATTCAAATGAGACTTGCTCAGAAGGGAGTTGAAGAAGAAGCCACAATGACTGCTGTCCTCCTTCCTATAGGGCGACCTTTAGGCGATGTTGCTCGTTGACTAGATCAACAACGGTACTTATTCCCAAGAAAGGATCAAGGCTGAGGCTTGTGGATCGAGCCTTTAGGATGGCAGATCACGGTCGGGAGTGGCAAAGGGGTAACTCGCCGAGTCTAGACTAGGTCCAGCGCGAGGCGGCTCTGCTGCTGCTCACGGCGCCAAGAGGAACGCGATCCCTTCAGCGGGGCCACGGAGCCGCGGCGGCGGATAGGGTGGTGATGGTGGGGTCTCTTTCGGCGGCTCTCCGGCACTCTCGCCTTGCCGCCGCCGCCGCCGCCGGATTCACCTGGCAGCTCAGTCTCCGAGGCAGCGGCACTTGCTTCTTCCCCCCATCGGCGGCTTCCCAGCCCGTGCAAAGCAAGCGCGTTGCTGGCGGCGGCGGCGGCGGCGGCATCCGGAGAAGGAGGAGGAGGAGGAGGAAGAGGGACGCGGCTCCGGGAGGGGGTCCCTGCGTGCCAAATGGATGGGAGCCGGAGCCGGAGCCGAAGAAGGAGGAGGGCCGCCGGCGGCCGAGCAGGCAGGCCTAGGCAGCCGCGGCCCTCCACGCTCGCTCGGTCTGGCTCGCCTTCCTCTTCTCGCCGCTCGCAGCGAGTCGTGGCAGGCGGGCGGCGTCATGGCGCACGTAGCGCCGCGCTTCGTAGTTGACACGGCCGCCCGCCCGCCGTTGCGGTGGCCATCAAAGCGCTGCCCCCCCCTCCCACCACCACCACCACCACCACCACCACCACCTCCTCCTCACCCCCCCTCCTCCCCGCCGGCGCCTCTCGAGTCCGGCCTAGCCCGCCTCTAGTAGGGAAGGTTGGCCCGAGCTGGCCCTTCTTCTGCCGCCTCTCCCTCTCTCTGGGCGGCTGGGCGGGCGGCCACCTGGAGGCAGAGAGAGAGCTGGCCTTCGGGAAGCAAGGCCTCTCCTCCGCCGGGTCCGCTTTTCCCCGGCCGGCCCCAGCCTTGGCAGGCCCTCCGAGTGCCGCCGGGCCCCGGGGCCTGGGCGGCAGCCGAGCCCAACCCTAACTAACCCCCACCCCCTGCCCGCCGCCCTGCCTCCTGGCCAGAGATGGAAGTTTGACTCGGCACCCGTGACGCGCGGTTCTGACGAGCGAGCGGGTTCGGAGCTAAGGCGCCTCCCGAGCGCGGCGCCATTCCAGCCCTTGTGGGAGGGGGAGCGCCGGGGAACTTAACGGATGTGACAGGCTCCGGGAGACATACGGGCACTACTGAGCCTTGCCTACAATATCCTCATAATTAAGCTTTGAAAAGCTTTAGAGGGGGCTCTTGAGGGGGCATCCTACCAACCGCAAAGGGACAGTCATCATCATCATCATCATCATAACTGCAGAGTTGGATGGGATCCAGCCCTTCTCAAGGAGGCACAGTGGGGAATTGAACTCCTAATTTCTGTAGCCAGAGGCTAAACTCATTGCCCCAAAACTGCTGTTTTGGGAGCATGCCCTCTCTTCTGTTGCCTCTAAAATTTCTTTAGACCAAGCTGGGTATTTCTCTTTTAGCAAGACATCAAGCAGTATCAAAATGCAAGGCCTCCAGTGACAAAGCCCATGTTGTTTATTGGTCAGAGTATTGGTCAGATTGGTGAGCTATGAAGTTCACTGCACTTGCCCTACCCTCTTCTCAGCCAGGGGCATCTCAGAGAGCTGCTTTTAGGATTCAAGGGTATGTGTACCAGTTGAGTATGTCTGAGGAAAGCCAAGATACAGAGGTTGACATACCCTCATTTGAGAATAACCAAAGAAAAACCAAAAATGGCTAGTAACAGGCATTATTCTCCACACATGTAGAAATATGTTGATCATGATAGATAGATAGATCGATAGATAGATCGATAGATAGATAGATAGATAGATAGATAGATAGATAGATAGATCGATCGATCGATCGATAGATGTTAGCATGCAGTTACTCTCCTGTGGCTTGTTCTAGAGGAAGGTATTTCAGGTGACCTTATTTCAGACTCAGAGTCATATAATTCTTTTAAAAGTAGCACAACATTAAGCCATGAGACTAACACTGGTACTGTATTTACTAGCTGTGACATCTAAATATATGGCTAAGAGACATCTTCTCAAGTCATTCTATTGCTCATTTACCTTAGTTTATTTTTTGTTCTTCTGCCTTCACAGACTTGTCCAACATAGCAAAACTATACAATATAGCAAAAACTATTTTTCAATACAGTGCAAAACTATGTTTATCTGTTCAAAAGAAGATTCAGTGCAGTTGACTCCCAGGCAAGTATAGGATTGTCAGCCAATGGATTCTATTATTGCCAAATGTGTTCTTGGTAGCTTACGTGGCATACTGCTGAAGATAGTAAGATCATTTGCTTCAGTATCCAGTCTTCCAAAGCAAACCCAGTTCTTGGAAGTTTTCTTTGCAGCTCATCTGGTCAGATAATGTCATACAGTGACAGTAGGGAATCAAACACCCAGCCTGTAGCAATATAGCCAGATCACTGAGCTGGGATTTGAACCACCTGTCCTGTCAGATAAAATCTGTAGTTACTATGAATATTTTGAGTATGAATTACTGTACCATGGATTAAGCTTTCCTGATTTCACCTTTGCTGGCCCAGAATACTGTTATCCACTTAAGTGTGGATTCACGAATATCGTGTCTTGTTGGGTAAAACCCAAGATCTATTCAGAAAATTTCCAAGTGTATGGTTGGGGAATTGTTCATTACCTCCTGTTCAGTTCTATTGTGGATTGTTTAGTAGGGATTTTAAACTGCTGAACAATGTTGCATAGAAAACAAAGACTGATGCTGTCTGTATCTTTACGACACTCGGTCCACGTGTCTCAGTTTAGCTAAATCAGTCCCGGCACTCTTGAAAAAATATGTCATCTGATGATGAATACCACAACATAAATTCAGAATACATACTGTATTTTTCTGTCTATAAGATGTCCCCATCTATAAGACAACTCCCACTTTCCAACCCAAAATTAGTTTCGTAGGTACATGGTTCTGTCCTCAGCTTATTCCCAAGTATAAGATGACCCTCAATTTTTAGTCTAACAATTAAAGGAAAAATATTGTCTTATACATGGAAAAATACTGTATCTGTTTTTGCCTTCTGAAACTGTGGCTTGTCTTTTCTTTCAGTGCATTATCAGCAGATTGCTCATTCACACAACTGCAGAACAATTTCAACAGTCACTGACTATCCAGAGGACTGTGGATTGGTCCTCAGTCTGCAGCAGATAATGCTCTGGAGGTACTGAAAAGATGAAACGTTGGTACCAAGATGTATTCATTTATTGTAGCAATTATCTTTTATCAACAGGAACCTGCTTCATCAGATACATGAAGCAGCAGTAGGAGGGAATTAGCATGCACACAAATAAATACAGTCAGGTCAAAAAGATGAAGATTAAGAAGGGTAGACATTTAAGGAAGATGTCCTGATAGCCAAATACAACCAAAGACCTGTTGGAATATACAGCCATGAATTTTAAATAATTATCTAACTGCAAGTGCAGGTCACTGTTGTGTGCACTGAGACAACAGTCTATAGGCCTCACTTTCAACACATTTACCATGGTTTAAAACTATCTGAATTATTTTTAAAGCAAGGGGAGTAGTTCCCAAGATACAAACAAAATGTCTTGAAGAAGACATTGTGATATTCTCAGATCCTCTGAAGACAAAGAAATCAGATTTAAAAGTTGCTCTGATCTAAAATGTGTAGATTCCATGGCAAATCGCTGAGAGGAGCTGACTTGGGTTTCCTCTGATCTGTGGCAAGATACAGACTAGCCAGGCTGATTTACCAGGAGGAGAAGCGGGATTTTGCCACCGTATGGATGTATTTTTAGCTACTAATAGATGCATAGAAACAGTTGATTGAAACTGAGCTTCTCCAAATTGTAATGGGCTGGCTAATGAGCCTTCTAAAGGGGTGACAGGGCTGGCTGGCTGACTCACTGGTTGAGGAATCCATTTGTGGAGGCAGGGGTCCAGTGTTCACTTCCCCAGTTCCTATGAGTAAAGCCAGCTTGTGTGGCGTTGAGCAAGGTCCCAAGGTGCCCCCAGAAGAACAGAAGGGTAGAATACACTTCTCTACCTAGCATCCCCTAGAAAGGGTTGCCATAAATCGGAATTTACTTGATGGCACACAAGTATTATTACTAAAGTGCTGAGAAGGATTAGTCACAGTAGGCAGCAGTTTGAGCTATTGCAATATGCAGTAGTTTTAGAACATTGCATTCCAAAACATTAAAAGATGGTTTCTATGCATAACTATTAGAGATTAAAATTTGTTTCACTTTAAACTACCATCACCCCATCTATCACACTTGGGCAATCATGTGGTAGCTACAGGATCAGTGTCATATTACTGAACTACATTTTAATCCTAAGGAATCTTTGAATTAAAAAAGTTTATTGAAGTTGTTGTGTTGTTACAGTTGTGATTGACTCTTCATGACCCTATGTCCATAGAGTATTCCTTGGCAGGAATTCTACTCCAGGAGTGACTTGCCAGTTTCTACTCCAGGCTGCTACAAGCACCTGGTATTCCCTGGTAACTGCCCATCCAAGTACTAGCCAGGCCTGACCCTGCTTAGCTTCCAAAATCAGGCAACAACAGATGTGCTCAGGGCATCTAGGCATGTGCTGTTCAGAACAGCAGATACTTAGAAGTACTGTACAGTAGTTTATTGAAGTATACTGTACTCTTAATTATCTGCTGTTCAGGACAGCATACTATAACTTTGTAGGAGAGGGTTCAAAGTACCTCATCAAACTATAAAACCCAGGGTTCATTAAGATGGAGCCATGAAACTTAATGTGGTATCAAGTGATATATTGTATACTGCAGATACATCTATAGCTAATGTGGATAAGCCTGTCCCTGTCATATATGTACTCATGGGCTCTTTCAGATCTGTAGGTATCATAAAAATCTCAGAAAGAAATCCAGTGGGAGAACAGCTCTGTACCTTAAAAATGACAACAGCTAGCACATTAAGAAATAAAATATCCCTTATTATTTCTTTCATCAATGCTGTTACAGACTACAAGGTACTATTTATATATAAGCTTACATAATGGGCATTCTATGTTTTGATACATATGTTGCTAGAAAACCATGGTGTCAACGAGTAGGCGTCTTTTAACTAAAGATGCAAATGTTTATATCAAGAGTAGATAGATCGGGAGGGGGGGCGATTTTGTATCCTCAAGGGCCCATGACAGACCACACACTCCTGTTGCTATGACATGGAAACCGGACAGCAAAAATCCTATTTTTTGCTCCAGTGGTCTTGTCAAGAGACTGTTTTTTCAGGATAATTCAAGGGTTCCAACATGGATTTCTGGAATTTACTCCCATATATTTAAAATATATGGGGATATGGTATATAATATAATTTAACAGAAGACAGTGTAAGGAACATTGTGCAGAAATGTTTAGCTTACAGGAAGTTAATGCTGTTGACCCTCTAGCATACCTATTTCCATCTGATTAATTTGCTAGAATGATGCAAACAGCAGAACCTTTGATACAAACAAGATGTATGTAGCTGCCTATGACACCATAACCATTAACCCACGGCTTGGGCCCTGAATACCTGACGGAGCGTATCTCCCAGAGGTCAGCTGAGGCCAGACCCACTCGGATGTTGCAGGCGCGCTCACTGCGGGTGCCCACTCCTAGGGAGGCGCGGAGGTCGGCCACCCGCAACCGTGCCTTCTCTGTTGTCGGCCCCTCCCTTTGGAACCACCTTCCAAGCGAGCTGCGCCTTGCATCGTCCCTGCCCGCCTTCCGTAAGGCATTGAAAATCTTGCTGTTCAGGGAGGCATATGGCGACCTAATTTAATTTATTTATTTAGTTAATTTAGTTTTGTTGTTGTTGTTGGTTGTCATTGTTATTTGCTTACCACCCACTGATCCATCTTGATCTATTGTTTTTATTTGTTTTTATTATGTACACCGCCCAGAGTTCCATATTGGAAGTGGGGCGGTATAGAAATGAAACAAACAAACAAATAAATAAATAAATAAATAAGTCATCAGAATGTAAACCCCATTTTTAATAAAATAGTTTGGGACTTTACAAGAAGCAGCAAAATAATAAAAATGGACGAAATGTAAATGATAATAAAAACATTTTTTTAAAAAAAGTGAAAAGCACTGCATTAGAAGCATAAAAATACTCAGGACACTATGCTACAGAATATCACTGGAATAAAATGGTATTTACTGTCCATTTAGAAGCAGCAGCAACAAGGCCCTGTGGACTCTCCCACAAGAAGTTGTTCCAAATATTGAGCACCATTATAATGGAATAGGTTCTGTCCTAGCCAGAAGTCTGCCTTATTTCTGATGAGAGACGGCTTTGAAGTAATGCACAGAGGATCAATGAAGCTGCCAAGCAGGCTTGTACAGAGGAAGCTAATTCTTATGACATGGGACAATGTAAGGCTTTACACATCAAAGTCGTCTCCTTGATTTGAGCCCCAAAATAAACCACTGTCCACCAGCATAGCTGCTATAAGATTGGTATAATAATATGAGCATATTGACTGAATCCAGTTTAAGGCTCTAGTAGTTGTAGTCTAAGCTAATCGAAGCTTCTCTGTTGCCTTCAAGGCCACGAAGAACAGTTCTAAGACTAGGTCTGCTACAATACATAAATCGCAAAGGTTACTGTGAGCCATCCAGAATATATTAAGAGGATATGAACATGTGCTGTCTTTTATATCTGGAAAGGACTGGCCGGGTCCATATTGCAATCCAAGGTCTGTAATAGGTAGAGGAGTTTCTGGTTATAAGAAAATGATTTTTGAAGGAAAACTGGATGTAATGGTGGGGGTGGTCAAATAACTTGAATATGTGAGTGTTCTCTGGACTCTGACAGGAGTTGGGACATCTTTCTTTGGCAAAGGGGTGTGTCCTCCAAAGAATAGTAGTGATCTACTTTCATCGGCAACAGCATAACATGTTTCTTTCAATTCTTATCACAACTTCAAGTACTATATAGCGTTTTGGTGCAATCCTATAAGTGGTTGCTCATGCATAAACCCCATTGTCTTCAGCGACTGTAGAGCTGCAGCCTAGTCTCCCTAAATCCCATCTTGCATAATGTTTTGAGCCTATGGGTGGATTCAACCCAACATTATAGTCAATTTGAGTGGAATGCAACAGTTTAATACAGTGGTACCTCTACTTAAGAATTTAATCCGTTCCAAATGCACGCTCTTAAGTCGTATAACTCGTAAGTAGAGGTACCGTATCTTTTAAAAAAAAATTAAAAACACATTTGTTAAGTAGAGCAGACCACATCTAAAATTTGCAAGGCAGCAGTTAAAACACCAACGGTTTTCCACTCTTAAGTCAAATTGCTCTTAAGTAGAGCTGCTCTTAAGTAGAGGTACCACTGTATGTTGAAATGCAGAAAAGGCCTGATCACATAGGAGGTCAAGCATCTGATTGTAAAAGAGTGGCAGCATACAGATAACAAGGAACCATCCTCTCCTTCATGCAGTGTTTCTCCTAACACAGTTTTCTCCCAGCTGAGAACTCTGCTGGAATCAGAGTTTAGTGAGGAAGAATGCATGCAAGAAGAGAAACAGCAGGTAGCATGAAGGGTTTTTTTAAATCCCACCCATGCAACCTTCCCACTTTTAAAATTAGATCCCCATTCCTCTCTTTCTACATGGTTGAAGGAGGTCTGCATTCAAAGCAAACTGTGTTGTCCTGTCTGATATGGTCTCAAGAAGCCATAGAGCCCAACATCTGTTGCTTTATTGCTCATTTAACCCAAGTGGCATAGGAGCAGGGTTCTGTTAGTAATGCCAGAAGGGAATTGTGCAAGGAAGGAGGGGAAATGGGCCTAGAGCTCACTCATGCAATGTACTTCCATAGTTTCTCATTTTGAATTAATAGAGCATAGAGGCAAGCTTGAAATAATTGTCTGAGCAAGTATTCCCTGTGAGGGAGCCCCACAGTGCAGGGACCAGAGAAACTCTAGTTGGCAAGATAGAGGCTGACAGCAGAAACCTGGATTCCTGGACCAGCTACTTAAAAATATATGTGCTGGCATGCCTATTTATTGTTTCAAAATGGAACAGGAAACCCACAGGCACCTCACGTCATCAGCTGACAGCTCTGCATCCTACATGTGGCCTTGATGCTACTCCGTTGATGCCAGTTTCTTCAGACCTCACTTATTTTCTGAAGTACTGAGCTGAAATGGCCCATTTCCTGACACAGGAGCTTTTGTTTGTTTGTTTCCTTTCCCTTTGTTCCATGCTGGCTTGTTCTTCACAGTGACACTCTGGAAGTGTGCTGGCTGCTAGGATCCTAATTAGGGAGGTAAGTGGGTTCCTTAGGAGTCACAAGCTCCATAGTGGCGGTCCCTGGGCATCTCTTGACTGGCAGGCTGCAGATCAGATTCATCATCTGTGGCCTTTGCTCCTGATTGTTTGGCTCTGGGACGTCAGGTAGTACAGGATTTGAGCTACTACTTTTTGGGTAGGGGCAGGGGGCAAGTGGGATCAGCCTGAATGCGATCAGTATCCTGGAAAAAAGAGGAACATAATAGGATACTTGCTTGTGTTGACACCTTTGGGTTCCATCCTTCCCTTTGCAGGGCACAGAAACTCTGCAGGGAGAATGCCCCCCCCACTCCCCGCCCCAGTAGATGATATGGTTGATGTGGATCTTTTATACACAGAGGTCCAATTGTTTTCTTAATTGCTTTGTATTACCAGAACAAACCTTTCAACACTAAGATATTTTGTTGTTGCTTCTGTAATTTGCCATAGTGCACGGTTTGAGGGATTTATAGACTACAGGAAGAGGAGGGGCCTAGCTTTTCGGAAGGAATGACAGACAATATCCATGTAATCAGAGTGAGAGCATGTCCACGAGGTTTTACAGGAATAAATCCAGCAAGAAATTTTAAGTGCTAGTGAGAGTCATCAATAATCAAGCAGTGGCTTCACCAACCACAAATGACATGGTGGTTGGTTGGAGAGAGGTAGTTCAGCACCTTGGACAGAGCCCAAATAACAACTGGAGGTGTTGTGGGCGTCTGGAGGTGTGACTACACTGGAAAACTGAGATGATGTGATTTGGCTTTGCTGTGCTTTGATTAACAGCTCGTATTACATTTGAAATCACAGCCAGTGCTTAAGCAATGACTACAGAATTATTTGGGAGATCACCCTTCATACTGGATACAATACAATACGCATTCCTGTCCATATCCCCCTTTTCCCTTCCTTCCTCTGATCCTGTCTCTGTCATTCTTTCCTTCCTTCTCTGGTCCCACCTCTGCTGATCCTTTTATGGGGTGTAAATGCAGAAAATAATAATAACGCTGACCCAGTGATAAGGTGACAGGTGCTAACCTCATATATGTAAGACATGTTTCAAAAATAAAACAATTCAGAGTGGAGTTATGGAGAGGAAAAATGTGGGAGTGTGTTTGTGATGTAAGACTTGGCTTCTCCAGGCCTAAACATTATGGCCCAACTGCCTATATCACTGAAACACTACTTACAGTCACTACCCCCATCTTTAAAAGAATGTATCATATATAACCACAAGGAAAATCCTATTTGAATCATTCTAGCCTGAGTGGCAACTGCCTGGATGCCCTAAGCACATCTGATCTAGACTGATTTTGGAAGCTAAGCAGGGTTGGCCCTGGTTAGTACTTAGATGGGAGACCACCAAGGAATACCAGGTGCTGTAGGCGTCTGGAGTAGGAATTGGCAAGCCACTCCAGTATTCCTGCCAAGAAAACTCCATGGACATGGAGTCACGAAGAGTCAGTCATGACTGTAATGACACAACACACACACAGCCTGAGTGGCAGAGACAAAAAGCCACTCTGAGAGCAAAAAGGGTTTGTCCAGTCTGAACCAGGCTTTTTCATAATGTGGTCAGTAAAATACTTCTAATGCACCCATTTTATAAGTGGAGAAGGCACACAGCGTATGTACTGATGAATCCCTGCACTGGAGCCCTAGACACTTGTATGTTGCATGCAAACTGTGCTGTGTTTAGTGGACATAGAAGTATGTGTGAATTTTGCTGGGTTGAATGAATTGTGCTAAAGGAACACTTGCAGTCAAACCAATCCACTATCGTATTTATAACGTGTGGTCTACAAAGTAAGAAATGAGTGGTGAAATAAGTATGCCTCCAGCAGGGTTTGAAAGCCTCTCTAGAAACAAAACCAATTACAGTGAGGTGACAGTGTTATCTGAGTGGCATGTTCTATGCAAGCTAGTGCTGGAATACAGGAAGATGTGTTGGTAGGAATCGCTCCAAGTGAATAATTCTAAATTAATTCTTATTAATTTGAAACCTACAAAGGTTCCATGAGCATGATAAAGATTAAACATTAGCTTTTGTGGACTGCTGTGCAAACATGGTTCATATCTGTTGCTTAAATGTGGAGTAGAAGATAAATCATTTAAGTGTCCTCCCTACTCCATCAGCTCCCCATCATGTGTCAGTTTTCACACTGGTTGAGAAATTGATCAAGTAGCTTGTTGGCAACAGAGAGACTGTGGTGGTATGATGAAACTCATTTGCTTTCTCTCTTGTTTCATATTTAGCTAACATGATACTAGCCTATATATTATAAGGCCTATTGGGTAGAATTTCATAACTCAAGGATTTTTCTCAGATACCTCTTCAGCTATAATATTCATCCACTGCGGTTGGAAGATGGGCAAGGCCAGATGGATACCTGGTCTCCTAAAGACAGAACCGCACTTACCTTCTGCTCCAATTGGTGCTATTATCACTGAGTGACAGCTCTTTTGGGATCATGACAGTTCCTTCCTTGTCATAGGTGGGAGACCTGGGCTTACTTATAGACAGGTTGAATCATGGTATAAAACACATTTAAATTTTAAAAATGGATTTTTCTGATAATTTAAGTTTTAAGAACCATTTGAAAATTTAAATAATGATTTTAAGTCAAGTTGATTTTTAACCACCCTGCTTACAGAGGACTCTCCAGTCTTAACAATTGTATACTAGCAGCAACAAGCTGAAGATTCTGAAGATTCTGAAGTGGCTGCATTATAGCATATGAATAAAAATCTAGAAATTCTCAATACCATAAAGAGAAGAAAATTACAATGCTTTGGTCACATAACGAGCAATAACAAATACCATCTACTGCAGGTTATTCTTCAAGGAAAAATAGATGGGAAGCATGGCCCAAGGCATAAAAGAACATTCTAGCTTTTGAATTTAAGAGCACAGCTTCTCTATTTAGAATAGCTTTAGATAAATAACAGATCATGCTACCAATTGCCAACATTCTACAAGGACATGGCACTTGAAGAAGAAGTAACGTCACACCACAAATCATAAAATCGTAGAGTTGGAAGAGAGCTCAAGGGCCATCTAGTCCAACCCCCTGCCATGCAGGAACCCCATCACAATATTTCCAACAGATGGCCATCCAGCCTCTGCTTAAAAACCTCCAAAAAAGGAGACTCCACCACCCACTGTGGCAGCATATTCTACTGCCGAACAGCTCTAACTGTCATGAAGTTCTTCCTAATGTTCAAATGATATCTCTTTTCCTGTAGTTTGAAATCACTGCCCTGAGTCCTAGTTTCTGAAGCCGTGGAAAACAAACCTGTTCCCTCTTCAATATGACATCCCTTCAAATATTTAAACATAGCTATCATATTCCCCCTCAGCCTTCTTTTTGAAAGGCTAAACATTCCCAGTTCCCTAAGCCATTCCTCATAAGCCATTTCCTCCAGACCTTCAACCATCCTGGTCACCCTCCTCTGCACCCGCTTGAGGTTGTCAACATCCTCTTTAAATTGAGGTGCACAGAACTGGACACAGTACTTCAGGTGGGGTCTGACCAGAGCAGATAGAGCAAATGTATAGACAGATACACCAAAGCCTGCAAGAAGCCCAAATGTCCCCTGTTCTATTTTGGGACCAACACAGTCAGTCAGAATTGTGGCAGTGGTAGCAAAAACAAACAAACAAACAAACAAAAAATCTAGGTCCTCAGAGGAGTTTCAGCACACATGCACACCTGAGGCCCAGCCTGTTCTCTCCAGTCACTGCAAAGGGAGAGAGTGGGTGGCACTTGCTAACCTCCATGGGAACTACAAGGAGCTATGGGATTTTGAGAGTCACCATGATTGAAGCCTATAAAACAGAGAGACCACCAATCCCCCAACCCTTTGCACTTCCCATGCAATTTAGCAAATTGCACCCCCTATCTCCCTCTGCAATGTGTGCAGAAAACAACATGCTGGACCTCAAGTGTGTATATGCAAAGTCCTCTGAGGACTTTGATTTTTTGGCTACAGGTGCCAAAATTCTGGCGAAAGGAGTTCCTGGTGAAATGTGGTTAGTTGTGGTGAAAAAGATCCAAAACTCCCATGACTACCAGCATAGCCTTGATGCATGTTACTACATGTGACAAACAAGTCAGCCTTTATGTAAAAGAGTAAGTGGACACAATTCCAACATCACAAATTGCAATATTCAAAGCCAAGTGGAAGAATATTTCATTATCCCAGGACATGGCTTCACTAGCTATTGTGTAGCTCTCTCTGTGCAGTGAGAGGGATATCACTGGACTCATTTGACTTCGTTGTGCATTGCCTACAAAAACTTGACTCAAAGCCTCGGTTGCTTTAGATTTCCATACCGAGTTGCTTTAGATTCCATACCGAATACCCAGACTGCTGACTTGCCTTCCACATTAGTCTTGCAGCCTGTAGCAAAGATTCCTCCTTCTCCTTCTCCATCAAAATCTAAACCGGCATCCAAAAGTAAATTGATCTCAAGGTCGAAATTGCAGCTGGCCCCAAAGTCGAGCTCCAAAACCTCTACTCCGAAGCTGATAAGAAGGAAAAGAAATCTTCATCCTCACCCAGCTGAAATGAGACATGGCCTTTGCCTCTTCCTATGGTCATATTGAGCCCACCTCCCGCCTCCCCAGACTGACAAGAACAGCAGTTGGTGGTGCTCCACTTGACAACAGTCGATACCATACCTCAGAAGCAGACCCACCAAACCCATCATGTTGACCAATCTACTATAGAGCCACAGTGTGACGTTGACCCACACTGGCAACAAAACTGCTCAGTTCCAACCTCTTGACACCAAGGTCAAGACTATAAAGAGGTCAGACTCCATTACTAGCCTACCTATTATGATAACAATGGATTCTACTAGCCCTCTTGGCATCAATGTCATAGCCACTATGCTTGTTACTATCAATTCAGCTCCTCTCCATTGCCACCTCCTCCTTGATACTGACAGAGACCGGAATCCTATCAACTGATTCCTCCCAAAGAGAGTAAATATGTCCTGACTCCAGTGTTGATAGTACCTCCATGATATCAAAGAAGAAAATAGGCCTACCAGGCAACCTCTCATGATGAGAACAATTATGCCCCAGTTTCCATACCACACCCATCTCGACACTGTCAACAGAAACCACAGTGCTACCAATACTTCAACTGATTCCAAAACAGTCTCGACACCAGCTTCTACATCTACCGTTCTTTCCACTGTGAGGTCCCTGTAACACACCTCCTCATTACAAGTAACTACCACCTGTAGAGGAATACCACTGGACTGAACTGTTACTGCTCCCGGTATTGCACACTGTTCTTGTCAAATGCCTTCTTCTCTACCAAAGCATAGACACCCACCACCTGTTCAAGAGGCTCCAGTACCTCACTATTCACAGCCCTCAAAAGAATGACAGGTGTCTACAGAAACCAAACCATATATTATTCAGACTCAGAAGCTGCTGAGCAATCATTGAACGGGGATTCCCCTCCTCGTGGCACAGTGGTTAAATGCATGCACTGCAGCTAAAACTGTGCTCACGACCTGGGGGTTCAATCCCAGGGAGCAGGCTCATGGCTGACTCAGCCTTCCATCCTTCCAAGGTCAGTAAAATGACCTGTTGGGGGGCAATGTGTAGCCTGCATACTGTAATTAAACTGTTAACCATGCAGAGACTACTTGAAGTGGTATGGGGCAGTATATAAAAGCAGAACATTTTGCTTTGCTTTTTTTGTTTAAATATCCTACTCCTGACTCAGATGTAGCAGTTACACACTCTGCCCTCAGAGGACTTTAAAGTATACTCCCAGTTGATCCTCCATATTGCCAGAATCATGGTCCTTCTCAGGAGTCAGAGAAGGTTTATTAGGATATTAATCAAGATCAGGTCTCTCTGATATGCATGGGATTTATACCATCCCTTTTGAAGCCTACTAAGGAATCATGGCCTAAGCCCTCTTCAGTTTATCAAATTCCCAGAAGGGTGGATAATCTATATAAGACTCATGGCGATGATGCAAAATTACTCTCCAAACATCTGCTGCCCAACTCGGTTACTGTTGATGCCACCCAAAGCAGGACCAGAAATTATTTGGCCTCTGCTCCTAATAACAGAGATGGCAGAAAATTGAATGTTACTGGTCTCCAGTATCACTCCTTGGCCTTCTTCATCCTCAGAGTGGCTAAATATATGGTGGCCCTGGGTACCTATCACAGACAAAGCACTTCCTCTTCTAAACTCACACCAAGCCTGTATACCCATATAGGTGTGTGAAATTCTGGACAGCGAAACCAGAGTATGGATAGCACTGGATAGCCTGGATAGCACTCCAGGCTTCAGATGAAATTGGCTTGTAATGCACAAAAGAATGCACACAATAAACTTGCATCTGTATTATGTAAGAACCACAAACACTTTTTTTCTGCAATAAATTTGTTACTCTTTATGGCGCCAAATGACGCTTTGCTGTTCTTCAGCAATATAGCAGAAAGCAACATAGACTTAATAAGCAGATCTGAATCTGTGATCAGTTGTGTTCTTAAACACATCAGTGCTGATTAGAAATAAGAATTTGTCCATAATCTGGTGTGTATGTTTAAAAGAGGAGAAATGAGTAAAAAAAATCCTTTGTTTTTCAGTAGCAGTCCTCCAAGTAGAAATATGCTTCAGTGATTATCAGAGGGAAGGAGGACCTGGGTTCCTCAGATATGCTTAGATTATGGATTCCGTTATCTCTGATCATTGTGTACAGTGTCTGGAATAGGTGGGGTCCCCATCTGAATGACTACAGGTTTCTCATACCTGGTATGTAAGTTTGAAAGTTATATAAGTCACTCTCAAATAAGTCTATAGCAGTAGTACCCACCCTGGGGGTTGGGACCCCTTTGAGGGCCGAATGACCATTTCACAGGGCTCACCATGAGCCAGTAAAGAAAAAGGCACAAATGGCTTGGGTCTGGAGGGGGAGGGGGAGGAAGGGGGGAAAGAGTGAGTTAAAGCTTGATAGGTTGGAGGGGATATCAGTCAATGGCACCAGAGGCTGAGGGAAGTTCTCTATGGCACCTGTGGCAGTGGCCTGCCAAAGGGGGCGGCTTGTAGCTTCTTCCAAGCAGGACAAGGGGTCACCACAACATGAGGAACTGTATTAAAGGGTCATGGCATTAGGAAGGTTGAATGAATGAATGAATGAATGAATGAATGAATGAATGGACAGAAAACAAACACCTATCAACTTCCAGACCTTGTGGAATGATAGCAGTTGAGTTTGTAGTAAAGGGAATCAGGGAGGGAAATAATAACTTGGAACTACTTGACAGTACTTAATGTCAAAGGTAGGAAATCCCATTTTTTTTGTTCTACTTTTTCTCAATATCCCACTGGCTAGCTGGAGAAGAGCCAGCCTTTGTGTCCTTGGGCAAGGTGCCTGTCTCAGGGTGCCTCCAAAAGAAGACAATAGTCAACCAGTTCTGGAAACTCTGCAGGTAGGTGGCCACTGGAAATATTTATCATAAGTTTATTTATTTATTTATTTATTTATTTATTTATTTATTTAATTTATTTATTTAATTTATTTATTTATTTATTTCACTTTTATACCGCACCATTTCCCAGAGGGACTCTAGGCGGTTTACAGATTTAAAAGCATCAGATAAAACAGTAATAAAAACAATAGCGGGAGGACAACAATAAGGGCAGTAGAAGGGAAGCCCTCAACAAGAAGCAACAGGCATATAAAAAAACCCCAAATAAAATAAAATAAAATAGAAATAGAAATAAGGTCACCATAAGACTCCTTAAAAAGCACAGTTTTCAAGGCCTTTTTGAAGGCAGGCAGGGATGATGCAAGGCGCAACTCACTCGGTAGTTGATTCCATAGTGAAGGGCCAACAACCGAGAAGGCGCGGCTATGCGTTGCCGACTTACGCGCCTCCCTTGGGGTGGCCAACCTGAGTGAGCGCGCCCATGACATTCGAGTGGGCCTAGCCTCTGTTGATCTCTGAGAGATACACTCATCCAGGTATTCAGGTCCCAAGCTGTGGAGGGTTTTGAAGACCAAAACCAAGACCTTGAACCTTATCCAGAGAGCCACGGGCAACCAATGCAGGTGGGCCAGAACTGGGGTGATGTGATCATATTTATGAGCACCCACCACCAGTCTAGCTGCCGCATTCTGTACCCGTTGGAGTCTCCGGAAAAAGGTCAAGGGCAACCCCATGTAGAGTGCATTGCAGTAGTCAATCCTCGATATCACAAGGGCCTGCACAACTGTTCTCAGTTGGAAATGATTTGACAGCACATCATTATGTTGCCTCTTTTTTCTGCATGAGTGCTACTAAATCCTTGATTTCATTCCTGCACAATTTTTTGTGCTATTCAAACTGTAACTCAGCAAAGATGAAAAATAGAAACTCTGAAAGAAACAGTAGTCTGCTGAAGAAGTAAAGGTCCAAACCTGGGCAGCAGACTGATGTCTTTACAAAAAACAAATTGAAGGGAAAATCCTGCAAAAAGGTCCAGCAATAGCCACCTGGTTTTGAAGATTTTAATTATTTTTCCTTCTTCCTCTCCAGCCCCACAAGTGACCAAAATTCTAAGCTGACCCGTAGCATCATCACTGAATTTGCACTACACAAGTTGATGACATCCGAAGAAGCAGAGGATTGAAATATGTCTTTTATGACCACCACCCCCACCCACCCACCCACTCATGTGAAGTGTGGGTGATGGCGGTGGTGGTGGCAGGGAGGTGGTGCACATGCACACACCTCTCCACCATTTGCAGAGAACATGTGCTGCCCTTTGGGACAAGGATTCAAAATTCACAAATATAGGGTCAGAATATTTCAATGGAGCCAGAGGGTAAGTTGGGGATATTGAAGGAAAAAAAGCAGCAAACATACCCTGTTGCAGCAATAGTCTAAGTTGGAATTTGTCACCAGGAGTTCACATTCTGGAGAATCTGAGTCAGGCAAGACTATACTCAAGTTCAAGCCTAACTGTACTGAGCTCTGGTTAGACTGGCATCACTATTACATGGCCTGGAACTGCTACTGAGAAACAATTTTAGGTTGAATGGCTGTTGGATGGCTGCTGGTATTTATGGTAGCAAGTAGAGACCAACCACCCAAAGCATGTTAAATGGGTGTTCCACTATTTTTTTTTGGGGGGGGGGGATAGAACCCTGTGGTAGACCCATATGCCAGCTCTGTCTCCTTCTCTACTCTTGCAGTGCTATTAAAGAAATTAATAACAGTCTTCAAAGTACCAGTTCTAATTTTCCAGTTTGGTGTCTCATTGTTTGCTTGCTGAATGTTTGCCAATAAGTTGATTCGTACTTGTACTGCCTTTTTGGGGTTTTCCAGGTAGACTTAAGACACGTACCTGTATAGCCATTGATATACAGGTAGCATTTTTAAAAGATTATCCTCTCCTTGAAGTCAATGGGAAGGGAATTGTTTGCACTGGATTTGGTACCAATGTAAATCTGTCCTTGATGGGGACATGGTTCTGTTCTGGAGAACTATAGGACACAATGAAGTGTAAGTGTGCATCTACCAAGCAATATGTCTGTGAAGATTCTCAGCCATCCAGGTGAGTTTATCTGGAAGTTGAGTCATGGCTACTGGACTACCAAGCAATGCTGCATCCTGCCCATGGAACCAACCCATCCTGTGAGTTATGCCTGCTTATCTTTCATGACAACTGAGTGCTTCGTGTTTTATGGGTACAGCAAGGTTTTCACAAAATTCCATAAAACTTTTAACTTTCAGATCCTTAGTGTAGGATTCCATCTTGGATATATATTATTTCAAAAGTAATATTTTTTCCTATACCAATTGCATTCAAATACAAAAATTCACAAAAGATGCAAGATGTTACAAAAATCAACCTTGTTGAGACACTAGTTATTTAAAAAGGAAACCTAAAAATCAAGAATGTTAAAGATTAAGTAATACAACATACCCAAGCAGAACAGAACGCTTACATTATGAAAATTAGAAATATAGTGTATTTCAAAATAAAACAAGCTGTTAAGACTTCCCTCTAGTGGTAATTTAAAGTATTTCTTGAACAAGTAGCAATTTAAAGTATTTCTTGAACAATGTCATAGCTCAGCTGAGTCTTGTTGAGAAATTCATTTTGGTTTTCTCTTTTGTTTGGTTAAGTCTTTTCCCTTCAAATAGTTATATTGCCCCTAAGTCAACAATTCATAGTTCAGAAATAATGATAATACCACAAAAAGGAAATGTTGAGTAAGCAAGTTTTTGTTCAGCAAAACTGTCACAGTCCTGAGATATACTAAAGAAATTGCCAATGCCAATTGATTAAAATATAGTAAGGTGTACTGAGGCTTAAGAAAGAGTATTCAACATTGTGACTGCTCAATAACTTTCCTAAGACTGATCAGGTCTTACCAACATTGTGGGAAATATTTTGCAATCTCTGGATTCCCCCAAAATGCAGGTTCGCCTAGGTTCTGTGCAAACAGGACAATCTTTCCATAGGTTTGAGTACATTTCTGCAATTAACTATTGCTAGCTAGTGAGGTTCTAGTGCAGGCATGTTCAAACTTTGGCCCTCTAGATGTTTTGGACCACAACTCCCACAGTCCTTTGTCACTGGCAGTCTTAGCTTAGAATTCTGGGAGTTGTGGTCCAAAACATCAGGAGGGCCGAAGTTTGGACATGAATGTCCTAGTGTATACTGTACTTTAGTTGTCCAATCATGCCCATGATAACACATGCAATTTGCATGGGCTCTGGCACCACACCAATTAGCCACAGTTGGCTCTGAGAAGTTATGCATACTTTACACAAAATTCAGTATGATTCCGGCTATTGTATTTTCAGTATTTGAGAAGGGAGTGGAGGCTTGAAGGGTTTTCTGTGCCCAGTGTCAAAATAACTTGCCTGGCTTTTGGTACTATGCACTTTGACTTGCAAGGGGGAAGTACAATGCGTTGCTCTCTCCCATGCCACATAATGCTTTGGGCCAGGCTTGCATGCAGGTTTGAAGTTAGACTCAGGAGTTCTGTGATGACAGAGGCACAGCGGCTGAAATCTAGTAGCTTAAAGGTATGCCACTTAAAATGGATGACATCATCAGTTTTGTGCAGCATAAACAGGATTTTAGCCATGGGTTATTTTCCCCCCTATTGAAAAATGTAAACTAGAGCAGTAATACAGTTCTCTCTCAAGTCTTAAATAAAATGCAGCCTTAAACAAAAGGAAAAAGATGGCTTTCTGTAGCTAGAGCCCATGATTATGTGTCGTGTACTCTGGGATTATCAAAGAAAGATCCTGGCCTTCCCCTGTATGATAGATAGTCTTTGAAATACAGTGGACCCTTGTGTAACAAACGGTTTGTATAACATGAAATCTGTACAACATAAAAAATTCCGGAGATAGGGGAAATTTGCTTCACAGAATCGCCTATGGGGCGAATCTGTACAACATAAAAATGGTCGCGATCAGGGATGACTCCATTTTCAATGCATTCTTATAGGAAATTTGTATAAAGGAAAACTTGCTCAACAGAATTTCATTTGGAATGCATTAATTCCTTGATACAAGGTACCACTGTATTTGAAAAGTGCTATCACGTCTTCCTTCAGTCTTCTTTTCTGAAGATTAAACACGTCTAGTTCTTTAAGTCTTTCCACATAGGCCAGGGTATGCTTTCTAGTCTCCTGATAATGCTTGTTGCCTTCCACTAAACTTTTTTCCAGCTTGTTAGCATCCTTCTTAAAGCACTGTGTTGGGAAATGGACACAGTCCTCTAGGTGAGGCTTAAGCAGTTCTGAATAGCGGGTAATTAGCAGGATTCAGAGACCACATTTCTGTTAATGCAGCCTAAAATAGCCTTTGCCTTTTTTTGCAGCCACATTGGACTGTTGGCTCATATTGAGCTTTTGATCCACAACAACGCCAAGATCCTTCTCACTCCCTGTGTTACTGAACTGTTTCGACTAACGCAGAGCAGGCAAAGATCACGAGCTGCTGCTGCAGCTGCAAGGACTCCACTAGCTGCCTTGATGTGCAAGGGAGCTGTCCAGCTGCAAACTTAGCTGAGTTATACCAACATGGGTGAGCAGCCTCCTCTCTGAACAGTTGCACCAGACACTAACAAGGAAAGCCAGAGGATGTCATAGCAGACAATCCTGGAACACTGCTGGTTCTTAGGTGGCTCATATACCTTCACTTGTCTCTTCCTGTCTTTCTCTGAGACCATTTCTGCTGTCTTGACGGAAACAGGCAAAGGTCCTGCTCTTTATGCAAGCCTTCCCTGAATGATGGACTCCCTATAATGTGTCTTTATAGGAACGGCCATACAAGGCTTTGTGTTTATAAGCACTTATAACTTTGTGTTTATGTCTGTCCTGCTATGATTGCATTGACACTATAACACTATAACACTTGTTAGTTTTAATGTTGCCTTCTAATGCAGTAAGATACCCCTCAATTCCCTGTTTTTCAATCTGAATATGTCTTAATTGTAATGGACTGTATATTCTCTCTCCTCACTGTAAGACACCTTGGGTCCTTTTCCAAGGAGAAAGGTGGGATTAAAAATACTAAAAAAAAATCTTGTCAAACAGGACTGAGGAAGGGGAGGCCTAGGTTGCCAAACAGACATTGTAGTGGGTTATAGGATATAACATATATAACTTGTCCCTTTTACTCCAGTCATCCAAAAATGATGGTGACAGTGATGGAAGCATTTCTCACAGGAGCAGGAGACACATGGAAATGAAGGACTTTGGCATGGCCTTCTTTCAGCTGTTGATGACAGTATGTTTCATGGTCTCCTTTGTAAAAACTAAACTAAAGTAAAATAAAATAAATGCCCGTTGAGAATTTGAAATACACAATGGTGTTCTGAACGGGTTTTGAGTGTGTACACACCAATTTCCATTCCTACATGCCAGGCTGCAAGGCAGGTATTTTGTTACAAATAAACAGAGCATGCGGAGCAAATATTTTCTTTGCACAAAAGCTCCTTTTAGATGCTGGAGTTTTCATCTCCTTTCTTAATAACAGAAATGCAGCAATGATGTGTGTTCTGGAACCTTTGTAATGCACAGGCTTTTCTTCATAAATGGCATAGATTGTATATTTTGTACATCTTCCCCTACCCAAACTTTGTTAAATGGAGGCAGAATTCCACTTCATGCCAGATTTCAAATGGAGAATGATATCATGAGCTAAAGTAGTTTTTAATTATTGTTATTTTTATTAAACTGCACCTAATTTTCCTGTTCAGCACTCATACAAAATGACCAGTCATCAATAATCAACAAAACAATGGCCCAAAGTCCTACTGAATGTTTAGGCTAGTGTAATGTAATTAGCACTTGGTATCAGTCTTCATGATAAATTGCCACAAGTTAATTCATCACTTTATGTATTTGCTGCTTCATTTTAGCTTGTATAACTTGGTGTGCAATGCTTATTTTAACTTTCTAAAAATGTGGCAGTTTCCCATCAAGATTTACACCCTATGTCATCCAGAAACAACTCTGAATGTAAATATTTAAATTGCTATAAGCACTCTAGATATAGCCATGGTGCCTCAGAGCTCAAGGGATGCAAAGTCATGGCCTTGCTTGATTTGTAACTTATTAGAGATCCAGTAAAAGTGTTGTCTAACCCAGGGCTTTGCTTCAATTGAATCTTCCGTGTGTGTATGTGTGTGAGAAAGAGTGAGTATACTGTAGAATGTTGTGGGTGTCTTTCTTAGTAGAGAGGAAGCTTAAACTGGAGAGAGACAACACAGAGTATTTCATGAATAAGTGTATTCAGTAACATATAGAAGTTAACATGTTGAATTACTGCTTTGATATTAAGGAGAGTGCACAGGTCAGTTCTATTTGCAACTTTAGAAGTCGACAGCCTTTTGGAGCTGTTGAGAGCATTTCAAACTTGTGGGTGCCAAAACACAATGGCTAGTCACCAAAGAGAAAAATCACGGCCAGGAACTAAGCAAAAGCCAGGGGTTGCAGTCTGAGCCACAAATGCCATGTCATGTATTTGACCCCAAGTAGGATGTAGTGGATCAGTGGTCAAACTAGAATTCAGGAGATTTGGGTCCAATCCCCTACTCAGTGATGCGAGCACATGTCTGTGTTCATAGCAATGGTAATCCATTCCTTAAACATCTCAAATATTTTGAACCCCCTACTGAGGTTGCATCCAACCATAAGCTGGAGCCAACTTGATGGCACTTAACACCAGCAGTGGTGGTGGCATTATAAAATACCCATTTCCAAGAAGCAAGACTATAAAGTCAAAATAAGAAGACTGGGACACATAGTATGCCCAAGAAATGGAGTATAAAATCCTGAGATTACAAAGCCAAACCAGATATTTCTCATAACAGACAGGAAGGGAAATGGGGAAAGGTCTGAGAAACACACAAACCAGCCAGACAATGCTCCTCTAAAAACAAATCTAACACAAATGCATTCTGGCACCTGCCTATCTTACTTCTCACACATGAAGCAAGACACAGGTCCACCTCCCTCAAATCAAATTAAAACCAATCCCAAACTCCCAGGATACAACTCTCCATAGCATGGCAGGATGCTCCCCACTGATGTCTCAAGACCTCCAAGCCCACCAGATGGGAACCTGCCCTTTATTCGCCTGTGTCTCACTATTTTTTTCCTGCTAAAACTAGTTTGGGAAGTTTTCAAAGCCAAATGCTGGCTCCAACTGCCCTGCCTCTTTCCTTTCTTTTTAAAATGATGTGTCAGGCCTCATGTGAGGAAAAAGAAAATAAGAAGGTTCATGATCAAAAGGTGAAAGCTGGATCTTGCCTCAAAGGGCTTTTTTGGTTTAATTTAAAAAAAAGATTGAGAAGGGGAGGGAGCTGGAACACTCATGGACCCATAGGCACTTGATGTAGGGTGACGTATTGATGCATACATACAGAAGAATTGAGGAACTCTTCTGAATCCTTCTATTTATCCAAAAGAATGTATTGATTTAAATTATTTATACAGTATGTTCCTTTTCCCCCATAGGAGACCCAAAGCAGTTCACTACAGGTGAAATAAGAAATTTTAAAATATTATATGACAATCACATTTAAAAAACAATTAAACATGCATTTAGTTTAAACCAATCAAGAATAAAGATAACTGAAAAAGATTTAAAACCCCTAAGTGAAAAATCAGCATTCCTAAGATAACTAAGTGCCTGAAGTGGAATATATTTGATGACAGAAAGACAAGAGGGAGGGAGCCAACCTGGAATTTTGTGGCAGTGCATTCCTGGGAGCAGTCACTGAGAAGGCCCTTTATGTAGAATCATGTTATAATGTTTGCATTGTCACTGCAGTTTTTGAATTTTGATTAATAAGTAGCAGTAAGAAACAAATAAAAATCATGTCTTGAGGAACTGTGTGACTTTCCAAAGAAAAACATTTTTCATAAAAATGTTTCTGCTATTCTACAATGAAATATGTGTCATTGTGTTTAGTGGAAATGGTTTATGGTTTTGCTCTCTAGAAAAGTGACTAGTCATACATAAACCCTCATAAAAAGGAGTGGTTGCACACTTAAAAATAATTTATCAATTAAAATATTATTAATATTAAACCAACCAATTCCAGTGGATGGTCAGTGAGATTGCTGAAGCAATTGCCAAGCAGAAGAACAGGAAGTCAACAGGGAACAATGGATTTTCAGCAGACTTTGATAAGATATTTGAAGAAGTTTTTATTATGCTATTAAAAAAACTATTAGAAGCAATACAACAAAAGAAGGAAATCCCCAAAACTTGGAAAGAAGCAATAATTATGGTTATTGATAAAGAAGGAATGGATCCAGAAGAAATACAAAACTATAGACCAATTTCACTATTGAATGTAGACTATAACATATATGCCATTAAACTAGCAACAAGACTTTAAAAGGTGCTGGTAAATATAATCCATCAAGACCAAATAGCCTTTTTAACCAAAACAACAATTAAAATCTAATATGAGAAAGGTTTTCAGAGTATTATGAAGCACACCCTGACAAACAAATGGCAATGTTTTTATAGAAGCAGAAAAAGCTTTTGATAAAATCAAAATTTTATGATTTCACAGTTAGAAACAATGGAAATATTAGACCTCTTTATTGATGCAATAAAAGCCATATATAAGAGACGAAGGGCAAAAATAAAAATATATGGAGAACTGACAGGAAAGATAGAAACTAAGAAAGGGGCGAGGCAAGGTTCTCCTCTTTCACCATTATTATTTATATTGGAGATGGAAACATTGCTGAATCAAGTAAGGACAATGGATAAGATTAAAGGACTTAAAATAAGAGGAGAAAATTCAAAATTCAAGCATTTGCATATGATCTTTAGTTGATTGTGGAAGAACCAATATAATCAAATAAAACTCAACTAGAAGTAATAAGGGAATATGCTACAACGACAGGATGGAAGATAAATAACAAAAAAGATAAAATTATTGATGAAAAATATACAAACAGAGGAAACTGGCTCAATGAATTAACAAATTTCCAATCAGGGTGGGGGAGTAAAATACCTAGGGATCCAGCTAACAAAAAAGATAAGGACTCTAGTAAAGGACATTTATTTGAAGCTGATTAAAGAAATTAATCTCCAGCTTTCATTGATGGGAAACTAGCAGCATTAAAAACAATGTTTTGAATTTTCTGTTTCAAACAATCCCAGTAATACTGAAAAAGATTATATTTAAATAATTTAATCAAACTATAACAAAATTTATATGACAAGGAAAAAAACCGAGGATCAAAATAAAGACTTGACAAGATGCAAAAAGGAGAGGAGGGATGGGACTACTGGAATGGTTTATATACAGTAAGAGTCCAACTCCCCCATATTTGTGGGGATTGGTTCTGGGCCACCCCGCAGATACTGAAATCTGTGGATAAGAGCAAACACTCTTATTTGAGAATGACAGTGGCAACCACAGTGGTAGGTTGCTGGGGGTGAAAGCTTTTGCCCCCTACACCCCACCACCCCTGCACCTGAAGACACTTTAAAGTCTGTGGATATCCAAAGTGGGCCTTCAACAAAGCAGTGTGCTGACCCAGAAGAATAAGGGATCAGTCTGAGACCCAGACCCAACGGAAGAAACTGGTCATTCCTTACATGGCTGGAGTGTCTGAGAACGTGGCACAGTGGTTAAATGTCTGTACTGCAGGTAAAACTGTGCTCACAACCTGGGGTTCAATCCCAGGTAGCAGGCTCATGGTTGACTCAGCCTTCCAGCCTTCCGAGGTTGGTAAAATGAGTAACCAGCTTGCGGGGTGGGGGTGGGGGGAATGTGTAGCCTGCACACTGTAACTAAAACTGTAAAGCACCCAGAGACTACTTGAAGTGGTATGGGGCGGTACTGTATATAAGCAGAACACTTTGCTTTGCTTTTGCTTTTTTGCAAACAGCACATCCCTGTTATATTTCAGACCCACAAACACACTAAGGCAGAGACTTGTCCACCCAAAGGATCCAATACCAAAACAAAAAAGGAGCAATATAGTATATGCGGTCCAATAAATTGAGGAGTGTGCAGACCTCTACATTGGAGAAACGAAACAGCCATTAAACAGAAGGATAGCCCAACACAGGAGGGGTAACAGCTCAGGACCAGAATCAGCAGTACACCTCCATTTGAAGGACAAAGGGCACTCTTTCAAACATGAGGATGTACACATATTAGACAGAGAAGATAGATGGTTTGAGAGACCACTCAAGGAAGCCATTCATGTCAGCATTGAAACCCCCTCCCTCAACAGAGGTGGCGGCTTCGGGCATAGTCTCTCTACTACTTATCAGGGTGTGCTTTCCAAAGTACCCAGACAAATAAAAAAGCCTTCACCACCAAGGCAATAGCTAATGACCCATGGTTTATAGGTTTCAGCACCTTAGGCCATTGTTCACCTTTAGGCTATGGATACTATTGTTTACCTAAGGAGCCCATTCAGGCCATTGTTCACCTAAGGGCCTATTTCAGACCAGGGTGACAAGAGGTCAAAGCTGACTATAAGATGGAGGACTTGCACTAGCTGTATTCAGACTGATGAAGCTCTTTGGATGAGCAGTGAAACGTTTATATCTCTCAAGAAAAAGAAGTCCGGTAGCCATGACTCAACTTCCAGATAAACTCACCTGGATGACTGAGAATCTCCACAGACGAACAGCCAATTTAGTATGAAGATTGATATAAAGAAATTTGGAACAAGGTTATCCATGATAAATTAACCTGTGAGATGAAAATAAGAAAAGGAGTATCATGCATTTACGATTTTAAAGACATATGGAAGCCATTCTTGACATTTACAATTGAGAAAGTGAAAGGTTACTCTCCTGATGAAGATTCCATGTATTTCTGAAGAGAATGGGGGCAATAATACAACAGGCATTAATAAAAAAGTAAATAATGTTATAAATTGACATGTGCATACAGGAATAGTCCCAAGGGTGAAAGGAGCCCAAAGTCACATAACTATGTGTAGTTCTTTTTCTTTTCTTTTAAAAATCCCTTTCCTTTTTATCATATTAAGATAAAGGTTTGATATTTTTGGACACATTTCATTTATTGTGATTGTTATGCAAAAAAATTGCATTTTTTAAAAAAAAGAAACTTATTGAAAACAGTAATGAAGGTCAAGATATCAAATGAAAAGAATGTGTTTAATATTGAGAAGGAAGCCATGGAAACAATTCAGTTTAACTGTGCAAATACTGTAGAGGTAAATCTCAAAGCAGAAGAAACTCATGGGGTGGAGCCGAATGAACCTGTTATCCAATTGTGATCCATTAACTGGCCTTTTCATTGCTACACCAGTTCTGGGTTGAAAGTAACAGTAGACCTCACCATTTTACTTTCTGGGCTCAAAGTGATAGCTGGGTGAATGTCACTTATGCAGACTTACATCTGTCCATAATGTGAATGCACAGCAAGGCACCAGGCAATGCAAAACGGGCTATTGTAACTGCTAAAGAGGCTTGCTTTGAACTGTGCTGTGATTGCAACACAATTTTTTTTAAAAAAACCTATTTTTTTAGTAGCTGTAGAGTCTGTATTCCCTCTGGGAGCTATTTCCACAATGGGTCTTTGCAGCAACCTGTTGGGATACATTAAGCTGAGAAGTGATGTGCATTTGCATATGTGTACCTGTGCACACGCTGCCTAGATGCCCTAAGCACATCCAATCTCACCTGATTTCAGAAGCTAAGCAGGGTTCACCCTGGCTAGTACTTGGATGGGAGACCACCAGGGAATACCAGGTGCTGTAGGCGCCTGGAGTAGGAACTTGCAAACCACTCCAGTATTCCTGCCAAGAAAACTTCATGGACATGGGGTCACAAAGAGTCGGTCATGACTGTAACAACACAACACACACCTATCTCTACACACTGTTCATTTTTATAGAGTGTAGGGTAGACCTTCACATCCTTGTCTGAATGCCTGAAGCAAAGCGAGGCTCCTCTTTCAGAAGCATACTCACAAAAGGTTGGTAAGGTGGGGAATATAACTCAAGAAACAGTGTCCTTTTGACCAAAATCCCATTATGATATGCATCCTCTAAGAGCCCTCGCAGGAAAGTGGCCCCCCAGGCACCTAGAAACCCCTTTCCTATACACACTCTCCAAGTTTGGTGACGTTTAGGTTTCAGATTCAGACCTCTGAGATATATATTCCCAAAGTGGATTGTCCCATTTTCCTAGATGGCCCTCTTTTGGGGGGGGGCACTACTTGGGATATCCAAACCTTAGTCTTTGTTTTTAGAGGAGAGACAGAGACAGTCAGAGGAAGACTCTCCACAATTTTGGCATCTCTAGATGCCCTGGAGGGGGTGGTGTTTCATAGGTTTTTTTAAAAAAAAAGAAAGAAAAAAATTCATTGATTCATCTGTAAAAAAATGTAAATTTGTCATCTATGACTCATCAAACGTAACGAATCACTATTTGTTTTCTGATTTGTGTCCCTTTCTAATTTAGACCTTTGTGCTTTCTACTGCTTCTGACAGAGGCTGCCTACTGCAAGAATTGGCCTGTTGGATCAACCTGATGGGCTGCATGTTGAAGTTTCCTCGGGAACAGTTCTAGAAGAAGGAGCCATGTTGATCTGTGCTTGCATCTCAGGCAACAAACAACAAGACAGCGAGAAAATAAATAAAGGCTAAAAGGCTGTGGCACCTTAAAGGTTAACTACCCTATAGAGATGGGCACGACCAGAAAAAATGACGTTTCGAGTTGTCGTTTGTCGGAACGGGTCCGTTTCGGGTCGTTTCCGTTTGTTGCGATAATTTTCAAAAATTTGTCGTTTCCGTTTGTCGTTTCCACCGCGATTTAGCGTGATTTGACGTCCCAGAGCATGGGGTTAGGGTTAGGGTTTGTGGGCTCTGGGCTGCACCTCTGGGTGCCTCTGACCCACTAAGAAGGGAAGTGTACTGGGGTACAGGTTAGGGTTAGGGTTGGGGTTAGGGTAAGTGGGCTCTGGGAGGCACCTTTCTGGGTGCCTCTACTCTGACCCACTAAGAAGGGAAGTGTACTGGTGCACAGGTTAGGGTTAGGGTTGGGGTTAAGGTAAGTGGGCTCTGGGAGGCACCTTTCTGGGTGCCTCTACTCTGACCCACTAAGAAGGGAAGCATACTGGCGTACAGGTTAGGGTTAGGGTTAGGGGTAGGGGTAGGGATAGTGGGCTCTGGGAGGCACCTCTCTGGGTGCCTCTGACCCACTAAGAAGGGAAGTGTACTGGCGTACTGGTTATGCTTAGGGTTGGGGTTAGGGTAAGGGCTCGGCTTAGGGTTACGGTTAGGGTTAGGGTGGGTTAGTGGGGTGCACCTCTGGGTGCCTCTGACCCACTAAGAAGGACAGTGTACTGGCGTATGGGTTAGGGTTAGGGTTAGTGGGCTTTTTATGCCCTCTGGCACATCCAGAAGTCTCAGTCAAAACCTGGCCATGCGATTAGTGGAATGGGTCAAAAAATTTAAATGTTCCCATCCCATGGCCAGCCCATCACTGCACATGCGCAGGTGTAAAAAAAATAAAAGTAAAATAAAATAAAATAAATGGAGACATTTTATTGCAAGAAAAACCCACTGCTGCTACTGCTGCTACTATAAAAATTCAGGCAGTTAAAATACTTAATTTTCACATGTTTAGTGGGTTTTTTGACCACGATTTAAAAATATATTGCGGTCGCCATTTTGGATCTCCCCCACCACCGCATGGCATAGAGACAGCCCAGGAAAGGAGGGGGGGAAGGCCGGGGACCCCCCCCCCCCCCAAAAACCCCCCCCCTTAGTGGGTGCCCTCACTCAGGCAGGCATATTTTCGCCTGCTTTTATGGCCGGGAATCGGTTTTTTTTTTTTTTTACTTTTAAAAACTTTTTTCTGTGCTGCTTGAACGGCAATGGCATTGCGCGAGCCCGCCATGCCATTAACAACAATGACAAACCTGACCAAATTTTTCTTTTTCGGGTCGGGTTCGAGCTGGAGCGGAGTAATTCTCGTTACCGTTATTGTTACATAACAATAACGATAACCGAAAATGAAAATGAGAATTTTGCCGCTCCGTGCCCATGTCTACTACCCTAATTCAACATCCACTTCTTCAAGTCCACTCCTTCAGACAGCAGTTTGTCCAAATCAGCACCCTGACCTCCAACCACAGTCTCAGGAAAGCATGCTTTAGCTTTCAAGGAGACCTCTTGTCTTAGGATTCTTGGCCTTTCCTGGATGTTTCCCCCTTTCCTTTCCAAAAGATTCTCTCTTGAGTGAGTCGTAGTCCCCCACCCCACCCCAATTTGCACTTGTATCTCCCACACATGGAGATGGAGAGGAATCCTTACAGGTAGCCGGTTTTGCTCCTAGGGCAGTGGTTTTCAGGTGGAAGTTTTGAGGCCACGTTGACTAGATTTTTATTTCTAAGCTGACTGAAATGGGCTTTTAGAATGCTATTTTTGGGGGGATGGGTGGCTGGCTGGGCAGCTTCTAGCTGAGTTGTGTCTCTGATTCATATTCCTTGGAAATCCTTTGTAATAGCTACTGCCGCACACATTTATTTTACCTTTTAAAAAACAGGTGTTTAAAACAACCCCACTCCTTAACTGAGGAGAGGGGCTTGGAGGGAAAAGCCTTGGCGGCCACCACCAGCCCTCTCGGTGAAGGGTTTTCCTCCCTGCTGCCACCTGGGCCAGCCTCTGCGCCGGGATTCCCGCCACTCACCACAAGGGACGACGAGTTGAGACTCGAGACGGGCTGAAGAGGCGCCTTGGCTCCAGGCGGGAAAGGTGCCTTCCGACCCGTCGGGGCTCCAGGGCTGCCGCCGGAAAAGATGGGCAGCCAGGCCTCTCCGGGTGGCCTGAGAAGGGCTGTCGGAGGCACCCGGCTGCTTCGACCCGCCCGGTCAGGGCAAGGGGCAACGCTCGGTACCAGCCGCCCCTGCCCACCCCGTCCCCCCCCCCCCCCCC
>JAHTLZ010000204.1:97463847-97474382 GCA_023846285.1 Phrynocephalus versicolor | reverse complement strand
CCCTCCCTCCCTGCAGCAGCAGCAGCAGCAGCAGCAGCAGCAGCAGCAGCTAGAGCCGGCACCTGCTCCTCACGTCCACCGTGCGGCAGGCGGGCGGGCGGGCGGGCAGGCAGGGCGGCAGTCGCCTCTCGCCCGGCTCTGCCCGCACAGCCGGACTGGGAGCCGCGGGTCTTCCTGGGCTCCCTGAGCTAGAGGTAGGTGGAAGGGAAGGGGCGCCCGCGCCTCCCATATGGTGGTGGGAGACAGACCGGGCAACCCTCGAGGTTCCTCCCCCCCCGCCTCCGCCCCTCGAAGGAGGCTGGCACCGGTGAGGGGATCCCCTCGTCCTCTGTAAAGGGCGCCGGCGCGCGCGCGGGGGCAGGGGGGGGTGGACACACGCGAGGCGGGCAGGATCGATGCCTCGGACCGCCAAGGGGTGCCCGTCTCCCCTGCCTTGGTGGGCTGTGTGTGTGTGTGTGTGTGTGTGTGTGTGTGTGTGTGTGTGTGTTTGCAACGGGTGGTAGGCGGCGGCGGGGGGCTCCTCTTGCCGACCCGCCCGCCCGAAAGCCGCCACCCCGCCCTTCTCTTGCGGCGTTCGGCGCAGGAGCCCCCCGAGAGAGGGGGGGAGGGGGAGCCTGGGGCGGGGAGGGCGCCTTCCGCAGCCCCTGCGTCGCTCAGCGCCCCGGCGGCGTCGGCGGCGGCGGGGAGGCCGGGCGGGCGGGCGGGGAAGCGGGCAGCCGGGGCCCCGAGCTTACGCCGCTTCCGGTTTTGCAGCTGGAGCCTTGGCGTCGTCGTCGTCGTCGTCCCCCCAAATGGCCTGGCCAGATGCGGCAAGGCTGGTGCTGCCGTTCGTTGCCGCTACGGGAGGGAGACGGAGAAGGCTTGGCGGCGGCTCAGTGCAGCAGCAGCAGCAGCAGCAGCAAGAGGAGGAGGGGCCGCAGCAGCAGCAGCAGCGGCGGCAGGAGCAGGAGCAGGAGCAGCCGCCGTTAAGGAGACCCGCGGCGGCGGCGGCCCACGAATCGGCGGCCGGGCCAGGCGGCGGGAGTGGAGGCGGGCCAGCTCGGGGAGGCTCTCGGGCTGCGGCTGCGGACTCGGCATGAGGCGCGCTCCGACGGCGCCCGGCTTCTCCATGCTGCTCTTCGGCGTGTCGCTCGCCTGCTACGCGCCCAGCCCGCGCTCGGTGCAGGACCAGGCGTACACGGCGGCCGTGGTGGTGGAGGGCAAGGTGCAGGCGCTGCCCCCGCCGCCTCCGGCCTCCTCCCCGACGCCCGGGACCGGCCCGGGGGCCAACGGGAGCCGCGACGACGAGGCGACGGGCCCGGGCATTCTGGTGAAGGTGCTGGACTTGTGGCCGCTCAACAGCGGCGGCCTCCAGCGGGAGCAGCTCATCCGCGTGGGCGCCACGCCGGCGCCCTGCTTCAAAGTCAAGCGCAACCACCGCTACATCTTCTTCCTGGAGCCCACCGAGCAGCCGCTGGTCTTCAAGGCCTCCTTCGCCCCGCTCGACACCAGCGGCAAGAACCTCAAGAAGGACGTGGGCAGGATCCTGTGCGCCGACTGCGGTGAGCCCTGCCTTTGTGTGTGTGCGTGTGTGTGCTTGTGTGCGTGTATGGCCGGCGGGGAGGGAGGGGACGCGTGGGTCCTCCGCCCACGCCAGTGCGCCAGCCTCGCCTCCTCCTCTCGGCCGCCCAACCCAGGGAGCCCGGAGCTGGGCGTGGGCCAGGGGCCCTCTCTCTGGCTCTCCCCACGCCGAGCGGAGCGGCGCTTTCAGGTCCTCCCCGTGGCGGCGGTGGGGGTGCCTTTTCTGTTGCCTTCGGAAAAGGAATTAGCGGCCGGGAAGGTTCTCTCGCGGTGGAGCGAGAGGTGGGTCCGGGCAGAGCTTGGCAGGCGGGGGCAATTCGCCCCTTCCTTTAGGCCGAACTGGCCCGGCCCGTTGTGTAAGGCAGAGCAGGCAACTTTCTTACGTAAACCATGCGCCCCCTTGCCTTCCCTCCCCCTTTCTGTTACTTTTTGGAAGATACTGTAAGTGGGATTGATGGACCTGCACCTGGTTCCGCAGCTGCACCTTTCCCCATTTGAGTTCTCCATCCAAGGCTGACCTGCCAGAGGCATGGCGGAATCCTCCCCCTTGAGAGCCAGAGGCTGCTCTGGCCCAAGGGCTTGTGCAGAGGATTTGGGGGGCAAAGAAAAGCTGTCTGATAACTGCATTGCTCCCTGTGCATAAAGTTTAAAAATGTGTCTAAGTTGGGGCCAGGACAAGGTAAGAGGCAGGGGGTCAGATCCCCATTCTTTCTTTCAGGGGGACAACCAGTCCTTGGATGTGGAGGGTGTGTCAAAATGTGGCTGTTGCAGCTGCAGCAGTGGCTAGCAGTGGCTGGTGTGATGGGGGTGGAAGTCACAGCAGCCATGGTGGGAAAAGCCCCCCCCCCATTCTTAGGCTGGGCCTTTATTAGGAGGCAAAGGGGGGAATGACGGTTTCTGCTTTGTCTAGGACAGTGGTGGCGAACCTTTGGCACTCCAGATGTTTTGGACCACAACTCCCAGAATTCCAAGCCTGTATTGCCAAAGACAATACAGGCTTGGAATTGTGGGAGTTGTGGTCCAAAACATCTGGAGGGCCACCACTGGTCTAGGAGGTAGGCAAGACTGGAATGGCTAGGTAGAGCCTGGAGGGGCAGATGACCCATTAGGGTAGCAGTTTCTGACTTTGGGTAAACCTGGTGTTCTTGGACTGCAACCTCCAGAAACCCTGGCCAGCATAGCTGGTGACGAAGGCTTCTGGGAATTGCAGTCCAAGAACATCTGGGTTGCCCAAGGTTGGTCACCACAGCATTGGGGTGGGTGGGGTTATGCCCCATCACAGGCTCAGGCAACCTCTACCATTCAATGTGTGCAAATGTTTGATGGCTTGCTTTTCTCCCTCTCGATGTGTTTGTCTGAGTATAGCTCTTTGTGTGTGTGTGTGTGTGTGTGTGTGTGTGTGTGTGTGTGCATGTAACAGAACACCTGCTTTTGCCCCAGTTCTGCCCATTCTGGGTTGTTGCACCTTCCATTTCACCAGCCACAATGGGCACAAACCCCCATCAGGTTTGTGGGCTGGCCCATTTGCCTTAATGGACCAGCTGCCAGTGGCATCTAGTAGTGCGAACACAAGAACTTCAATCCTTTCCCTCCATGCTGTACATTCAACCTAATTATGCCTCCTTCCTGCTGCTGTTTGGGGGTATGAACAGCAACTTGAGAGTAGGGAGATTTAGATCAGGGAAACAGTGTAATGTGAACAGGTTAGCATTTTACACATCTACCTTGCTGACAATGTCACTGCTTTGAACCAATCTGTGGATTTTAAAGCTAATTCTAGGCAACAGTGGAAGCACTGGGAACCCAACTATGGATCTCCTCCATGAAGTCTGCTTTAGGCATGAGTTCCATCAGTAGGATAATATTTCAATAAACGTCTTTGAAGAAGACTCCCTAGTCTTTCAATACTACTCTTAGGAAACCTACACACTTGATATACGCTGTACTTTCACATATATTTTTCTTTTCTTTGGTCTTGATCCCCCCCCTCGTTAGCAAACTTATTAAAAGAGGGTTTGTTCATTTTTTGCTTCCATAGAGTGTGGGATTGCTTCCAGACTATGAATTCTAATGCATTGCTTGCCTTAGCGAAAAATGTCATTTCCTGCTGTGGAAGCAGAGAATTCATAAATGTGGGATGAGCTTCGGTCAAGTCTCGCTAATAGAATGTGGTTTACAGTCTGCACAGTCTCCATTTCATTTTAATGCTGTTTCAAGTTTCACTTAATTTTTTTATCAGATTAAAAAAAATAAGGCAAGCAAGGTTGGCAACCACAGCATTGGGGTGCATTTTTTTAAACAATTGTAACTCCCAAAAAGAGGTCCATGGGTCCTTCTATTGATAACTGTTGTTATTTTGCTATGAATGATTCTAGCAATGTTAGAGGTGCAGTACTGGCTGATAAAAACTTTAAGATGGATCAGGGAACAGATGGTGTTTCTGTGCTCCTTGACTCTTACATGTTTACATGGAAGTTAATGCTATGAATTTTAAGCAAGCATCTGCACCGTCAGGCTGTATAGTTTGACCCTAGCTTACTTGAAATTAGGGCCCATTGAATTTCATAGATTGTACTTCCATATCACTGTGCAGGATTGGCCTGTCAGCTTACTTTTCATTCTCTACTCACCAGAGCAGATTGTGGTTCAACAATGAGTTCAGCAATTTCACCGCGTCATAGTGAATGCATGTACAGTACTGCTTGGTTCTTTCATTTGGTTCTTCTCAGTATTTTACAGAGATGTTCAACATAAAGTTCAACACGATATGATAGCTTGGTTGCTTTTAGACTTTAGTTGATGAAAGTGGGGTCTTGTTTGGGGTACCTAAGTTTTAGAACTTTGTTTCCAGGTAAGCCTGTTTTGCAGTTCTTTGGATGATGATGATGATGATGATGATCATGATGATGATGATGATGATGATTTCTCCTTGGGCCTGACCAAGAGGGTCAAGGTTAAGAACTTGTAGTCAAAACTGTTCTCTTTAAGCATAGCAATTCCAGTACAAAAACCCAAAACTTTGTGGGTGAGATGACATGTTTGCAAATACCTCATTATCAACAAATCTTTTTGCAGGTTATTTATTTATTTATTTATTTATTTATTTATTTATTTATTTATTTATATTTTCTGCTCTTCTTCCTGAAAGGACCCAAGTCAGCTTGTGCACTGACATGCTTCGGCTACTATCAATTTAGTGCAATGGCTTTGGTTTTGCATCTTTATGGTTTGCTTTAGATTGATTTTCATTGATGTCTATTATGGGCTGTCTCACATCATGAATTCCTAGAAATTCTCTCTCTCTCTCTCTCTTTCTGTATATATATTATATACTGTATACATTTTAATATATACAATGTTTTACATTTTAGTGTATATACAGTTTTTTTTGTAACACCTTGTGGTTTGCAGGTCCTGTATGTTTATGAGACAGGCTTAAATGGTAACAACAACAATAATCTCTTCTCTGTGAATTGGTATAGTTTTTTTTTTTAAAAAGAGGGTTTCCTGGAAGTAGTTGAGAGAAACTGGCCTGCTCTTAAGTTGTAACGTTATTGTTGCCTATTTGTTTATTTAGATACTGGGTATATATAACTGGTAGGTAGGTCCACACTGGGAGTCTGCTGTTTGTAGGTACTGACACTTTTAAAACCTTCTTCTCTTCTGCGTCACTCGTGTTGTGCTATATTGGGAGTGGGGATGGCTAGTCACATCACATTGTCGTGCTTACATGGGATGGAAGTTAAAGTGGAAGGAGGGAGCATCAACGTGCTCGTGTTTTTAAAATGGATACAGGTCACTGATCTGTGTGGTCTGAATTCCCAAGCTTTTGTCAGTAGATATTTAACTGTAATGTTTTGCTTTGATATCCCCTACAGGATTGTGACTCCTGCTGGTTTTTTTTTTAGCCGTCATTCCTAAATCATATCTCCAAAATAATTGCCATTTGTAGCTTCTAAAGTTTTGTAATTTCCTCTGTCCTAAAGGACTGGCGTCAATAGCTTAACAATTCAATAAAGTTTCTAAAGCATGACATGCTGTGGATATTTTGCAGATATTCTTTAGTAAAAATAGAGAATTTTCTGGAGGATGAGCTTTACCACGAACAGAGAAAGTTCTTATTTATAGCAGCTTTTCTCAGGTTAATTCTCTGGCTTGGCTGTATACGGCCTATGTACATGTATACAGTTTTAAAAATCCAACCTTATTGCGTTTAGAGATTTCATGGGCTAATGCTTTGACATGTAAGTGCGTGGACTGTAGAAACTAAGCAACCTTTTAATGATTTTTTGGTTAAAAACATTATTTTGGTAGTTGCTAGCATGGAGGATGTAGCTATATGAATATTTTATGTCTATCTGTTCCTCTTGAAGCCAGAATTAAAATTTGTAAGTGAAAATCCTGTTTTTTAGATAATAACATAGGCATTTTAAACACCAGTGGATAAAAACTGTAACTCAAGAATTCATATCTTTTTTCTCTTGCCATGCTTCTGATTAGCTGAATGTTCTGAGATATCCCTCAGGCCATTCACAGAAATTGGGATGCATTAATGTAGGTGATAAAATTAATAAGTCAGTGATAGAATAATTTCAGAAGGCTACAAACTGGGTGACATGACACCACCCAATACACCCCTTTGTCCTATACCAGACAAAGTTCTAATAACACCCATCCCTCTCCCCTCCAAAAATCAAAAGCTAGGCCACTGAAGAGTGCTGAGGAGCTGGTTGAATCCTCAAGTGTGAAAAGCAAATGTATGGACAGACACATTTAGCAAAAGACGAGATGTAATTCTGCCCATGCTACTTCAGTGCAAAAATGTTTATTTCTGCACCCAAACACTTTGTTTTAGCCTGGAGGCATTTTTTTCATTTGTTAGGGTTATTAGAAACACTTTGTCATCACAGCTGTGTTGTAGATTGCACCAGACTTCCGCCTCATATCTGATATTTCTTTGCCAACAGGGTGGCATAAATCTATTGAAGTGAGTGGATTGTTTGTTTTACTGGCTTTTACCATTGATGATGGTTTCAGTGAGTTGAGACCCTCTGGAGTTTTTCCCTACCACCCAGCCCTCCTCGTGAAAAGAGAGTGTTGGGAGGGGTGCATTGTCTTCCTAAGTCAGATTGAACCCAACCATGCCAAGGCAGTCTATAACATCAGAAGGAAAGCATGTTTTGGTGTTGTAGCAAATAATACAACTGCAAAAGAATTCATGTTTCCATAACATTCACAGCCCAGTTTGAGTATTAATCTGGATTATTTACATTAGGCTGCTGAGGTCTTGGGTGCCTTTTTTCAGCCTGAATCATCTGGAGTACCTTGAGACTCAGCTGTAGGTCAGGACCATGGACAGCTCCCTTTGAACTAGGTAGCTAGCTACAGTATTTTGCAGCTGGATAGAACAGCAGGGCAGGACCATGGACAGTTCCTTACATATCCTGTTTTGTTCAGTAAAAGGCACCACAACCTCCCCCTCTCTTGGGGGATGTTTTGAATAACAGTAATGGTTTCTCTTGAACACTGACAGTGCTGAATTACCGTGAGGAGATTTGGATTCCAGAACATGTATACAATACTGAGATGGCAGAAGCTCAACTGGGATGTTGTGCAGGTCAAGGAATATAGTTTTGACAAAATGTCTGTAATATATATTTAACAGATCTCAAAATGGATTCTGTATTAAAAAGCCATGTCATGAGCTAGATAAGGGTGTGTATTAGGTCTAAGACACAGATGCAAAGAATAATTAGCACTGGAAGGTCAGTGATCTGGAAGGTCACGGGTGGTATAGCATGATCACCTCCCCTCATGTAATATGTGATTGGTCCACACCATATTGCTTTATGTATAAAAGTCTTAGACAAACCAATGTTTAATTGGGACTGCCTAAGGTGAGAGGCAGCTTTCCCCACACTCTGTTATTTTTTCTTTGTGCATATTCTGTGCTCTGTGTGTTGTTATTGTTTTTTTCTCTTGCCACATATACATATGTAAAATATATGTTTTGTACTGAGTTCTTTTGTCTTATTTTTCTCCTAGCTCCATAATTACTAAGTGCACTTATTTTTCCACACCACTGTTAGTCTCTGCTAGTTTATTTTTTTCTTGTACATAATTAATCCCTATCAGTCACGATAGGGTTATGCCTTAACACTGCCGGCATCTACTGTATCTGGAACCAAAAGCAAGTCTATATAGTTTTGCTGTTCATATCACTTTGTTCTAATTAATTTCATTACAGTCACCCAGTTGCCTAGTTATGCTGGTGTGATACAGCATACGTGGCATAAACTTCAGAGGAAAAATTCCCCCAGTTAAGAAATCACTGTAGACATTATCTGCTGCATAATGAGTTGTGTGGCTCAGTACATGCTGTAAAATGCCTACAATAAGTTTTTAACGTTGGGCAATTTGCTTCCAAAGTTATACCATTAGTGTAGCTATGAAAGAGGATTTTGGCCAATGAATGGTTTATTAGTGTTTTCCAGTACTACTATTTTAAGGGATACTGGAGGACTGATCAGGGTTTCAACTACAGGTACTTATGAATAATTTATAAAAATGACACAGGCTTTTGTAGGAACTGTGTTGTGAAAATACTTCACTCCAAATATAATCAAAGATATTGCCTCTTCTTCCCTTGATTTTTATACCAATACCAAACCAATAAAATAGGTTTGCAGTTTTTTTTAAAACCCTAAAACTGATTTACACAAGCACAGCCACCAAGTCAGGTAGACCTGATGCTACCTTAATTCAGGTGACCTAAAATCCCCATCTCTGGGGGAGACTTTTTGGCTCTAAATGTATTGGCCATTGTCATTTCAAAGTGTAACCTGGAGAAGATAGGTGGAGAATTCAGTGCAAGAATTGGAAGGAAAGAAAGAAGCAGAGGTAGTGAGAGACTCCTTGCTGGCATTTTCTGGGGAAAGAACTGCCAAAGTCTTTATGTAGAGTATAGGCAGATTCATGAAAGAGGTTCTTTTTAGAGAGATTTAAGGACAAATACGTGAAGAGTCCAAGAATTCTAGACATAATGTAAAATACACCAAGACTTGGACATTTCAGCCCAGCACCACCCCTGAACCACCTAAAAATGACACATTTCACACCATCAGTCTATTATGAATAAGCTTGCTGTTTAAAATATGGTAGGGAGTTTTAAACTCAAAGAGAGAGAAAGAGAGGTATTTTCCAACCCTTTCCTCCTCCCCCCACCGTCCTTGTGAACAAAAACTCTTTCCTTTCCTTTTTGTTGTTGTATGCTTAGGAACGTTTTTTTTTCTTTTAAAAGTTAAACGTGAGTCTGTGTGGCTGTCGTTGTTTCATTATCCAAACATGTACATCTACAGTGGCACTGCAAACAGGAATTGAAGAGTATCAGACTGTGAAGTAGTGTAGTTGATTCTGTCCAAAATAAGAACTGGAAAGTTTTGTTTTTGTTTTTGTTTTTTAGTTTGGCCTCATTTTTGAGCAGCAGGAAGCTGCTGGAGCAAAGGCCAGTGAATAATCAGAGAAAAAGAAATGTTCATGACCCCTTAAAGTCTAACAGATTTGTTTCAGTGTGAGCTTTTGTGGTTCTAGTCACTACAATCCCTGGAAGCTCAAATGGAAATATATTGAAATCAAGAGGAGCTGCGTAGTCAATACAAAATAAAATGCAAATGCACGAATAGACAATACCTTTATAGACCACTAAAATTGTATAATAAAGGAACATTTGTGGATTGGAAACCCCCCCACCCCTTAATCAGACTTATACCAGTGTGAAGAACTTCAAGTCCAAAAGTTCATAGGAAGATGGATTTAGCCATAAAGGTTATTCTTGATGTAAAGTCCTAACAGTTCTTGAACGTTGGATTTCACCAGGCACTTCTTCCTTTGATGTAAGCCCGGAGAGGCACAGGAAGCAGAGCGAAGCAGCTCTGTGGCTTCTTCAGACAAAGAAGCACAGGCCATGTGTGCACACTCCCCTCCTCATTTCTTTGCAACAGGCATGTTTCTGATTAGCTGGTGTGTGTGTGTGTGTGTGAGAGAGAGAGCGAGAGAGCGAGAGCGAGAGAGAGAGAGAGAGAGAGAGAGAGAGAGAGAGAGAGAGAGGGGGAATCTGATTCCCCCTTTGGGACTTGGGGTTATAATTTTGTGTGTGTTGTGTCATTACAGTCGTGACTGACTCTTCGTGACCCCATGGACATGGAGTTTTCTTGGCAGGAATACTGGAGTGGTTTGCCAGCTCCTACTCCAGGCGCCTAGAGCCCCTGGTATCCCCTAGTGGTTTCCCATCCAAGTACTAACCAGGGCCGACCCTGCTTAGCTTCCGAGATCAGGCGAGATCAGATGTGCTTAGGGCATCTAGGCAGCTTATAATTTTGTAAACTCACTAAATTTAGCCAATTGGGGTCACATTAAAGTCCAAATAATATTACCTAATGGTTGCAGTCCTGCTCTGTTGCATCTGTTAGTCTTTAAGATGCTGCAATACTGTATTCCTCATAAGCCCCTTCCAACTTTATGATGCTATGCTTTTCATTTTTGGCATGTCTTTGTTCTATATGCTGAAACAGACTGACATGACTACCTCTTTAAAAAGGAAGGTGGTGTCTATAAAATGCTTTGCTTCTGCCCTTTCTTTGGTGTGTAACTATAACAATAGGCATCGACACTCAAGCACTCTCCTTTCTCAACTAGGTGTTGCTTGTTGTACTATTATAAAAGCTTCACTTCCATTTGTTAGGTTTTTCTTGAAATGGAACTGGATTGTGCCTTTTTTCCTTTTAAATGAAATTCTAACTTGTTATAGGCACCTTCACATGCAACTTGCTACTTCCACATGCTGGAAACGCGGTTTTGGGCTTTCCATGAACTGTCCATGGTACTGAAAGTGCCATCTCTGGCCCGCCACTGGGTATTCATGCTATAACCCTTCTTCTTCTTCTTCTTCTTCTTCTTCTTCTTCTTCTTCTTCTTCT
>JAHTLZ010000204.1:97445291-97463837 GCA_023846285.1 Phrynocephalus versicolor | reverse complement strand
CTTCTTCTTCTTCTTCTTCTTCTTCTTCTTCTTCTTCTTCTTCTTCTTCTTCTTCTTCTTCTTCTGTGCTAACATGTCACCATATTTACCACTTAGCAAGATATTTATCATTAATAGCAGTCTGGGGCTCAAGAAACAGATTGGCACAGCATCATTGCCTTGTAATGAACAGTGACTCTTTATTTTTCTTCAAGGTTTTCTGATGCTAAGTTGTAGATGCCTTCTCTAAGAGTTTCCTACATATTTAAAAGATTGCAGCATTTAGAGGTTTTTTGTATTTGTTTTTTAAAGGTCATTTGATCTATTTATTAATGTTGGTTGTGTATTTCATGTTATGTTATGCTTTTTAGGTGCAATTAACTCATCTCCTGATAGTGCAATGGAACCTTGGGTTGAGTATTACGAAGACAATGATGCATAGAACCTCCTGCATCATAGCTGCCTTCATTGCCTTCTGCTTGGGATCCATTCAGATCCTTTCAAAACTGAGTTGCATGTGTGCAGTCAGGCAGCAGCATCTTATCAGATGTGTTGCAAGGATGGTGTTGCACTTTTACAGTGATGCAGATTGAAGTGGGCAATTGAGATCTTATGACAATACACTGGAAATACAGTAAACTGTAATCAAATTGTGTTCATTTGCTTTGCAGCTGCTAAGACTGAATGGCATGGAAGATAGAACCTCTTTCTTTACTTTCATAGGAACATAGAGTGTTAAAAAAGGCCTATATTTTCCCTTGGAGAGCAAGAGGTTCTTATAAATGTTTACTTCTAAGTCAATTCTACTTCTAATTCAATAGGGTTTTCCAACATATAAATCAACACCAGGTTTTCAGTTTTCAGTGTGATACCTCTTTTCTAATATAGAAACAGCAGGTACTTGAAGCAAGTACAGTGGACCCTTGTATAACAAACAGCTTGTATAACATAAAATCTGTACAACATAAAAATTCCGGAGATAGGGGAAATTTGCTTAATAGTATCATCTATGGGGCTAATCCGTACAACATAAAAGTGGTCATGATTAGGGATTACTCCATTTTCTATGCATTCCTATCAGAAATTTGTATAATGGAAAATTTGCTTAACACAATTTCATTTGGAATGAATTAATTCCTTTATACAAGGTACCACTGTATATCTTTAAAGCAGGCAGTACAATAATCGGTCCTATTATCAGAACTTTAAAAGAAGTAAAAATGTCTGGCTTAAATAACTGGGCAGAATCCCAGCTGTGTTTATTTTTTTGACCTGCTCCCAGATTAGATTCATATTACTTCCCTGTCCATCTCCTCAACAGTTAATATTAGAGACATCCATTGCCAAATATCAAGGCATATTAGCTCATGAATGCACTACTGCTGCATTGCTAATGTTGCCTGCCTTGGTTGGAATTTGTGATGTAGGTATATGTGGATGTGTAGGGGCATAAGTGATAGTATGGATTTGCCTCCAGCTGCCCTTAGGAATAATGATTCCAGCCTGCATTCGTGCTGGCTTTTCTTTTGTGGTTTTTTTAAAAAAAAGATTATGGGGCTGGAGTAAAGATTAGATTCCCTTTCTGCTCCCAGGCGTAGATCAGCAGCGCCTTCCTCTTCACAAGCCATGCAACACCTTTGCACTCGGAAATATTTTTGGAAGGGCTTAGAGAAACTGCTGCCTTTTGCTGGAGTATTTTTAAAACATCATCTCTGATGGCAGTGGGACGTATTTGTGGGCAGAGCTGTGCTGGGAGGGTAGTGAGCTAAGGGGTGGGGAGAAATACAAGGCTCGAACCTTTCCCCTTCTCTTATGCCCTGTTTTCTTTCATCTGTGCAAAGAGGGGAGTTTGGAAGTGGTAGTGAAGAGGGGATGAAAGAAGTCCCATTCAAAGGGAGTTGCTTTTAAAAGCATTTTTGACCTTGCCAAGGTACCAGGGTCAGGGATGAAGGAAGAAAGGGATGCCTCAACTCCACTTTTATTGTGGCCTCTGAGTTTCCTATTCACTGAAATTCGTGTGTGAACTAGGTAGTGCTGTCTTTTTTTTCTTACCCAAGAGGGTACTTGAAATCTGAGGGTTCCTAGTGTTGATAATAATTAGAAGCCTTTGTGCAGCTTTCCCATCTTTTCCCCTTTCACATATTTTCTCCCTGTCACCCGGTTAAGTGGCAATGAGACGGCAGCATTGGCATGTGGGGATTTAGGAATAGGATTTAGGAATTTCCTGTCCTGTGATCCCAATGTCTTAATTGCTTGTGTTGAGTTTTTCTCAGGGTGTCTGCAGGCTCCAAGGTAGATTCTTCTGCACCCTAATGACTTACTATTTTCACCGTTAAAGTAGAATTAAAGAGCACATGTTTAGCCAAAACATTAGTTGTATTTCATTTGGGGTCTGTTTATTGTTTATGCATTTCCAATTTATAACATTTCTTTATTGATTTATTATAAATTCTGTCAGATAATTTTCCATTGTTTATCAATTTTTGTTTCTAATTTGTGCAGTGTTACCCTTTGGAATGCTGGTTCCAAAATGGGGGGATGGTGGGGGCGTTTAAGCAAAAAAAAAAAAAAAAAAAAGCTGCTCTGATCATTTGTCCAAGCCAGGCAGGGTATTTGGGAGTCCTGGCCACAAGGGAGGCCTCAGAGGAACTGGGCCTTCTCGGTGGTTGCCCCCCTCCCCATTATGGGACCAGCTCCCACAAGAACTAAGTCTGGCACTCTTGCTACAAATTCAGAAGAAACAACTGAAAACATGATTACAGTATACTGATTGGCCTTCCCTGACATTTAAACACCTCACAAATTATGCTACTAAGTCAAGCAAGTAAGCCAGCAAGTAAACAAACAAACCACTGAGCCCGGAGGCCCTAGTAGAGATGTGCCCAGCCCACCCTATGATACAGGCCAAGTCAGCACTTTCATCCAGGATCAGATCTGAGACGGCCAATATTTTTCACACGACTGATCTAGCATTTAGCAGGTTAGGAGCAAGGTCCCTGAGTTGAAGAAGTGCCTTCAGATAGAGGCATCTTTACAAATGAGATGGCGGCACTGAGATCCTGGAGAAGTCCATGTGTCACAGCAGACCACTGTGGCAGCCCTGAAAGAGGGGAGAGGCTCTCTAGTACAGATGGGCACGAATCGAAAAAAAGACATTTTGGTTTTTCATTTTTTGTTGCAGGTCTGTTTCGGTTCGTTTTCGTTTTTTATGATTTTTTTTTTGAAAAAAATTCATTTTGTTTTTTCATTTTTCATTTTTACCCACTTTTTGCGTGACTTAAAGCATTTCTGCGTACAGACGTCCCCCAATGCCCCAGACCAGAGGGAAAACACTAAAAAAATGATGCTGGCAGAGACACAGTATGGACTAGGTATGCAGGGAGGCTGCAAATGCAGCGGCGGGCGTTGCCCAGGGCATAAGGCAGCCGCAGAGTGACTGCACTGCGGGGCAGGGAAGGGTACTCACCGAGAGGTACGCACGCACACAGGGAGGCTGCAAGAGAAATCTCTTCTTTCTCTCCCCTAAGAGCCAGGCTGCAGCCAGCAGGAACACAGAGACACACACCTGCCTGGCTGGCCTAAAGTAACGAGTCGCAGAGACAGCAATCCCACCATAACTTCCACCACAGACTGCAAGGAGGACGGGGGCTGCCAAAGCTTTTTATGCCCTCTGTGGCTGCCACACCTACCCAGTCTGCAACCTGGGCATGCTATTGGTTGAAATTGTCCAAGAATTTACATGATCCCATCACATGGCTTGCATCCATCTTGTGGCTGGAATCCATTTTGTGTCATCCTTAAAGGGAAAAGAAAAATACATCACGATGGGAGAAAGACAGAAACAAAAGTTTTAAGGACCGCAACCCCCTGGTAGGTAATAATTTCAAATAATTATCACTGCGTTTTTACGATGTCCAGGGTGTTTTAATACCTAAGAAATCAATATTAGGCATCTGGGAGCCATTTTGGGTTGATGTCCCCTAACTCCTCTTAAAGGAAAAAAAATACAGCGATGTGAGAAAAGACATAAATGCACGTTTTAAGGACCCCAACCCCCCTGGTAGGTATTATCAGGCAGAATAAATAATTATTGCTGGGTTTTAATGGATATTCAGGACGTTTTTTAACATTTAAAAACAGTTCATTTCATTGTGCATTGCCATTAACGAAAACGAAACGTAACAAACCTAATTTTCATGGTTCTGTTCGGTTCATTCCAGTTTCATCACAAGTTTTGTTATTCATATTGTTACGTAACAAAACGAATAACGAATAATGGAACGAATTTTTTCCCCGTTTCGTGCCCATCTCTACTCTCTAGCTATAGAGTGTTGAAGTAGAGTTGGGAAGGTTTGCATTTCTTGGTGTTCACTTTCTAACTCCTATCCACAGTTTCATCCTGGGAGCATAGAGGTGTCTTATTGGACTCACTATGGAACACTTGCCTGATTGCTCTGCCCTCTTGGCTGAGTGTTCAGCCTGCCACCAATAGCTGGTGTTGTATATGCTCAGTTGTTCCTCCATTGACCAAACTCTCAAGTGTTCCCCTGACCCAGCCATGGGAGCGGCATTACATATTTCACTGATCCTACTATATCTAAGTGTCACTGAAGACAAGAAAAACATATTCTGTTGGAAAAGGTAGTCTACTAAATCTGCACTGTTACATATAACAGAGAAATTAGACTGCTTGTGGTAAAATGTACAAAAATCCCAAAACAAAAACAGTTTTCTCATTGTTCTGGGATCTCTACTACTGGCCTTAATTCTCCTGTTGTCCAGTACCCTCATGTCCTATAAATCTGTCTTTAAAGTCAAGTCTTTCCTGACCCTGTAAGTGAGGGATTCTAAAAGAAATTCTGTATATTAATTATATTGGACTTAACTGATATCAGAGAACTCCTCATCTTTGTTTGGCTTTGTAAAATCTTAAGTTTTAGGAGTAATACCTGATTAGAGAAGTGTTGGTCTGTTAAGAGTATGACCAGGTAGATTGACTGATTAATAGATTTAAAACTGCAATCATTTGCTTGTGAGATTTGAGATTTGCTCTGAAGGGAGAGCCATGTGTTGGTTTCAGGTGGTGGATTGGTATATTTTCTTTTTCTTTTTGGGGGGAGGAGAAAGCTGAAAACCTTTACAAATAAATAAAATAGTGCTATTCTATTTTCAGTTTTCTGTAAAAACTCATATAGTTGCATATTAATGGTAATAGTAGCAACAACCTTGCTAGTATTCCTTCTGCTCTTTTCTGTTTTTTTTTAGGGATTTCTTTTTGCATGTAAACTAGTAGCCATTCCATCAGAGGTATAGTAGAGCCAGGGTACAAGGGGTTGAAATCCAGGAACTTTAAGAGTAGAGAAGTCTATGATATCATTTACTACCTTCCTCTGGCCCCCTATCCCCTTTGAGTATAGCTGCAGTCCTCACAACAGCTGAGAAAGAAATAGATTTTCCAAGGAGCAGTGTACAGTTTCTATCCATGTTGAAATGCAAAGTGTTTAGGGATGGGTGCCCTTGAAAGGACAATTGGAAAAACCATTATTGCCAATAAAGGGAGCTTTGTAAAAGATCTGCTGCTCCTTTGTTGATATGTACTAATTCAACGGCCAGAATTTTTGGACTGTCCTTTCCGGGCAGGGGTTTATCTACTGAGAGGCAGAGGAGCATTGGCACTTCCAAATTTACCACTACATCACTGTGATCCTTCAAACGTTTGAAGCTTGTAACTTTACCAGTTGTAACAGTAAAACATTCAGCCTTTTTATATAATTCTGTGACACATTTGGCCAGATACTGCTGTCCTGATCCAGCTTTGAATGCCTTTCTCTAGGCGGAGGAAGGATGGAGTAAGTCTAGCCCCTCTTATCTGCCACATGTGATGAGGTGACACATGTGTAGCCCCCACTGCTGGAAGAATTGGCCAGGGAAATGTACTAGGAAATATGTGCCATCTGCCCAGTTTGTGTTGACAACCCACACCAAGCTATGGATTGTTATGCAGAGGCACCTCTTTGGATTTTGTTCCTTGGGAAGATGATTCATCACATTGGATCCAAAGACACCATTCTCTGTGAATATTGAGAGTTGTTTCTTCTTTGAGTGAACATTACCATCTATGTCAATTTAATTATCAAAACAAAGTAACCATTTTTGATAATGAGCTTGAACATGGATGCTGTTATCTTTAGATCTGAAAGCTATAATTATCCCTCTGTTATGACCTATATATCAACTCACAGCAGTTATTAATATTCTCCTTTAGGTTAAGAAGCACATCAAACCTTTTATTATATTTTCACGAATGGTAGCCTTCTTTATAGTGTTTTTAAGGGTGGGAGGACCTACAAAATTTCAAGACTTCGTTGTCATCTTAGGCATCCTTGATGGGGATGGGGGAAGGAGGACTTCAAAGCTATGGCTGGATTGCAGCCTTCAGCCATCACAGTGGCTCTCAACCTGTGGGTCAGATGTTCTTGGACTGCAACTCCCAGAAGCCTCCACCACTCGCTGTGGGAACACAGAAACAGCGACAAACCCCCCAAGATCTCTGGTCCGAATTTAAGTGGCTAGCGGATCTTAGGGGGCGTGTGAAAAGGCTCTAAGACCACAACAACAGCTTTTTGCCCTCTTCAAGATTTCTTAGCGTGGGATTTTTTTCTCCCAAGAAAACTCATGGGATTTCTTGGAAGTTATAAAATAATTCTTTAATGGAAGAAATGACAAGGTGTGCAGGATGATTAAAATTACGTGGAATGGCCTCTTTTCTGCATAGAATTCATCTGGAACTGGCCTAACAAACGCCAGTTGCAAAAAGACTGTTACAGTTCCTGTGCTGAATGCCTTCTGAATACTCACCAGAGAGGGCGTGCAGCTGAACAGAATTCAGTGGTTTCTGACACCACCACCACCACCACCACCACCAACTTCGGGTTGCTACCCCCCGAGAGGCCAGACACACTTCAACCAGTTCTCGGGCCTTCTCGGTGGCTGCTCCCCCACTGTGGGACAGCCTCCCCAGCGAAGTGCGCTCTGCAGAGTCCCTGCTGGCCTTTCGCAGAGCGGTAAAGACCATCCTATTCCGCGAGGCCTTTGGTGACCTAGCCTAAATAGTGTTCCCCCCCCCGCCATCTATTGGGGTTACTTCCTCTGTTGGACCTTTTGGAATGAGATAAAGGCCTCAAGGGTGCCATATGGTTTTATTCTTATGATAATTGTTTGTGTGTCCTATGTATTTGTATCAATGATAGCTGTTGAATTCTCAGCTTGTAAGCCGCCCAGAGTTCCCTTGGGAAGATGGGCGGGGTATAAATCCAATAATAAATAAATAAATAAACAAACAACAACAACAACAAAAGATGGAAGATGAGATCAGGGTCTATTTTTTTCAGGAAGTTGCAATGTCCCACTGATGTAGGTAGATGTCTCAGCAAGGATCCTTGGCTTGTAAGCATTTGCTATGCCCCATTCATAGACAGTATTCCAGCTGAAATGGGTGTTTTTGAGGGGGTGTGGTAGCCAGCATGCTTGCGGCAGGTCGTCTGGCCTCTTTGAGCAGGCCAGGAGAGTTAAGGCAGAGAAGAATGCTAAAGCTGAGGAAGGAAGAGAGGATGGCTGGTGGAAGAGAAACAGCCTGAGAATGAGCATTTGGTGGGAGGCAGATAAAAAACAGGGAGAACAAGGCTTTGGGATCTTTAACTGAAGGACAACAACAAGAAGATGAATCATGGGTGGATGCAGAAGAAGCATTGCTGGTGATGCTACTGATGCTACTAACCACCACCACCACTACCTGAGAGTGAGAGGGAGGAAGAGGTGGTATGTTTCTCCCAAGCCAGGAGGGCAGCTGCTCACTGACTGTGGGCCTTCCACCCATCCGACATCCTGGACAGGCAAGGAGGTTGGGGAAGGGATGAGCTGTTTAGCCAGAGCTCTTGCCAGGGATTGTACAAACTTCTCTTGCCACATGTCAAATCCCACCCTGCTGGACTTGGACTTTGGGGGAACTCATTGAGGACTGAATGTTAGGGGAAGGTGTCTAGGAGCCAGTGGTTACCCCTCAACCCTTTGCTTCTAGGGGGGCTCTGCACAGCCACGATGTAATTTGAATAAACTTCCTCTATACCTGAAAATGAACCCATGGATTCTTTGCCAGAGAACCTTGCTCCCCCCCACCCCGTGTCCTACAGCAGGAGGCTAGTGGCATGCAGAGGGTGATGGACATTATAATGGCAATCTGTGTTAAGGAGAATGCAAGCTGACAAAACACTGTGGGATGCTTTGAACTGAAGCTTTCTTTGGACAGTTGCCCTATTCCATTTCTTAAGTGATGTTGCCACTTCTGACTCACAACAACCCCATCAATTAATGACTTCCACCAACTCCTATCATTTGCACCCCTACTCAAGTCATGAAAATTAAAGGCCATCGCTTCCTTTACTGTGTCTCAAGTCTCAATCTGTCTCAAGTTTCCTTTTCCATGTCCCCTATTGCCTTCAACTTTTCCCATCACTATTATCTTTTCCAGTGAGTTTGTCTTGGGACAATATGTTCAGTGTACAACAACCTTGGTTTAGTCATTTTAGCTTCTGTTCAGAGTTCCGGCTTGATTTGATGCAATACCCATTCATTTTTCTTTGTAATGTTCTATATTATCAGTTAAATTCTCTTTCAGTGCCACCATTCAAATGAGCTGAATTTTGCCTCCTTTAATTTCTTTCTTTGTCCAGCCTCTACCTTGTCCAGCTTTTACAATGTCCAACTTCCAGTTTTTGCTTACCAGAAATTCGTACCACTATGAATTCTGATTCTTTCATTAAGCACACATTAAAAATGTGCACATCACAGCAAATCTTCTAATTTAGCTTTCGGTTATGTTGAAGAAATTGCTAGCTAGTTCAGGTTGCGATGTCTGTTCAGCAGAAATGAAGAACAGAGGTTGCAGAATAATGTATGGCAGAGAACATGGTGAGTAGCCTTTAGCTATTAGTGGAGATGTGGAAAACATGCTTTTTGCAGGGCATAATGCCTCATGTGATCATTGTCAACTGGATGCTGCTGGCCCAAATCCCCTTGAATAGTTGTTCAAATGGTATAGGTTTTGGAGGCAAACTGTTTCAAGTTAAAAAAAAAAAACCCACCCTAGATGTAATCAGATATATGCTGAGTCACAGAAGCCAATATGCAACAGATAATATCTGCAGTGATTTCTTAGCTAGAGGCAATTCACCTCACAATGTTACATTGTTTTGCTATGTCAATGTGTCTAGATAAGAGGACCTTGGTCTCTGAAGCTTCCTTTTATGAGCCTGATGCCACCTGTCCCTCCAGAAAATATAATGACATGTCCTGGTGCTCGGGGTCATCTATGTAACCGAAAAGAAGGAAGTAGATAGTGACAGGTAATGCCGAGGACCTAGATACAGATGTAAACGTTTTCTTCCACACCTTTGGTTTGCTGATCACCTGCATAACTGTTGTACGTATAAGAGGGGAAGGAAACTGCTTTGACAAAAATTAATTTTCTGTTAGTGGTCTAGTGCAGTGATGGTGAACCTTTTAGAGACCGAGTGCCCAAACTGCATTTTAAAAGCCACTTATTTTTCGCACAGTGGAAATATGGCAATTTAACCTGAATACAGTGGTACCCTGGGTTACAAATGCTTTGGGTGTTCCCTTTTGGGAAAGCCAGGATCGAAGAGCAGGGGTGCTACCTTTCAGGAAAGCAAGAATCAAAGAGCAGACTTTTGAATTTCCCATGCCACTGCACCCTCGCTTTCCCAAAGAGTAGCACCCCTGCTCTTCAATCCCTTCTTTCCCTCACTTTCCCAAAGGGTAGCAGCCTTCAGGAAAGCAAAAATCGAGGAGTAGGCTTTTGAATTTCCTGCAGCCACAGCACCCTTTCTCTGGCTGCAGGAAATTAAAAAACCTGCTCTTCAATCTTCTCTTTCCTGAAGGGTAGCACCCCTGCTTTACGATCCTCACGTTCCAAAGGGTAGCACCCTTGGGGAAAGCAAGAATCAAAGAGTAGGCATTTGAATTTCCCACAGCCACAGCCCCCTCATTGTGACTGCAGGGAATTCAAAAACCTGCTCTTCAGTCCTCACTTTCTTGAAGAATATCACCCCATCTGCCTCTCTGCCCTGGGCAGGGAGATGGATAGGGTGCTTACACCATCAGGAAAGCCAGGGGGAGTGGCAGTAGCTTGTGGGCTTGTTTGTAGCCCCAGGTTACTCTCCACCCATGCTGCTCTGGGCAGCCCAAAAGTGCCATGGCTGGAGAGTAAATTGGGGCTACGAAGGAGCCCACAAACTGCTGCCTCCGCTTTGCCCGGCTCTCTGCACAGATCCCAGTGGTGTGCTCCGAGCAGAGGGGGAAGTGCTGTGGCTGTGAGGAGGTGATGTTGCGTGCCCACAGAAAGGGCTCCGTGTGCCACCGTTGGCACCCGGCCATCGGTTTGCCAGCACTGGTCTAGTATTTCATTTGGAAACACTCTTAGGGTAGCCCAAGGCCATTGCCCTCACTGGTCTGAACAATCCGTTTCCCAGCCAAGACTGACTGGCACACGGCTTTGGGTGATCTTTCTTTTCAATGCCATTAATTGTATCACTTTTCTTTTACTTTCCAACGGGCCTTGCCCTGGATGGTTTTCTCAGCTGCCATCTGACTTGCTCTGGCTTCCAACAAAAGCCATTTGCTCCTCCATTTGCCATTCATGTGATCGCCATTCATCTTTGCGGTTTGAAATTCCTTCTGCATCCTTTTGAGGCGAAGGCGAAATCTGCACCGAGGAAGTATCCTTCTATTATACTTCTCCACCCTCCACCCGGTTTTGCTGTGCAAAGTGTATGAAGCAAGAGCCAAGCCACAGCTTTTTCTGCAGCCCATCTTTGACTGCTGCTCAAGATTGTGTGACAGCCCTCCCCCCCTCTCCCTTTTAGGCCATAGAAGTCCATCCCTGGCTTTCATCTCTTACATGCCAGTCTCGCCATGCTCATGATTTGAGCCTATCCAAGGTGGTACTGAAGGCTCCCCATCATCTCTTTCCTTTTTTTACAGGCTTGGGTCATAATCAGATGGACCATAAGAACTGCAGTTTTATTGATTTTGTCATAATTTAAATTATTTTATTAATTTCCTTCACATCATGCACTGATAAAAGCAAAGCAAAGCAAAGTGTTCTGCTTACATACTGCCCCATAGCACTTCAAGCACTCTCTGGGCAGTTTACAATTTAAATATGCAGGCTACACATTGCCCTCCCCCCAGCAAGCTGGGTAGGTTTTTTTTTTCTTTTCAATTGATGTATTGTTCCTTCTGGGTTTGTTTTACCCTTTTGTTCACCACCTGGAGTTCCTTCGGGAAGACGGGCGGCATAAAAATGAATGAATGAATAAATAAATAAATAATAAATACTTATTTTACTGATGTTGGAAGGGTGGAAGGCTGAGTGAACCATGAGCCAGCTACCTGGGATTGAACCCCAGGTCGTGAGCACAGTTTTTAAGCTGCAGTACAGGCATTTATCCACTGCGCCATGAGGCTCCAAAATCAGTTCATTTGGCAAATGGATCAATTTTTTTCAACCGTGGTGGCATGGACTTTTAAAGATGATCCAATCCCCAAATTGCTTCTATTCCCATCAGTCAGCATGTGTGAACATTGCTGTCAATTTACTTCACACCCACTTGTGGTTTTGTGCCATGGGGACCACAGTGCTTGTTTCCTTTTATTTATTCTTTCTCCAAATGCTAAGTGATGTACATTGGTATTTTCTTCCCCAAGAGTTTACTACTGCAGCATGTCTTTATTGTATCATTCATCCCTGCTTATCCTTTCCCTTGTCAGCATTGAGAAACACCCCCCCCCCACCTAGTGTCCTTGGAGAAACAGAATGCCTTAAAACCAAATGACTGCCAAGGGAAGCCTTGCACTATGAAACATCTTCCCATATTGCCTTCTAAATTGTTTTACATGAATTTAGATGCTGCTTAAGTCATAAATCATTTAGGTAATTTTTTTTAAAAAAAAAGAATAAAGCAAATTTAGAGCAGCATGGTCCTGAAACAGAATGGAAGACACATCAATTTCACTGGGATGGCACGTGTAGCTTTTACAACCTGTTCAAAGTTAAAAAAAAAACACGCATTGAAAGGTAAAACAGCCATGTGAACATACCCAGTGGTTTATATACCACGTGACTAAACATAAATCTATACAGTGGTACCTCAATTTACGAATTTAATCCCTTTCAAATGCATGCTCTTAAGTTGAACTAATCTTAAATTGCGGTACCTATCTAAAAAATTGAAAAAATTAGTTAAAAATAAAAAAATGGAAAAAAAATTGTAAGTCGAGCAGACCATATCTAAAATTTGTAAGGCAGCAGTTAAAATGCTAACAGTTTTCTGCTCTTAAGTCGAATTGCTCTTAAGTTGAGCTGCTCTTAAGTCAAGGCACCACTGTATTTGTATAAATGAAATAGGAAATTGAAACAATTCAAGTGGACCACGTGCTTCGTCCCTTAGCCTGGACTCCTGCCTATTCCTGATATGAAGGAAGGAAAGGACATCATACCTGCTGGGATCTGTAAGTGCCAGTCGGGTCTCCAGTCACTAAGGTAACCAGCAGGGCCAACCTGTAGGTGCTAGAAGGGGTGTGGCAGAATCTGACAGCCTGTTCAAGGGATATTTATGTACCATTAGTCTCAGTAAGATATCATGGGTTGATGTTGCCAAATGCAGTCTTGAATTAAAACTTATTCCCTCTCACAAGGTCAAAAATAAGCCTCCACTGGGCATGGAGCAGATGGGGGTGGAACTGAGAAGGCACAAAGTAGCCTTGTAAGCCTTGCAGCTTGATTTCTTTACTATAGTTTGTTATCTCTGTTTTTTATTTTCCTTTTTGAACATAAAATGGGTGACAGAGTTAGACCATTTGATCTCTTTGCTTCCGGGCAGGTATGATTCCTGTTGAATGTCTTCAAGATTTATCTGGGCTACCTGGTCAAGAATACATTTGTTTTTCTAGGACTATGTAGGGTAATGCCCATTTTATATTATATAAATGCTTTTTACAGGGAGCTGTCATTCAGAATGGTTCACATACTGGAAAATGCAGCTGTAGTCTTGTTCACTTGGTCTCTAGGATGGGTGCTGCTTAGTAATGGAGCACTTACATAGACCACCAAAAGATTAAAAGCAGGTGTGTTTTTGAGATCAGCAGGAACCTTCCTCAGGCAGAACTTGACTAGGGTGGGGGGGGCAAACAAAAATCAAAACCTTACCTTGACCAGACGTTTCATTGTCAGGGCCTCTATTCCAGTGATGTCCCAAAAGGGAGATCCCACATGTGTCGCATCAGCTTCAGGTATCAGGTTTCAAATTCTACCCTAGGAAAGTTGACCTGACAGCTTTGTTGATGTAATTTCAGTGCCAGGTTAAAACATGATGCTTGCAGCATTTCAGTTGTAAGTTCTCTCTCTCTATAGCATTTTTGTGTGGCTCTGCCATCCATTGAATTTTATTACTTGCATTTTCTTGCCTTAATGCTTTAAGCAGTACTTGTAGTATAATTTGTGTTGCCAAACTGTCCTTTTCGAAGGGTGCTTTATGAACCGCTGAGACACAGAAACAAATGGGTAAATAAAACCTTATTTATGAAGTGGCTTGCCTTCACAATAGTATTGAAGAATAATGCAACAAGATGGGTTTTTCTGCTAATGTACTGACACTAGGCGGCAGTGCTGATCTCACCTAGTTTTGGAAAGCTTATCTCGATCAGATGCCAGCCCAGCAACCCTCCCTTACCTGCTGTCTTGAGAAGAAATAAATAAGCTGACACATTATAGGGTGCCGGTGTCTTTTCCCTCTCCCCTTTGAAGTGATTCAGTTCACTCATGTCAGGAAGATACCATCGGTCAACAGTGATTTTTAATTAAACTGGCTTCATTTTGCTGTTTAGTCAGCCCAGTCTCCTAATTAAAAGGACTTTAATGAACGCTAAAAAGCCTATTTAATGTGTCAGCCTCTGACTCAAAGGCTGAACTCTTCAGTCCTGTTCTGTGCCAAAAGGCTGCTTTCTTTCATTCCCAGACTCCAGCTGGCTCTGATAATGTTCCTCTCCCTGCTGGCTCTCTCGGGGCAGCTGCCTTCTGAGGGAACTAGAACATCCTGGGGCTGCTGTCTTCTGGACTGCGCTTGCAGATGGTATAAGCAGACACCTTTGTAATTGCTGCTCATGCAGGCAGTGCGCCCGGTGCCTTCTCACTGCAGACATCCACGCTCCCTGTCCTGGTCCTGGGGAGTGGTTGCAGCGATCCCGTCCCAGATTATCAGGACAGTCCAAGTGAGTTCCCTTACAGATGTATTTCTAAAGACCATATTTTCTCAGCTTTGGATGTGCTACACATTGAAAACTTGGATGCTTCATCTACAGAGCATCCATGTAAAAGCCTCAGTCTCTTGGTAATGTGTAGGTAGCTGCTGTATCTCTTACGGCTTGATGAGAAACAATGGATTATTCTAGGACCGTCCCCCAGCCCACCTCGTAATGTTATAGACTGCTTTATTCCTTTAAGATGTGACGTATGAGACGCTCCTGAGCGTGGAGTGCCACGCCATCAATTTGTACCTATACCCTGGAAGAATGAGTCAGTTGTCTTTGGGTTAACTGCAGCCACAAATCAGAACACAGAGGAGATCTGCAATGATTTTTATGACTGTGTAGAGAATTCTCATGATGTAGGAGTTGCTTGTGTGACTATCCCTGAATTAACAGACTGGGGAAAAATATTAGATTAGGACTGGGAGATGAAGCAAAGAATATACTTCTTATATACTGCTCCATAGTGCTTATTTATTTATTTACAGAATTTTTAGCCCCCCCCCCCCCACTACCAGATGGTTTCTGGGCAGCATACAACAGTATATTACAATTATAAAACAATTTAGTTATTAAAAAAACATAAAAACAATTTAAAACAATCAATAGACTGTAGTAAAACCCTGCTGCTCATGAGCCCAGCTAAAAAGAACACTATCTGATTAAAGTGTTGGGTGAACAGGAAGTTCTTTGCCTGGCAATGAAAAGCGTTGGTGCCAGGCAGATCTCTGTTGGGAGGGTATTCCAAAGATTGTGGGGGGGGGGACTGCTGAGAATGCGGTGTTTCGACATGCCACCCCCCTTACCTGTTTGAAGGATGACACCTTCAACACGGCCTTCTGGCTTGATCTTAAGGTACAGGCAGGCTTGTATGGAAAAAGGTGGTCCTTAAGATAACCAAGTCCTAAGCTTAAAGTAATCTCTGGGTGGTTTACAAGTAATTCCACAGGCTATGCATTGCCCCCCCATCCCCTCCAGAAAGTTGGGTACTCATTTTACCAACCTCAGAAGGATGAAAGGCTGAGTGAATCTTGAACCTGCTATCCGGAATTGAACTCCAGATCGTGAGCACAGTTTTAGCTGCAGTACAGCAAGAAGACATTTGTATTGTGCGCCAAAAGGCTCTTCAGAGGTGGACAGTACCTGGTCCACCTCTTTTCCCAAATGATAATGGAAGGAGGGGTTTCCTAACCACCATCCACTGAATTCCATAACTTCAGGTATATCAAAACAGTTAGCTGTTTTCCCCTTCCCAACATCCGAAGTCCAGACAGGTGGTTCTGTGCAAGCTCTTGCTTCCATCTTGGAGCCATCCCTTGCTAATTAGTTTTCTTTCTAGTGTCTGTTTATTATTTATGCAGCCCTGCTGCATAGAGCCAGAAGCTTTAGTTTAGACCCATGTTTATTCTCTTGGCGGATCCCAGAGCCCCTGCTGCAGAGAGCTATCTTGACCAATCGTCATGTAGACTTCCTTATTTACTTTTCATCAGGTTTCCACTATGGATTCCTTTGTCTTCCGCAAAATTGTCTGGGCAGCGGCTCAGAAAAGATAATGTACCCATTTGGCCAAAGCTGCTCTATAACTCCGAGCAGAGCCAAGGCCTGTAATATTAGTGCCTTGAATCATTGCCCTCCAGATGTACTGGCAAAGCCTTTAGGGGTTGACTTGAGCGCTCATCCTAGAAGAGAGCCAGAAGCAAGTGAGTTCACAGTATGTCACCTCTGCACAGGTACTGGACTTGGCACTCAAGCCGAAACCCAGCTGCAATCCATAATTGGTTGGTGTCCCAAGAACCGTACTATGGTTGTATGTGAGTTTTCCAAGTACCAAATTTGTCAAAGCATACAATAATCAACAATGGGAGCGTGGACATCATAACCTTGTTGTCAGGCTTCTGGAGCCCATTTTTTCTGGCCTCCTTTCGGGAGCTCTCTTGTATAAACCACACACCTGATTTTCCATTTGAACACCCATAAAATTTGACTTGTTCTCCATATTTACTGTTCTTGGAACAGAATTGCATGAAATAAATTCTCCACCTAAATTAGCTAAAATGTACTGAAATGTATTGGACACATGTTGGAAATGTACCGGTATATGTAAAGAAAAGGACTTTTTACTATATGTGGAGGACATGTGATGAGGTGAGGCAATATTGAAGGATGATGCATGAGGTATTAAAAAAAATGTTGGGTTACATTATTCCATTTAAACCTGAAATATTTCTGTTAAACATTATGTCAGAAATCAAGTATATTAAGGTGAAACATTTATTAATTATAGCAAGAATTTTATTCGCTAAATATTAGAAAACAATGGAAATACCCAACTGATAAGAGCTCTTGGAAAAAAGCTTTGAAACAGCAGAGATGGACACATTATTAGAACTGTTGAAAGATAAGGATCTACAGAAGACAACAGAAAGCCGGAAACCACTCTATAATTTTTATGAAAAAGAAATTTGTAACCAAATTACTCCAATCGTAATAGATACATAACTGATATTGTCTAAATAATGGAAACAGTGTAAACATGCTATGTAATGCCCTCCCTTTTTTACCTTTAGAACTCTTACCTACCACCCTCCCCTGTTAGCTACTTTTATGTGTGGAAAATAAAAATTAATATTTTTTAAAAATTCTAAGCCTGTAAGACCCTTGCCTCATGTCAGCTGGTGCAGCCTTAATAATAGCCAAGAACAATTAGACAGCAAAGTAATCAAAACTGTGAAACCCTGACTTAGGGGGCTTTTACATGACCCCTAAAATCCGAGGCAAAGGGCTCCCAGATCTGGAGCTTAAAAATGTTTTCCCACCACCTCCGGACTTTAAAAAAATTAAGTATGGCCATGCCCACCTAAGCGCGTCCCAGCGCACTTTTCAAGTACCTGGCCTCCAGGAGGTAAAAAAATCTTCCAATGCGCACTGTAAAGCTGTGAATGCTGGGCTCCCTCACCTTCTGTTTGTTTTTTTGTCCCCGCCACCCCTTTAAGAGACAGGAATCATTACGGGCGGCTCGGGGCGGCTTTGACCGTGAGCCTGCATTTTTTCCCTCCCTTTTCTTCTCCCTCCCCTCAGGCAGACAGGAACAATGGAGTGTGGAGGGGTGGGAACAAAGAAAGAGCGACAAACCCCCATGATCTCTGGTCCGAATTTAGCGGATTTTAGAGGTCGTGTAAAAGCGCCCTTAGACATATCTTTAGCAAGTTGATGGGGCATAGAACTAGCTATCAAATAAACTAAAGCTCCCTTGCACTACTGGCACATCTTAATTAGGTTTGACTCAGAGCTAGAAGTCTTAGTTTTAAATGAAGACTCTGTGGATGGACTCCCCACGAGTTCTTCATCGCTTCAGTATTCATATACTGTAGATACCTGCCGTATTCCTGCTTGGCCCACGAGGTTGGAGGTGGAGGCTGTCAGTAGCCTAGATGAACTGATTAATTAATTTAAAATATTTTCACCCCACCTTTCTCCTCAAAAAGGAGAATAGATTAAGAAAGTGTTACGATAGTGTCAACTTCCGAAGGTGCAGATGCAGGCAACTGAAGCCCAGACTTGAAGGCGCCAGGCTGTTTCGGAGTACTGTAAGAGGATTTGTGGGAAGAAGGAGGGTCCTTTGAATCAGAGTCACCTGAAGGGCATGGAAAGTTGAGGGTTTGACCCAATGCTCTCAGGTTATTTGTAGGTTTCTAGAAAAACTCAAGCCTTAGCCCCATCTATCCCAATTATATGTGATCCTGATTCTTAGATCCCAGGACCCTCTTTCCTGTTTCCTTTCCACCTGGACTGGTGGATGTGCTTTTCGAACATGCGCGCAATTAGACGGCTTTTTCATGTTCGGCCCTTGACAATATTTTGATTTACCTAGCCTCCAATGGCATCTTTGAACCTAATTTAGGTGTGAAATTGTCTGTCTCCACACTCACTTTTCTGCTAGACTGCTAATTCCAAAACTTCAGTGTTCTCCTACTCTTCCCGCAGTATCCTCAGAGAAACAGATTGTCTTGTACCAGTGCTCTTCCCTGCCCTTTGGCTCACCTTTTGATCATGTTTCTCATCCAGGATTCAATGATTGTTTTTTTCCTGCTTGCTGGCCTTGTCTAGAATATCCAAATTTTTGAGATCTTGGGTATAGCTTTCTTTCTTTCTTTCTTTCTTTCTTTCTTTCTTTCTTTCTTTCTT
>JAHTLZ010000204.1:97391880-97417652 GCA_023846285.1 Phrynocephalus versicolor | reverse complement strand
ATTGATTGATTGATTGATTGATTGATTTCTATACAGCCATCTAGCTGCAAGGCTACTCTGGGTGGTTTACACCAGTATGATGTAACAGTAAATAAAAATCGACAGTGCCATATGAACTCCAAAATTTAAATATAATGCACAATGCTCTGTGTTGTGTGTGTGTGTGTGTGTGTGTGTGTGTGTGTGTGCGTGCGTGCGTGCGTGCGTGCGTGTGTGTGTGTGTGTGTGAGAGAGAACTGCATACCGAAAACAAACAAGTAAAGCAATAGATAGCAAGAGAAGAAATGTTGTTAAATAATGGAATGTGCCGAGATGGACAGGATAAAATATAGATTGACGGAGAAAGATGATTGCAATTTTTGTCAGTCCTGGAACATGTTTTATAATTGGTTAAAATACAAAAAAGGATGTAGTAGTAGAAGAAGAAGAACCTGGTATAAATTGAACTCAGTCATTAACTTTACCAGAGGCAATACAACAAAAAATGTAAGTGGAAGAAGGAATGGTGCCGCCTTGTTGGAGACCGGGCCAAGCTCAGACGGGACTAGGTAGTCACCAGCTCAGGTTGAATTCAAAAGCTCAGTGGAAAGAGCAATGCAATTTCTGTCCTTGTCCTTCAGTGAACTCTTAATCTTCTCTGCTGCTCTATTAACAGTATTTGATAATTTTAAGTTTAACTGGCTTTAGAAGGACCAATAGACAGAAAATGGGACTTCTTATAGCATAGCTGGGTAAATGTTTTGATCCTTGTATATCTTTCTTGAATGGCAAACACCTAAATTTCCAAGACTGTTTATGCTATCTGATAGAAGACTTCATAGACCAAAAAGGCTCCTATGAGACTTCAGCTAAAAGTGGCTCAAACTTCATGCTGAGTGGGAAAGGTAATAGGAGGGGCATAGGTAAAGGTAAAGGTTCCCCCTGCACATGTGTGTGAGTTGTGTCCGACCCTAGGAATGCTGCTCATCTCTGTCTCCAAGCCACAGAGCCAGTGTTGTGCATGTCCGGTCCCTATTTATCTACTTGCATTTACATGCTTTCGAACTGCTAGGTTGACAGGAACTGGGGTTAACAGTGGGAGCCCACTCCACTGCAAGGCACCCGGGATTCAAACCGCCAAGCTGCCAACTTAGTAGCTGACAGTTTCAGCACTCTAGCCTACTGAGCCACCCACGCCCCTCAGCTAATCATCTTAGCATGCCTCTCAGCTACACAGCTGCTGAATCTGTGGGGAGATGGATCACATGGCAAAAGTGTTGTCATTCCCAAGAGATTCCTCAAGTAGTCAAAACAGTGCTAGTTTTAAATCAAAAGAACAAAGAGACTGCAGAAAATATATATATCACCACTCTAATAGGGAGAGAAAAATGGAAATACAGTGGTGCCTCTGATAATGAATTTAATTGGTTCCCAGAGGCAATTTGTTATCGGGGGGAAAATTGTTATCCCAAATGTAATTTCCCATTGAAATGAATGGGAAACCGATTAATCTGTTCCAGAGGTCTGAAAAAAGGCAAAAAAGCAGCCTCTGCCTCCTTTTCCCCCTCCTTGTCCAGCTCTGCCTCTGCCGCCTCCTCCTCCTCTGCCGCCACTGCCGGGAACCTTCAATGGCCACCTCCCTCTCCTTGCCCGGCCCCCGCAATGACATTGCTGAGGCAGCTGAAAGCCAGAGGGCCATGGTGCATCTATATAGCATCTATAAACTGAATGTTATCAGAGATTAAAGCTCTGCATCAATATCTGAAATCTGGAATTAGAGAGTGACCTGCAGGGTGTCCTCATTTGACATGCTAGCTACTTTTTGGCCCCAACACTCCTTGGCCCTTTTTCTCTCAATGCTTAGTTATTTCACTCAAGAATGCTGACTAGCACAAAAGAAGGATTGCCTGTAGAGATTCTCAGCCATCCAGGTGAGATTATCCTGGAGTTGGGTCGTGGCAACTAGACTTTTTTTCTAGTGAGATTGAAATGTTTTGCTTCTCATCCAGGTAGCATCTTCAGTCTGAGGAAGGTTGGTGGGAGGCTTCCAATGCATAGTTCACCTTGGTTTCACCCTACCCTGGTCTGAATAGGCTTGTTAGATGGACAAGGGCCTGGGGTGTGTGAAAGTCCCACCTAAGCAACCCTTCCCAACCACCATTAAGTATGGGTCGTTAGCTGTGGCCTTGCTGGTGGAGGTGTGAAGTGCTTCTGATTTGTTTGCAGATCGATGAAAGGGCAGCATGATAAATGGGAGACAGATTGTGCCTATGTCCCCCATCCCTGGTGAGAGAGGGATTTTCCATACACACATGAATGGCTTCCCTAATTCCTCTTGAACCACCTATCTTCTCTGTCTAATTTGCATACATGTCCATGGTAAGGAAGATTTAAGTCTCCTCTCCATTATTTCCCCCCTCCCCACTATATAGCACAACTTATTGATAACAAATAGCTGATTGTGTCCTGTTATCTGAGCAATTAATCGAGCATTGGGGAGAATCAGGGAAAGACTTTTCTTCTTCTTTGTGGTCAAATTTCTCCTGAAACAACCAGTTACCATTCCTTCAACTTCCCCATGTTCACCATTCCCTTCTGTGGGTTCTTTGATGCCAGTTTCAACCTGCAGAGAACTCAGGGTAGTTTGCTAAACCTACAGCATGATCCTGGATAGGCCTACTTTGAAGTATGTATCACAGAGTTCAGTGAGACCTACTTCCAGAAAAGATTTTATAGGGTTGCTGCCTGCCGCCTTGTGTTTTTAAGGTAATGTCACCAAGACAACCAGTTTGAGGGATGGAACACCACAGTCTGGAATTAAACTATGGAACTAATTCAGCTGTTCCAACTACCTACATTGGCATCAGATCAATGATAATGTGTGTTTTACCACCTTGCCTGCTGGGCAAACTTAAGCAGAGAGCTCTAACAAGGTTCTTAGTAGCTTTGTTTTGGCTTAATCATCTAAATAATAAACTCACTAAATGACGTCTGTGGTTGCTCAGGATGAATGAAGTCTTTTGCAGGTCTAACAGAGCCACCTGTGATAACATGCAAAGGGAGAGCATTGCCCTTGTTGTTTTCTGGATGGCCGACTCGGATGTTGCACACAGCCGAGGCAGCCCAGGGCTGGGATTGCAGAAGGGAAGGAAGGAAGGAAGGAAGGAAGGAAGGAAGGAAGGAAGGAAGGAAGGAAGGAAGGAAGGAAGGAAGGAAGGAAGACAGACAGACAGACAGACAGACAGACAGACAGACAGACAGACAGACAGACAGACAGACAGACAGACAGACAGAAAGGGGATGGGATGGTCTGTGAGACAGCCTTAAGGATGGCAAGGTAGAAGAAAAAAATGTTCCAAAGAAAACAGGCAAGTTCAGGATTTTTTAGAGAAATAAACATTTGAACATTTAATGTCTGTTAGACACTTAAAGACAGATGGGTGGGAATTGCAGAGGCCCAAGAAAGAGGCTGTAGATCAGGAGAAGAAGGAGTTTTTTTGAAAGGAAGAGAAGATAGAGTTTACAGTACCACCTGGAATTAAAATTAACAAAGATGCTCACCTGTAGCCTTCTCTGTCTCTTATTTAATAGATGATTATAGAGTATGAAGTAATGAACTGTCAGTGTTACAACTCCCCATCTGTTCTGTGGGATGGTGTTATAATCTTAGCTATAAAACAATGATACCCAACCCTCCTCCTCTACACAGAATTCACAGCGAACTCCATACAGAATTCATGGTTTCTTGTGCTTTATTCTGATCATAACAGCCTGTGAGGTACTGTACATTAGGGTGTGGGAAAACTAGTGGTTGACTGTGAACCAGTGAGTTTCATGGCCAGAGACAGATTTGAACTGAACTGCTAGACAGCTCAGTGGTTTAGATATCTGACTGCAGAGCCAGAGGCTGGGAGTTCAGTTCCCTGCTGTGCCTCCTTGGAAGGGGCTGGACTTGATGATCCATAGGATCATTTACAGCTCAGCAATTCAAAGGCTGTGATAATTATAATTCATCTTCCTTTTCTCCAAGGTCAACACTGATCAAGACATTAGTTTGGCTCTCAGCTTGTTTTTGAAAGCCAATTTGCCAGTTCCTCCTGCCACTGCCTATAGTGATGCCTGTTTTTGCAGGCCATGGATATGGCTATGCTATTGAACTGAATAGAGTGAAGGATCACAGTTTTTAAAAGTTGGCTTAAAATCACATTGTAACCATGTGGCTTATGTGTGTCTTAATTTGAAACTCTTTTTAAGCTTTGTTGTATATTGGCCAAGGAGTGTACACAAGTTTTTCAAATTATTGCATTTGTCCTGTGCCTGCTCAACTTCATGCTGCTTGTCTCTTACAGCCGCTCACTGCTGCTACTGCCAGTATTATTTTATAATAATTTATGATTTCTTTCAACCTGGGATAGCACTACTTAAGTATTACAGACAGGAAATTTTTTTAGAACAAACAGACTTCAAAGTTCCTTCAGCCTGAAACTTGTGATCTTGGCATCCATTACTTGTCAAACCCCACAGGCACAATTTACTGATATAGGTGAACACACGTGCTAAAAAAATTCAAAATAAATTGCATCCACAACAGAGTTAAAATAAACATGTCCCTTGAAGTTGTTTAAAATACCCTGCTCTCCAAAGAAAAAGTCATGCTTTTCAGCCAGAAAAAAAATATGATCAGGTGAAGGAGCCTCCTTGTGCAGTGGTTAAATACCTGTACTGCAGCTAAAACTGTGCTCGTGACCCGGGGTTCAATCCCAGGTAGCCGGCTCATGGTTCACTCAGCCTTCTATCCTTCCGAGGTTGGCACAAAGAATACCCAGCCTGTTGGGGGAGGCAATGTGTAGCCTGCATAATTAAATTGTAAACCACCCAGAGAATGCTTGAAGTGCTATGGGGCGGTATATAAGCAGAACACTTTGCTTTTGCTTTTGTATGTTGTGTGAACAAATAGGTTTAAACTGATTTCAGGCAGGCTACGTGACACCAAGCACAGGTGTTTTTTGATGTGTAACCCAACCCTGTGTCATATTTTCAGAAATGTCCATCTAGCAACTATCCACGAATGATGAGGCTTCCTGTTTTGCCAGAGTGTTCTTCCTTCTGCTGAAAACATTCTCCCCTTAGCTAATTTCAGGCTGATATTTTGATGGCAGACACATGTATGCCTCCAATTGCTTACTGCTGTTTACTCCTGCAGGACTGTCTTTCCTTATATACAGTGCTGATGGTGCTGCTTTGGGACCGTGGTGGCTGGGAAATGGGTTTTTGGACCAAAGTAAGACAGCTGAGCATCATTACAGGAAGCCCATTGAACCTTAAGACATTCCTGGCAACACCCGCCACTGACATACCTGCTCTTGGGAGCTGCTCCAACTTTTTGCTTAAAATTCTAATTGTACCTGTAGATCAGCCAAGCCTTGTGTTAACTCTTCCTGTTTAGTTTTTATTGATGCACCTTTGCTGGCGCCAGGCTGTCCCTGTTCCATTCGGCTTAGCTGGCTCCTCCAGGAACCCCGCTTGGGAGACATGGGACATAATGAAATGCCCAAGGGACTCGGCTCAGAAAAGTGGGGTGCCCATATGGGGAGAGGCTGTGTGGTATGGTGCAGAAAGGTGGGGTGAGACATGGGCAGAAGTAGGGTGGGGGGAATGGTAGTGTCTTACTAAATATAGTTCAATGATGGGAACAACACTGTATCTCCTTTGACATCTCTATGACTGTGTCAGGTACTAAGTGCAAAACAGTGTATACTCAAAGCTTAGACTTCAAGTTGCGCAACGCTGCACCCAAAGGACCCCTGGCTTGTTAAGTGGGAGCTTTCAAAATAATAATAAAAAGAGTGCTCTACTCTTCTCCCTGCATTTTCTTATGCAACATCTCCCCCTCCAGTCCCTTTTGGGTCTTTAAGGACTTCCCTTTAAAGGGCAAAAGAAATGGGATTTATTTATTGCTGTACGCCTCTCTCTCTTCTCTGTGGCTTCTCGTTTAAGAAAATATGAGCTGAACTATGGAGCAGAGTTTACCGAGATAAAGAACGGCACTGGAGAGCACAAGCCTGCTCCTATTCTTAGGTACTTCCCTGTTCATTTGGCAAGAGCATTACAAGTGTTTCCCATACAAATATGGAAGTGAGAGCAGGGTCTGAAGCACGGTCTTCAAGAACCAAGTCCATAGACTTGAATGCATGCATGAAGGGAGTAGCCTTTTCCCCACAATGGCAAGTTGAATCATACAGAAAATAATACATATAATACAAAGTGCAGCTCTGTATACTGTCCATTCAGAACTGACTTATAGAATTCAAATGGGGCTTTCAAGATAAAAGATATTTAAGCAAGAGTTTTACCAGTTCCGCAGCCCCTGTGAGTTTCCGTGGCTGAGCAGGAATCGGATGGATGCTAACTTGGAACATATCGCTCAGCGGTCAACCTCGGCCTGGCCCGTTCGGCAGGCGCGAGCGCACTTGCTTCGGGTCGCCACCCCTCGGGAAGCCCGGAGGACGAGCACTCTGACCCGGGCTTTCTCTGTGGCGGCCCCCAGCCTCTGGAATTCCATCCCCAGTGAAGTGCGCTCTGCAGAGTCCCTGCTGGCCTTCCGAAAGGCGCTAAAAACCCATCTTTTTCGTGAGGCCTTTGGCGATGCTTAATTGGTTTTTTTTTTCTGCTTCCCCCCCCCCCGCCATCGTAACCTGTGCTTATTTTTTTATCCCTTAGTTGAGGTGCCATTTGGTTTTAACTGTGTTTAGGGTGTTTTGTTGGTTTTGTTGTCTGTCTGATTATTCATTGTAATTTTGTTGGCTTTGCAGCCTTTTGTAAGCCACTTAGAGTACATAGTAGATAAGCGGGGTATAAATACAACAAACAAACAAACAAACAAACAAACAAACAAACAAACAAACAAACAAACAAACAAACATGATCTTATGTGGATAGTGGACTGAAGTTCTCATTGAGCAATGGGGTGTCTCCATATTAAGAACTGCTTTTAGAGTAGATCTAGGAGCTTCCTGAGCTCTTGTCAGCCACTTATAACTTATGAATCTCAAACCGCAACAGTTGGGATAATGGCTAAGTCCTGCAGAGCTCAAAAGGGGGGCATTTATTATTAGTTGTGTATTTATTTATAATATTTATATGCTGCCTTTCTCCTCAAGGATCCAAGGCAGCTTACAGTATTAGAAGAAACAAAAAAGTCCAAAATAATCAATAATTCCAATATTAAACAGACATCGCATTAAAATTTACAAAGAAGAGCAAGACTAAAAGCACATGAAACAGTAGAATGCAATAATTCTTCTTCTTTTTAAACCCTTGGTCAACCAGTCATTTAAAACAGAACCTGCTTGAAGAGAAAAGTCTTCATCCACTTGTGGTAGGACAGCAAAGGTCAGGCCAGGCTGGCCTCCTGTGGGAGGGAGTGCCTGAGTCTGGGAGCAGCAACAGAGAAGGTCCTTTCTCATGTCCCTAATAAATGCCCCTAGGAGAGAAAGGCCTCTCCAAAGGCCTGTCCTGCAGCTAAAACTGCAGCACCTGGGGTTCAGTCCCAGATAGCCAGCTCATGGTGGACTCAGCCTTCCATCCTTCCGAGGTCGGTAAAATGAGTACCCAGCTTGCTGTGTTGGGGGTGGGGGATGTGTAGCCTGCATAATTAAATTGCTTCAAGAATGCTTGAAGCGCTATGGGGCAGTATATATAAGCAGAACACTTTATCTTAATACCCAGGCAGGCTTATAAAGGGAGATAGATCACTATCTTATCTCTTGGTGAATGACAGAAAGAAAGAATCATAAAACGTAGTCTGGAGACATGCCTTATATCATACTGGCCTGTTGCCAGAATAGCTGGCGTTTACTCTGACTTTGAGCTAGACTGCAATGTGGTTCAGAGATACTACAACCAAGTTCCTTTACTATAATTATCCAGAACCAATGACCTTCTTGAAAGAAGACTTGACATCTAAGAGCCATGAGTAGAGATGAGGAGGGATTAACAAAATGGTCATTCATCATGATTCATGGTTCATCAGGGCTGATGAATCAATGAATCGACATATCAATGAATTGATTCACCTCCTATTTAAAATGCCATAATTGCCGGGATACTTCCTCTGACTCCTCTCTACATCTCACTTCTCCAATCCTTCCACGTTTTGGTGAGGATTAGGTTTCAGACATCTGATTTGTCCCTTGAAAAGTGCCTTTTAACAACTGGGTTGGAGAAACCAAATCTTCACTAAATGTGGAGGGCCTGCAGAAATGATTCAAAGGAATCTCCTTTGTAAGTTTGGTGCCTCTTGGTGCCCGGGGAGAACTTTCCTGGGGATGCCTGTTTAGCGGTGCATAACCCAGACATCAAAACTCCAATCTCTGTTAAACTTGGAGAGCTTGTAGAGGTGATTCTTCTCTCCAAATTTAGTATCTCTAGGTGCCAACAAATTAACAAATCAAAAATGCTAACATAGATGCTGTTCAACATCTATGTGAGGCCGCTGGCAGAGGTCATAAGGAGATATGGAGGTTGTTGCCACCAGTATGCTGATGACGCACAGCTCTATATCTCCTTTTCCACCTCTGCAGTTGAGGCTGTCCAGACCCTCGACCAGTGCCTGGACGAGGTCATGGCATGGACCAAGGCTAACAGACTCAAACTCAACCCTGAGAAGACTGAGGTGATGTTCTTTGCGACTTCCCCTTCCAGGTATGGAGGCCCTCTCTCCAGTCTGGAGGTTGTTTCCCTCCAGCTGGCGGACAGTGTCCGGAATCTTGGCGTAGTACTGGACCCGGCTCTTTTCATGGAGGCCCAGGTGGCCGCCGTGCCCAGGACTGCTTTTTCCACCTTTGTCAAATTGCCCAGATTCGTCCATACCTGGAACCATATGGAACCATCTCCCTAGCAAAGTGCGCCTTGCACAGTCCCTGCCAGCCTTTAGGAGAGCATTAAAGACCATGCTTTTCCACGAGGTGTTTGGTGACTTGGGTTAATTTTTTCCCCTGCCATCTGCCTGCTGCTTTTTATTATTAATTTGAGTGGTCTTTGATTAATTGCTTGTATTGTGTCGATTTGCTTATTGTTTTATTTGTACTGTTGTAAACCGCCTGGAGTTCCTCCAGGAAGACGGGCGGTATATAAGCTCTAAAATAAATAAATTAAATAAATAAATAATAAAAATAAAAAATAAATTAAAAAGATGCTAACATGCAGTATGCAATAGGCCTAGTTTTAATCCCAAAGCCGGCTGTCCATGGATATTCATTATATCCATTTTTCTACAATGCAGATGATCTCTGTTGTTATTTAGAAGAATCCGTCTTCCTTCAAAAGAGACTGTCAAATCTACTGTCTAGAGCAGGAGTTGGGAACTCTCAGTCTTCCAGATGTTTTGAATATCATTGGCAATATAGGTTCAGAATTCTGGGAGTTGCTGGAAGAATATGTGCCCCTATTCTGGCATCTTTAGGCCTCCCAGGATACCTATGGAAAGTTTCACAGAGAAGTGCTAGATCAGGAGTCCTCAAAATTTTTAAACAGGGGGATGGTTTACTGTCCCTCAGGCACTGTTAGGGGCCAGACTATAGCCAGGGCCCCAGTGACAGAGGACTTGGGGGGGGGGGAGATGAACAACTGGAAAGGAGAATGAGAAATCACGCATTTGCAAAACAAAGACAGGTTTAACACACACAAACACACACACACATGCCTTCTTCCACTCCCGACTCCCCTCTCCTCCTCTTCAGGAGCCTTCCCACCCTGGCTTCTCCAAGGGCCAGCAGCCCCTTGAGAACAGGTGGCTTTTCCAACCTGCCAGCCGGCCGGCTGAGCAACACCACCCTCCCACCTGCTCTGGGAGCACCGAGCGAGGTCTGCCTTGGGTGCCCCCCCTCTCCCTCCCTCTCCCTCTCTTAATTTTTTACCTACTGTACTTCAAATGCCGGTATTCTCCCCCCCCCAGATAATCTCCCCCCCCATCCCACTTATACTGATTCAAGGAAGGGGATGATAAGGGAAACAAAGAAAAATCCTGAGGCGTGCTCCTCCCTCCTTCTCCCCTTCCAGCTTCATCATCCCACAGGAGAGGCATCATCTGAGTAAGGAGGAGGGGGTGGGAAGGGTTATCCCTCCCTCCTTCCTCCCTTGCCTCCCAAAAAGTCTTGCCTCCACCTCTCTCCCTCATGAGAAACATGCGCGGGCGCTGCCTCTGTAGCAGCAGCAATGCCTCCAGTGGGTCCCCTCCTCTCCCAGTGGATCTCTTTAAACACACACACACACACACACACACACACACAATTGCAACCAGAGATGGATCTAGGGAGCCACCTGGTCACCAGGACGGGGAGATGTGGTGCTGCCGTTGCTGGGCGGCCTGCGCCCCAAACCTCACAGCTTCTCCACATGGATCAGTCCCCCCCCCCGTCCAGCACTGCTCATTTGGCCTGTCGGACTCGCAGGGCAGCCCCAGCGTCCCACACCACACACCCTGCCATGCCTACAGGTGAGGGGGTCCCCCCAAGTTGCACCATGGCCTGGGCCACCAATGGACGGGTGCAGCAGTGGGGTGGCAGCCCTTCTCACTCCCAGGAGGCCCACAGGGCCCTGAGTGGCCTCATCCACACCGCTAGCTGGCCGGTATGTGGGCGCCGCAGTGCTGGGGGAAGTGCCCCCCCATCTAAGGTTTCCCTCACCAACAGATTCACTGCCCTACCCTCTTGACTGGTGTGGCCCTGCTGGCTGACGTGTGGAAGCTGCCAACCTGACCACACCTACAGTCCACCCCGGCGCCTCTGGTAGCACGGGCGGAGGGGAGGCCAAGAGGCAGTGGGCCAACCTGCACATCTTTCTCCTTACTCCTATCCACCTGCTGCTCATCTAGGTGACTCGATCGCACAGCGGCAGTGAGGGTTATGTAGTTGCCAGCCGGCTGGGTTTAGACCCCTGGCAGGCTGGATCCAGCCCATGGGCCATAGTTTAGACGATGCTTGGAAATAATAAATTATAGGTAACCTCTGGCCTAATGTTTGAGTATAATTTGTTGACAACCATGGGTACTTTTTTGGGTTTCAGTTTGATTTTGGAATTGGAATTGGAATTGGAATTGGAATGCAATTTATTGTCATTGTATAAATCCAACGAGATTAAAAGTGCCATCCAGTCAGTCATTCACACAACCAGCATAAAAATCCAAGACGTAAAATCTACAATTTAAGAACAAACCATCTATACACATACTCCAACATTCACATGCTGAACATCACTTATACTCATTTAAAACTGACATAAAAACCAAACATACACACACAGCCCTACACTCTTTCACCTGGCAACATTCATACCCAATCCATAAAAAACTACAATTTAAAAAACAACAACAGCCATACACAATCCCCCATACAATATATGTGTTAATAAGGTGTTGACCAACAACAAACAAGCATTAGCTTGTTTTAAAAAAAGTAACACCATCAAGCTAGCTTCTGAGGTAGTGTTTCCAACCTCTGATGATAAGCTTACTAACAGGGGCCAGAATGGAAGCAGACTAAAAACTGCTGTATCTAATCCTCTCTGTTTCCTGGACAGGAGAACCCAGGAGCAGGCCATTCAAGCCATGCAGAGAATGGCACATGTAATTTCTCATCCTTTGAAAGTAGCACATGGCAGGGAGGTGAGGAAGAACCTTCAGAGAATTCTCTGTGGAACGGTTGTCCCCTCCCTCCTGTACTGGCCAGTGTGAATAAGCAGGGTTTTTGAAGTGGTGGGTCACACTCTTCTTCACTTTCCCCTTTGGGACTGTTTTCTTCTTATTAGATTTAAGCACAACGGAGTACAATAGCATGGCAATGACCTCCATGAGTGGGCCATTTTTTTTGCAGCCCCAATACTGGTTCAACAATGTGACTTGCATGAATCAGATCCCGTTGCAACTCTACCAGTAATGTGGATTTTCTGCAAAATTTTGATCCAGAAGCAGTTTCGGAAGATCTCATACTAAATAGTGTCAAGATATATCATTGTAAAACCCAGCATGAATGCATGTGTATGTTTGTGCATATTAGAAGGTTTGAAGTGTGTTATTGACATGATAGAACATTGTAACCCATTAGTGTTAGCCAGTGGGTGTTTTGAACGGGTTGACTGCCTGATAAAAGAAGTGACAATTAGGATGAGGCTTATTCTGCTTGTTCTGTTTATCTGTTGAGAGGTAGTTTCAGATATGCTGTCTGCTAAAAGTATTTTACAGAAGGAATATATGAAATTGTTATAAGTCTGCCAAGCACAAATCTATACCAAGTAAAATGTTCAAGTACAGTTAATTTATTTTTCTACATTTTCTTAAAGCTATCCATGACTAAATGAATATTATTTTAACTACTGGCACACACAAATCACCATATATATACATACCAAGGGACGAATATCTGCGCCATGTGTGTGGGTTTTTTGTACTTATTCTTGATCTGCTATATGAGTAGACTCTCAGAAATGTCAACAAATAAAGAGGCTCTGATTTAGCATGCTTAAGCAACAATAGATCCCCAAAACATGCCAGTTTAATTTGACACAGTGTATAAATATTTGAAAGATTTTCCAATAGCCTAAACAGAATATTTACTTAGGGGGAAAAACTCGTCCTGTTGTTGCCTGAATTTTTTAAAAAAATAACAACTGTGTTTTAAATTCAGTCACTACTATGCCTAATTTAGCGGTCTACTTTGATTTATATATTAATAATTCACTATGTTGTTAATGCATTACTAAAACTGGTGTGTGTGTGTGCATTTTGGTAGAAGTGCAGCAGTACATTTCCCATGGAAAGTTGCTCGAACATTAAACACTGGACATTGTCCCTTTTATAATGATTCCAGAATGGGGGAGGAGGGAGAATCTTCAGTTTAAATCAAAAATTTATATTTGAAGGTGTTCCTCCCCAAATAAGAAAACCCAGACCATAGATCAGTGGTGACGAACCTTCAGCACTCCAGATGTTTTGGACCACAACTCCCAGTATTCCAAGCCTGTAATGCCAATGACAAAGGACTGTGGGAGTTATCATGGCAAAGGTTTGCCACCACTGCCATAGATAAACCTTTCCTCAAAACATGGAACTACTCCTGAACCGTTCTTCTACTTGAGCTTCCACTCAGAAAGTGAACTCTACTGATTCCCTGAAGAGAAAAGGCCTCTGCTTACACAGAATTAAGCTCATTATGAACAACATGAGTCTTCTTTTCCTCAAGGTACAATATTCCCACAATTGTAAGAATGATACTTTGGCTCATTTTTTAAAGAATGCAGTTGTGAATATTTCATAAACTGTCCCAAACTGGGATGAATGCTGTTTTTGTTCACAACTTTGAAATAGTTTATGACTATTATCAACCATAGTTGGTGGCTGTAGCTCCCATATAATGCCAGCAACACCCATATCTCTTTCTGACTTCCAGGGAACATGTGGAGTAGATCTCTACCATCATAGAAGTCTGTCTAAATTCTTCATATTTGGTCTATTGATGTTTCCTGAAGACCTCTTAAGCATTTCTGGCCACTAGTATTCATCTCATATTTAACAATGCCTGCTTTTGCTTTGGCTACTGGCTTTCAACCTCTGTTGTTATTTTACAAATATTTTATTCTGTTTACATTCCCAACCCCCCACGCTGTGCAGCTTACACTATTTGTAAGCTGATGTTGTGTGTTTTCCAAGAGATGGGTGTCATATGACCCAAAAAACAAAGAAAGATGCAAATAAATTTATCATAAATCTGGAAGTCTTACCTTACCAGTGGGGGACAGATAATTGCCCTACCGTAACTGGTAATGTCATCACCTTTACCCTACTGGATGGCAGGACCAAATTTCAGAAGCTTATAAGATATCATCTTAAAAGATTTCAGATATCTCTTCTTGGGCTGCTATCTCATCTGGGTTTTGATCCTGATCTTCTGAAGGTCCGGCTTTTCCTCTTTGTCCCATTACGTGATTGAATAAGTGGGACAGGAGTTCACACGTCCAAAGCTGGTTTTTAATTTAAAAGTGCAGTTCAGCCCCCTTGGCCAGCAGGTGGCGCTAGCATTTGAAAAAAAAGGACCTCTTGGCTGGAGGAAATTAAGGCTTAGGGCACCACATGGAGCTTCCTGTTTATCCAAAGGTGAAAAGCAATTTTTTAAAAAACAGTGCCAATCGGCCCCAGGAACAACCAGTCGGTGCTATGAGTTAAAAAGAAGAAGAAACCCAGATCATCTGCGTGGTCCCACAGCGTCTGCTTCCTTAAAAGGTGGATTATCAAAGTGAGGCAAAAAATTCCTTACCTCCTGGGTGAGTCACAGGAACCTCGCTTAAAGGGTTGTTTTTTTTCCCCAAAAAGCCCAGTGGCCGTGGGGATGGCAATTTTAACACAGGTTTTTCTAGTAATTTAAACTGCTTTTAAAGGGACGTGAGACTGACCCCTAGGTGGGTCAGTCATTTCACTTAAACCACTCCAAGACATCACAAAGGAAGAAAGATGTTGGAGCAACTTGGTCACAGCTTGCAAGTGTTAATGAAATACATCAAGGAATACCATAGATGTGTTTAGTTAAAAAGAGGACAAAATCATTATGGCATAACCTTTGTGGAACCAGTGTCCAGGTTAAGAAATACGAAATAGATGTACTACTCCATGAATGTTCATGCCTTCAGCAAGTCATCTTTAAAATACTACAAACTTCTTTGGAATGAATTTTGTGCCTTATTTATGTCATATCTGGAGGTTCTCTTACTAGTGTATCATGCCTGACAGCCCAGAATTAGATCTGGTTTTCTACACCCAAAGCCAAAACGAAAAGGTTCATCTCAAATAGCTGAGGAAAATGTCAGTCATCTATCTCTAGGCTGCACCCTTATCACATTTACTGGGTCACAATGAAATTAACCAAGAAGATTAACCCAGAAGAATATCAAGAGGGTGATCTGTTCTTTGAGATTAATAAAGGCATGGCAAATGTCTCTATATGATGACCTGCTGAGTGAAGTCATAAAGAAAGGACCCTGCCTTGCCTGGGCCAATGGATTGGGCTTTTGCATACCCAAGAGTGTTGAAAAGCCTCCCCCCCATCCACCTTCTAGGAATGCTGCACTTTCCCCAAGGTTTCTGCACAAGGAGAAGCCGGTTGCCTGCACACTTCTGTGGGCAAGGATCTCCTCTCCTTCTCTGCTTACATAAGAGGTCTCCTGGCACGGACAGCACTTGTTGAAAGCGGAGGGGGCGGGGTAAGGACATTGAATCCACACACTTCCCTTGCCTTGACAGGTAGTCCTCCTCACCAGAGGGGAATCGTTTATCTGACTTTTCACTGGGGAGCGGGGTTGCGACCAGCCCAGTACCTCCACCCCACCGGCAAACTTAAATCCGAGGCTCTGTGACCTATCAGTCCTGAAGAGGTGTGCATCACCATTCACTCTTGGTGTGTGTGTGTGTCTTTCTTTGGAAATGTTCACTTTGTTTTGCTCCCCGAGCTCTTGCCTCTCTTCTTTCTTTTCAGGGTTGTCCTGTGTGTCTTTGTGCCGAGGAGAAGAATTTGGGGAGGGGGGGCTGCAGAGGAACAACATGTCCTTTCCTGCATCTTGGGGGACTTGAGAAGTTGTTTCCATGACCCAGGAAGGCACAAGCTAAAGAAGGATGAAAATTCCTGGATCACACCCATCTTCTTGGAGCATGATCAAATCATGGGATCAGGGAGGGTGGGTGTTGTGCCAAGACCTGGCTCAGGGGGAAAGAAAACCACATATGCTGAGGATCAGCCTTAGAAATGATCCCTTAGGGCAGGCATGTCCAAACTTCAGCCCTCCAGATGTTTTGGACCACAACTCCCGCAGTCCTTTTCCATTGGCGATCTAAGCTTAGAATTCTGGGAGTTGCAGTTCAAAACATCAGAAGGGCTGAAGTTTGGACATGCCTGCCTTAGGGGCAGCAGCCTCTGGCTTGCTTAGCCTTTTAGGCCCTTGTGCTGTGAGGACTGTAGACATCCTTTCCCCTCGCCAAGATGGTTACTCCAAAGGATGCTAGAAGGACAGATTACAGTAAAGGACTGGGCTTTTTTCAGAGCAAGCTAGCAAAGCATTCCGCTGCCAAACGATCTGCTTTGGATATGCAAGTTTGCTGGAGTAGCGTGACTCGTGCATTCAACTGCTGACAGGTCACAGTTAACGACTCCTTTCTTCTTTTGTAAAAATGGGGTTGTGTGGAGCAGCAAGTTAAGGCATGATCCACATTTTGAAAGAGGCAATTTTTGTTTCCCTTACCATTTCATGAGAAAGTCCCAGTCAAAGTAAATAAACACAGCAGCTTCTCCTCTGCGGCAGGAGGCAGACCGCTTGTATGGTGTGGGTGTGGAAGGAGAGAGAAGGTGTTTACTTCTGCCTTGCATGGGGTGCTTCTGGAGCATTCCAGTCTTATAAAACCCACCTGGAGCAATTATTCCTGAAGTTTATACAGTTTCCAGATGCTGACAGTTCCCAGCTGTTGAGATGAAATGCACCATGGGTGAAGCACAGGAGAAAGAATGTGCTTCTTCATATCTGCAGCCTCCCTCTTTGAAAGGCATTTTATTTGCCCTTACCATAGCAAGCAGCAGAAATGGCCTTGACAGGTTAAAGGCCAGTGAGGATCTGAGTGAACATTCCCTGGTAAGGCCATAAATCCTCCTCTGAAGCAGGACTAGGGTAAGTATTCGGCCTAATCCAATCTCTCAAGGAGCCGAGCAGGAGCAAAGAACCCAAACGGAGACCAGGGAGAGGTGGGGCAGGCCAGCATGGCGAGTGATAAGCTACACAGGCTAATGGTTTGACTCATTTCTGTGACACTAATCATACAGTAGTACCCTGGTATCTGCTGGGGATTGGTTCCAGGCCTTCCTGTGGATAATGAAAACCATGGATACGAGGGAATGTCCCCAAATCCCCAAAACTGCTGTTTTGTGACAGTAGCTTGCTTTACAGCTGCTGTTTGTGACAGTAGCTTGCTTTAGGTTGCTGTTTTATGACAGTAGCTTGCTTTACAGCTGCTGTTTGTGACAGTAGCTTGCTTTGCGGCTGCTAAATTATTATTTTTTCCCCCTGACACCTGTGGATAACTGAATCAGTGGATAAGGAATCAGTGGATACAGGGGTCCTACTGTACTATGAACTAGGTTCCTAGGATCTGATTCATGGCTATCCACTCCACTGTTTGTCCTAAAGATAAAGGTATATGTAGATTCCACTGAGTTAGGAAAGTAGGATTAACACCAGGTATGCTTATGTCTGCATACTAATGGTGAAGAAGGTAGGATTAGAGACGTTGTTAGAGCTGATCAGGAGCTGATGCATTGTGTTGAGAGTTCTGCTTGTTCCCACTGTAGCTTTTGGGCTCAGCCAATGATAAAGGATCATGCTTAGTCTCAGCAATGGGTAGCTTTGCTAGGAATCATCTCCCTTAAAGTGACCCATCCATGCATGCAGCCATCACTCCAGCCAGTGAACCCAGAAATTCTGGATTGGCTATGGAATAGGATTTGGCTGGTCTGCAATATCCGGCTATCAGCTGATCACCAGAGAAGAGCTTGCACCATACCCTGCCCCAAGCAATCCAAAACACAAGCCGTATCTCCATCTGGTGGCAAACTAGGTTGGTTTATTCAACTAGGTAGGCCCCCCCCCCCAACCTGACTGGATCGTAGAAATCAACGTGTGACTGACACCCTGATTGGAATCCTGACCATGTAAGATCTGTGGCGTTCAGGCTGATGATATCATCAGCTAGGGCAGTTTTTGGAAAATGAAATAGTTCTGCCTGCCCTGCCTAGGCCTCTGCAGGTCCCATGTAGCCCCTTTCATCATCAGAAACACATGTGGGATAAGGTACAGGAGAAGGAAGTCATTAATTACCAAAATCACTGCCCCCTGGCAAAGTCATCTCAGAGGTAGCAATTTTTGTTAATTAAAGACTTTCCCTTCCCCACCTCTTTGCCCCCACCTGTTCCCAATGATGATTACTTGGGACCTGTAGGGGCTTCCTGATGGGAGGGGCAAATTTTTAATTAAAACAAAATATGCCTGGGATAATTTACACCACAGAACTGAGGCAAAGAAGATGCCAGCCACTGTGTCCTGATGGTCTTGAACCCGCCTGCTTCACCGGCTGCCAGATCCCAATGCTCACGTGAACATATATAAGCCATCCATGGCAGAATCCAACTGCTTCTGGTGGTGCAATTTGTCTTGGCTCCCCTTGGTGGCGGCCTCCCTCTGATGATTTACTTATGACGATTATTTAGACCATTTCACTCGGAATACAAATCCTCGCAAGGCAGTTTGCAAGCTATGCCACAGGACATTAATAAAAATCACAAAAGAGAAGAGCAGAAGAGGACAAGCCACCGGGGGCCTTCTCACAGGGAAGTTGGTAGCCGATGGCCTTGTAAGTGGAATGGGTAGATAGGCAGACAAGTGGACAGTCCAGTTGTAACAGTGGCAGGTGCCTATTGCGGCCTCTGCTAGCCTTCCTTGGTTCTTGGAAGTCTTTCCCATTGGGCAGCAAGTGGCATTCCCTGGTTTGGCAGGTGCCTGGCCTATGCAGTTGGTGGTGGTGGTGGTGGTGGTGGTGGGATCGTTTCTTCACTCTGTTGTAAGGCTTTGATCTCTAGGTTTTGAGCTGGCTGCAGCTTCTGCCTTGTCCGTTTGATTTTTCGTATAAGCTGTTTCATTGTATTCAGATGTCACCTATCATTCTATTGTTTTTAGCCGCCTCAGGAATCTGGTATGTAGAATCTGAATATAAAATATTGTCTGCTATACAATTCCAGAAAAGGGATTATTATTATTATACAGAAGGCCCTGTTTTAGATCTCACATTTCAACAGCAGTAACAGCAGCTTCTAATATTTCAGAGACAGGAGAGACTGGGTCCGAGTGATTTGAAATGTTTAAAGTGTTTACAACAGCCTTAAAATGGCAACCAATGTAGGCTAGCACCTTCTGCTAAGAGGTTGAGCAGAGGAGTTTGCAATAAACTGAACTTTCATGACTGTCTTCAAGAACAACATCTAAGTATATTCCAATACACAAAGCAATTAGAAAAGAATGGCTGTCTTCCTCTCAACAAGGGAGGGGAACAGCTGTCATATTGTCGTCATACCTGTAGATGTCCTGTCCTGAAATCCTGGATGGAGTGTAGAGGAAACATATTAGGTAGGCTTTCAGGGCAAATAGACTGCAAGAGGAAGCTGTTAAATGGCAAGCACTGTGTGATAGCTTAATACAGTGGTGTCCAAACTTTGGCTCTCCAGGTGTTTTGGACCACAACTCCTACAGTCCTTTGTCATTGACAATACAGGTTTGGAATTCTGGGAGTTGTGGTCCAAAACATCTAGAGGACAGCCCTGGCTTAATAGATCACGGAACAAGAGTGGTCAGACCCAGGTCTTTCAGAACCCTGGACAGGTCCCAGAGAAGAGTGACTTGTCCCAGGAAGGACTGGGTGTACTGAGCTTCCATCTAGTCCAGGCATGGCCAAACTTTGGCCCTCCTGATGTTTTGGACCACAACTCCCAGAGTTCTAAGCGTAGATTGCCAATGACAAAGGACTGTGGGAGTTGTGGTCCAAAACATCTGGAGTTTGGACATGCCTGATCTAGTCCTTCAGCCCAGCTCTCTTTCCTCTCACCCTTTCTTCCTAGAGAACAGAGGCCATAAATGTGGCCTCAAGTCTGGGACTCGGCCACCACTCGGCCGGGTCTAACAAAAGTCTTGTGGGGTGAAGAGCCTGCTTCCTTGGTGCAGTCTTGCTTAGGACATCTAGGCAGTAGGGAGCCTGGTACAGGTTCAGAAGGGCTGATTGCTGGACTCAGGCTCAGGAATGTCAGAATCCCAACGTAGTTCTCCTCTGGTTTTCTGTCTGACTCCATTGCCCTCCCCCCCCAAGTCGGTGTTCAAATCACCCATGGAATCCTGAGTCATACTGATGCTGGCAAATGTAACAAGAGTGTGAAAATTGTCCTGTGCTTTTTCAAACCCCATCTGAATTTTATTTCCCCTCTTGTCTCACCTTATCTTTTGTATATTCTTCCTAAAGGAGTGATTTATTAACATTTCCCCCCTAATTTTATGCATTGCCTCCCAGCTGAACACACTATAGATCTTCACATTTTATGTGCTTTATTTCTCCATGGTGCCCTGTATGCTTCACTGATGCTTCGCCATTCGAAGCAAGGGGAGTTTCTTCTTACAGCAAATTTAAAGAAGTATAAAGATGTTACTGGATTCCCAGTGCCGCGTAGTGAATAGAATGATGGAATTTCAAATCCCCCTTTGACTGTGCAAACTCAAGGGCATGTGGAACTGGCAAAACCACTCCTTAACTATCTGCTGCCTTGAAAGCCCAATTAAGGCTGCTGTGAGTTCTGACTTGAAAACACACACAGAGAGACACACATGCACAAATTATTTTCATAGGAGCAGGGATGCATTGAGAAGCAAAGCCAAATATGGCACTTTCAGAGTGCGTCTGATCCCTTGGGGGGTGGGAGGGGGTGGCTGTTTAGAAGAGTAACCCTTTGGATCTTCCGCCGACAATTTTTTAAATCTAAGATTTACAGTAGGTAATTTTTCATCCTCATAAACCTCCGCAGCACCCAAGCAACCAGCTCCTTCACCTAGATTGGAAGAAAAAGGAAAAATAAGGAAGCAAACATAATCAGAATGGCTGGTGGGGGGGGGGGCATAGAGAATGGGACCTAGGAGTTGGTTTGTTTTTACCCTCTTCTCTTTTTTACTTTTTCTCTCCCAACCCCTCTTATATAGGGCCTTTCAGTTAAACATTTAACAAGCGATATATACTAATTGTTACTCATTCAAACAGTGTTCACTAGGCTGTGACACAGGTAATCCTGGCTTGGATTTCAAATCAATAGAGGTGTTTGTTGTTTGCAGGCATCAGCTTTTAAGAGTGTGGCACATTAATCCAAAGTCTGGCATCTTTGTAGGAAACAATTATTTCAGTAATCATTTCACCTCCAGCACCCTGCATGGAAGCCGGTGAGATATCTGTTGACATTATATTTGCATGATTACTTACCATGACTAAGCATTTCAATAGCAAAGAACTTTCAGCCTTTTGAAGTCTGCCTCAAAATACTTGAAAATGCACACCAAGGAGTCTCCCCCACAATTGTCATTACCAATATAAGTCTTTGCAAGGCACCTTGGTCTTGGGGAAATAATGTAGTCTACAGATAGGCTGCACCTCATAGCTCAGATTGTCCATGGAAAATGTCTAGAGAGAGAAAGGCTGTGATCCTGCTGGCTCACATGTACTTCCCTGTGTGAGGATCCATTTGCCAGACTCACCATGGTGATGGAGACCATAACAAGGGATGTGTGAATGTGAGTACCTTGAGATCACTGCAGTGTGAGAGTCCTCTCACTCCAGTGAGCATTTCTCTCCATAATGGTGTAGCAGCTTAACAATAATGGAATAGTCACCAGTGGAAAAACAGAGCTGCTTTTGCTGCCCTCCTCCATTTGCACATATAGCACTCCTCTTTGTATGCTGAGAGCTGAGTTGGGGACATAGGACTGCAGTTCTCCATCTCACACAAACAGCCAGCTAGATCTTTGTAGTGCCCTGTGTAAGGGTGATCTAGCCCGGCCTTGCAACATGCCTGGCACATCCTGCCCTGCCCAAATGACTTGGAATTCAGAAAAAGGAAAAGAGAGTCCAAATGGAGCATAATTTACACCTCAAGGGACTGCCTGTGAGTTTCCCATGCCGCCCACACAGAAATAGCTGGAAGGATCATTTGGTCACATAATCACTTGGTTTGCAAAGGCCAGTTCTCATGTAGGAACATGTAGAAGAATTTGCAGAAGGAAATAGGCAACCAGGGATGAGATTTGCCTTTGTTTTTCCTGCTGCCGTAGCCTGCCCTGCACTCGGGTTCCACACCCTGCCCACGGTCCATTGTGTATCCAGTGTGCACCTGTACTAAAGAGTGGGTTGGTGAGAAGAGAGGAGGAGGAGGAGGAAACTGAATTAAGCCTTCAGGATACGACGATATGAAACTGTGGGCAAATTCTTTACTGTACCTTGATTGAAATCTGGTAAATCCATATTGTTGGGAGAGGGAATGAAATGACAGTTGCAACAGACAGCAAAATGTGCACATCTCTTGCAGAAGGGCTGGTTACAGAAGTACCGTGCTGATTAAACCTCTGAGGGCTTGTTTCAGGATTTCCAGAGTACAACGTGTAACATGGCATAAATCTCCCAAGTTACTGGGACACAAGTAATACAGTCATAAAAGTTTAACAAAATGGCATCCAGCTCTTGGGAATGTTTCAAGATCCACGGGGTTCTTGCATGGCAGATGTGTTCTGCATCAGAGCAAGTCTGGATAATGAGCCGTCTCATGGAAGCCCCTTTGGACCAGTTACAAGTTGCTGATAATAACCAACCTAATGTCACATTGCATGAACCGGAGTTGAAAATCCAGTGACAAAAAGTCAGGCTACCACTGTAGTGTGGCGAGCTGTGGCTCTGGGCCAGATGTTGCTGAAGTGCCACAGCTTTATGTGATGCCCGGCATCACCGCAGGACATGGAAGAGTTCATAATGGAATAGAAGAGATCCAAAGAGACAAGAAAAAGCAATCTGCTCATATTCTGCCCCATAACACTTAAAACACTCTCTGGGTGGTTTACAATGTATTCATGCAGGCTACACGGCTACGCATCCCCCCCACCCTAAGCTGTGTACTCATTTTACCAACTTTGGAAAGATAGAAGGCTGAGTCAAGCAGGAGCTGGCTACCTGGGTCACCATGAGCACAGTTTTGGCTGCAGTACAGCAGTTTAACCACTGCACCACAAGGCTCCTCCACAGTGGCTTGTATTCCACTCATATAGTGGATCTCATCTATGAGCAGAAGAAGCAGAATAATGGCTAGAGCAGTGTTTTTCAACCTTTTTTGGGCAAAGGCACACTTGTTTCATGAAAAAAATTACGAGGCACACCACCATTAGAAAATGTTAAAAAATTTAAATCTGTGCCTATATTGACTGGGAATTACAAGGGTGTGAAGGACAACTGCGGGAAGACAAGCGGGGGGGGGAGGAGTAGATCGAGCCGTGGCTCGAGACCACCCCCACCCCCCTGCACCTGGGGATGATGGGCTGCGCGGCTGCAGGATGCGCCGGGCGGGCGAGCGACCTTGGGGTCCCGCGGTGGGGGGGCGCTGGCCACCCGCGGCACCAGGAAGCCCAACACAACCACACAACCACCGAGCCCTTTTTCGGGAGGAGCCCGGGGTCTTACAGGAGCCGACCCCCCCCTTTGACCCACGAGCGCGGCAGATGCCCGGCAAGGGCACGCGGCGGGGAAGGAGGAGGAGGAGAAGAAGAAGAGGGGTGAGCGAGCGAGCAACGGCTTTGATAGCCAGCCAGCCCGCCAGGCAGCCCACCCACCCACCCAGCCCCGGCTCCTCTGGAGGGGCCTTCGAACTGACCCCCGCCGCCCGAGGCAAGCTCACCGAGGAGGGGAGGGGAAAGGACTGGAGCCACGACACCACCGGCAGCGCCCCTGAGACCGGCTAATGGTCACCGCCAGCAGCAGCAGCAGCAGGAGCAACAAGAGCAGGAGGAGGAGGAGGAGGAGCGAGACTGCACATGCCCGCCCCCACGCTCTCTCTCGCTCTCGCTCTCCTCCCACCCTCGCGCTCCTTCCCAGCAATCGCCACTTCCTGCATGCCCAGGGCGCATGCGCCGATAGGAGGCTCTGGTCCTCCTCCTCCTCCTCTAGACTTCCCTTTTTGCCCGGCGAGGGGAGGCCTCGTCATGGCCTGGTGTTCCTCTTTGGCTCAGTTTTTAGTACTAGGCAGGCAGGCGCTCCGGCTGCTCCTTCACGGCACACCAGGCAACATCTCGCGGCACACAAGTGTGCCGCGGAACAGTGGTTGAAAAACACTGGGCTAGAGATTGAAATCAGTTGCTGCTGACTTACTGCAGCTGCCACCAAGGGGGGCTCACAATCAAGCATTGGTAATCACAGCAACACCTTTTGGCCAGAGTGAATTGCTCTCCCACCCAAATACCAATTGTTTGGGATTTTCTTGAAGTTGCTAAGAATGCTCTTCTCCTTTCCCTCCCTCCCTCCCTCCCTCCCCTTCTTTCTTTCTTTCTTTCTTTCTTTCTTTCTTTCTTTCTTTCTTTCTTTCTTTCTTTCTTTCTTTCTTTCTTTCTTTCTTTCTTTCTTTCTTTCTCTTTAAGATTTTTAAGGCAGGCACTGAACAAAGTTGTGCAAGTGCACCAATGGGACAAAAAGGCAGAGGGAGAGGAAACAGTTAGTCAGCACTTCTTGGGCACTTGAAATCCAAAAACATCAGGGTACCTTTAAAGCTATTAGCTGTGCATGCAGTGATAGCATATGGATGGAAGGAGAACTCAAAATGGACTCTAGAATGATGGAATGATTATTTTTATGATTATATTCCATCCGATATATTGGATTGTTTAAAACAAGATACGGCATGGGAGGGAAAAAAGAGGAAATAAAAGAGAAATGGTATATTTTCAATGGGTATATAATGGTGAAGCCAATACAATCACTGTAGAAAAATTGAAAAAACTGTGCTCGTGGTTAAAAATTTAAGTTGCAGTTATAAGATGGCCTTTTTGTTGTGGGAGCAGGGAAGGGGGGAAATATTGTAAGAGATCTGAGCCTGTAAGATCGTAATTATCAAGTTTGTGAAAATTAATTAAAATGGGGAAAAACATCTGGAAGACAACATTCCTCAATCCCTTGCCCTACATGATCTGGTTTGGAGACTGGGATTCTGAGAGATTTAGCTCTGCTGGTGGACCCCCTTTCAGCACAAATTCTGCCACAGGACAGTGATGGCGAACCTTTTAGAGACCGAGTGTCCAAACTGCAATTCAAAACCCTCTAATTTGTTTGCAAAGTGCCAATACAGTAATTTAGCCTGTATACAGGTGGCTATGAAGAGGTGATGCCGGGTGCCCACAGAAAGGGCTCTGAGTGCCTCCTTTGGCACCCGTGCCTTAGGTTCGCCATCACTGCCATAGGACATAGAGACAAGATTGTAGCCCTAGTGATTTTCAACCTCAGATCGCATCCTTAGTCATGACGTTACATCTGCTCCTTGAAAGGGAAAAGGAGTGACAGTTGTCTAATATTTGCCCTGGGAAACTGCAGGTGATTATTCAAAGCAGGTATCTGAAGTCCATTTTGTTCACTTTCTTAGGTCATGTGAAAAAAAACCCCATCATTGATGGCTTGACAAGTTTATGGCACTTTCAGGAACTCAAACAGGAACTCTGGGCGGTTTACAACAGCAACTTATGAAACAACCCCAAAACATAAATGGCAGGAGTCAAACGGCGAGGCTGCTGGTCTGTAGTGAGCCAGTGCCCTGGAGGCAGCAGCTGGTGTAACAGGCCCAAACTCAAAATAGAGCAATTTTGGATGTTTTAATGCTCTCTGAAAACCTGCATTTAAACATGTTTTTGTCATATTATACATGTATTTATTTTATTTATTTAAAATATATTTGTCCCACCTTTCCCTTAAAAATAGACCCAAGGCGGCTTTCAAAATCAAAAACACATTAAATGCTAAAAACAGTACATTATTTAAATATTTAAAAATAATTATATTGAAAATGTTAGGTGAAAGCATTACTAAAACAGATTTAAAAGCAACATTATTATTATTATTATTATTATTATTATTATTATTATTATTATTATTATTATTATTATTATTA